>JAUFSD010000008.1:0-1200000 GCA_033030425.1 Verpa conica | reverse complement strand
AAGATCAGCATCTGTAAGTTTCTCGACGAGATGCATAGATAGAATCCTAGAAAGTATTAGCTAACTTCATACATGAAAGGGATAGTAAAGGCTGAGCGTACATCACCAATAGTCCTATAGTCACTAAAATCAAAAGTGCAAACCCAAACCACCCAAGAACCATAGCGGTCACCCCAACACCTGTTGAAACGGACCCGTTTCCCATGTTTTCTGCTATGGTTGCCGCAGCCACACTGGCAGTGTGCTGCCAAAGCACGGATACCAGTACGAAAATAGCTGCAACAAAAATAACGGCCAACGCGATCTGCGAAACAGCGCGACTCGGAAGTCGCCTCCGCTCAGGACCCCCTTCATATTCTTCTTCGTATCCTGGGAATGTTGCTAGCAGCAGTAGAGTGATAGCTGCCAAAATGATTGCGATAATAAGAAGATAGGGGAAAACAATGCTTTCTCTGAACGTCTGAGCAACCCATATCAAGTTTAGAGGATCCTGATCGACATTTACTTGAGCGGCAAGTGACGAGGCGTTGGCACTACACAACCAAGACGATCCATCAGGATTAATGCAAATTCCGAAATACCTATTAAGTCATTTATTAAATCCATATTACCCCATACTGATCATCTAGCTTAGGTGCTTACCCAACTCTCGCTTCTAGCTGTGCATTTCCAACAATATTTCCGATAGCCCTGGATGCGCCCGGGTCGACTTGTGCAGGGTCGTATTGGGGTGATGTCCGGTCATACCATAGATTTATTAAAAATATAGATGGTATTAGTGGACTGGAGGATGAACATCCTGCCAGTAACAGGGCTATAAGTCAAGCATAAGTCAGCAAAGATACCCAAGAAGATAGCTGAGTGAATTGCAGATGCGGGCCCTCATCGCTTATATAGAATGGAGTCGTAGGCCTACAGAGCAATATAATCGCGACTAGAATAAGAACCATCAATACATGGTGGTACGCGAGGAACGGAACAAGTCCTGAAAATAAACTTAAGTTAGTGGAATACCATTCTAAAATGATAGCAACTTAAACATTGTGGCATGGGAACTGAATTAACTGTGGAATGAAGACTATTAACGCACTTTCGAATCCGAAGACAAATCTAATTCTTCTTTCCACCATTGTACCCTTTTAAGAAGCAGCTGTGACGTAAAAATTCAACAGATGCGTCGTCAGATTAGTTACTGATTGTTCCAGTTCCACTACAATCAATTATCCAGATAGCGCACTTTTGTGAGAATGACAGCGGGTCTAGATGGATTCTTCTGAGAGACTATGCCCACTAGCAAGATCGTATGAATGTTACCCGGAATGCAGTTGAGTTGAGCAAATCCCCCCCCGTAAGTAGAAAAATGAGAAGGAGTAGAAGTGGAATGGAGAGGTTGGTGCAGTGTTGAGAGAGAGAACAGAATGAGATGGGACAAACGTAGGTTAGACCCAGTGAAAAGGGGAGGCTGGACTGGCACTGCTATCTGTATCACCAGCCAGCGCTGTCTATCTGTCTCCTGTGGGGTGGGGATCTGCTGGGTCAGGGTGTAAATACACTGGTTGCTACAGCAATGGCTGGCCATCCCACCAATCAACTAACTCGTCACCCGTTGTTCCCAGCCACCTGCTTATCCATGCCAATCTTTCCCCAGCCGCTTCTATCTTTTTCTAGTTCCTGCGTTTTTGACACCTGTGGTTGCACGTGTACCCGCGTACTCACGGAGTTGCGGCATAGGCAGCCATAATTTACTCTATCCAGCTCATAACCTCAGTATTCGACTCATTGAACTTTTATCGACCCATGTTTAAGCCCATATTTATACTCATGTTATAGGCAATCGCTCGCCTCCCTCTCCACAAGTTATATTAACGGGTAACCTTCCTTTATTTTAACCCCCCTTACCTATCAAAGTTTATATACCTTCCCCGCAAACTTTGCCTTTAGTTTTACAAGACTCTACGCCTACTAACATAGATCTACATCTATATTTATTAAGAAAATATATACTGGTACAGCTAGGCCATATCTTTTAACTACACACCATATTTGTACATAGAAAAAATCATTTGCCGGTACAGAGCTGTCTTTATGTAAATGTATATACACATGTACATAGCCCATAGTCGTATTCTATTTCGTTACATGTAGTTGGAACTAACCTGGAATAACTAAAGAGGGTTACCCGGACCGCAGAAATTTCTCTCACTCAATTTAAAATAAAAATACCAAGATGCGTACTCACCACCATTCAGTCTTCCAGCATGCCGATAGCTCTCCATAAAGTACAAAAGAAAATAAAGGCGAAAAAGAACGGGAGACTAGACTCTGTTGGCCGCCGCGATTCGAAGAAACTCAACAGAGCAGCCCTCCGAGATGAGAAACTAAAAAAGTCAGGCTCAGTTAGGTCCAAATTGAAGGAAGTCGAGAGTCAGTCGCCCCTTTTCCTTTGTTGCCTTCCTAGCTAGAAAACAGATAATTGACATGTAAATAGTGATTCGTGTGGGATTCTTCAAGGTTGCAACAAAAGATGTGAATGCGCCGCTGAGTATGCAGGAAATGCGGGGCCTGATAGAGAAGTACATTGGCCATTTTCTAAAATAGTCCGCCATTTAAAGCTAAGACATCCCTAGGTGGGTACATCGCGATGATGGCGAGCTATCCCAAATCCAAGGCGAGCGCCGTCCTGGACGGCCTTCGTCGGCAAAAGAAGATCTTCTAAAGCAACGGATAAGCCGCGAAATGGAAGAGTTCAGGACTGGTTTCCTTGTTCCAGATTTACAGAGTTTCGAGAACATTGAATGGCTACAACGGTGGGATGGGGGTGTGGGCTCTTTGGCACAGGTTAAGTTTACAAGGGTATCGAAAGAAGATAGACCATTATGAATAGAAATATGATCAGTAGGGTTTAATACTGATGGAGGAGCAAAGGCTCTATTATATATCTTGGCTCAATAGGTGGTCATTACAAGCAGAAAAGAGACTTTTCCGGACTCCTCATTTCAAGATTTTACCTACTTAGAATTCCTATAATGTGTACAATAACTACAGTACAGGGAAGCGGGTTTTTTTTGGTATGGCATTGGCGCGGTATTCTGGAGAATGCTAGATTAAGTCGGTTGTGTTACAGGACTTTTTAACCAACTCGGTAATCCCCACCGATGTGGTACTGAAAACAACCCTCTTTCCGCTATTGTATTACTTATGAATGTAGGGTTAGGGCACGAACCAGTACTCAAGTAGTTCCCCATAATTAATCTTTACTCTCTTTTATTTACTTTGAAAGAGTGATCTACTATGGGACTACAATTACCGGTACATGTACATGTACTTGTCTAGAATCATTTTCTTTCCCCGTCGCGTCTCTTTTATTTTTCTTGTACCCCATGTCTCATTGTATTTGCATCATGCACGTGTAGCCCGCATCTCTTTTCACCCCTTGTTACATAAGCGATTATGCATGTTTCCCCCCCACCGTCATCTAGACAAAGTTTCACTCCCCCACTATTCTTCATCTCTACCAGCTTACACCAAGCATCCCCAAAAGTCTTTTCCCATTTTCACCCTATTTTAATTTTAACATGTTTGTCGCCAGAGCCATCTCTCGTATTGGGCGGGCATCCTCTATACGCCTTTCCTCTTCGACCTTCTTCGCCCGCAGTATCTCAACTAGGCCACAAGCTTTCCGGGCTTGCATACTACCTGCCCTTATCCGCACTCCTCGCCTGAATGTCCAATTTTCAACGACCCTCCGGGCGTTTGAAAAGGAAGGAACAGGTGAGCTTTACGTCATGTACCGTTGAAACTCCTCAAACCAATTCTAAATTATATCTCCCACAGTCGATGAGGAATTGGCTGCTAAAATACAGTCCGAGCTGGAATTGGAACAGACTAGAGAGAGCGATGATGATATGCCTCTTAGTGTAAAGGAATTCCTAGAAAACAGTCCGTTCAAGGTACAACCAGTCATCTGCGTATAGAAAAGTATTCGAAGGTTCAGAACACAATTTAACCTCTAGGCTTGCTATAGATTGTCGACAAGCCTGGCGAAGAGGAAGTCGAACTCACCCGTGAATTTGGCGATGAAATGTGGGTTTTCCAATCCCAATATAGACGAAATATACTAACATTCTACAGAATCCGTGTCGAATTCTCCATTGCTGACCTAAATTCCACTGCCACTGATGACCTCGATGAAAGCAGTCTGTTTAATGATACCGCCGAAGAGGATGATATTGCCACTGCTCAATCGGGTGGTGTCCAGTCCAAGGCTGCAAAGACTGAGGGTCGTGTTCCCACTACGAATGATACCGCCGAAGAGGAGGAGTTTGATGATGAGACACCGATTAGTTTCCCATCGCGTGTCGTCGTTACTATCGAGAAGGTGTGCTATTAAGGCTTTAACGTATCTGTCTATATACTGACTAGAAACAGGCTAATGGTGGAGCTCTCCAATTCGAAGCCGTTGCTCAAGACGGCATGATCGTCATTGACAACGTCTTTTACCATAAGTCTGCGCAATTGACAACTGCCAAGACTCCCAGCGCCGACTGGGAGAAGAGAGGATTGTATGCAGGACCGCCGTTCAGTAATTTAGATGAAGATCTACAGGTTCTTTTAGAGAGGTATCTCGATGAGAGGGGCATTAACACTGCATTGGCACTTTTTATCCCTGATTACATTGATTACAAGGAGCAGAAGGAATATATTGCTTGGTTAAGCAGTAAGTACTGAAGTAATTCTCAAATGGCGATTGATAGGACTAACAAACTATAGATGTCAAGGACTTTGTTGAATGCTAAACGTTTATCTTTCTTTTTTCTTCATCATTTTCTTATCAAAAATCTCGGTTTGCTGTACAATAGGCTTACAAGGTTACACTCCACTCGCTGGCTACACGATGTAGCAGATAAATTGCACCCCATTCGCAGTCAAAAGTAAGACAACTATATTTTCAGTAGCTGTTGTATTATACAAATGGAAAGAAATCAATTCTACAGCTTTAGTGAATACTCGACACCCTCCTTTCTGTTGCCACACTCACCCCTCCCTAGGGCCTATTCCCAACGACAATCCTCTAGCTAGCCCTGCCCAATTAACACCTCCTAGCTCAGGCTCGTTTTGATAGTGTGCACCCCTCGCGGCGAGCAGTGCCTCAGTGAGCTGGCCTTGATGTATTTGCCTAACTATAAGGGTATCTTGTGCAGAAGGAATATTTGAATCCTGGATGTGACTCTCCAGGATCTTATGTTCATCAGTTGTAAATGGAAGATTAATGAGCCTTAGAGCGTTCAGCTCCTTCTTAACTGTAAGACAATAGTCAATCAAGTTCTTCAATAGCTCAGGCTGAATATGTGAGGGGACGGTGCGCTGATAGGTGAACGCAGACTCAATTGAGATGGATTTCAAAGCACTAAAGTAGTCTCGTATTGATGCATCTGTGTCAAGGACTGGTTGGACTGTTTGTACAAATGCTGTTGCAAGTCTAGGACCGATGGGGCCAGCGTGGGAGATGAGTGTGGAGAGAACCTTATGGGGGTTGACAGGCGTGACGGAGGGCTCAGTAAGATGTTCTATGGCTTTCTATCTCTAATATCAGCTCATATATAAATTATGAGATAAACGAGCAAAACAAACCTCGAAATCAAAGTTATCCATAGCATAAAGTCCATCCATCAGATTACAGAAATTCGGCGGGATCAACACCTTCCGGGCATAATTACTCGCAAATTCACTTCCGGGGTCTGCATAGTCAAAGTCTTTCAAGAGGTAGTAGATAAACGATGACTTTTTCAGACGGTCGAGCTCATCTTTTTCCTCGATCGTATTGAAGAGTAGACGCAGGCCGGCAACATTCTTTGGAGGGTATATATGAGAGACTAGGGGGTAAGACATGAGCACTTATCGACGAGATGAGGGAAACTATGTAAGAGTATTTCGTTCTAATCCAGGTGAGAGGGGGCTTACCGTCGTCGACGTGGGCTATTGTTGAGAGAAGGATGTCAAAGAACAGCTGGCCATCAAGATGAGCACGATTCCGCAAGACTCTGGTGATACACTCCTTTGAGAAGGGGAACTTCCTGTCGTCGGGGAAGATTGAGCGGTAGAGGACGGAAGAGCTACGGTCAACGTCCATGGCAGTCGCGTTGTAGTCTCTTTATGTTTTAGAACCTTCCCTAAGTTGTTGGACGTTTACTCGTTGTGTGTTGGAAGACTACAGCGCAACATACGGGTGTAGGTAACAAGTTTGGTGGGTGAGTGGTAGATGAGCCTCGAACGTCCGCTCTCCAGGTACTATACCAGGCTATGTGAGGCTCCAATGCGGGCCAGAACATGGGTCTTCCGAATGACTCAGCAACTATCCTACGGCACGAACGCGTCTTCCTATCAATCCGCTGTTCACCCAAAGCTTTTCCCTCAGCGCACTGACCACAACTACAACCACAACAACCACTTTCAAACTTATATCTAACCACCAGAAATCACTCGCAGATATCCTTGTCACCACGCTCGATATATTACTTATTTACCTACTGCCGTACCTACAGGCGTAGCAAAAGGTAGTTAAGGAATCTGTCAAGGCGCCTACCGTCAACGCATGCCCACACCCCCGCCCCATACCCACACGCACATACCCACATACGCCAGACTCTCTTGCTACACCACTTACCACTATTAACATCTAGCCAAGTAGTCAAAGACTATAATAGATACCTCTGAAACCCGTTATCTTACTCATCAAATCAACCCTTACTACCTACACCTACCACTACTATCATACCCCACCGAATATAAAGTCACGAAATGACCCAACAAGTCTGTAGAAATTACCAGAGTGGCACCTGCCGCTTTGGCCAGGCCTGCCGTTATCTTCACCCTAGGGACAATACAGGTACGATTATCTGTAGAATCCCGCCTTTCATTTGTTTGGTGTATGTTCATATTATTAGGTGAACAAAACTAAAGCTATTCACAGGTTTTGGCGCTGGCAATGTTGGAGGCCAGCTAAAGCTTGGTGAAGGGTAGCTCCTCCTCCCTTCCCTTCGGTCACGCCCACTATTCGGCCTTCATCCCACCTTTCTTTAACACTCACTCGCTTTCCCCCTTTGAGCCCGAAGTTGTACTAATTCATTACGGCTTAGCTTTAATCTACCGACCCAAGAGTCCATTAAGACGGACCTAACAGAGCGACCCACATGGTTTCTTTCCAGCTATGCTCCCGGCAAAGACCCGCCTTCACAGCTTATCGATGGGAAAGATATCTCGCCTGAAGAGGCACGAGTATTAGCATATAAATGCAGAGCAGAGGGAAATCCTGGTGCCTACGTATGTAGCATGTACACCAACTGATGCCTACCTATGCTGACCTCTTGCTGTAGGAAGCCGAGTGGCAACGATTAACCTCTGAGGCCGACGCTCAAATTAAGAATATATTGAATGATCTTCCTGGTGCAGTAAACTTTATGAAGAATGCATATGAGAATAGAGCCAGTTCGCGCTACAATCCTAATAACGCACAATCATCATCGAACTTTAGTAACACGGTACGCTATTCTACAAATTTGTCAATGGCGCATGAAGGCTCCCCCATGTTTCTTGGGTGACTATGCTAATACCAGGCTTAGACCTCTCAATCGTCACCGTTTGGAAATACAGATCAAGCAGTATCTACCTTTGGTCAATCACCGCAGCCAACTAGCGCATTTGGTCAATCCTTACAACCAACTTCCGCGTTTGGTCAAGCATCACAGCCAACCTCAGCGTTTAGCCAACCACAACCAACATCCGTATTTGCTCAGCCACCGCAGCCGACTTCTGCGTTTAGCCAACCGCCACAGCAAAAATCTGTATTTGGCACTGCTTCACCTTTCGCTACCCGACCAGCCCCGGCTTTTGGGCAAAGTGCATTCGGCCAAAATACACCCGCCTTTGGTCAGTCAGCATTTGGCTCAACTGTGGCATCAACATCGCAGCCTCAAAGCACCTTCGGACAACCGGCGTTTGGACAACCGTCCCTTCCGAAACCGGCATTTGGGCAACCGGCATTTGGGCAGCCTGCGTTTGGGCAGCCTGCAGCTATAGGACAGGCTACATCTCCCTTTGGAGCACCAACCCCTGTTGCCCAAACCCCTGGGTTCGGGCAACCCCCCACTCAGCAGCAAACATCGGCATTCAGTCAAGCATCTCCTTTCGGGACACCAAGTGTACCTAAACCTACCTTCGGTCAATCAGCATTTGCTCAAGCCTCCCCGTTTGGGGTTCTTCCACAAGGGCAACCACAGGTTGCATTACCATTTGGGCAACCACAGCAAAATAACCCCGTCAACTTACCATTCGGCCAAGTCCAAAGCCCAAATACTGGAGCCACGCCAAATGTATTTCAGCAAGCTGCTGTTTCCTCTTTCTCAAACCCCAATTCTTTCCAACAAGGTCAACAGGCTACAGTTCAGCAGTCACAGCAAACTTCTGCGTTTGGTCAGCCATCACAGTTAGTATCTGCCTTCGGGCAACCTACCGCCCCAGCTTCTACCTTTGGAACTCCACAACAGAATACCTCAGCATTTAGCAATCAAAATACTTTCCAGGGCATCCACCAGGTGCAACAAAAAAGTCACCAAGTTAACCCGCAACTAAGAGAAGCGCAGAAAGCTAAGAAATGGGATGACCCTATCATTGAGTACATGCAGGTGGAAACTGATGCTTTTACGGCTGCAACATTTACACTTGGAAGCGTACCAACTGTGGCGCCAAGCAGAGAGATGTGTTGGACATGAAAGGATACGTACTTTTTTCGCTTTTTTTATTCCGTGTATTTGTGTTTGTCTAAGGGCGTACAGCATTTGGGGGTTATTTGTCCTTTAACTACGTGTATATTCTAGCCTACATGAGAAATCAGCCGGCCTGTTTACTGTAAAATTTGTGGTCGGGAAAAGTAAAAACCTCATACCATATCTAATCCATATATCAGAACATTATATACACCTCCTAAAAATCATCCCCTAAAACGTTTGAGCTTAAACCAATTAGCGGGGTAAAATAGGTGGAGTGCACGAATTTACCCGGCAGTTCTTTCAAACTTCACCCGCCATGCAGGGCAACTATTAACGCAGCGCCTTCCAATAGGAAGTACGCTCTATTCACTCGTAAATAGGATAGAAAATATATCTCACTATCAAATGAACCAAAGTAGGTAATAACAATTCACCTTAGGTGTTTCACAAAGAAACAAGTATGCACTCGGATGAACTATGCTTCCACTAACTGCAAATCACTAGAACCCTGGTTATTATCCAATAACAGCGCACTCCCGGATGAAATAATTCTAATTCCATACTATGCACCCCCCACACTAGCACCGTATTTGTAGAGTACATAGGTAGTAAATATGGATACCCAGGCTGCGACTTTTTCTTTTTCTTTTCCTCAGAGCGTGCATGAGCCGACAGGACGGGATATTGCGGTTGCCCAGCCAATCATGTCGTATCACTCGACAGCGCTATGCACCTCACAGGCACTGTAAAATGGACGAATCTGAAAGTCTATAACGAGAAGCTGGAGGGGATAAACCCAACCAGCCGGATTTTCGGGACGAGTTCCCTTGCGGGCAACAGAAAATTACTATCGGGGTAAGTAGGCTACCATAGATTAGATAGGCCCTGGTCCCCTTCTAGTGGTAAGGGCTGGGATAGTCATATTACTTATTTAGTGGTAAGTTCGAGACTCTATCTACGTACTATAAGGAGCCGGGCCAGTTATATGGGTCCACGAAAATAAATAATGATACCCTGGTACGCTAAACTACCTGAGTGGTTATATGTTTGTAGAACCGCTGAGCTACTGGTTCACTTTCTTTACTTTTATAGACCCTTGGTAATTTTTTTATTTTATCGCGATCACGCGGTGGAATTATACAAGATATTAAGATAAAATACTGTTTCTTATTCCGCAAATCATTGACCCACATAAACTGCTGTACCTACCCTACTGGAACAAGTCTTGCCCCTACCGTATATAATGCGTTTTAAAGGCCTGGTTGGCTATAAACAATGTCTAGTACTGGTTAAAATTCTTCGTTTCGTTCGTTTTCCCATGCTTATAGTTAATTACAAAGTAGCCGGCCACGGCGAAAAAACATGGATTATATAGCCACAGCGAACTAATACTTAGCTACATGTACCCGTCCAGGTAGCTGTTACACATGAAAAGCTTTTCTTATAAGTGCTACATAATATAGACCCATTAATAAGTACATGTAGTATCGGATTCAGAACTATGTAGGGTTAGTGATACCCCAAAACTTAAAAGCTACGCCTGCGAAGGATTGGGCTGAGCCACGAGCTATAGAACAAAATCTCTCTCCGGTTGTCTCTAAGTAGCCCTGGCTCTAATCTCGACCCGGCCAATCGTAAATGACTGAGTGAAGGAAACTCTTCAATCGTGGACCCCCAATGTAGTGCAGACCTATCCTAGACGCCACGTTTGAAAACGTGTCAGTCATGTCTTAGATTTCTTAGGTGACTCAGCAAAGCCTGCATCCCAGAGCAAGGCGCGTTTATGTTTCTATATTCACAGCATAGATAGATTACTAGGAGTAAAGGTCATTTAAAACTACCCGTTTAATTAAATCCTCAATAATATAGGCCTGAAAAATTTCTTAAAAGTATTAAGCAAGGCTTAAAGGAGCTACTCAAAACTCCCTTCCCAAGAGATTTATTATCCAAAACTATCATCTAGAAACTAATATGTCCCTTAATTATAAAACATACAAGACGAAAAATCACTCTTTAACCCAGATGATAGGATACTCATCAAAGATAATGAGGATAATGATAGTAACCTTGAATAAACCCAGCACCAAGACAGCATTATGCCAGAGCTCAACTGATTGTCCCTTTGCGACTTAGGAGAGGGACTAGTCACTTTTTAAAGAAAGAACTGAATTATAATCATATTTTTACCTTAGATAGGTACCACTAGAGTTTTTTCCGCTTATACACGGTAATTTTCGATATAGGACAAAATCGCCGGGCTAAAGTGTTAAAGGTAGCTTGGGCGACCTCCCTCGACAAGGATTGGCCGAGACATCTCTATCTCCATCTCTTCATACTCGCGGCAGGCAATAAGTACCCGGAAATGTAGGTCTCTGGTAGGGAATATCTATTGGATACGGAGACCTTTCTGTGAAAAGTATACCTGCCTATTGGTAAGAATACTCACCTACATTTCCGGGTACTCAGAACAGGCAAGAAGTACCAGACAATGTAAGTTTATAACAGGGGGCTTTTATTCAACAAGATAACCCTAGTGAACAAAGTACATTTATCGATTGGTGAGAGTAAGACTTGCATTTTCCGGTACTTATTGCCTGCCACGAGTATTGTGCCATAGGGGTTTCTACCCACAAGTGTCAACCCTACACGGGGACTACTCTTTAAACTAGCCTGATAAGGTACTTAAAAGCCGTGTCTCTGAAAGCCAAGAAGCTAACGATAGCGAGTGAGTATGTATGATTCATTTACTGAATACAATAGAGGCATAGTAAACTCGGCTTATAAGCGCTGGGGGCTTTCATATTATTATAAGAAGAATTTTCTCATAAAGAACATCAATCGGATAAAAAATCTCCCGGTTCTACTCTTATGCCCTGTGCCCTGAACGAAGTTGAATGAAAGGGTTATGGGGTGCAAGGCCTAGCGGACTTTTGGTTCGCTGCCCACACCCGACCAATAGACCCAGATAGCAACCCACCCTCTCAACCTACCTAAGCTTAGTGAACCCTAACCCAATATCAAACAGTATACTGGTAGAGTATGGTATCGGGGGTCGGTCTCGGCCGCGCAGCGGCCCCTCGGGCGAGCGAGGAGCTAGTAACTGGAGCAATTGATACAATACTGAAAGCTTCATTCGTTGGTCAGGTCGCTTCGTTCAGGGCATCCAACCCCCTAAATGGCACTGGGCAATGGGGACAATGATCACGGCCCACGGCGGGGGGTCGTCTCCAGTAAGTTATAACTGCCTCGTGCTCAGCCTTCTTGTGATTGGTAGTAAATATCATGTATACTATCATCCCAATAAGACTACGCGAGGCACGAGATTTGGTGCCAAGTGCAATGAAGGCGACAGCCCTCATAAGACAGGTAACTATACACTCAGCGTTCTACCTATAGTACAAAACTACCGCAACCACCAGACTTATGATTAGTTCATTTACTGCAATCTAGTCCTGATGATAGCTGAGCCTATACTGGTTATAGTATATCCGGCTCTTGCTCTTATTTATACTGCCGTAGGAAGAACCAGATACCTTGAGTTTACATAAATTACTCTCCCGTAGTTATGTATAGTCACGTGTATAGTCTTGGCATGAGACATCAGCGCTATATTTTATTTTCTAGCAAAAGGAAAAGCCCCGGCCGCTTGCACTATCTCCTTTCCCTAACTGCTGAGCGCTTTATGGAAACTGCTTATTTTTGACGCATATGTGATGTCATTCACACCCGCCTGCCCGGTGCGCCATCTTATAACCCACTAAATAAAAAACCCTACCGAGTCTCACAGAGAGACTCAGTTCCCAAATTCTCACAAACAACCCGAGTGTTCAGGTTATTGTTTAAGATATATATTACCCGACACAGATCGTCTGTGCAAAATCGCCTTCCATGAGATCCAGGCTTAATAGGAGCTATTTGTCAATCCCGATCTTACTAGATCAGGGGTGATGGTACATGTCTCACTATAGCAAAAAAAGATCGAGAAACCAGGGTCTGCTAACAGGGGTCTAGTGGCCGGCCAATCCAACTCCTAAAAGCCCCACTAAAAGCCTAAAAAGAGAATAAGAACTCTGAGCGTATCCTACGTTTCTCGATCTTTTCTGCTGCACGCTGTAGTTCTATGGCTCCGTCATTCCATAGTACCCCCAGCCTTAAACCAAGTAGTTAGTACTTGAGCGAGACCTCAAAACGCCGATCATTACTACCTCTTTTCTAGAAAGTTGTCAGAGGGTACCTAACCGACTGAAAACAGTCCTTTTCTGACCGGCCTGATGTATCCGGCTGAGAAAGTAAGTATTTTATGTCTTGAGTAACTGATATATGCTGAAGGTCTCGCATCAAGGCCCCCACCAATTTTGTTCCGGTTGACGAACCAGCCTGCCTAAGGCGAAACTAAGTAATTGGGTGCTAGAAATACATGTGATCTATCTACCTTGAACACCGACGGTTTAGGTGAGGTGGGGCTATCCCCCTGTAAAACCACTACAACCTATAGGAAATAGTGGTTCTCGTTTCAGATGCTTTTGAGAGCAAAGACCTCAAAGCTCTGTGGGCGGAATCTACACCCTTATAAGCTAGATTAGGCGCCCGAGACATTGTTTTTATGTTTCCATATAGCCCCGCAAACCACCCGAACATACCGCCTAGATACATTCTGATTAGCGGAGACTTGGTAAAAAGGGCTATGTAGTCGCAACACTAGAAACCTTCCTTTCTGCGTTAGTTTTCCGGGCGGGAAACTCACTCAGGGCGGCTTATAAGACTATCCGGGCTGCTTACCCCACAGTATAATTGCAAAAACCCCTCCTTGAAGAGAAAATTGCAAAATCCACACTGTTGTAACCCGTGACGGATCGTAGCCATAATTTCGACAGGGAGAGGGCCTTAAGACGAGGGCGACCACACATAGGCAAGGGTCTCACCTAGATACGCGAGAAGTGAAGTCTCGGGAGCCGAGCAGAGAACCGATCGTATAATAAATTGCAATAACCTGACTAGGACAAGTTTTCCCAGTATCAAGGTTCAGTCAGATCTCTGGGAGTTACATCCCAGCACAAAACACAGGAGTTTGTCTACAAGCCACTCGTGGTCTAGTATTTTAGTTGTGCCACTGAAGTGAGGAGGGTCGAACCAATTGTTCCCCTTGACATTTCGCGTTGCACAGGCCATAGTTTTGATAGAAAGAAAGACCCATCTCGGCTTTGACCCTTGGAACCGAATTTGCGGCGTCTCTCATCTCTGGTGGCCCGGGTACAGCCAAGACACTAGATGTATTTAAACATGTGGATCTCAGTTCCTTGAGATCGATCTAGGGCTCTAGCGTGGTGCACAAATCGGTTGTCTCCTAGATCTCGCGTATCGGCGCAAGCAGGGTTTGAACTCCGGAGGTGAGATCCAACTTGACCGATCTGGGACAACTTTATGTCGTTCATCATCGGTCCATGGGGGGAATTATTTGGGTATCAAATAATCTCACCGTTTAAAATCTAGAATACTAAGAGCCAAAATTTAACCAGTAGCATAAGGGCCGTTAGTGGGCCCCTAACACTCATCAAGACCCGTTGGAAGAAGCTGGTAATTGCCTCCCTCGGATAAAGTCGGAACAACAGTATAAAAGCGTGCTTGCCCACCCATGCCACAAGACCAAAAGTCTAAAATGTAATGGTTTTGAAGATTTATGTTTAAAAAATAAACCAAAATAACGTTTTGTAAACAAACTACTAAACCATAAAGCTGCTTTCCATAGTCCTCATTTACAGTTCTAGTTTTTTACTTAATTAAAGCTGTTGCTGCTGTTGCTACGTCCTACAGCAGCTTCTATTACTGGTCTACACCCCGCCCGGTCCCGGGTAGATACACGAAGCAGACAAGCGAGAGCGAAACAGTGCCAAGGATTAACAGCTTTGTGATCCGCGCTATCCAGCCCAGGCACTCGGCATCGAGGAGCAAGCGAGCCTGGCGTTGAGGAAAGCCGAAATGTGTGAGCGAGAGGTTCGTGTGAGTGGGTGTGTGAGCTAGGGGACTGATTCGTGACAGCAAGCAGCAGGAGCACCAGCAGCAAGCACACTTGGCCGACTTCTCCCCCAGTCCGTTCTTTTTCCCGAACGTTAGTGGTGGTCTCAAGGCAGAGAGGGTCTCGAAAAAAAAAATGTCTCTCCAGAGACCAAGCCGGCAATTTCCCTTCTCCGAACAGGTTTCCAGACAGCTGTACTAGCGTCTTCTAGGATTAATGTGCGTGTTGTAGATTTACCACCATCCCACGGTTCTTCCCACCCCTCCCTTGGGAATTGTCTGTGCCCTAGTGTCCCCCACCCCTCCCTCTCCTCCTCCAACTTCTCCTCCAACTCCTCTTCATCCTCTTCCTTCTCCGCACTCATAGTTTCGCTCACCCCACGATCGTTCTTTCAATCTCGATCATCATCTCCATCCAACAACTTTATCTACTCACCCTACATTTCAACTCTACATCATCATACCAATCAATCCTCTACAAACTATTGATAGTAGCCCTCCATCCTCACTTTTGTAACACGTTTCGTGTCGTTTCTGGGCTTTGCTTGGAACCTCCTGTTCTCGGCCCTCAAGTACTGTCGCTTGCCAATTCCGAGGAAACTTCTTTTCTTACCTCCCTACACCCTTCTTTATATTCTTCTACGAATCTTCTATAGCGATCGATCTACGATCCCTATTGTTCCTCCGATTCCCTCACCTTATCACTATTCAGTTCCTTCCAGGCTAGAACTATAATCTTTATTCATTCAGGCCGCTTTACTTCTGAAATAGTGTGATAAATAACCATGCCTCCTCAACGGACAACTCCTCCAACCAAGGCTGTCAAGACTGAGCGAACACATGAAGAGAATCAAGAAAGGTCTGACACCTACTCTCTAATAAGTATCTACTTCATAGTAGACATTTCCTAACTTACTACCTGTGTAGGGCATACATTGCGGCTTCCCGGCGAAGTGATCGTAGCTTAGAAGCTCGCATCGAATCTGCCCGTAGAGCCTCAGAAATACATAAGAAGAGGACAGGTCGGGCACTCCGAGTGACAGAGCAAGATGTTGTCAACGAGGAGATGTACTCAGAGGAAGACGATGAGTATCCGACCGCTTACAGGGGACTCACTCAGCACTTGAGGTCCGGTGGTAGTGACTGGAACCGTCGCCTTAATGCATACCTCACACAGCATGTCGCTATGCGGAGCGCTCTTGACCAAGCGCTGATGAATTCATACAGTCGTGGCCCTTACACCCAAAACACTATGTACACATCTGGATTCCTACCGCAACAGCATCCACAAATGATACAACAACCGCAACTAATGTCACATCAACTAATGCAGCAAACACCAATGATGCATTCCCCTCATATTATGCATTCCCAGGGTGTTCCACAGCCACAAGTTCAGACATCACATGTTTCCATCCGCCAGCAGCCGTATCCTTCTCCTAACAGTGGCCATAGACATCATGGGAGGCCAATGCAAATGCATGTCCCTCATCCCCAACAAGGTATTCAAATACCGCAGTACCAACAGGAAAGTGCAAGCATTCGTCGCTCGTCAATTACAGTCCCTACTGTCTCATCACCGTTATCGCAGGCCTCTTCTCAATCAAACACTCGGCGAATGAGTTCCCCTCCGACAAACCCTCCCCAGATGAATTCAGCACAATTAACTTCGCCTCAGCAACCACAAAATAGGGTGCTACAGCCAACTTTTGAACAGGCAGTTTCGCCTGACACACCACAAACCCCATATCTACCTCAAAGTGATGGTTACCTTTTCGAGTTTCCTTTGACTACTCAGTTGCCTCCCGAAACACAACAATTTCTTCAACCCGCACTTGATCCTAATGATTCGATGTACTCAGCATTGATGGGTAATTATTCAAGCCCAGGTTTTGGGTTCGATAACAGCGCTACCGGGCTGAAATCGGTCTCTCCAGACACAACGTCCCCCGCATTCAGTCTATTCGACTTTTCTGACTTATGCGGTACGTCCATCAACCAATTTTCTCTGTGTGGAAGCTCTAGCTTCGAGGGCCAGTACTGTTCGCCAGACCCTGCTGCGCAGCAAATACTGTCTTCGCCTTTGAAGTCATCGCCGGTATCTCCGCTCGGATCAGAAGAGAGTCTAAGTTTAGTAGACGGAACGTGGTATCAGTATATCAACACTGATGATGCTACCAAGGCATCCTAGAATTTCAGAAGACGAGAAACTGTAGGGAACGTAAATTGTACAGGCAGGGCGTTGGTCAGGGTTTTCCTTATTTATTTCCCCTTTATTTTGGCCAGTATCGGATTGACGGCGTTCGGTTTTCTTGTTTTGTTTTCCCGGAGACCACCGTTATGTTTTAACTACTCAGTTAAATTTTTCAATGGGTTTTTATTTTCTAATTTTTGATTCTATTTTTCTCGCTCCGTTATGTTCCAAATTTATTATTTCGATTACCCTTTGGGTGTTTGGCTATTAAACGAAAACATTTTGTCGCTTATCTCTCTGGGTACATGGTATCTCGATGAAAGTTGCATTGCATCTACAGTCCCTAGGGTGGTTTCCTTAATTTTTATTATTACTGTGCTTGTACCTCAAACCATTCTCCATCGCAAAGCTTATGCCATGCATACGTGATGGGCATCAATAAAATTATTCAGGTTTCAAATTAGCTTCAAATCCTTTGATTTAAAATGACAGCCGGCATAAGGTGGTCAAAGCCCTACTAGAAATACAATTTGTGCATAAACAATCTTGCGGCTATAATCAGAATCCCCAATCGACCAAGTCGTTTCTACTCTTTGTTGCCAAGAAAAAAAGCCAGATCCGGATCGATCTTAAACCCAGTAGCCGCAATTGGTGCTTCAGACGACTTTGGATATCGTACATCCTGATGTGCTACAGCGTGAAGTAGTATGTACTTAGTGCCTTCTCGCATCTCCGGAACAATTTAGGTCGTAGCTGGCACCTAGTCGCTACCTATCAATAGCAGTTCCATGCCCGAAGCCGCGACCTTTAATAATTTATATGTGTACTTGTAGGCCGTATCACAAATTCTCAGCGTTCATGGAACAGAGAGTCACAGGCCCACTTCCTATTCCTCGTATTAGTCCTAAACAGTGTCAAACCCTGCTCGCAAATGCCTCTAAAAAGTAAATTTAATACATAGAACCCCCTCCTTCCCACCCCTGAAAAGCAGGACAAATGTGGAGAAGGTTATTTGCTTTCCGACCAGCTCATACCTACCTTACTTGAGATTTGTTTTTAAGCTGCAAAAAGAAAAGAAAATACCTTCCCTGTTTCCATCCTACCCAGCCATATGTAGCACGTGGACAATAAATTCGCAGCTCACAAAAAAAAAAGGAACAGGATGGACACACAACACACAGGAGAAGATACATGCATTCATGCTTTTTTCCTGTCAATTTTCCTGTTTTCTCTAGGCTC
This sequence comes from Verpa conica, assembly GCA_033030425.1. NCBI lineage: Eukaryota > Fungi > Ascomycota > Pezizomycetes > Pezizales > Morchellaceae > Verpa > Verpa conica. The sequence continues at coordinate 1,181,790 of JAUFSD010000008.1, read as the reverse complement.
GCTGCGCGGTTGTTATGGTACCCATTTTATTCATTGCGAGATGAAGAGGCTTACTTTCTGTTGACTGTAGCGGCGGTTGGGACGGATTTCCAGAAGTGGGAAAACCCGGATCCTAATTTTTCGGCCCCCACATGGTTCACGAACAAAAAACTCCGGTGTGTTGTCTTGAGATATTCCTCCGCGGCTGCCGTGGGTGATCATTTAAGGGTGTGGGGGAAAATTGGCCTGGGAGGCCACTTCCACGGCCTGTGATCTTTAAGGTCATTACCCACGGCCTCCATGCCGTGGCTGTTGTGACCTTGAGATATTCGCTGCATGCAGGATGAAGATATAAGTTCGAACACCCGCCTATGCATAGTTAGGTGATTGGGCTAAACGTAGGCAGGTAAGACGGTCTATTGATTCTCGGATTACAAGTTCACTACCGAAGCGCCCTTCAAAACATTAAAAAGGATACTATTTACAATTCAAGGATAAAGAAACAAGAATTCCCCAAAGCCAAGAAAACTAAAGAGTGTACCGACCGCCTCTAAAACTATTCTGTGATGATCTCTCGTTTGACCGCCTCCATAAGATCTGTGCATTGGTCGTCTTTTACAAAGACTATAATAAAGGCTTTAGCAATGATATCCTTATTACACTAACCCCTAGAAGTACTTACCAAGGAAATAAGGTGTTGGTGGATTATTGTTCCCATCATGGGTGAACACTTCTGAATCATCCTTGACTTCTGTAACATATCCATCATTATATTTACGGAAAATCTTTTTCTGATAGTCATAAATATAGATCCAGTAGTGGCCGAAGGTCGCAGAACCTATTTGGCGCTTGAAATCAGTTCATAGAATTGACACTGTTACGAATATGAAGTATATCATTTACTTACCACGATGAATGAATACAGAATGTATACGGTAGCCATGTTTACGCAGGTCCGTAAACTGTGAATTAATGCGGGATTCTCTATTTTTAATATCCTGCTCTAAAGCTGTAGAAGCAAAGTCAAAGCATGCCTTAGCCTCTGTAACCGTAATCACCAAAAAAAAATTAATCTCACCTTCAAGTTCCTTCCTCATAGCCTTTGATCTTTCCTCAAGCTTAGCCAAAACGCTGGCATCAATCTCTATATCATCCTCTTTCTTATCGATCCCCGAAAGCCATTCTCGTGTAAGTTCAAGAGCTTCCGATAGTTTAACACCAGCCTTCACATAGTACTATCAGTATTAAAGAGCAGCTATAGATCCGAGTAAAAATACGTACTTGTGTTTTTGTCAATGAAACTTTTCTCTTCTCTAGTAACTTCAATTCCTCCTTCCATTGCCAAGATTCCTCGCGTCTCTCCTTAAGGTCCCTATCATTCGTATCGATATATCTGTCCAAGTATATTGTCTCACCAAACTGTAAATGCGAGTTCGATTTATAAGCCGCGGACTTTTCGCGGTCAAATTGAACCCGCTGCACTTGGATCTGGAGAATCGGTGGAAGGTGGCTAATTGAAAGATAGCGTTTGGCTTCTCTGCCTTCAAGGTCAACTTGTTCGATATCAAAACTACTATCGAGAGCTGAATAGATATCCCTATCACCCTCCGCAACATTGACTAACAAATGTGAGAACAACTCCTATATAATATTAGCGTATATTATACTAAGAAAAAGGATTTCATGCTAACTAACTTCTTTAATCCTCGTTTCAGAGGAATTGGGGAATGTCAGCGTCTGTTTTGTCTTCCCATAGAATAGGCGTTTGACAATATCGATCTGCTCCCCATTTTCATCAATTTCCTCAGGCTTAATGGCCGCTTCAAGTTGGAAAAGCACATTCCCAATACACTCCGTAACATCTTGCTGTTTCCCAAACATCATCATATCCACCTTTGCTGAGTCATCTCGTTTTGGGCGTGGTGGAATCGGTGGTGGTGGTCTATTTGGCATCTCTGGTGGTGGCGTTAACGGGACCTCGATACCCTTCCCCTTCTGAATCCCAGATCCCTCATTAAGATCTACTCCTTGAAGAGGAGCTCTCTGGGGCCCAATAAAACCGGACGAGGCGTCTTTACTCGGAGAATTATTCTCTTTGTTGTCGGTACGACCTGATTTTGCGTCTATATGGACGATAACATAATCTTCATCATTAGGGCCTTGATATGGAGGTGGAAGATCCTCATTAACCAAAGTTGTTTCACTGGCATTATCATCCACAGGAGTTTCCGGGATAGTAACCGGCTTTTGGTCAATGTCCATTCTATCACTTTCATCGGTGACGCTAATGATAGGTGGTGCTGGACCACTAGGTGGCATTGACCCACGTCTCACTTCATCCTCGGCTTCATCTTTAGAACTCACAAGTGCTAAATAAGCTAACTCGTGCTCAGGAGTGACTGAGGATTGTGCAGATACGATCAAGTTCTGGAAAAGTGTGCGAAGGCAACGAGCAACTATCGGACGTTAGTTTTACGCAGTAATCAGTCACTATAAATTACTCACATCTTTTTGCTCTTTCAACCTCCTGTGCCGTGACTTTCCTTCCACCAACCCGTTTCCGCTCAATCACTTCATCAGTAACCTCCATTTCTTGGAAGTTATCAATATCAAGAATCATATCCCGTAGTGGCTTAACGGTAAAATAAAACTGCAAGAGGCTGTTCAGGTAACACGTATTCCCAATATTTTCGATACCAACTGGTGAATCAGCAGACCCCATAGCAGGTTGATCAGACTGTCCTGTTTCCAGGAACCCTTTGATCTTGGAACTATTCCGACTATTCGCAATCGCCCTCAAAGCCGCCCTCAAATCTTGTAACCTCTTAGGATCATCTTGCAGCTGTATAGTTTAAGCACATAAAATTAGAAGCAAGTTAACAGGTTTTCCCTTACCCTAAAGTTATAGACAGATATGACTAAATCATCTGAGATCGACCTATCATCAATTCCTAATCGGGCATGCGCAGCACCAAGATCCATTGGGGTCTCAATGGCACCCGTCTCAAGGAACGTGAGTAGGACGTGGCTCCGGCGAGTTTCCGCAATAATCTTCAGCGCTTCTTTTCCTGTAATCTCATCGGTTGCGTTATCTCCAACCTTAAATATTGATTAGAGATAGTCCCTACAGAGAATATGTATTAGAACTAGGGTTGGTCCGTACCCTGACTTTGTATGCAGACAAGATGAAGTCATCTGGCGTAGTTGGTGTAACGTCAAGCCAGGTGTACGCAGTATTAACATCCCGAATTGATACTCCTCTATGTCAGACCAGAATACTATAACCATTCTAGAAACATCCTACCTTTTTCCGAAGCATTCACTATCCTCTGGCTCTTCAGAGCATGCCCGATTATCCTCAAATTGGCTCTCGCTTGATGCTCGTGCAATGGGGCATCCCTTACACGACTGTGGAAATTCCCAATGATCCAGTTTTCATCGTTGTTGTATTTATTTGGGTCAATATCAAAGTATTTGTAACTTTCTGAGAGTTCACTGAGCGTATATGATCCTTCAGAACGGGCCTTGGCAACTTCGACGTTTAGCATTTCACTTTGACGTCCTTGAGCGATGTCATTGAGGCATTCGAAGTAGTAAGGGCTAGTCTCAGGATCACATGCAGTCTGGCGTTCAAATGCCCAGAAAACCAGAGTATCAGCGAAATCTGCAACTGATCCAAGACCAGCATAATGTCTACAGCCAGAGGGTGAGCATGTTAGTCAAGCGAGAAATAAAGAGTAATCTTCCTCGCTCTTTTCTGGATGCAGACAGTACTTACGGATGCTCCGGGATGGTAAGGTCAATTGTCCAGTTGGAAGTACAATCGTCTAAACCAAGAAAATCAGCAAGGTTTCTAGTTCATGTAATTCACAGATAGTCCTTACAGTTCTCACACCCCAGAATCCTTTTAATTTCCTTGTCTGCTCGTGTAATATTCTGGCGTACATTCGCTTCAAATCTAACTGTCAGTTGACTTTTCAAAAACTCGAAATGATTCCCCTTACGCTTCGACCAGTCAGGTTTCCGTTGGTCCATCAGTATCATAACTTCTTCTAACATATCCTGAATATCCTTCGAAACCCTCGACTCGGGATCATCCAACACCTCCAAACTTGGCGGCTTCCAGGTCTCACCCTGTTGCCCGTCAGCCCAACCCCACCACTGTCCACACACCACACATACCTCCTCATCATGCGTAAACCCAGCTAGCTTCATCAACACCCCTGCATCCCTCCCAATACTCGTCAAAAACCTCAGGTTCTGTGCCGGCACTGGCCTCTGATCCCTCTTCTTCGCATTCTTAATATACGCATATAGTGTCCCAAGTGCTTGATAAGGCGCAGTTGACACAATATCTGCATCCTTGGCAAAAAGGTGCGGAAAGCTCTCCTTTGCGTCCTTCATCCTTGCCTTTAGAATCTCCGAATCCACAAGTAAATTTGCCAAATCCGCATTCAAAATCGGAGCTTTTGTTGTGATAGTTACAAGAATTGGACATGTAGGCCCCGAACAACTAAATACGCTCTTATCCACCCACCTCACTTCCGGATGTTGCCTAATGAACGCTGTATCCACTGGCTCCGATACAGTCGACTCGTATCGAAAGTGATGAAGCGGATCCTCAGCCGGACAGATCTTACAGTCATTGTACTTCTTCCGTTTTGTGAATTTAACTTCAATATTGAAGTGTAACCGACACTCGTCACAGATCGCAGAGATGTTGTAACGTTCACTTATATCTAACACGCTTGAGGTCGGGAATACACAGTCATCCGTAAGCTGCGAAAGTATGTGCTTATGTTTATAGGTCGGAGACCGGCCTGGTCTGAACTGTGGAGGCTGAGACGCAAGGATATTTGCATCCTTAGCTTGCGGTGAGTAGTGGAGCAGATCTGCCCAGAGTCGTGGACCAGTTTTACCTAAAGCCCGAATCATAAGTATATGACACACAAGAGTGGTATTATACAGACAAACCAGGAGCTGCGGATGGGTGAGGCAAGTCTTCTAGCATTTTGGTCTGTAGGTCGTTCAACGGGGAGTAGCTATTCTTAGTATTAGAAAACCTGCAAAATCGACTCAACGGGGAGGGGGGTGTGAACGAGAAGTTGATGAAGGTGTGATTAGTGAACTGGGTGGGGAGAGCGTTTCAAATCTACTGTCTTTCTCTTGGATAGAAAATACTTACATAAATCTGTGTGTATGTGCCCTTACTATTCTGTGTTAAAGTACGAGTTGTAGATAGCTGTGGTGGGGTTTGATCCTACCTAGGATGCCTTGTAGTTAGGTGTGGCTCTGTCCTGGCGTATGGTAGGGCGGCTGCGCTTATCCGCGATACCACTTGAAATCATGTGCTACTCGCTAATGATCCCAGGAACACTTCCAAGGGTACAGCACGCATGGGCGTATCAGCGCATAGTTAACTACTTGTGATATGATGTCTACGCAAGGCCCTCTGCGTCTTCAGTCACTCTAGATCTTTAAAAACCATAGACAATACTTCTTTACACCTTCACCCCGTTATTATAGGTATCTAGGTATCAGTGCGTTCAAATCCCCCCCTTTAAAGATATGCATAATCTTAAACGCCTATCTGAATCTCATATCTAGTTATACAAATCCTCCCTCCTCCCTAACCAACCCAAAGAACTAGGAGTACAAAATTAAAAATAAAAAAGAAGGATTCGGCGAAGTATCCACTTGAAATGAAGGTGTAAAAAAAACAAAAAACACTGAAAGGCTTGGGGAAAGATCAAGGCCACTGGTATCAAAGTTCCAGCTCATTGCCCAGCAGTAGCTTTCGCAGCGACTTGTGAGAACCTCTCTCTCTCTTCCTTCTCCCTCTCCATCTTCTCCTTCTCCTTCTTCGTGATACGAGGCTTCCGAATGGTAGCCCCACGCGTAGACGTCGCCCCACGAGTGCTAGTTCCACGGCCACGACCTCTACCCCTCTTCACGGTTCCATCGGCCCTGATACATGTCAGTATAACTCGCTATGATGAACAAGACCGGTATTTAACGAAGATTTTATACCTCTCTATTTGGGGCTTCTCCCCTTCTGGGACTAGCGGCCCGCTGTAAACAAAAAAGCCGTCCTTAGATGCAGCAGCCTGCTCCTCCCATAACATCTCTGTATCATCAATGAATGGATCATTTTTATCATAAATATCCTGGTTCTTCCTTTTTTTTCGCATTTTCTTCCCTCCCTCTGCTGCGGAATCCGTGCCTCCCATGGGTTTGTCCATCTCCACGTTTGATTCTGACTCTGATCCATCCATCATCATTTCATCTCCGCTATTTTCCGCTCTCATCATCCTTTCTCTAGCCTTAGCAAGCCTTGGGTTCAAGGCAGCCCACCCATAACGCTCCTCTGCCAACTTTGTAAAGTTAATATATTTGTTGTTTTCGCCGTTTAGCGGGACATGTAGATGGATATTTGGAAGATGTGGTTCTGTTTCCTTGTTTGCCGAGGTACCAGGTAGAACACCCCCAAGCAATCCATTACCAGATGTCGAAGCAGGTACTACTCGATGTGGTTTCGGAGATGGTGCAGCTGATGGAGGAGCAGTCCCAGGTTTCGACTTGGGCGAACGATTGGAGACTTCCCCAGTGTCGCCTGATCTAGAGATGTTTTCAACTTTCATTACATTCTTTTCAGCGATGCCGGTAACGTATGCTAATAATGGAGAATTGGTGATTGGTTTCTCCGCAAGGGCTGTGCTCAATTGGGGCGGGGGAGGTTGAGGATCGATTAATGATGATATAGAAGGCGACGCGGAGGCACGGTGCGCAGATTTTGTAGCGCCGCCAGTGGAGCCACGTGGGATTGGATCGTAAGGAGGTTGAATAATTGGTCGATTTCTTGCAGAGGATGCAAGAGATGGGTTGCTGGCTTTCCTAGAAGAGCTGCTCGTTTCGGTGTCGGAGTCGACCAAGCTGATGACTTCGGGGCGTGACCGTGATGGTTCTGATTGGCCAGTTGAATGTCGGAATGGTATGTTTTTTTTGCCGGCACGAGGTGCTGCTGTCAGTGTTGGATTGGTGGTAGTAGCATCTTGAGGAAATTTAGGCTGGCGGTGGGGGTGAGGTGAAGGAGAGGCTGTAGTTGTGGAAGACGACGGCAACGGCACGTTGGTGTTAGTATTTCGCGAAGTAGAAGAAGAAAGGGTTGTTGTTGACGTTGACTTTGGATCCGCGGTCGTGACAACACCACGGGTTGGCGAATTGGACTTTGACGACGGGTGAACACGATGGTGCACGGAGGACGGACTTCCAAACGCTGACGACATGATGGGCTATTATTTCTTTGCCCGTGGGTCGAGAGGATGCTGGATAGAGAGGGGAGTTTCGGATGCCCGGGTGCCCGGGATATTTTTCTACCTCTCTCTGTTTCTCTGTTTCTCTGTTTCTCTTTCTCTTGGACTTCTTATTTTTGGTGAACTTTTTTTTGTTTTTTATCCTTTGTTTTTTTGGAGGGGGGAATTTTTTGTAATCCGTTGGGAAAGGGTGATGCGGGCTTTTGATTGCAACAGATACGATGGCGACAGAAAAAGGGTTGTTGTGTTGTGATGGGAGAGAGATGAAGAATGAGGCGAGGAGAAACGTGCGAAGAGGGAGAAGCGAGAGAACAGGAGACAAAGACAGGCAAGAGAAAGGAGATGGAGCCCGTACAAGAAGGAAAGGGTTTGGGTTGCGTGGCCGGAGAAATCAGGTGCAGTAAAAGCAGGAGCAGTAGTGCTTTTTAAAACGTCAGAGGCAAAGAGGGAGAGGGAAAGGGAAAAGGGAAAAGGGAAAAGGGAACAACAGCCTCCTAAACCAACACTCATTTGCTTTGCCCTGACAAAAGGTAAGTAAATTTGCGTTCATGGATGGCAACAGAGTGCAACACCATCCAGCTCCACCAGATGTGGGACTTAGGGTGGTAAGTGGCCGTGGGACGACTAGCTAACATCCCCCAAAACTATGTAGCAACCGCCGCGGCCTTAGAGGATCTCGTATTGCCGTCCTCCTCTTCCCCCGCTCCTCAGTTATCACCAGTGGGCGGCCTAGTAGAGGTGGCATGGTACTCTGACCCTCTCTTGAAAATTAAAAGGGAATAAAATAAAATAAAATAAGGCCTTACTTGCTGACTAGGAATCGCTCCCAGCTGAGCCCGTACCGCCGAGGATGTACACGTCTATGGGAAATCTCTCTAAAGCCTGCGGAGCCTTAAGCTGCTGTCCCAGGAATCTTAAGGAGATTTGCTTACCCGGGACCATATCTACTCAGGACGTAAAAAATCCCTGTCCCCATGCTAAAGAAACCAGTGGCTCAAGCTCATCGGTGTAGCCGCTGTGGCGATGGAGCAGTACTCCTCTAGAGTGATCAGTAGTGAGATCTTTCATGAGCTGTATCGATCATGAGCTGTATCGATCATTTGGTGCCTGGTGCTATTATGGAAATCAACCTCTCTCAATGACTGATTTAGGTAATTCTTATATAGAATTAAACATAGGTTAAGCTCTAAGATTATTAAGGAGATTCTCCCAAACGGCCAAGTGCAATGTGATTTGATTCCTCTGTTGTTTGAGACAAACGAGGTTTCGTGATTCTATGTGGTCCGTGCATATGCCAAGTCCTCAGCTGCATTAGTGCAAGTGCGGGATGTTCTCCAACCCCACGTCACCACGCTACAACGTCGCAATCTGATCTCCCAAGCAGCTGCATCCGTTCCTGTAAACCCCCATCTTCTAGAAATTCGATGGAACACGCCCCCGAGGTAATAAAGATATACAGTGTAGAAAACTCCTACATGACCCAGGAGGACAGAGGAGCTGCTAGCCTGCCTAGCGCCAGTAGGTGGCTAACCATGAATTCCAATCTTAGCGAATCAGACAAGGAGCTTTAAGGAACTAAAAATACATGTACTTACGCCCAAAGTTCCTCGGTTTGGATAAAGTTACCAGAGGATACTATGAATTAATTGGGTATAGTAAGCTTGGATTGTAAAATACTTGTTCCAGTTACTTTGACTGCATACAGTTTAGTTCCAACTAGGCTAGGCTACTGCTACCGTATGTGTTTTATAGTTTTAAGGGAAAAGATATGTAACCTTGCCCTCAAAAACGTGTAGATACATGTATACGTACTATATCCAATCTAACCGGAGAAGGAACGGTGATAAATGCTGCAACCTAGCTGACTATCCGACTGATTTCAACTAGCCCTTTCTTAACAGCACCTGACTTTTATAAAAAAAATTTCGTAGAAGGTTACGTACCTCGCTAGCCCTAGAACCATCGTGAGTGGGACTGTGACAAAAGAGTCATAGGGCTATTGATGGAAGGGTTGAATTATACGGGAAAGAAAAGCTATATAAATTTTAATCAGCTGCATGAGGTGAGAATCGGATACTTCTAAGCACAAATTTTCTAGTTTGTCTATGGAAGGTTAGTAATACCATAGAAACACAATCTCTCACTCGATGACCGTGCAAGTTTTAGGCGAGGGGTCGGTATGTACATGTAGTCATACCCTTTTGGGAACAACAACCCTCGCACAATGTGATAAAACTATATGTAGTCGTATTCGGGGACTCAAAGGGTTTAAGTATGGAAGCCTTTATGCTATCGGGGCCGAGGGGTTCAATTTTGGGGAATGTTCCAGGAGTGTGGCGGAGCATCTTAAAAAGAATGCTTGGCAGTCTGTTTCGGCAAACGCTCAGGGTTAGGGCGAAATATGAAGCTCAGTCGGTCGCCCACCCCTCTCGACACTAACACTTGTTTCACCTTCCAAGGACTGGACTTCAACCCTTTCTATACCTATCTTGCCCCCAGTCAGTACGTCTTCTTCAACATCTACCACTGCCACAGCTACAGCTACTCCTTCTTCTTCTTCCACTTCCACTTCCACTACCTTCTTGCTTCTCAAGGGCTACTTTCTCTCCTTTCCACCGGTCGTTTAATTTGTTTCCCATGGGTCCTAGATACGAGAGAGTAAGCGCCCCTGAGGTCATATTTTTATGTTGTTAGAAGCGTGCGTGTAGCTAATAAAATGCTTTCCCGCTAGATTGCTCATGATGATGATGAGTATCTCGATGTCCATGGCAACATAAGCTCTCGGACCAACACTTCGTCTGCTCGCCTGGCTGTGTCGATCCCAAACTCCCCACCCCCGTCTTTCCGATCACGTCCCGAAACACCGGAGCCAAATACCGAGCTCTCTGACTCGTTTGACAGTCCTAGTGATGACGAAGATGATATGAGGAATGTGCGCGGGCCGCAAAATGCAAATTTCCATGAATCGATACCTCTAGTATCGACGGCAGCGGGTGCTACACAAGCTGGCTCAGCTGGTGGCATGCCGGGGGGGAGAGTGTTTGGTGGTGGACAGACGGATGGAGTATTTGCTAATATCAGTGCAAAGCCGACGGTCGGAGAGAAGGTCGAAGAACATCCACCGGTAAGCACTTATATATCAAGGGTTATATTGGTAGGATTCTTTAGGAGACTAACAATCTTGTATTTTACCTAGTCGTATGAACAAGCGGCTGCCGATGCTACTCCTCCGTATTGGGAGACCACTATCCTCGCGCCTGGGATGGCTAGTGACGAGGTTTTCATCGATGGATTGCCCGTAGGCTCTGTATTTGCTTTTATCTGGAATGCTATGAGTATATTGAACCTTTCTAACATCAATATATATGTACCCACTAACTTTCCTCCAGTTTCTATGTCGTTCCAATTTGTCGGATTCTTACTTACATACCTCCTCCACACAACTCATGCGGCCAAGAACGGGTCTCGTGCGGGTTTAGGTATCACATTGATCCAATATGGTTTCTATATGCGCTCCCGGAGCGATGACTTTGGAGGGACCTCTCCACCAGCCGAGAATGAACCTCAGTCACCAAACTCATACGACCTAAGTGCCCAAGACATGGTTGACACTGGCTCCAATGATAGCATTGGTAAAAATGAGTACTTGAGCTATATTTTAATGATAGTTGGGTGGTTTATTCTCATTAGATCAGTGCGGAATTTCTTACAAGCTCGGCAAATGGAGCAAGTGGTATTGTCGAGCCCAGAGCGTGGCCTTAGTACTGCTGTCATCGCTGAGGATGAGGACTCCGCAAGAGCCGTATAAAAGAACAAGGCTGCCAAGTTCTTTCTCTTTTCTTTTTTTGTAAACGCTCATAGATAGCACAGTCGAAGGTACTGTTTCCAGAACTTCCTCAATTGTCGTAATCTATGTACTTAAACTGTTCTCGGGCACGGGTCTTTTTTTATCTTTTCATCTTTTTTTGGTGTAGTATGGGTTAGGTTGGGTTTGGGTTGGTATAGTTCGCTCCAGTTTCACCACAGCTTACATGTTCCTTTGTCTCCTTTGTCTCCTTTTGGTCATACTCTGGCCTGTCTCTTTTTCACTATATATTACCTCCATCGAGTTGTCTGTTTCATTTTTTTGATTTTTTGTTTGCTTGTATGCTATGTTAGGTATCACTCGTAGACAGTCGAACAGTTAGTATAACGCCTATATCTGTATTATATATAAAAACGTTCCTATCTATATTAACGGGGGTTGATTGAAGACATAATTGGATAAATAGTTGGCGGCTCACAAGCGATTTCGGAATACAGTGACCCTTAATGGGCCATTATTTATCAAAACGGTACGTTAGGTATTTATTAATGAAGTTTCGTACACCTAGTCGCATCAATTCTCCGCGCGGACATACCTGTGGTGCAACGATGACGTTCTAAGTCTGCCACACCCTGCCCCCTCAGGCTTATTTACCCCGCGCACATCCTGTTGATTATATCTCGCGATTATCACGGTCTATGTTCGTCTAATACTGTTAAGCAAAGTACTTACAAAGCCTAAGATCAAAGTGTTCCTAAATTTATTCTGCAGATTTAGCACTCGCGGTCACATCTATAGCGGTATGAGTTGGCGTTGCTCATCGAACTCGAATGAAGGCCTTATTGCGAATTTATGGGGACATGGGTTGGTGAAGCATGAAAGTGTAAAGTTGGCATTAGAGAAGGTAATAACTACATGCTCTACTGCTTATATTTAAGAGAGAGGAGAGGGGGAGGAAGAGCAAGAACAAAGTTTAAAGGCGTGTTTGTGGAAAATAGGTTGATCGTGCCCACTTCAGCCCAACAATGCCCTACGAAGACTCACCGCAAAGAATTGGATACGACGCTACCATATCTGGTACTCTATTAGCTACTCTCCTCCTTCCTGCTGGGGGCTCGTATGTTGAAGCGGTTGATTTTAATTGAAAATTTTTGTGCTAACACTTGGCAACCTTGGCTGGGTGGGAGTAGCACCACATATTCACGCAAATGCCAGTCTTTATTTTACCACTCACCTCTTTATTTACTCCCCTCAACTTTTTTTTAAAGGACCTTACTCCTAATTTTTTTTGTGGCTGGTGCTGACGGTTGTGGGTTTCAGGCCGTAGAGGCGTTACTCGACCGTCTAGGACCTGGGAAAAAGGTTCTCGATATTGGGTGTGGAAGTGGGTATCTAACTGCTGTTTTTGCACACCTGGTATGCATAAAAGGTTTATAAGCCTTTAAAGATAGCTAGTCGTTGATATTTCAAAAGGTTACTCCAGGAGGCAAGGTAGTAGGTGTAGAACATATTCAGCAGCTCTGCGATATGGGGGTGAATAATCTCAAGAAAAACCCCGTACATGCAAAAATGCTGGAGGAAGGGTCAATAAAAATTATTAAAGCTGATGGGAGATTGGGGTATCCAGAATGCGGTAGGTCATAGCTACCAATTATGTTTTTATCTGTTGGGATACTAAAGTAGATATAATACAGGCCCATATGATGCAATTCACGTCGGTGCTGCAGCTTCGAAGATGCATGAAAGCCTTATCGACCAGCTTAATACACCAGGAAGGTTAGTATTGGAGTACCCATTACTATTGGAGGTGGCGGTTAACCTATACCTCTAGGATGTTTATTCCTATTGATAATGGGTTCAGCGGTCAATATATTTGGGTAGTTGACAAGGACAAAGATGGAAACGTGTCAAAGGAGAAGCAATATGGGGTTATGTATGTGCCTTTGACCGATGCAAAGATTTATAAGGATGAATTGTAGTAGGGGAGGTTGGTTAGTGGAGATACTAATATATGTTTTTCCTCATTTATTTTTCTTTACGATATTTGGTGGTTAGGGGACGAGGGTTAGTATAATAGCTCAAGGCAGATTAATTTGAGATTTCCAGTAACCAACTATATAATATCTACCAGTGGCTGTCATGTATAAATGAGTAATCAATCTTTTTTTTTTTTAAGTCAAATCATTATTGATTTCTGGGTACAAAATGTGGCATGCAGTTATAAACTATGGCCTGAAAACACCCATAATGAGTAATCAATCGATGGCTGGCTTTATATATAACATAGGGTTAGGGCTATTTTGCCTATCTTGGCGGAATATGTTTAATCCCATATTTTCTCTAACGACGCAGTGTACTTGTGCTGGGCCGTCACAGCCTTCTCAATCCTCAGCCAAAAACGCAAAACAACCCCAATGTCAAGCCTAGAAGTATGTATCATTCACCACCAAAAACTTAGATAGTCCATAACTAAAAGACCCACATTATAGGAGCGCCTTCACAGACATGCTAGAGCGTTCGAACAACTCTTGAACCTAATCCCCGCAAAACACTATTTTAGTGCCAGCGACAGCAACGTACGTATACCCTCAATTAGCGCATTAAATGCAGTTCATATAGCTGACTCATAAATCTATTCTCCAGGTACAATGGAACAAACGGAAACAGACCAAAGAAGAGTCTCAGCGTGCCAAAAAAGCAAAGCTTGACCCAGACTTAGTATTGTCTGCGGCAGACTTCGGGAGAAAGCGACTAGAGAAAATAGCTGGTGGATGTGAGGGTGAAGGGAAGGGAGATGAGGGGGGAAATGTTTTTGAGGGGCCAATGGCGAAGAATCAGGGGAGGCTGAAGAAGAAGAAAGGGCTTGTGGGGGGGTTAAAAGCAGCGGGGTTAGAGGGGGGGAAAGGCGTGAAGAGCAACTACAAACCCACTGGTAAATGTGAAGAAGTGGAAGACGATGATGGAGAAGCCGAGGAAGTCCAGCTCAATGGTTTCAACTTCAGCGCTCAACTCTCACAATCTCCCTCACCGCCCTTACAATCAGGCCCCTCCTCACCAAAACCAAAACCATCCTCCGAAGTTTCTCCAGAGCAACGACTCGAACAGAAAGCTCGCCTAGAAGCACGAATACAGCAACTACGTGCCAAAAGGAACGCCGACTCGCCCGACGGTACTCCTGCCCGTAATCGGAATGAGCTTATGGCCGCGAGAAGAAGGGAAGAGGCACAGACAAGGAAGGAGAGGAAGAAAGAGATACGCCTGAAACAGAAGACTACTGTGGAGCAAACTAGGGGTGTTGCCCTGTCACCGAAGAAAAATTCACCGAAGAAGGATAGTCAATTGTGCGAGGGAAAGGGTCAGCAAAGCGTTCAGTGCAATACAAGTATAAATTTACCAGTACATAATAGGGACAAAGGGAAGGGGAGTGTTGTAAAGAAGACGAACTATAAGAAGAGTAGACCAGGTTTTGAGGGTAGCTTAAAGGCAAGTAAGAAAGGGAAGAAATAACTATGATAATAAATTTGATTGTTCTTCTGATACCTAGTGATTTCCTCCCTGTAAAGTTTGAATTTATCTATTTATCTACTCTAGGTCCACACTTTATAGAACCTCCTAACGGACTCATTTTCTTCATATGAAATTTAATGGTATGGATTATCATATCCCCGGGGAAGGAGGAGAAAACCCGAATTCCAGGTAGCCCCATAAAGCTCGAGAGAATTCATCTGTATTTCTACTCATAGATATAGCATCTCACCGCGGTAGGCAGTTATAGAACAGTCTCGGCGGATTTATGTCTTTTAGAAATTAGGGGTACTGGGTTTAAAGATTAAAAATAGAGCAAAGGTCTAATCTACCCGTGATGGATAAGGGTGGGTTTAATCTACCCTTGAGGTTTAATCTACCCCCGAGGTACCCTACATGACAACCTCTCTCCATCATGATCTAGAACCATCTTTATCACCGTGACTCCATCACATCATCACTGTTGTTCTATCATGGCTGCAATTTACAAAGATCAACGGTTCCCCTCCTATGGAAAGTTTAAGGAAGCTGTGGAGGACTGGGCTATTGATGCCAACTTTTCCACCCGCACCAAAAAATCCGAACTGGAGTGTGTTGTTGTCGGCTGTGCCATCAAAAATTGTCCTTTCCATCTACGAGCTGTTTTTTCAGCAAAGCTACAATGTGTTATAGTTACAGCCGCTCAAGACCAGCATACTTGTGTGGGAGCCCAGCAAACCGGAAGAGGACCAGAAAGCAAGCAAAGCTGGATACAGCGTATACTACCAGAAACCATTTCTGTTCGTCCTGACACCACTCCTCGTCAAATAATTGAAGCTATTCAGCTCCGCTGGAAAAAAACTATCAACTACCAAGCCGCAAAAACTGCTAAACAGATTGCTCTCAAAGGAAGTGATAAAGCACATGCAAATCAATTCAAACTACTCCCAGCTTATATTGCATGCATTCAATCGGCAGATCCAGGAGCTCATACCCATCTTTCTATCGAAAATAGAGAAGGAACTCACCGCTTTCAACGCATTTTTATCTCTCCTTCTGCATGTCGCAAATCATTTCCCCACTGCCAATTTTTTATCAGTATGGATGGTACTTTTATGAAGGAAGTTTTTGGCTTAACGGTACTTCTTGCTGTAGCAGTTGATGCTGATAATCATGGAGTTTTAATTGCTTGGGCAATTGTTGAAGGCGAAAGCGAGAAATCATGGCGTTACTTTCTTGCCCACCTCAAAATTGCTATTCCCAAAATTAATCACTCTTCAGCAACTATTATGAGCGATCGGGATAAGGGTTTAATTGCAGCTGATGATGAAATTCCTCTTGCAGGCCGTGCTTTTTGTACTGAGCATCTTTCACGGAATATTGGTACAAAATTTGGACTTGCATCACGCACAGCATTCAATGATCATATTCGCTTCACCAAAACTGAGCATGGATTTAGGGTTGGTTTCACGGAGTGATCGGGACGCTAGGGTGAGCCAGGTTGTGACTCATACAAGGGGGGAAGTAGGGTAACAGGTGTCGGAGGTTGAGAACAAGGGCATTGTATAAGCAGGGTTTTCTTGTATAAATAGGGAGCGTTGCTCCCCCTCTGTAATAGTTTTTCTTTCTCTTTTCCTTACGCAACGTCTCTTCAGTTAGATTCAATACGAGCTTTCTCTTTCGCTGCCTCTCTGCTGCTTCATCGCTTCGCGATCGCTGAAACCACTCCCTACTTCACAAACCTTTGGTATTTTGCTTGTAACGGATAGTTACCTTGCCATCGAGTTAGTTGTATCCTGTGGTCACGCTGTCCCCACGCTGTCCCCCTTGAAATTACGTTGCGTCGTTCACCACACCATACAACACACAACACTAGACATCTACAATCATCATGACCTCCCCTACCTATGCTTTTCCCCTCACCATTGCTGCGTTCGAAGAACAACTCAGCGACGCCCCCACTTTCTACACAAATCTACAAGGACTAATTCAGAAAGCGACCGAAGCCAAAGACCGCTACCGGGAAGGAAGGGAAGCGGCCTTGCACAACTCCCAGCTTTCTGAAAGCAGCCTTGCCGCCGCCCGCACCCAGCTACAGCAATCTCTAGATGCGTACACCGCACTAGAAACCCAATACAATCAAGTTCAGGAAGAGTTAGCTCGAACCCGCTCCGCAAAAGAAGATATTCCCGAAATCAAGGACCCCTTACCACCACCGGTAACCTCATATCGATCGGAAAAAATGCCAGACCCCTCCCCCTTTAATGGGGACCGAGCCAAACTCCCAAATTTTTTAGCCATGATGAGAGTCAAGTTGGTTGGCAATGCCGACCGCTTCGCCAGCGAAGAAGCCAAGGTCATGTACATTATAAGTAGGTTGGAGGGCAAAGCCATGGACCAAATCGAACCCCTTCTCGCAACCACTACCACTCCCTTCGCCACCACTACCAAAATGTACGAATATCTGCAAGAATCTTTCGGTGACCCAGACCCTCATGGAACAGCACAAGAAGAACTCAGGACCCTGGTTCAAGGGAAACGCGACTTCGCCGCCTTCTACTCCGACTTCTTGCGCATCATGGGCAAACTCAAGTACGACGACACCGCTAAAAAAGACGCTCTTAGGAGCCGCTTATCGGACGCTATGAAGGATGCCCTAGTAGTCACACCCGTCAAAGAAGAATATAGCGAATTTGTAAAAGACTTGATGGCACTAGATGGAAGGGTCAGGGCCAGGCAACAAGAAAAGAAAGGCGGAACCCATCGCAACGACATTGGCCAGTTTACTGCCCCTGCCCCCTACGTACCGCATCCCTCACATACCCCCGGAGGCCTTGCCCCCATGGACCTCTCTGCTTTTCAAACACGGTCTCAAGGACTCCCTCGCCCTCCGTTGGAACAACGGTACGTGTTTGTAAATGGATCCAGGCGCACCTCCCCAGCTGAGAAGCAGTGGAGGAGGGAAAACGATCGCTGCGGTTACTGTGCGGCCTCAGATCATAAGTACGCCAACTGTCCCCAAGGTAAACAACTCCAGAAACCTCCGGTTATGAGGGGAGCAGCCCTCTCCGCCCCAAGCGGACCATCTCAGCAACAGGCCGGCGCGCCTTCGTCTCCTTTGTCTAATACTAATCCATTTCGTTCCTCTTCTTCTTCTTCTTCTTCAATTACTTCTTCTTCGGTTCAGGGTTTTCAACAGTCCTAGAGTAGCCAGGTGGCTCTACTCTAGGACCTTCTAAGGTTTCTACAATTTCTGCGTTTTCTATTTCCGGGTTTTCAGTGTCAGACATCAATGTGGAGGATAAATTGGATGGGGAACATTTGGTTATTTCTTGTACTCTTTCAAACAATATAAAAACCATTCAAACTCATGCATTGATTGACACTGGGGCCTCGGGATTCGCTTTTATTGATGAAACCTTTGCACGCCACCATCAACTTCAATTAACACCTCTTAAAACTCCAAGGGAGTTGGAGGTTATCGACGGACGACCAGTATCCTCTGGTCAAATCACACATCTCGCACATCTTGGTCTATCCATTAAATCCCATAGGGAGCACGCCCCATTTTTTGTAACAACGTTAGGACAATACCCTCTGGTCCTAGGCATTCCTTGGCTCAAACACCACGATGTTTCCCTTCGTTTTAAACATAACTATGTCAAGTTTGGGTCGGAATTTTGCCAAAAGAACTGCACTTCATCTCATGTGCCTGTTGTATCCCCAGGAATCCCCCCACCGGACAAAACAAAGATTCATCTCATAGGCTCCGCTGCGTTTTGCAGACTTTCCAGGAAAAGAAACGTTCAAGTATTCTCACTCTCACTCTACGAAATAAACAAGATCGTCGATCACAAAACCTCCAAGGAAGAATGGAAACAGAAGATCCCAACAGAATACCACGAATACTTGGACATGTTTGATGAGAAGCTTTCTAAAAATCTGCCTCCACGACGACCCTACGACCATAAGATCCCCTTGAAAGAAGGAAAAGAAGTCCCGTTCGGCCCCCTCTACGGTATGTCCAGAGAAGAACTCATAGTTCTTAAGGAATACATCGAAGACAATATGGCCAAAGGGTTCATTAGAGATAGCGCGTCACCAGCAGGATCCCCAGTGCTCTTCGTGAAAAAAGCGGACGGGTCACTCCGACTCTGTGTCGACTACCGAGGGTTGAATGAGGTAACCATCAAAAATCGGTACCCCCTACCTCTTATACAGGAAACACTGGACAGACTTGCAAAAGCCAAGTGGTACACCAAACTGGACCTCCGCATGGGCTACAATCAAATACGCATAGCTCTAGGAGAAGAGTGGAAGACAGCCTTCAGAACCAGGTACGGCCACTACGAATATACGGTCATGCCTTTCGGACTCACCAACGCTCCCGCGACCTTTCAACATTTTGTCAACGACTGCCTAAGGGAGTATCTGGATCAATTCTGTACCGCTTATTTGGACGATATCCTTATATACAGTGATACACTCGAGGAACATAAAGTACACGTCAGGAAGGTTCTACAAACTTTAAATAACAACGGAGTACTTCTAAAACCTGAGAAATGCGAATTCCACTGCCAGAAGACAACATATTTGGGATTAGTCATATCCCCCGAAGGCATCAGCATGGACACCAAGAAAGTATCAGCAGTTATGGACTGGACACGACCTAAACATCTTAAAGATCTACAGGCATTCTTGGGCTTTGCCAATTTTTACCGACGTTTTATTAGGGACTTCTCCAAACTCGCCGCTCCCCTCACTGCTCTATCAAGAAAGGAACCAGGAACAAAAGAACACGTTCCTTTTATTTGGACAAAGAACCACCAACTAGCATTCGATACGTTAAAAGCAGCTTTTACCTCAGCACCCGTTCTAATGCACTTCGATCCAGAAAAACCAATTATGGTAGAAACAGACGCCTCCGATTACGTCTCGGCAGGAGTGTTATCCCAGAAAGACGATCAAGGAATCCTACACCCCGTGGCATTCTTCTCCAAGAAACACTCCCCAGCCGAGTGCAATTACGAAATTTACGACAAGGAACTACTAGCAATTATCAGGAGCTTTGAAGAATGGAGACCGGAACTGGAAGGGGCCGCCTTTCCCATTGCGGTCATATCGGACCATAAAAATCTGGAGTACTTCATGACCACCAAAAATCTTAATCGAAGACAGGCACGGTGGGCCGAATACCTCTCACGCTTTAACTTCGTAATCACATATCGACCAGGGAAACAAGGAGGAAAACCGGACGCATTGACAAGGAGATCAGGAGATCTCCCTGAAGAGGGGGATGAAAGGATTCAACACCAGAGCCAGACAGTGTTGAAGAAGGAAAATTTGGACCCTAAGCTAAGTTTGTTAGCGGGTACTTTGTCAAATGAACCCGCTGAAATGACTGTTCCCCTGACGGAATTGATACAAGAGGCACTGAAAACTGACCCGTTTCCACAAAAGATTTTAGAAATGTTAGCCAGGGGAGAGAGGAAATCCTCAGAGATATCCCTAGCGGAGTGCGCAGATAACAATGGACTCCTTTACTACCGAAATCGCATGTATATACCTGATTACGACCCTCTTCGTCTACACATTCTTAAGGAACATCACGACGCACCAGCAGCAGGACACCCAGGCAGAGAAAAAACCTTCGAATTAGTCAGCCGCCAATACTTCTGGCCAAAAATGCGCGAGTACATCGGAAGGTACACAAGGAATTGCCACACCTGCCAAAGGAGTAAAACCAATACGCACGGCAAGTATGGAGTCCTCCGCCCTCTACCCATCCCAGAACAACCCTGGAAAGAAGTGTCAATGGATTTCGTCACCGGCCTACCGGAAAGCAACGGATTCGACGCCATATTAGTGGTAGTGGACAGACTGTCCAAGATGCGGCACCTAATCCCCTGCCATACTACAACCGATGCAGGACAAGTAGCCAAACTGTACCTTCACAACGTTTGGAAACTTCACGGCCTCCCTACGCACGTCACCTCCGATAGAGGCACCCAGTTTACCGCAAAATTCTGGAAATCGTTGTGCCAACATCTGAAGATCGAAACACGCATGTCAACCGCATATCACCCGGAAACAGATGGGCAGACGGAAAGGGTAAACGCAATTATGGAACAGTATCTCCGCGCGTACGTATCATATCAACAGGACGATTGGAGCGAGTGGCTACCGATGGCGGAATTTGCAGCCAACAATCAGGTATCGGAAACCACCAAGGCCACTCCCTTCTTTGCCAACTACGGGTTTCACCCTCGCTTTCAAGTAAGCCTTACACCTCAAGGACGGACTGTCTCGGAACTGGATGCAAAAGACTTTGCCTCGAAAATGACGGAGTTGCATGAGTGGCTGGCAACACAGATGAGGACCGCACAAGATAAACAGGAACAGTACACAAACGCGCGCAGGACACCCGCCCCTCGATACCAGCCAGGAGACATGGTTTTTGTATCTTTGAAAAATATTCGCACTACCAGGACTTCCAGAAAACTCGACTGGAAGAAAGCAGGCCCCTACCGTGTTAAAAGGATTATCAGCCCCTACGCTTACGAGATCGAACTGCCCAAAACCATGCCAAATCACCCCGTATTCCACGTTTCCCTTCTGGAACCTTCCGCCTCAGACCCCCTACCAGGACAGATACAACTTCCCCCACCACCTATAGTTACCCAAGGGGAGCAGGAATGGGAAGTGGAGGAAATTTTGGACTCTAGAGTAGTTCGGGGAAGTCCTAGTTATTACGTCAAGTAGACTGGCTACCATCAACCGTCCTGGGAACCCGCTTCCTATCATGAGGAAACAGCAGCAGTGGACGTCTTTCACAGGCAGTACCCCAGTAAACCAGGACCCTGGGACTTGAAGCCTCGCAGGAGCTCGCGACTAAAAGGGGGGGCTACTTTCACGGAGTGATCGGGACGCTAGGGTGAGCCAGGTTGTGACTCATACAAGGGGGGAAGTAGGGTAACAGGTGTCGGAGGTTGAGAACAAGGGCATTGTATAAGCAGGGTTTTCTTGTATAAATAGGGAGCGTTGCTCCCCCTCTGTAATAGTTTTTCTTTCTCTTTTCCTTACGCAACGTCTCTTCAGTTAGATTCAATACGAGCTTTCTCTTTCGCTGCCTCTCTGCTGCTTCATCGCTTCGCGATCGCTGAAACCACTCCCTACTTCACAAACCTTTGGTATTTTGCTTGTAACGGATAGTTACCTTGCCATCGAGTTAGTTGTATCCTGTGGTCACGCTGTCCCCACGCTGTCCCCCTTGAAAGTTGGACTAGAGGCTATACGCACTATCAATTCTCGAACAGCAACTTATATTGAACAGACAATTGATATTAATTTGTGGGCATCACCTTTTCTTCTCGCCAAAAGATACGGCCACAATACGTCTAATATTGTTGAAAGCGTCAATGGCCATCTTATTCAGGAGCGTAAACTGGCAATCCTTGATTTTCTCCAAGCTCTATGGAATAAAACCATGAATAATCGATATGAACGGTCCAAAAATATGATGGATAACACAATTTATCCTATTGGCAGCGTTCTTACCAAGTACAGCTCTCAAATTCTCGAAACCTCACTTACTTCATACAATGCTACTCAGCGTATTGTCCAATTTTCATCACCAACTCAAGCTATTGTTTCAACCTATGCCGGCACTCAATATACTATCAACTTGGAAACACGCAAATGCAGTTGTGGTTTATTCCAGGAATATGATATCCCATGTGCGCATGCAATCTCATGTATTTATGAGAGTGGTGGTGCACCTCGTGATTGGATCCCATACAATCTAACTCTCTCAGCATACCGGTCTATTTACTCACTACCAAATCTACCACTACTCGATATCTCAAATATTGTTCCAGCACTAGAACCAAATGGCGATACTACTTGCCTTCCTCCAATTAGTAAGCAAAAGAAACGAGGGCGGCCACAAATAGCTAGAAAGAAGCAGGGAAGACAAAGTACTCGTGCAGGTACTCAGAAATGTACTCGGTGTGCCCAACCAGGACATAGTATTCTCACCTGCAAAGCACTTCCAGTGTGAAAAAATCATGTACTTATCATTTAAATAAGCGCTGCAATGTTATATTTATTTTTAATTTTCTCAAGTATACATGTAGCTTAAACCTTGGGGGTAGATTAAACCTCAAGGGTAGATTAAACCCACCCTTATCCATCACGGGTAGATTAGACCTTTGCTCTTAAAAATATCAGGTAAGCAGATTATTGTGACCTACTTCGAGTGCGTCGCTTACTATGCTAGCATCAAGCTATCTAAGGTGCTAATTATATTATTAGATTTAATTTACCATGAGCTTAAGGGGCTTGATTTTTAGGGAGATATCTTAAGACCATTCCGTGACTTTGTTCCAACTGTTGATAAAATTATCTCCAGAAACGGATAATTCTGCTAACAATGGTGGGCGAATTGATTAATGTGTACCGCTCTTTTTCTCAGTTACTACATGCATACAACAAACCAGGGAGTGTTTCTGATGAAACCCCTCTATATAGGCAAGTTTTTTTCTCCCTCATTAATTACATGAACCTTTCGGTTATGGTAATCCTCCACTTTCAGCCTGAGCTCTAACCTAATAATCTGAAATAACACAAAAGTAACAATAAGACTACCACCCGCCAACTCTTCAGTCTCTATTTCCTCCCGTCCCTTCGTTCACCCCTACTATATAGGCAAGTATTAGATGGTAAATAAAGTCTGGCCAGAGAGATTTTACTAATAGAGATTTTTTCGTGATGTAGTAAACTTTTGGATTTTGGGGTTTTAGATTATTCTGGTAGAAGCAGTAGCTAAAAAAAGTAAAAAGTGTCATCTGGAGTGTGGACTACCACTGCTGGGATTCTCTCAAGCTTCCTCTAATACTGCCCCCCAAAAAATAGATAAAAATTATCAAAAGAAATAAATGCTATTAATCCCAATAACAAGCTATTTTTGCCCAGACTGCCTATTTTCAAGTTGTTTAATGTAAATCTAAAAAGTTACCCCCAAAATTTCCCTAAACCTCGGCTGCCGCATAGGTACAGGTTAATGACTTGGCGTAGTATAGGTTACCTACTTTTAGCATCAATTATCAATTATGTATTATAGACACATGTAGGTAAAGTGTTTTTTACATTTATATAAAAACTTGGGTAAAATACCGCCTAGTTTCTTCTAATACATATCTGTGTAACCATGTATTATTATTAACCAACCAACCAACCAACCAACCAATCAATATTCATTCATTCATTCATTCAATCAATTATAACGGTGTAAATTCCATGATCTATTTACTATAATCACCATGTGTTCATAACCCATTTCTACTCTTCAATCCTTGGCACATTAAGTAATAATATCGAGTGACTAAAAGTTACCCTGTAGTATAATGTGAAAACCCCGTAGATGCTATCATACAGAAAACCCAAGTAAGAAAACATTATACCTTACAAATGTAGTGGGTGGTTTGGTTTGGATTGACAATCCTGTAGTCGGTCTACTCTGTCTTTGACTTCAAACTAACCTAGCTAACCTAACCTAGCCTAGGAGTTTAGGGTAAAACGACTAGACTACTGACGGCTCTGGCACGTATTGTACCTAGTCTTCGTAAACCTCTCCTAGGTACGCATACCGAATAGCTTGTCCCCATGCCAAAGCTACCGACCTAGCCACGCTATTCCCCACAATTTTGAACACCTGTGACGCATTTCCAAGCAAGACCTCATTATCAGGAAAGCTCTGTGCTCTCCTCGCCTCCATTATACTAATCAATCGGTCTTGATCATAGTGAACCCATTGGCCAGTGTATGCGCATTGGGGGGTAAGTGTAGTGGTTATTGTCCTGCAAAGTCCGTGTTCCAAAATGCGAGACCAAGATTTGCAACCATCTTTAAATTTGAATTCAGAGATAGATTTCTCGTACCCACAACCTTTTGGCATTTTCCCTGCTTTCATTGCACTTCTCCACGAATTCGAATTTACCAATGTACTATCTTCATGCTTTGGAACGTGAGCCATAAGGGTCCTAGTCCTTGCTGCTTCGACGCGTGAGATACGGTGATCGGGAAACGGGATGCACACCCCGAGGTGATTGTTCCCTAACCATGGTAGGTCTCCGAACGCTATGCCGGATCCAGGTGCTGGATATGTGCATGCTCCGGTCATCTCCCTCCCGCCAAACTTCTGGCCATTAGGAGCTTTGAAGAGAGCGAGATCACGAACGGTTGAAGGGTGCTCGTGGCTTCTTGGGGGTCGAGGCGGCAATTTTTGGCCAGGTGCAGCTATAGAAAGGAATAGTCGGGTTCTTGATTGCGCACTTCCGAATGACCACGCATCTAGGGTGAACTGTTGGCACTGGTATCCCATTCCAACCAAACAGCACAAGAGTTGCGAGTAAACATTGATTTCCCGTTTATCTGGCATAATACGGGTTGCTGCCATCCCATGGACATTCTCGAGAAGTCCATAAAGAGGGCGGTAAACATCAACAGCTGTTGCCACTGACGCTATGAGTGAGCAGTTACGTAGCGATTTCTCACTGAATTTGTTCCGATTTGCATTTGAGAAACCCTGGCAAGGAGATCCAGCGCTGATAAAACCGACCTCTCCCTATTGTATAATGAGTTATTTTAGTATATGATTGCGTCCCTTATAAAAAGCATGGTCAACAAAATAAAATAATTGAATTCTTACTGGTGCAGCAACTGAGTCATTGGTTTTCCCTAATATCACATCACGTAGGTAATTGTTGATACTACCCAAGTAAAGCGCTGTTTCATCCGGACTCCGTAGGTTTGCTCCGTACGAGTGGATTGCAGGCGTATCAATATCCACAGCCCATTTCATATTGACCACACCACCTTCCTCGATACCCCTTCCAAAATTCCCTCCCCCACAAAACAAATCTAGCCCATTAAGAGGTAGGACACCAACCGGTAACACGTCAGGATCGTATCCCTGGTGTAGGGAAGTTGGAAAGTTCTTTGCGTTGAAAGGTTTGACATCCTGTTCGCCGTAAATATATGAAGAGATATAGAAACAATCGCCGGTGCCGTCGCGGTCATATGGAACTGGTATTCTCCCGGAATTCACATCAGCTTGAGTGACAAAGCGTACATGGCAACGCCGGTGGACAAAATGCGCCTTGATAGGCAATATTGAGTCGGTATATACAAGCTCGTTTGGCCGGGCATGACTCTCATCTTCAAGGGTGTGACGACGGCCCAACACCCTGACCTCGAGCTCCTTTGCGTCTTCATCAAATCGGACGATCTCAACAGGCTCCAGTATATCCTTTCCATCCAAAACTGCTCCAGCAAGAACCGTGTCCCCTACTTGATACTTCCTCTTTAGACTTTCATATGGCGATTTCAATATCTTTTTATGCCTACACCCATCGAGATCTTCTTTGTTTAATGTCAGGAATGCGGGATCGCTAGTACGGTATTTCTGCCGGACAAAGAATTCTTCATTACACTCATCTGGCCCTTTGAAGAACCCGATCGGTAACGTAGTCAGGACATCTTTGGCGTACAACATCTCTTCGCCACAGTTGCAGTGGTCCGAGAAAAAAAGCTATAATAGTTAGTTGGCTATATATCAGTAAAATTTAACAAAAGAGATTTATCTCACCTCATTGTGATATGGGTACCTTTCTTTCGAAAGGGTTGTATCTTCAGGTGCGTAGAGCCAGATAACATCTAATGCGTAAGGCTGTATATCGTTTTTTTTGTTGTATTTAATACCTTGGACGTAGGCATACCATATCGTACTAGAGCTCTTCCATTCCGTTCCTTGGTCTCTGTCGATAGCAACAACATCACCAACCTCAATATCCAGGTAATTGGACGGACAAAGGTTCCCATATTCATCACGCTTGGCCCTGATCGGTTTTGGGACATGGACACCAACAAACTTTGAAGCTGTAGCTTTCCGGGTTGGCCTTACTACAATCATTTTATCACCAAACATGTGCTCAAAGCACTTGTGTACGTACGGCGTAACTACAGTTTGCTCTACCCAATCTCCCGGCGCAGCTTTAACAGCCATAAGGTGAAGTACTTCGCTCCATATGGGGTGTTTTTTCGTGAGGTTTACCGAGTAGCAGTAGACCTGATTCCATAACCAGTCTCTATGAGCGGCAACCGCTTGCCTGAAGTCTTCACGTCCGAATTCGGCATACCACTTGTCGAAATTCTTGTTTCCTGAATGAAGGGCCAAAACCCACTTTGAAAACTTGTTTTTGAAATCTGATAGTACCACAGATTCATTCTCGCCAAGGTAATCGCTGTTACACCCATATATACATTAGTATGATATATATCAAACGAAAACGTACACCAAGACTTACATAAAATGCTTTGAGAAATTTGCTAGCCAGACGAAAGGGATGTAGTAGAAATTGTATCCACTCGATGGGGTACCTAGCTCATACCAAACGTTGCTTGCATTATTGACATTCCATTCTGTCTGTATCCATATATTGTTTGATACATCGTGCTTTTCTAGATCCGTATAATTTCCTACAGATAAAATCTTGAACGGTATTCCCTCGAGGTACCGCTTGCTGTGTCCGTCCGTAAGGACGCCATCAAAAAGCATCTCAGAGCTTCCTTTAATGCAAAGATTCGAGAGAATAGTATTTTCACCACCTAGTCGTTTGTTGTTGGTAGAGTAGTATATTGTGAAATCATCCAGGCGATAGCTATGAAAAAATCCAGGAGACGCATAGCTATCTTCGCTGGTTGACAGCCCGCCCTCCCTGGTCCGTTCATTTCTCTTTATTCTATCTGTTAATAGGTTCTATATCTAGTTTCTGTATGATCAATACTTACCAGAAAATCTTGGACAACAATTGACTCTTTCTCCTTTGGCAAGTAATGCCCGTAGCCTTCATACAGTGATCTGGGATGCATCAATGGTGGTGGTCGTACACCAACACAAGCCCGTTTACTTTCATAAACAGGAACCTCTGTCACCAACCTAAGTTCCTCTCCTACTTCCGCTACCGCCTCAGTATCCAAGGTTGGCTGGGTTTCATCCTCAGATTGGGAGATGTCCTGGAACCTGCGTTTTTGTTTCTGCTTCTTTCTCGCAGCCGAATGTCGAAATGCGTCGTTGTCACTTGTATCGGTACTTTTGGAACTCTGTTTTGATGGAATGCTAGAGCCACGACCACTGTCGAAGAAAGGCAATACCTCCTCCTCTGAGCGAGATTTTGGATCGATTGTAGTCGGAGCCGCTTCTAGATGATCAAAAGGTGGCATTTTGATAAATAAAAAATTAGACCAAGGCGTGGCAGAGGGGCAAGGGCACAGACTTAACGCGTCAACGAAACGCGACAGGACAAACATAGCGCGCGAGAGCCTCAGGGGGGTCCATGCATATTACTCGACACTGAAACTCCTGTGTTTTTATTTGTTCGTATCAGTCGCACTCGATAAATGGTGCACGGCAGTGAGTACTGTAGCTATTTGTAGATAGGGTAAACTAGATGTGATTTACGCAGAGACATTTATGGTTGCTTTCTTTATCCTAACTATCGATACATAAAACAGTAATTAGGACCACTTTTCCTTGTCAGTTTTCCGCGAGTATGATAATTCGCGATTAGATACGCTGCTTCAAAGAACAAACGACCGCCTCTGCAACAAGGTACTTTCGTCCTCACCCCCGTTTTTCTCCTACACCAATTTTTCTGACGCAAAGCAAAAAAGCTAGAAACACAAAACTAAGAATTGAAATACAAAAAATAAGGCAGCGCCGGCCTGGAAACCCTGACATGATTTTCCTCTTTGACAAGCTATAACAATCAGGACACAAGCATTGAGCAAATAACATCGGTACAAGCCTCAAGCTTCTCGTTAAATCTAAGCCTACATGATCTGGTCTTGAGTCAGGGCTGGCTCCGCTACCTCCATGGCATCTCCGTTATTGCTGTTAAAATTGTTGGTAGTGTACTTCACAAATGTTAGTCCCAAAGGACGGCCGCCATATAGGTAACCAGAGAACTTGGCTATAAAAATAGTCAGTAAAAGTCCCCCCCCCCAAGTAGAATAAATGTCTATGGATAAGATGGAGAGTTCATACTGATTGCGGTCTCGGCGTTTTCGGCACTATCAAACTGAACAACACCAGTGCCCCTGGAGCGGCCATTGGGTTCGTATTGAATCTCTGCACGTTCAACCTTCCCGATAGTATTAAACAATTCAACAAGATCATCGTTACTCGTGGACCAAGGAAGCTAAAGAGGGTGAGTAAATGCATCAAACGAAAGATGAGCAAAGAGCATCTTACGTTGCGGACATAGATTGTGGAGCTACGTTCTCCCCCGCTTGTAGCATGGTCCGTAAAGTCATTGGGGGGTACTGAAGCATAATCGCCTCCTCCCACTCCTGGTACAGTTGCTCCGTTATAACCACCGCCACCGAAGCCTCCACGTCCCCCACCGTAGCCTCCACCGAAGCCACCACCTCCACGTCCTCCAAAGCCACCGCCACGGCCACCACCAAAGCCACCTCCAAAGCCACCACGAGCACCAGGAAACCCACCGCGACCTCCAGGGAACCCACCAGACGACCCGGCAAAACGATCCTCCCTAACTTCCAACTGGCGACCCTGCCACTCATAGTTATTGAACTGTTGAATGGCTTGGCGCGCATCTTCTGGTGTCTCAAAGGCTACAACCCCACTGCCCTTTGGGCGGCCATCGGGACCAATATGAACATCAGCACGAACAACTGACCCTGTACGGACTGGGTCAGCTTATGAACACGTGAGTCCAGTTGGACAAATTAAGCATGATATAAGATGAATACTTAAGTAGGAAATACTAACCAGATTGGCGGAATAAATCTTTCAAATCCTGCCAGCCAACTGTATATGGAAGCTTGTTTTTATTAGTTTGAGAAACGGGGCCACTAGTTAGACCTATTTATTGTTACTCACATTAGAAACATAGATCTGGCGGCCACCAGCCCCAGGGATACCGCCAGGAGGAGCACCCCCAGGAGGACCATTGTATCCGCCACCGCCGCCACCGGCATAACCACCAGGTCCACCCGGCCCACCGCCATATGGCGGGCGAACACTCTGCTGTCCAGTGAAACGGGGCTCGGCTTCACGGTCCTGTGTTAATAGTTCAATCATGAGCGCATTGTCTTGAGTGTGTAACAGGAAGGTATTTTTATGCAGTTACCTCACGAACGTAGACTAGTCTACCCATCAAATTTTGATTGCTGAGGGTGTTAACAGCAGTTTGAGCTTGATCCCTTGTAGCATATTCCACAATCCTAATAAATCTTGTCAGCTACAACCCTTTAGGCGATTTTAAAACAGTAGAATGGCAACATACCCGCATCCCTACAATAACCCGCGGACGACCGTGTCCTTCCCCGTCAATCCACATCCGACAAGAAGCCCACAAAAGGAAATAAACCAAATCATCCACTATCGTTCACAGTAGTTCCCACCTTTGACATTCCATTCGGGAGTAACAAGACATCTGCGAAGAGTACCTCTCCAGCTATAAGTATTGAATATGTGAGTCAGTAATGATTACAGCCATCTAAAATCCGGAAAATGGCGTATCAAATGACAGTAGTAGATTATTGATGACGAAACCAATATCTAAAAATGCTTTATATAGGACTTGTTGATAAAGATTACAGTATCGCCCAGAGTAATGATAAAGGGAAGGTAAAGAAGGTAGTATCAATAGCATTGAACTCACCTTGTCGCATGAAATCTTTCAGGTGATGCCATTTAACATCATAAGAAAGGTTTCCGACGTAGACACGGCGGTCCTGTTGAGAGCTATCACGGAGACTTTGCATCATAGCGTCTTTTGCGGCAGCGCGTTCTTCGTAACTTCGACGAGGTCCGCCGACTCCTCCACTCCCTGCGTATCCTGAGCCTGTATATCCTCCTGGATGACCACTGCCACTCATAGGCGAACGAGAAGGCCGCCTTCTATAGTCGTCCCGGCTTCGAGATCTGCTTCGAGGTGAGTACGATCTACGACGTTGGCGAGGACTGCGAGGTGACCTTGCACGATCACGATGGTCTGGCGAACGACGACGCGGAGAGCGAGATCTATCGCGCTGCTGTAGTGGTGCCGATGAGGGGTGGTCCATCAGCATGATGTACCTAAAAGGAAGAATGTCCAGACAGGAAAAGGACAGAGAGATGTTAGGGGGGTGGGGAGGGGAATGGCGTGTGGTGCGGGAAGACAGACAGAGGGCGCGCCAGTCAGAGAGATGCGAACGGCTGCGACCTTCCCACAGCGGACGTAATTGCGGGTGGGGGGGAGACAGTGAAATCACAAGGATAATGACGAGGGGCAGAACGGCCGGCAGTGGCAGAATTCTTTTTGCTTCTTTTTTGCTCTTGTGTCTTTTCTTTTCCCATCACTCGCCCCACAGAAACTGGGAGAAGGAAAAGAAGGGAAATAAACAAACAAAAACAAAACAGAAATTGTATACTGCCACCTTGGCTCAGCAGCAGCAGCCCTTCCAAACGAGCAGAACACAGGGGGTGCAGCAAGCAGGCAACGGCAACAGTGGGGGGCGGCGACTAATGACCGGGAAATGTACGGACATACAACACGCAGCAGCAATAAAGCAAGGGGTACGAAGAGTGAGGGGGTGTGATAAAAAAAAACGATGAGCATAGAGAAAACCGGTATGTAACGTACATGTCTATATTCACTTGTTCGTCCACTGTCTAGTGGTCCGGGGCGGTAAGAATCACTCTCTGCGAGTAGGTATATGTATGGTTAGCCTGAAGAAACTTTAGAGAGAGCGTAGAAGCCTTGATTGGGCGGGGTTCGTTCAAGGAAGGGAGAGCAGACCCATCGGTGGTCTCCTTTTTATATAACAAGGTTAGGTGGGATAGAAGTAACGTTTCTCGCAAGTCAGTCCTTATAGGGGGGGGGTGATCGGGGTGCAGTATGTGTTTTCTGGCTGTCGATGAGAGAAAGTTTGGAGCGATTGGGGGAAAAAGGTGTGATAGAAACAAACCAGGGGGCTGGATGATTTTGGTCACTTTGGGTTGCTAGGTTGTTGGTGTCTGAACCTCTCCTCCGGGTCGTTTGGCAGTTGCTGCGGATAGAGGGAAAAAGAGGAGGGTAAAAAGATGGAGCCTTGTCGTGTTATCGCGCGGGCGGACGGAGGCAACGGGACAAATATCAATTGCGAGCAACCGCAACAAGTGTCAACAACACCAAAACGGACGACGCGTGCCGTATACAATAGGGTCAAGAGGGTCTGGTATGAATGGGCTACAATGGGTCAAGGACAGTCATCAATAAGTAGAGCGTGGGGGTACTATTTCTTTCAAATTCTTTACTTTACTCAAGGAAATATCTTTGTGCTTTTCTTTTGGTTAAGTACACTCTCTTTCCTTTTTCCTTTTTCGGGCCTGCCGAATTGTGAACCTTCTAGTGAGCTGCGGGCAAACGAAAAAGCCAACCGAGGGAACGACAAGGTTGCAGCCGGGAAAAAAAAATAATACATGAGTGGTTGATGCTGGAATTTGCCAATCCTCAAAACTAGGGCCTGTTTTGCTAACGGTTTAGTTAGATTGAGCTTTCGGATTTCGAAATGCGGTGTGCAAGAGGGGGTGAGCGGCACTCTCCTCATAACTTATTGCAAGGCTGCGGCGGCAGTAGGCGAAGAGGCTACGGACCAGACCACACGGTCACATTCTATACTGACCAATCGTCTCTAGTGAAACGAGAAGAGTGACGGATATCACTTGATACGGAAACCTCACTATTCTGTCCTCGGAAACAGGACCGAGGACAGCTTTGAGCAATAGATCAGGACCGGCGAAGATATATATGTATCTATCTAACGGAGACAAAAATTGATCACTAGATAGATTGTGTCCTGTGGTCGCCTAGGTTTCAATAATACGGAAACCCGTATTTATATGGAGGTCTACATAATGATGCACCC
Source organism: Verpa conica (assembly GCA_033030425.1). NCBI lineage: Eukaryota > Fungi > Ascomycota > Pezizomycetes > Pezizales > Morchellaceae > Verpa > Verpa conica. The sequence goes on along the minus strand of JAUFSD010000008.1, from coordinate 1,149,216 downwards.
ACTAAGTAGGGAATATGTGGGGCAAACCGAAGCGAGGAATTACATATACATAATGAGCGAGGTGTGGAGAACAGATATCCACAACGGTTATCGTACGACGTGAATGGGAAACGAGGAGGGGGAGTGCTGCCTGCTGCATGACATGCACAGAAAAGGTTGCCTCGTTGTCGATCTAGATTGTGAAGTTCCGAACGAAACAAATCGTAATGGCGCATTACGCGCAGCTCTAAGGCCCAGCGGGCATGGTATACAAGTAAACTACATGATCAACCTATACGTAGCTGAGACAAGAAAGCTATTTGTAATGGGGATTCTTTCAAAGTCCCTATTCTTTTTACCCTTGTGATATTAGGGTAATCTTTATGATTCTTAAGTTTTCCATACCCCGATAATTACTCGTGCTTCCGCGCCAAGAATTTGACACGTGACATTTTTTTTTGGTGGGTCACCGCTCTATATCCAGTCACGTGTCAATTTCTTGGCTCAGAAGCACGAGTAGACTAGTGAACCATACTTCATTGCACATAGCCCGAATAAATTACAGGTTTCTATTTACTAGCCTCAACTGCCGAGAGAATTAACTACAACTCAAGCACTACATATATCTTTTTGTAGTATTCACTAGAAGATATATTCCGGAGTATATTCAGCTATATAGCTTCTGCTTTGGGGGTGGCTCTCCTAGTGTTTTCTTTGACATCCTGGATCTATCTTGGTGGTTGATATGCTGCAACTCTGAGGCTCAACAAGAGGTGGTTCAAGTGGCGTCGAGTCCGCCAACTGTTCTAGAGATAACGATAACGCTGGCTAAATTCTCTAAACTTGCATCCCCACCACCAGAACAAGCACAAGAAATCCTCGACAATGATCACCACACTACGAGCGTCACCCCTCAGCCTTGCTACTACTTCCAAGGTTATCTCAATATCCACGTTTTACTTTCCACCCTATCGTCGGTACCATTCATACCAACACCCGTCACCCCCATCTCCATTCACCCCAGCTGAATCCGCAATCCTCTCTGCGGCTCTCCGCCGTGTCCCGTCGCATGGATTCTCAGCTACAGCCCTGTCCCTCGGTGCTCGTGATGTCGGGTACCCCGATATCTCCATTAATCTATTCCCCCGTGGCGTATACGACCTCGTAAACTACCATCTTGTTACTGAACGTCTAAGATTGAGCCAAAATATCGACTCAAAGGGTATCACAAAAAATCTCGGCACTCTAGAGAAGATCCGAACCCTCTGTATGGAACGGCTGAGAGCCAATTTCCCAATAATCAACCAATGGCAAGAGGTACACCCCCACATTATTACGGTAGTTTACTGGCCTATATATATAGCCTATACAAATAATTAAACTGAGCTGATCGCGTGGCTTTTGATTTTTTATATAAAAGGCTATGTCTATTATGTCACTGGGGGAGAACATATCCGCTTCTGTGGCTGAGCTAGCGAAGCTGTCCGATGAGATATTGTTTCTTTCTGGAGACGGTAGCCACGATATGGGTTGGTATACGAAGAGAGCTATGCTCTCTGGGGTCTATGCCAGCACTGGTGAGTCTACAGCTACATAAAGTACTTAGTGTATACTGCTATTCCAGTCTTAACTCTATTACTCTTCTGCCTACAGAGCTCTTTATGACACAGGATACGTCAATGAACTTTGAAGAGACTTGGAAATTCCTTGACAGGAGATTGAATGATGTAAAATTGCTAGGAAACTCCTTTTCCAACATTAGCTCCTATATCGACTATACGGCTCATGCATTCTCTAATGTTCTCCGCTCAAAAAGCTTTCCCCTCCTTTAAAGTGGTTTCAATTTTTAGACACAACCCATTTTGGATTATCATATATGTTACCACCTATTTACAGCCTGTAATAACAGATACCTTCGAAATTGAGCTTAAATTTTGCGCGGTTCAAGGCTTTATATAGGTGTATTTACGCGAGGAGTCGATCTTCACAGTTCAAAAAGTCTTGTGTTTGGCATATATGTACGGCCTATATTATTATAATTTATGCGCAGATACCCCATATTTTCCATGCGTCACCACAAATACCACCATGTGTTTGATAATACCGCATATTAAGTGCCGTCTATCTGCGTTCTGGTATATTTTGGGGTTCCTATCAGAACTAGGGAATTACAAGCCGTTATGAGACTACTCTATAGTTACCCTATCACAAACATCAAGATATAAGTTCCGAGTGATAGACAATGAAAGTGTATATACCGTATGAATGAATGAATTAATCATAGTGTATATACCGTATTAACTAACAAGGATCATAATCGCACTAAGAGATTGAAATAAGAACTAGCAAAATATCTCACCTGTAGAAGTAGTTCTTACCCTTAATTGTGCAAAGAAAGAAAACTCTTCTCTGGTGTAGCGAGACGTAGCAAAAAAAAAACCCTTGCTACACCTTTTTCAGTAAGACCCCCAGCCAAACTTTGTTTGGATTTCTTAGCGTGATTGTGGTCTTTCTCAGCTAATACGGTATTATGACTTAGGCTTGGAGATTGTTACTATCTAGATATAGTCAAGCATGTCATTGGCTAATTGATATTTACAACGGCGCACCAATCTACTTTTTAATTTTATATTACAAGTACTTGGGTGTGGGGTAAATTTGATGATAGGTAGTAGTGACAGCGTCAACTTTTGGTGACGAGTAAAGGCACAAGTCACGTCTTCTACACCGCTTGTCATCAGTTTAACCCACGCACCCAAGTACATCTGGTGGGGTGTATGCGTTCATGAAAGGTATCAAGGTTCCTTTGTGACCAAAAATTATAGTTAGTTTTCTGTGCTTAATCTACCTTCGGGGCGATATTCTTCTAATAATTAACGCCCGAAATCACCAGAGTATCAAGCCTGAACTTCACAACCTATTTCGTCGAACCCTCCTCTCTTTCATTCAATAAGCACAAATGACTCATGGGCTAGGGTAGTTTTAGGGGGGCGGCAGTGAATTTGTTGAAAATAGCTCTCATTAGCTATTTTAATGTTCTTTTAAACTATAGTTAGTAGTAAGAAATTTACCTAATAAACCAAAGTACTTGAGAATATCTTATCATTAGCCAACCCCTTTATTAGAAGCATACTACTAGATAAATTACAACATAGTTATGAGCAACAGTCGTCTCTAGGGAGAGTGAACCTATAGTAGAATATTTTACTGTTGGGTACAAGCACTTCCGGCTCTTCTTGAAAGACAGAAATCTACAGTAAAGACATATCTATATATCAGCATTAGACAGATACTACTCTGTCCCTTCCCCTGTTTCTCTCCTCCTCCACCCTACCCCTCTCCTCCCTCAAGTACCACTCGCTAGTTGGCCCCCTTTGTTGACCACTTATAGTAATCCCACTAACCGATATTCTCTATGCCCTCCCTGTTGTATAATTAGCACTATTATCATCATATATATAGAGAGAGAGGTAGAGGTAGAGCTTGAGAGTTTCCTGTTAGACTGTAGGCTTACATACTGCTTTCCCAAGGTCTTGTATTCTGGTGAAGCAAATACGTTATTGGGCCTAAATACGAATGAATTCAGCGGCTTCAGAGTAGAATCTGTTTCATAGTAAAGAAAAATGAACAAAACTTAAAAAGCACACCAATTCGCTTTAAGTGCACAGTGCACATGCAAGTTATCTCTATATACTTATCAGATTTGGTAAGAGCGCTCTGCGGTCTATTTAGGTAACTAATATATAGGGATAAAGAGGCATAATCTACTAGTAGTGGTAAATTAGTTTTGACTGATTTGCGCTTCTATACATATATATTTCCTTTTCCGGAGACTTTAGATATTATATGTAGGAATATATATGTTCTGGCCCGTTGGGGGGACGTGCCGGTTGGGGGGACACCCATGGGTGGGCCAACAAAGTATAGCCTAATTAATACAGGCACACTCAAAAGAATAAGAATAATAGCTAGAAAATATGAATCTATCTTGAACTATATTTGAGATTTTTTTGAATTTTATACTATGCTTTATTAAACTTTTAGGAGGCTGGAAGCTTTGTTCTGAGTGTTTTTTTGTAGCCAGGGTTTTTTTTATGTTGTTACCCATACAGGGGATGTAGGCTGGCCCATATAGAGGACGTCCCTCCAACGGGCCAGAACATATATATATAAAGGCCCGTCTACTTAAGAAAGAAATAAAAACAAAAAAATCTCTTCAGGAATTTCATTCCCGATGTTTTCTAAGCATCTGAAAGACACGAGTGTGTAGAACTACAATATATTTTATTAACTTTTTTAAGAGGAGCCTCAGTTCCACATACCCTAGAGCTGGTAGTTTTGAGGGGGACTGGACAAGTCTTTTTCCTGACTATGTATAAGCGATTATCTAAATCTTAGGGCAAAATTTGTTCATTATCGAAGCCCCATAGTCTTTGATTAATTACCTAAAAGATGTAAAGACTATCTCATCAACGGCTAGTAATAACACGATTCTATTAATTAGCAGGCTACTGTAGTTATATACAAGGTTTCAAAACAGGTGGTCTAGGCATAACGCATACGGTATGTGTAGTAAAAGTTCTCAGGATAGCTCTCGTATTTAAATGTACTATGGGGGTCGGGGAAAGTGATGGGAACTGTGGGGGTACGGATCACAAGAGGGCCAGCGTAAACTACACTACCGGTTATCATCACTTTCCCTGACCCCATGTAGAGTACTCGGGTGTACGGAAAAGTCTGACGACAGGCGGTGTAAAAGTCGTGGCTTGTGTCTGTATTTTTCATATAAAATCAGTGCTATACAGTGAAGTTTTGGATGGTTGCACCACCACCTGTCGCCAGACATATCCTCACACCCGAGTACTAAGAATCTGGGTAACACGCCTTATCACTCAGTAACAATTCCCGATAAATAGTGACTGCAACCATCTCCATAGGGTAACAGCTGGGCTTTAATATTTCCTTCTGTGACTGCCCGCCCCGTAGATATCAGTGATGGAGATCGTCGCTGACAAGGAACCCCTCCACCCAGTGACGATCTTCGTATAGTCCAAGTGTAAAGTTGAAATAAGTAAAGAATAATAGAATAAAAACAAAAACAAAAACCGTGTAGTGGGATAGATCGCTTTTAATTTTGACTAGGGTAGTAATCCTTCAAATGTTTAGGGAGTATGATCAAATATCGGGGCAGAATTGCGTAGGTTATTGGGAGATCGAAGCACACCACTGAGAAGAGGCTATAACTGAGAGGTCAGGGAAGTTTTATTTCTATTTATGAGAGTCAATCGTCTATTAAAAGCTTGATAGGAATGCCTAGGATACCCAGAATTTACACGATGGACCGCATTTATTTTCTAGACAGTTTCAAGCGGTTGAGCTTCATCCTTCTTATGTTTAGGTTTAGTAGATGATAAAACTACTATACATAACGAATCAATCCTATTTCATTTGGGAATTTGGGAATATTTGGCGATACCCAACTAACGAACAAAATTTCGAACCTTACTAGATATCTAGAATCCTGTAGCATTAAAAGTTTAAGCATCTATGCATTAGTTAGTTCCTCATTACATTATTAGTCTAGACATATGTAGTAAAGCATACATGTACCTACAGTCAACTCCCTGGGAATACTAGAGCCACATACCTTCATCTGTATTCAGCGCATGGCATTACAGTCGTACCTCGCTATGCCGGATCTCAATATGCCGGATCCCTTGCTGTCCCGTACGAAATGCCCTGACTAAAACATTTTTTCTACTACAAAATAAATTTGCTATCCCGGATCCCTTGCTATCCCGTACGAAATCCCCTGTATTCTTGCCATCCGGCATACCGAGGTGCGACTGTATATCTATTAAAGTAAGGCAAGATAAGATTCTCTCTATGACTGTTTTTTGATGCTGAGATGGAGGGGTATTATTTCTCTCATTCTCATACTAGCTATTTTTGGGTAGCGAGGCACATATTATCGCTTGCCTGGCATGGGTGACCAGTGATGACGCAAAAAGTCTAAAGGGCATGTAACCTGCGGTCTCAGTACATTGGCAGATCTCTGAAGTCCGGCGCCCGGATCTCTGGAAAGAGTAGCATGTGTAAGCCCTCGATACAGCCTCCGGTAGAATTAATGCGAAAATGCGCCACTCAGGGCTCAGAGGTCTGATCGGCATTTGATGTTCTCAACGAAGATTCTAGTACCGTATTAACTGGCCAAACCCGCCTTTACGCTAAGAGGTTAAAACAAAGTATGGCTGGAAGATCCTACTGAGAACAGTTTGGCAGCAGTGGTTTTGCCACTTGCTACACCAAAGAAGATATCTCCTCGCTTTTTTTTGCTTAATTAAGTATAGAAGTTACCTTTATAATTTGGTCACTTTGCCACTTCTTATTTCAACCTCTTAGCGCAAAGGCGGATTTGACCAGTTAATGCGGTAGTAGGCACTGATCACATAACCCTTACTCGCTACCCCTGTTTTCGCAACAATTATACTGGAGACTGTATGGCGGGTAATATTACATGGTGTTATATACCTAGAATATAGCATGCAAGTGCAAGTATAGGGGCTCTGCGGCTAATGTCCTTCTGGGCACAAGTCACATATTCTGCTATGCTAAGCTGTACCTTCCCTCCATACTGATGTCACACGTCGTCGCTCACCAACTATCACGCACTTCCAAATTAATTTCCATTTACCAGTGTCTAAATAGCATGGCGCACAAACAATGTAAAGTCGGATTCAAAGCCCCCGAGGATCTGCCTAGAGATTAATTTTTAAAAAGTGTGTAAACTGCTTTCTTATAAAAATCTCCATAGAGAAAAACCGTATTTTCTAACATTATCCTTTAATAGATTCCGATAACTCCAAGTCAACCGTATAGAAACTTAAGGAGGATGTAACCAACACTACGATCGTGCTGCCTCTGCTATTGGCCCTGAAGGTAGCAAGTCCGCCGCCCAGGGAGCTTTCGACAAGACTCGCTGTGAGAAAGATACTCATTCCGAAGGACCCATCGACAAGGCCAACCAAACTTGATTCCTTTCTCGACCCTGAGAAAGTGCTAATAATTAAGTAGGCCAAGGGTTCTCTTGGATTGTACAACTAATTATTCGATTATGGAAGAAGTTTCCTGTGTGCTAGTATATTATATCGTCTTATGGTTTTTTTGTGAGGGGTTGAGATAAATACCATGAATAATTAATAAGTAAATTTCTTATTATGTGCTGAGTGATATCCTATGATCCATTCTTAGTTCCCAGGCATCTACTTTTGAGAAGGGTAGAGAGCGGGTATCAGATGGGCGCCTGCAACAAATATATTATTAGCAAGCACGAAAATAAATTAAAATCAAAGCTCAAAGAGTACCCACATGTAATCATGCCTTATAATAACCCTATGAGGGGAGAGTTAGACACATACTTTTGTGTTCTCTGCTCGCCTCAGCAATCAGTCCCTCACCACCCTACTCGGGGCGGCACCCGCTGAACTAGACCGGAGCGATCTTCACTAGGGGGTATCATACGCCCTTTGCGGGGTAGCCAATCAAGGGTCCGCTAGACCCTTCCATCACGCCCATACTCGGGACGACGCCAGCGCCCAGGAGATCTTTGCCCAGTGGGGCGTCGCATGCCCTTCACGAAGTGGCTAATCAGAAACCCGCTAGGCCTTGCACCCCATAACACTTTCACTTCGTTCAGGGCACTCTTTCAGGGCAACCAAGTTTCATACACTTCCACTCCCACCCACATATGTAAAAGTTCGAGTTCACAAATGTGGATAAAGAAGAAAGAAAAAGAGTAGTCTGTAGGCTGTAATTTTTTGTCGTGACCAAACCGATCTATGCTCTAAATGTAGATTCTCTTCGGATCAACCACATCGAACAATTCCATCGACTTCTCATACATGGTAAATACCAATCCACCACTTATCTATAAGACAATCCCTCTAATTATTAGTATATTAATTGCTAAGCAAATATATCGGTAAAAGAGACCTACCATAAGCCTTGTAAGCCTGGGCAAGGCTCCAGCCCAGAAGGCACGAACTCCTTCTTCTGTAAATACTCTGTAAACACAATGAAAGCTGTTCCTATACTCTGCCCGCGCTTCTATAGATTGCATTCTTCACAAAGGGGGAAGTTTCATTAGTCATAGTTCAAGCAAGGAACCGAGGGCTATGTAAGCGGGATACCTGGTCTTGACCACGTCTAAAGGTTGCGTGCAATATCTAAAAACCGCCCCTTAGCCCCTACTCCACTGCCCTAGAGCCAAAGAAAACCTACACTGTAATGAGCCCGGCAGTAGCCCCAATACCAAAAGTAGATATAGGTCCTAACTTCTCACCCGGGGTAACATAACTCTGCGCAATTTGTTTCAAAGTCGTATACGACCCAAACCTGGTAGCTGAATTCGCAGCCTGCCGTGCAGTTGTAGGAATAAGACCTTGAAAGAAACCTCGATAGCCCTTCTCACGAAATATCATGGTAGAACCGTGGAGGAAGCCTCGCATGCTATAAGGCTATAAGTAGTTGTAATTCGTTATTTAGGCATGAGTTTAGACTTGGACTGACCGTGGTTTTCCTGATTTACGGTCGTCTATTCTGTGTTATGTTTTAGCAACCTTTTTAATCGTTTAGAGGCATGATTGCGCACAGTTGTGTCTTGATACTTTCAAACGGGGTGACGGCCACTAGAGATTCGGTAGCACCGGCTCCTAGTCCAGCTAGGACGGTCTTTGGGCCGCTGATTTTACCGTCCTCGTCCTGGAGGGCATGCTTGAACGCATCGAATGACAAAAATCCTAGTATTTAACCTTAAACTTCTGCTTTTAAAAGATGTGGGAGAGCGGGGATGGAACATACGGACTCCTGCCTTGACAGAGTTTCCGATAATGGCTGTTGTACATCCAGCGTACCATTCTTTTCCAAATTTTGGCCTTATAGAAATAAGTTTTAATAAATTCAGACAACCGATAGCTACTAATACTCACCAAGGTAGTTTCTGGCCATCAGCTAGACGACGATTCAACTGCGATCGAGTCTTTGCGAATTCAGCTGGGTAGGTAATCGCTATTAAGGACGCATGTAAGTATTAGTGGGTGGATAGATGCACCAAGGCCCATAGGAAATATACCAATTTCTGTTGCACCAGCGAAGGCTGTTTTTTTTTTAAACAGATAAGATATATTAGCTTAGGGAAAGTCCTGAAGACTGAATATGTAAATCACCTCCTGCGATTAGAGAGCGAGCGACACTGGGCTTTAAGGACCTGTCAGTCCAAGGTTTAAACACTTCAATATAGGCCGGATTGTCTGAGGAACGCATGCCTTATCATTCTTCCTGTTTATAGACATTTTGCAAAATTATGCAGGGAAAAGTCTGCAAGACGAGGAAAGCCGGCGGTTGTGGGGTTCTAAACAGGGGACGAGTGATGACTTGGGTTTATGAGGCTCGAAGGCGAGGGGATCATGTGGGGCTTGGCGCTGCGTGGGGGACTTCAACCTCCACAATAGCTATCTCCACTAACTTGCCCTCTAAGCTACTGGGAATATTCAGTCTTCTATCTATCAACCACCTCTCATCCAAGAATCGTCCATCTTATTCCCTAGATTTATCTGAATATCCATTCATCATGGATACCCTCATCGCTAAGTACTCCACTCCACAGGACGACTTCTTTGACGACGACGAGAACTCGTCCCTTCAGTTTCAGTCTACAAAACCATCACTAGACCTCAAGTTCTCGCTACCTCCTATCTCTCAGGTATGCATAAAGTCCTAATCTCTCACTTCAAATATACTCGGTATTGGGAGAGGAGAAAATATTGACATTGCCTTTAACTACAATAGCCAACTGCATTCCTTCGTACAGCAACAGACGACCATGCCAACCCTGACTGCCCTATAAAGATCGCTCATGGAACTACAACCCTTGCATTCAGATTCAAGGGTGGTATTATCGTCGCCACCGATTCCCGTGCCACAGCCGGAAGCTGGATCGCATCACAGACCGTTAAGAAGGTCATCGAGATCAAGTAACAATCCCCGCCCTCAAGTACCATCAACAAAGACTCTGACCTAATAAGATTCACCAAGATACTAACATCACTGCAGTGATAAGATGCTTGGAACAATGGCCGGTGGTGCAGCTGATTGTCAATACTGGTTAAACTATCTCGGCATTGAGTGCCGTCTCCACGAACTCCGTCATAAACGCCGGATCTCAGTCGCTGCCGCTTCTAAGATCCTCTCAAACCTTGTCTACTCCTATAAGGGCATGGGATTATCTATGGGTACTATGATGGCGGGTGTAACGGCTCTTGAGGGACCTGCTCTCTACTATATCGATTCAGATGGTACCCGTCTTTCGGGCAACCTATTTTGTGTGGGATCTGGCCAGACTTTTGCCTACGGTGTATTGGATCGGGAATATGACTATAACCTTGGTGTTGAGGAGGCATTGGCATTAGGTGCTAGGTCTATTTTGGCCGCTACTCATAGAGTAAATATCTCTCCCTTGTCATATGGTATAGTATATCAAAGACTGACAAAGATTTAGGACGCGTACTCTGGTGGTTCGATAAACTTATACCACGTTAAAGAGGAGGGATGGACTAAGCATGGTTTCACTGATACTAACCCTGTGTTCTGGAGGACTAAACTGGAAAAGGGCGAGTTCTCAAACGTTGCAACAGACTTCTAGATGGCGTACGCTCCGGAAACTTAGGTTTAGCGGCGGTCGTACGAGTTCCTGTTTACTATGCTTTTGTATGCTATCCAAGAACATGACTTGTGATAGAGATTCCCCCGTGATTGGTTTTGTCCAAAATACATGTCAACCGTAAATCATGACACGAGTTCAGGAAAATCAAACTTTAATCTTTTTACTCCGTGATTCCAACCTAGTGGATTTTCATGGGTATTATTACTTGTGATAGTATTAGTCATTAGTGTCGCATATTGGTGCAATATACCTAAACTGTTAGCCTGCGCGAAAGGGAAATCCGTGAAGGATAAGTATGTTAGTCTATAGTCATGGTTGATCACTCACATTTAAAGACCCATGAAATAAACAGCCCCCTTATAACTAGTGGTATAAAATAATGGGGTTTTCATTTGTCGGGTATGAATTTACAATAAAATTACTAGAGCTATACTTATGCTAAAAGCAATAAAGAGGGCTTTAGGGTATAGAGACTAGTAGACTTTGAAGGTGCTCAATCAAATGTTTCTCCACCCTTCCCAGTGCTCCTGTAGTAAACACAACTAATAGTAGCAGATGCCCTATTCCCTCATATTCCTAGTATCAGGAACTGCTATGTACATAGGTTTATTTATCACTGGCATAATTTGAAGTTTTTTTTTTACAATGAGGCTGTAGTTATAAAATGACTGAAAATAGTCATAGAGTTTTCTTTGTACTCGAGTCTCCAGGGAATAGATGGTTATCACCTTTGTGGCGTATTTTATGGACACAAATAACCATCTATTTATCTAGTGACAACTCGCCTCCACCTTTAAAGTTCAACTAATTAGACAAAGATGAGAAATTTACACACTTGACCATATACATTACTGGGAATTTCTTTCTGCCAAGGGAGAAAATGCAATGTACTATTTGGGAGTTTACATTCACAGGGTGCCTTAATAGCTAAAACTACCTTGTACTTTCTATTGAGTATTTTAATTCAGTAGGAAATATCACTTCAAGTATAGATATTATATAATATATACCATATAATAGTCAGAAAAAAGGGGTTTTGTTGAAGTATTGGGTCCTGCTATATCAGGTTGTGTGTTGTGGCAAGAACCTATAATAGAGTAAACCTGGGTAATTAATAAGATATTTTTCTATGATAGAAATGTTTATCTGGTACTGTTATTTATGCCAATACTTTATCAGACTAATCTATTTGCTCTTGTGGCTGTGATTGTGCTTCTTTTGAGGTGTCAATGCGTGGTTATTTTTGCCTCTATATAATAATAGTAACCTAAACTTAGGTACTATATATAAGGTGAGACTACTTGGCTGATTATTGTGTAAGATCAGAAGCCGTAGTAGAAAACTATAGTAGTGTCTAGAGAAAATTTACTAAAATAAACATCTATTTTTAGAGCTTTGGTCACTTGTTGGCAAGACGAGTGATAGCATATGACTATATAAACTATCCAACATACAACATATGTTCAATGAATTATAAGGAGAAAGTTAAGTCTTAGTGAGTTTTAACATCATAGGCTAGAGAACCCGATAATACAGACAAGCAAAGCAGAAATAGAGACGGTTGTTTTTATTCATGCGCTCTCCTAGACAAATACATGTACTAATCACTGTAGTAGAGTACTGCCGTAACTATATAACATGCTAAACCCTCCCTCTCTGACAGTAATGTAAGACCGGACAAATACCGAGGAGATGAAATAGAAAGATATGAAAGACAACCACACTCCCCTTAAATCCTCCAACTTCCACTTATTTGTCCAGCTCTAGAGTAACAGTATCCAGCATGTCTCGTCTCGGTTTGTTTTCCTTTTTTTTGTCCCGGAATCTTTCTATCAAGTATTTCATCTTTCCCTAAATATCTAGATTTCGGTTCCGGTTCCATAGCTATTGGTAGAAGGCGATATGCGAGTAGAGAGTTCATAAGAGGAAGAAGCTGGCAGCTATTCAGTCCTTCCTCCGCCCGAGCTTTCTAATAGCAGACACTCCAGTCTCATACCAAAGCTAGTAGATCGATACTCATTTGCTCCTCCGCCTATATTCAAATTGCCTATCGCAGGGATTGAATTATAATTAGTTGACCGTTTTTGTTCGTTTTCGTTTCCGACCGTCGACGAAAATGCACAATCGGCTTGTCGTGTTGTCCCAAATCACATCTTCCCTTCTCCAACCTTCCCCAACCTCCTCATAGTAGGCAAACCAAAGCCACATTCCAGAATCTGTCCACCTACGACATAAACCGTAGATATCCCATATTCCCACCATCTTCCGCCGTATGCACACAACCCAACCAGCCCTAGCTTCCAATCCTGACCCCAGCTCTGTTTGTTCCTACAAAGGGAGTAAAAACACAGTATCACAAGGCATGTCCAGGTGTCAGGACACAGGAAGGATCAAGAAAACAAAAGCCGCACCGAAAAACCATGCAAAAGAGAGATATGTAAGGAAAAAAGAAAAACCATGCGCCTTCAAAACCCAACAACCATATCATCATTCGTTCCCGCAAATCACCCCCAGAAAAAAAAAAAAAAAGGAACAAGAAAGCAGGATAAAAAATGAATGAAGAAGACGAATAAGAACTTTACAAAAGCCCAATCGAGAATGAAAGAAAAGGCCTGTTCGGTTTGCACTGTTGACGCCTTCCCTAAATTTCCGATTTATCAACTCGAACAGTGCTTTTTCGCCGAACTCTCTTTGCCATAATGTACATCCCTCCACATGCTATTGAGTCGTAGGTATCCGAATCGCTGCATGCCATTACCCGATGTTTCACTTTGGTATCCCCCCTCTTAATTTTAACAAGTATATCAAACAACCCCTCCCATTCCTACCACTCACCCTCCTACCGCCACCCCCCGTTCGCTTTATACCTGAACTTTACGGACTATTGGGCCCGTACAGACGGCCCAGCATCAGCTGGACTAAAGCCGTTCGGTCGTCCTCCCGGTTGGTTTTGGTTCTGATTGTATCGGGGCCCAGGGCGACGGTTCTGTTGCTGCTGCTGGTTAAATCCTTGGTTATGGTACTGGCCAGGACCTTGCTGTTGAAATCCTCGACCCCTCCCTTGTCCGTGGTTTGGGGTACGGTTATGGGGCACGTGATTTGCAGTTCGCGGTTGTAGTTGCTGGGGATTCTGGTTATCCCCCTGGTTTGATCGTGTTGGTTGAGGTGTCGAAGGAGGTCGTGGGATAGATTCTGGTGAGTCATAAACGTAAAGCTTTTTATCAATTGTTGGGGGTATCGGTTGAATCTCAGTGCCAAGCTCTTGTTCGATTTTGTAAAGATTGAACCTGAAAAATGTTAGAATACTGCTTGGAGAAAAGTTAATTGGGATTTACCTGTCTTCCCAATTGATAAGATTGATGGCAAGACCAAGGTGTCCAAATCTACCCGAACGACCGATACGATGGAGATATGTCTCCGCATTTTTTGGGAAATCAAAATTGATAACGACATTTACAGCCTGAATATCAATACCGCGAGTGAGAAGATCTGAGCATACAAGATTACGGCAAACTCCATTTCTGAAGTCATGAAAGACACGGTTGCGATGATTTTGGAGCATTTTTGCGTGGGAGTAGAAACACGAGTAACCAAGTTCGGTGATTTTCTTGGCAAGTAACTCGACCCGATTTGTTGAGTTGCAGAAGATTATAGATTGATTAATTTGGAGCTAGTTAAAAGTCAGTAAGCAACTAGGAAGATTAAAAGAACTTATATTGTTATACCTTTGAAAAGAGAGTATTAAGGCAGTGAACTTTCTGCTTCTCTTCTACAAAGGCATAATATTGTGTCACACCACGGAGAGTGAGCTCGTCCATCAAATTGATCTCGTAAGGTTTATTCAGGTGTTTGTCCTATAAGCTGTTAATACTTGAGTTTTGTTATCTGTAGTTATAGAAAACTATACCATAAAGCTTTTCACGACAAGGGGAAAGGTCGCACTAAACAACATTATCTGTCGGTCGTTGGGGAAGTAGGCAAGGAGTTGTTCAATGATAGGTGTGAACTCAGGGCTAAGAAGCTTATCCGCCTCATCCATGATGAATGTTGGACACTCGCTGAAATCGGCCACTCCCTTGCCTGCAAGATCAAGGATTCTGCCAGGTGTTCCAACGAGAATATGCACAGCCTCATTTAAACGAATGATATCGTCCTTCAGTCCTGTTCCTCCGGTAGTAACCATAACATTGATGCCGAGATGTTTCCCCAATGTCTTACAGACTTGCGAGGTTTGCAAGGCGAGTTCTCTTGTTGGTACAAGGATGAGCGCCTGTGTTTTAGTACTTTTTGGGTTTACCCTCTCAAGAGCGGGAATTACGAAAGCGGCTGTCTTCCCTGTACCATTTTTGGCGCGAGCAAGGATATCACGGCCTGTCAATGCTACGGGGATTGTTTCTTCTTGAATGGGTGATGGTTTCTCGAAACCAGCCTCAAAAATACCCATAAGCAGCTCCCGTTTGATGTAGAGGTCCTCGAAATCGAGACCTTTTGTGGCAGTGACATCCTAGTTCTTGTTAATTCCTCTCATTCAGGTCGGGTAAAGTCAATCCATAAACCCAGATGTTTAGAAAGTAGGGCATACCTCTGTCTGTGGCCTCAAGTCCTTTTTCGGGGCTTTCAGTTTTGATTTCCAGTCTGGGTCTTGTCCCCTGAAGAAACGGTTCTGATAAGCAAGCTAGCAGTGGATGGGTAACGAGCGATTGTTGCTACGCCAACCAGGATGGGGTATATAAAATGAAAGACTCACTCTAACGAAGTAGACTCAAGTTGTTCGGCGAGTGCGGTCGCCATTTATGTGAAGAAGTGGTAATGGTAGTGAGAAACAGAAAGATTCAGTGCAGGAACGGGGGGCGATCTGGTGACAATGCAGTCGACACCAACTAGATAGTGTGAGGGGACAAGATGCGGAGAGCGAGGTAGATAGTTATAGATCCACACAACAAGTGAGAATATGATCTAGACGTATAGTAGGGCGTTCGCTGTATTTTGGTGAAGTATAGGGAAGGGTCGAGTTAGAGAAAAGGGGAGGAGGAAAGTAGGAGGGGAGGAGTGAAAAACCGAGCGTGATGAAGTGGTGCTGCCGACGCTTGGGTGACAGGGATCTGATTGACTGATCGTGGGAAAGCGTAAGAGAAAGAGAAATTCGGTTGGGGTGTGAAGTGAAGTGTATGGCAGGAAGGTGATAGGAAGATGAGATGTAGTAGGGGCAGTAGGAAACTGGGGAGAGAGCCGGGATTAGGTGGGCTGGTCTGGGGTGGAGAAGTGGAGGCTGAGAGAGAGGAGACGTTTCTTTTGGTTGATTTCCTTCTTTTTTTGGTGCGTGGAATAGAAAAGCAATGGACAGGCGAACACTCGACGTTGGAGGCTGGGAGTATTTCCAGCTGCTTCCAATAACCCTAGCCCTTAGTGTCTATGCATACAATCTTTAAAACACCAAGGATCTTGCTCCACGATATATACATACATACATGTAATGTGCTACTGTAAATTGCCGGACTGGCCCAGATTGTGGCTCTGAAAAATTCGCCAGGGTTCACACATGGTCTCAACGATTGTCTTTTGCCGCATATAATCGTTTGCCACCCACTTTACCTAGAATCGAAGCAACAGGTAAACGTCTAAAGTAATTTAGGATGGGCTACACTTGAAATAGTCTAAAGTTACCTGAATCGAATTATCAGGCGAATAAATTTTGAGGTAAAATTAACAAACAGGAGGTAATGAATGAAAACGTATGGATATGGGAGCGTAAATCTATGGAGCGGTGAATATGTCAAAACCTATTTTATCACCAGTGTTACTAGGGTACTAAAATTCGGAATTATCATATCATACCTCCATTGTACTGAAATTAAGAAGCCTATACTAGTGGTAAAATAAATGCCACTGGTGGTAATTTACTACCAGTAGTCCTCAGTTCCCTAATAGTGGTACGGGCCTCTGAATTCCAGTGCTCTAGTATCACAGTGGTACTAGCGATGCCGAAAACTCAGTGGGTCAGGTGACCTATCTGGTGGAGAGATTATCTTTACAAAGATAAATCACCTGACCCACTGATCTATCGGCATCGCTAGTAAAATAGGTTTGACACATACTCAGGCGTTTATTAAATACTCGTAGTGAGGAGAGACACAGCACCAAAACTCACCAAAACCCTTTCACAGAAAAACCCCAAAATCATACACAAAGCCAGGAATAAGTTATCTATAGTACCCAGAGCTACTGTGATAAATCTATATTGTTATTGTGATTGTGTTTGTTGTCTTATCATGTTGTTTTGTTGCTACTACCTCCCACACATAATTTTGAGTGTTGCCTAAGGTTGCAACCTCCCTGCGAGTATTTAATAAACGCCTGAGTACACCGTACAGTATAAATCGGTCATTACCTAGTTTACTAAGCCTTTAGCTAGATGATAATATGAATTACAGGGTACTGGATTCGATGAAATAGCATGCGCAGGCGCTGGAATCCAGCGTTTTTCTACTTTAATTTACCACCAGTGGTAGGTTAAACGTTGACCGATTTGTGCTTCCATAAAAACCTCACTAGCTATCACTCGATATTTACTTTATATCCGAAAATGAAAGGGAGAAGTAGATTGTAGGCTTAGGATTACTCATGCTCTATATATATACTCCTACATCATAGTAGACTCAAAGCCTGCTTGTACCCTACTATGCCTATTCGATACCATATACGTATATACTCCAACGCCGGGAGTGCTAGGTATGCTGCTATTTTCTAGGAACTCATAGAAGGGCCTAGAAACATAAGCTATTATATTTGATATATATATAAAGTGTATTAGTTTACGCTACCATCACAGACGGCTAGGGGAAGACCTTATTACATAACATGCGGCTATAAAACGCGGGCGAGACTACAGAAAACGAGCATGAATGACCCAAATACATGCATTCCCCAGTGACAGGAAAAAGAACGAGAAAGCAAAAAAAACACCTCCTATAGGTATAACTTTATCATCCCTTACTAGCAAAATAAACTCTGTAAGTAATGTCTGAACTAATGAAAATTTGACTAAGGGGCCCAATGGCAAATATATTATATAACGCCTGGTCTTCCCGCGCCTTCCCCACCACCACCTACGAATTGGTTCAACAAGTCCAATACATTGGTCCTCGGGCCACTCTGCTCTTCCTCAGTAGCTTCCATCATAGTTGCAGTGACATGCGTCGACATAAAACTCTCCCCTAAATTACTTCTATACCTCTGCTTGCCATCGTGTCTTGGAATTGATTCCTCCTCCTCCTCCTCCTCCTCCTCTCTCAATGATTCTGCAGATTGTGGATGGAACATTGGCTGTCTCATACTTCTTGAAAACACACCATGAGCTGGTGGTTGGTGTTGCGGGTCTAGAAGCGATGATTGCATCATTGAGGCGCCTATTCTTACCGGGCTTTCTCGATGTATAGATTTACCCATTCCTGAACCGGGGTTCTCCTGGCGTCGGTTATGGGGATATTGGTTGTAAGCCGATTTACCCATATCGGCGGTCATTACTGGTGACGTCATGTAAGGACGCATAGACCCCTGGTGTTGCCGTTTCCCGTGGCCAGTTTTGATTTGGGTCCCATGGTATTGGTCCATAAAACCCAAGTAGGAAGAGAGCATCTTATTATCTTTTGAAGAGAAATACTCCTCACGAAGATCCTCCACATTATGCTATTAATTTTCTTTGATAAGTATCATATCTCCTATTTATTCTTCTTATTACTTTAAGAAATTATCACTTACCCCAGGCTTTTGAAAATTGAAGACTGCAAAACTGCATACATAGCCAATACCATCGACGTGAACTGTAAACTCTCTGAAGAAATCGATGACCCTGTCACTGCATTTTGGCAAAGACCACCAAAGGACAAATGGAGTGAAGAAGACACTCATGATTTCATTGATAAATATTGAAACCTTCATGTCATATAGTGTCATAAAGTCTCGTTTAACCTAGAAAACTTAGCCACACTATATTATGAGAGTCAACAAATTGAGAAATATTTACTTCATCTGATCGTAATTTTTCCTTCCAATGAGAAGGCATATAATGTGTATGTTGGATAACATTACGGAGGGACCATTCAGGGTCGTATATGGTATTCTCTTCAGGAAGCATTCCTCTAGTGACAGCCACGATTGTCGTAAGAATCGCTATATATGTGAGGGCTGTCATGTTTGGTGTTATCTCGAACCCTTGAATTAAGTCACTATCAATCAATGAAGCAATAGCCAAAACACTTAGTAAGGACCCGGCGACAAAGGAAACGAATCTAGGTTCAAATTAGTATTGAGACATATTTTACTAATACAATAGATAATTACCGTGCAATTTGAGCTGTTTTTTCCTTTGGAAATTGATCAACATAGGCCTCGGCTGCAGGATAGCTCATATCAAGTCTCATGTGGAAAAGATGATGTAATTCGTTAAACTCTCGGAACTTCCATTCTGCCAAAGGAGTATACTGCCTATGGCCAATTCGTGCCGGGGTTTTAATAAAATCCTAGGTATCAAAGGAAATTAGTAGCTTCTTCGAAAAAGGATAAGAGAGTTTGGCACTGACATGTACGTTTCTAAGTAAGAAAACCAGGAGGAAATATGTAGCGATAAATGGAGCAGTAATGATATTCATCCCCCCTGCGAACATGAACCGTCTCTTCAAACTATGAAGTGTCAGCGCTGGGCTGTTAGTTGCCAAAAGGATTCACCCACCCATCACTTAATATTCTCCTATGACCCTCCTTTAGAAACAGACTATTCAACTGACCCTGCTCATTGAACACAAAGTCAAGGATAGTTAAGCTTAAGTTCCATTCCAGAGTCTTCGTCAACATGGAACCCCTGTTCCTTAGGAAAGGGAGTGGGATAGTGAGGTCTAAAATCTCTTTGTTAAAAAGTGCTATAAGATAGTTTTCTTTCCTCATTAATCTATTTGCAATGTCATGGGCGTCCATTCTTTGCTTGGACTGATTAGTATAATGACGACGGCGGACCGTCTCGGATGTTGTGGGGTTATCATCTCGTAAAACCATTAGACGGGCAACCACTTCTTGCCAGGATACAGTTTGCATGTCCTGATCGGGTATTTCGAGTAAATAGGTATAAAAGTTATGAATGTCCCAGAGACGCCGCATATCAAGTACAAAGTGAATTGCTTTGATTACCCAGTAGAATGATACCATCCATAAGAAGAAGGTTGCTGTACCCGACATTCTTGTATGTGTAAGCTAAAATCTCCAGCTATAGAAATAAGAAGACTAGTTATATTATTCTTACCGGCTCATACAGTGTTGAACGAGAACATCTTTAAATTTATCCTTTTTGCGAATTAATTGGTAGTCGATACACAAACTGAGAAATGTTGAAAATGCCACAACAAAGGCTAGTGTTCTAGGTCTACTGTAAGCCGACGCTCCGGGCCCTCTCAAAGGGTAATACTCACAATAAATTCAAAAGTCGGCTAAGGGCAATGCTGTAGATTCCCTTCCCTAAGAAATAATCGTAGACCTGTAAACTAGTTAGTGGTAGCCTCATCACAATATTTTCAGCAATAAAAAACAGAACACACATCATTAAGGAAGTTATCTAGGTTCTCCACGTTGGCCCACTTCCATAAAGCCCTCTCTTTTGGATCAATTAAACCTAATCTTGCCTGCCTTCTAACCTCTTTGGCTTCTTGTTCATCCCCTTGGCCATGCATTTGCGCTGTTGCAGCAGCCCACTGCTGTTCTTGTAGGCTTCGCTTCCTCAAAGCCTCTGTCGCAGGCCCTGGCCCACCACCACCTAATTCTCCAGTGTTTAATCCACCGCCACCTCTACCCGGTCTATTATTTCCGCCAGGTCCCAAACCTCCAGCCTCAAAAAGCAAAGAAGCTGGAACCTCATCATTGTCCTCGGGATCTTCCTCTCTAAAACGTGGTGGGGCGTAACGATTCCCTCGTGGGCGGGACATTGTGGCGAAGAAAGGACGTTGTGTTGACTGTGCTAGAAATGATGACGAGGCCGGGGCTGGGGGTTGGTGTCGTAACTCGAAAGTGCTCTCATCGTCGTCGTCCATGCCTTCCTCATAGTGTTCGGGCCCACCCCGGCTCGGCAACATTCCAGCTCGCTCTCCTAGATCGTCCAAGTCCGAATCAGAGTTATTAGCTGCTTCGTTTTCCCGTAGTGTCTCGTATATTGATTGTGAGTTCTTGTTAAAGATCTGCGAGAGAATTTTACTCGTCATCGCGCCGAAACCCCACTAACCCAAGCGTTAAAGCCTCTTTAGATAGATCGATGGAGCTGTGGAAGCTGTGAGGGAAACAAAAAGCGGGGAACACCACACTCGTTTTTGAAACTTGGAACCACGGAAATATAGCTGTAGTGATGAAAGGGGAGTGTTTGATGAAAAGAAGACGGTATATGGGAGATGAGGTGAGGTGATGGCTAGTGAGTAGATGACTGTTGGTGTTATTTGACAGCCCGATGAGAGTCACTCGACTTGCTCCAGAGCTCTCTCGTGTGCACCGACTCACTTCCGTTCTAATACCTAACTACTTGCTGGGTACCCTGTAATGGGTCTCATGCACAATCCGCAGATCGCGTGGCTGTTCTCAGCCTCTGAAGGTCAACTCAAAGGTCACAACACCCCATGTCTCGGACTGGGATTAGGATATCGATAACAACCTAGATATCTTCGTAGCCGGGTAACATGTTCAGTTCAGATACAGCTGCCTTTAAACTAACAGACTCAGGGCTGATGAAACCTCTCCACCAACCAGCAAACTCCTCATGGATTCCCTCTCTCAGCAGAGGCTGTCATCAGTCCTCTCTGCATCCTATTCAGATACTGAGATCAGAAATGCTCTCCAAGTGCTAGATGCTCGTTTCACCTATAATTCACCCGATTCACGACGACAGCTCCGAGTGGATGTCCAGGCAAAGGTTATCCAAAGTAATGCTCATATCGTTGAGGAATTTACTAAAATTACCGAGGTAGCACAAGTTTCATAGCTCCAGTTATTTTTATAATTTATCTTCCCGGAAGATATAGGATATAGGATATATGCTGAAACAGAACCTCACAGCGATTGAAGCATATTGGAACTACACTAAACACAATCAACACTGTAGTATCCTCTATGCGAACCCATATCATTGCTGCTTCTTCGGAAACAGCCCCAATACTCGATGAAGCTTCTCAATTATTGTCTCAGAAGAAAGAGGTGGAGTTCAAAGAGACGTTACTATGCGCGTTCACAGCACATTTCGTAGTCTCCGAGGAAGACATCTTGATATTGACTAGCTCAGCCGAGCCCCTGAACGACCGATTCTTCCGGGTCCTGGGTAGAGCAAAAAGGATACATAGCGATTGTGAAGTTTTGCTAGCAAGCGAGAACCAACGGGCTGGGTGTGTGCTGGGACCGATCCAAGACCTTTGCTTCAGGGTTAGGGTAGCGGGGGCTAACTAGTGGAGATAGCATGGAAATTATGGATCTGATGACCAAACACTTACATGACGCTTTTCAGAAGCTGTACCGGTGGATTCAGAGGGAGTTGAAGCATTTATCGCTTGAGAGCCCTCAGATAAATGCTGGTATTAGAAGGGCACTTCGGGTACTAGCTGAACGGCCAACCCTTTTCCAGTACTGTCCTTCGATACCCTGTTCCTCTATGTCTTACCCTGACACTTGTTTATGACTTAGAAATTGTCTAGACTTTTTTGCAGAAGCTCGGCAAAAGATTCTTCTTGACTCGTTCTACACTGCATTAACCGGCGCCCCTCAAGGAACTCCAGGTATCGACCCTTCCACAAAGCCAATAGAGCTCTATGCTCATGACCCTTTGCGATATATCGGTGATATGTTGGCCTGGCTTCATTCTACTGCTGTTGGAGAACAAGAGGCTTTAGAGGTCTTGTTCATATCTCAAGAAGGCGAAGACCAAAATAGCATTTTAGGAGGAATCGAAGAGGGGTTAAAAAGTGAGCCTTGGGTTGGTGATGATAGAGAGGATACTTCAGAGGCTCTTGGTGGCTGGGATGCTAGGAGGGGCCTGATGATGCTAGTAGATAAGGGTTTGGAGACAGTTTGCAAACCATTAAAGGTGAGAACTACTTATAAGAAGGATGCTTTTTTTTTAAAAAAAAAAAAGGAATAACAATACTAATGGGGTTCGTTGGATCTTGAATAGTCCAGGATTGAGCAAGTCATTGCCGGCCATGAAGATAGTACCCTAGCTTATCGGATATCAAATTTAATAAACTACTACCGTCTAACGTTTGAAAAACTATTAGGCGAAGACTCTTTCCTACTAGAGACAATGAAGAGGTAACTATTCGCACTACCAATCCTGGGTGGCTAGACTAATAAGTTACAGTGTCGAACAATCTGCTCTCCGTCAATTCCATAGCACCCTTCAAGCCCATGTTCGTGCTGTGAAATCTGATCTTCCACAAGCACCACTTGACATTTCGCCCCCTGGCTTCTTTCTAGAAGGCCTCAAACAACTCAAGGACCTGATGATTTCATATGAAGCATCTTTAGCACCAACCCAAGAGCGCGAAGATGAATTTTCTAGGATTTTAGAAGAGGCGTTTGATCCGTACCTAGACGGCTGTCGTACTCTCGGAAAGGATCTAGGCGAAATTCGCAGGGATATATTTGGGTTGAATTGCGTGTTGGCTGCCAAATCAGCTTTAGAACAGTTCTCGTTCACAACGAAAAGGGTTAGTGTGTTAGAGGAGGAGATCAAGGAGTATGTTAGAGTGCTTGTGGAATATGAGTATAATTTCTTCGTACATACATCTGGGCTGCATCCTCTTCTCGTTGCATTAGGGGATTGGAATCCAACGGTACTTAATCACCTTCACCTTCACCTTCTCACAGACCAATTTAGAGTTAACCATCTATGACAGAAAACATCTCTGACCCAGTTGCTTCCGTTCTCCCTACCATCCTTAACACAAGTCTCACAGACTCTGGATGACTTCCTTCCCTCAGCACTAATGGATGCACAGGCAGAGCTTAAAGGGCTAAATTCTCCCAAGATCATTGGGGAGGTTGCACACGAAGCGGCCGAGCGGTTTATAGAAGACTTCCGAAGGGTAGAAGAGGCTGTGGTCGGTGCTTTGACGAAAGAGATTGAGGGAAATGTTGATGGGGCTAGGAGTGTATGGCCAAGAACCGTGGATGAAGTTAGGGTTTTATTAACTTAATAGTTATTAGTTACAGTAGCTATGAATATTCTTGTAGCGTTAGTTGTATATTTATAGTGAGAATAAAAACATGTTCGTTAAAACGTTGAATCATAGATAATCACCCACGACACTCTTTCGGCCTTACCCGAGTGCCGAGGCTGGGTAACCTTTTGCTGGCAAGCCTAGCCGACGCCCGAGGTCAATACTTGACCCTTGACCTCTAGTATCCATTACTTAGCCCACCACGACCCCCCCCCCCTTAGGACCCATATTGTTGTTTAAATCCACAATTTATCTTCGACAGTACCAAGAGTATACATACATCTCTAGGCATGATGCTACGTCAATCCCTGCGCCCCGCTACCGCTTTACTATTGAAAGCCTCAAGCACACCAGTTGCTCGCCGCCTCGCCCACTCTACAACATTCGACTGGGAGGACCCTCTCCTACTCAGGGAGCAATTAAGTGAAGACGAGATAGCTATTTCTGAGAGTGCACGTTCATACTGCCAAGAAAAATTGTTACCTAGAGTACTCCGTAAGCCATTGTCACCCACTTAGTGAGTGGGTTTTTCTACATGTTCAGTTGCTCTACATACCTACCATAGTAGTTGGTGAATGAGAGGATTGTGTTAAATGAGTTGAAAGCTTCAATTTAGGTACTAACAAGAGAAAATTTATACAGAGGCATATAGAGACGAACATTATGACAGGAATATTTTGAGGGAGATGGGAGAGCTTGGATTTTTGGGTGCCACTATTCAGGGTTATGGCTGTGCTGGTGTAAGCAATGTTGCTTCGGGGGTATGAAAGGTTTCAAAAATATACCTTAGAAATCAAGGATATGGCTAACTCTATATAATAATATAGTTGATCACCCGTGAGGTTGAGAGGTAAATTATTACTCCATCAGCATGTAATTATAGCCTTAATTCACGAAACTAAACTTCCTGGTCTTTGTAAAGAGTCGATAGTGGATATCGTAGTGGGATGAGCGTTCAGAGCTCTCTCGTCATGGGTGGTATTGAAGAGTTTGGTACTGAGGAACAGAAAGAACGATTCCTTCCAGGGATGGCAAAGGGAGAGATCATTGGTTGTTTTGGACTAACGGAACGTATGGATTTAATTTCCAGTGTAGTATTACGGAAAGAGAATTAAGCTGATATTGAGGTAAATAGCAAATCACGGGTCTGACCCTGGATCGTAAGAGCTTCTCATTCCCTTCCTTATTTATCCATGCCTAGGTTTAGGGTGATAGTTGCTGAAAAATACTACCAGAATGGAAACTATTGCCTATCGTCACCCCACAAAAAAGGGCATTTACCTCCTCTCGGGTTCTAAGACTTGGATCACAAACTCCCCCATTGCCGACATCCTCATGGTCTGGGCTAAACTCGACGGTAAGATCCGGGGCTTCCTTATTGAAAGAGCTACCGCCGGCCCAGGAACAATTTCCACCCCCGCCATTAAAGACAAGAATGGTCTCCGTGCCTCTATCACTGGCATGATCATGCTCGACGGTGTGGAGGTCCCCGAGGAAAATGTGTTCCCGGACATTGAAGGTCTCAGAGGCCCATTCAGCTGCTTAAATAACGCTAGATATGGGATTGCATGGGGCACTATGGGTGCACTAGAAGACTGTCTGGCAAGGGCGAGATCCTATGCTCTTGAGAGAAAGCAGTTCAAAGGGAACTCGCTAGCAAAGTACCAGCTTGTTCAGAAGAAGTTGGCAAATGCATCAACTGATGCAGCTTTTGGGTTAGCGGCTGCGCTGCAGGTTGGAAGGCTGAAGGATAGAGGCTTAGTTGCACCGGAAATGATTTCGATGATCAAGAGGCAGAACTGTGATAGGGCTTTAGCCAATGCTAGAGAGTAAGTATAGGCTGACCCCTAGATAACCTAGTATACGATTATATTTTCTTAGCTATTAACAAAGTCACTAGTTTGCAAGAGATATTTGGCGGGAACGCTGTATCAGATGAATACGCAATTGGTAGACATGTCGCTAACCTATTTGTCACACAAACTTACGAAGGACAGAGTGACATCCATAGTAAGAGATATATGTGAAACTTAAAAGAGAGGGTAGAGAACTAACAGGTGAAAATTAGGTTTGATACTCGGTAGAGCAATTACTGGCATCCAAGCGTTCTGTTAATTACCAGATAACCACTTTACACATCCCCTAAGCGGAAGGGCGCAGAAGGGTGTAGAAACATGTACATACCATCGCTTGGTGAGGCAGTCTGTTCTGCGAGGTTCCGGAGTGAATAATATACTAGGATTTTAGGCTATAATGCCCAAGCATTACTAAAGTCTTTTTACTTGCTTTTACTAATTGCCCTGCTCCTGCTAGATTAATTCCGAGGCCAAAGTCCTTTGAGATATTTTGCATTATCGAAGCCCTAGACTTAGATAGAACAATTTGATATTATTTAAACCACCCCGTCTCCTAGTATTGGGGGCTGATTGAGAACACTAGATTGTGATACGAAGGGATCATGAGAGAATACATCAACCATAGAAAGGTTTATTATCATTGGAGTCACTTAAATCAAAATTCTTCCGGGTTCTCACCTTCTCGCTCTCCTCCTATTTTGCATATTGCCTTAGATTCTTGCCTTAAGTCACCTGTTTTCTCCTCTTGACAAAATCGTAATCTTGTCTGAAGTATAGTATCGAAAAGCTCTACGATAACCCTGTACACAACAGGCTCCCCCAGGTTTGTGAGCATTAACGACTGTAGTAAACGGGGGCGTTCTTGTAGGTCATTCTCCCAGTATACTGGTTAAAGAGTAGTTTCGGGTCTACGGGCATCTTGCCGAATAATGGGTAGAGCTAGAGAAACCTACCCATTTATACTTTGCATCTCCAGGAAAGGAAAATAGCAAGACTAATATGATTAGTAATTGGCAAGAATCAACAGAATGTTATGAGCGTGGTCTGAGATACTATACTATCACTTGGAATATCCTGTAGAAGATTGTTGGTGAAAGACTATACACAAAACCTGTACCTAGATACATATATGAGAGGTGATTAGGCTGTTAGTTTAAAATTGTAGAAGTTTCGGTTTGATTTCACGACGATTGTAAGCAGATTTATTATGGTTATATATAAGGTACAAATTCTAGAAGACTCATCAGAACGAAAATGCTTATCTAATTTGCAAAGTATATGCACCTATAGAAATATACCATGTACTCGAATTTAGCGGAGAAAAGGGTTTTCCCGGATTGGGCTTCGATTGAATATTGTTTCAGGATTTGTAAAACAAATACTGGGTAACGGTGGTGGGGTAGTTGCTGCAGCGACAAGGGGCAATTTACTTTGAAGCGGGAAGGAGACTGCAGGCGATACCCAACGGCAAGCAAAATAAAATGGTAGCTGTACCCCCTGATTCTCTTAGGCCAATACCCAGGCCGATATGTCGGGGGTACATGCTGTGGGTGTCTACAGAACGCGCCCATGGTGTCTCGGAGACTCGATAACTCTTATGTGGCGCTGTTCACTTTCTATTCCGAGCTTAGTCAAGATCCAGCCTATGCGATCCCTGCTCGCGCCGAAGGCTTTCTGTGGCCGTCCCCCCTCTTCTTTCTCTTTGCCCCCAGTGCCCCCCCGCTACAAAACTCACCTCTTAGCCCAGCCCTCCTATCCCTCCACCCACCACCACTGACACAACCACAACTTCACAACTTCATTCTCCCCTTTCTCACATCCACCATAGTATTCACAGTGCAAGGTACGTGTTTCTTTATTTCCCCCGCCTCTGGAGTCTGCTTCTTACTGCTGTCATTACTATCTTGGCCTCGTCCCCCTGGCTACGCCGTTGTTAATCAAACTGTTTTGCTGACCCCGCCCTGTCTGGTCGGTAGTTTGTTCCTGAGCCTTCTTAACCGTTATCAACTACATATACCAGGATGGCCCTTAAGAGAATTAACAAGGAGTTGACTGATCTTGGAAGGTATGTATCCTCTGTATTTTCTCATCTGCTTCTACTACACTTCCTGTCTCAACAGTTGGCCTGAGCAAGGGTGGGGTTAAGCGGCTAGCTGAACATACCAGCTGGGAGCGTAGCTAACAGTCTATCTTACAGAGATCCACCCTCATCCTGCAGTGCTGGCCCTATTGGAGATGATTTGGTATGCTCTTGCTTTCCGGCTTTGTTCGGTTCAGCCCCAGAACTCGGCGAAAGATTCAAATATAGTTTAGTATACCAGGGACACATCTAACCAACCTTTGCTACAAATAGTTTCATTGGCAAGCCACTATCATGGGTCCTGTAAGTTTATTCTTGCCTCCGGATATCCGTGACTATGGACTCTTCATATGAGTGCATATTGGATGTGCTCCTATTTCGTGGTAAACTCTTTACTAACTGCTGTTGATGAACTCCAGTCGGAAAGTCCCTACACAGGAGGCGTGTTCTTCTTGAGCATCGCTTTCCCTACCGATTACCCCTTCAAACCTCCTAAGGTCAACTTTACCACCCGTATCTATCACCCTAATATCAATGCGAATGGTAGTATTTGCTTGGATATCCTGAGAGACCAGTGGTCACCAGCCCTTACTATTTCCAAAGGTTTGTTTCCTTAGCTCGAGCTTTTTTAGTGAATCGTCCGTTCTCTATACTAGCGTTTAGATTACCTCTGTTATATTTGTCTACTTATATCTATCTGAGATTAACATTTCTTTAGTTCTTCTTTCCATTTGCTCTATGCTTACGGACCCAAATCCTGATGACCCGCTTGTACCGGAGATTGCTCATGTCTACAAGACCGATCGAGAAAGGTATGAGGCCACAGCAAAGGAATGGACTAGAAAATATGCTATCTAGGTGAATTGGCAGGATGTGATCTCGTGGTTTGGGTGTTAAGATAAATCAGCTTTGTTTTTTCTTGTTCTTAGGGATAGGATATGGGAAATTGAGCGGGTTGGATAGTGATGAGCATTGTCTTTGTAACGAAACACGGTAACGAAATCAGATAGTCGGCTCGGTTGTCGGGTTTAGGCATGGAGGTGGCATGGGGTGACAAACAGTTTTCGAATTGGGTAACTGGCGTGTAGGCAATTTTTTCTTTAACTATCAAGCCCTCTGTGGCTGTCTCTCTCTTTAGCTATCATAACTTGAAAATGAAAATGTGATCTATTCGAGTTAATTGACTTGCCTCGCTCTTTAAACAAATATTTACAGTATCCCTAGCTTCGGAAACTGCACCCGATAGCGGCAAATAGGTATTCTGCTGCTCAGTATTGGCTAGTTTAATAAGGTGAGGATCAGCGCACTAGGGTGCATTATGATGCCAACATGCGCTGACTCTAGAAATGCAAGTAGTTTAATAACCCAGCATCCCCAACACACATATTTTAATTCTATGTTGTACACATGTCACTGTGGCTTTTTGCCTTATCGCGTGTTTGCCTGCGGATCATCTGATAGCACTCGGTACCATACTTTTACACTCCAGATCAAGCAACCATAACCCGAAAAAAGCCTTTCAAGGTCGGAACGAAGCCAACCGTTGAATCCCTGAGGAGCAAAAATTAGGCAGGCCCCTGGGCATTTGTTGTAAATTAGGCGAGTGATAGCTTTCTCATATCTGGGAGATTTTGGTACCAAGAAAGTTCATATAAAAACCACATCACATACATAATCGACTAAGATAGCATGCAAGCACGCGCACAACACGAAGAGTATCATAAAGTCAGAAAAATAAACATGAAATCCAAATAAAAACGCTAGCCCATTTACGCCATCCCTCTCTTGAGTGTGTTCTAATATTACAATTTTCTAGTGGTAGTATCGTGACAACCCCTAACTAACAAGCCCCCTCCTAAATAGGACCCTCACCATTTAGATTCATATTCATTACCCCTTCCCATTAACCATTAAGTATGATCAGTCCTTCCGTCCTGAGGCAGAGGGCTTTCCTGCAGAATACTGACAGAACTTATCGGCGATAGAGATAACTTCGTAAGTACCCTCCTGAGAAGCAAACATGCTATAAGTATAACTGTTTGTAGTCTGTGAATGACTCTCCAATATCTTAGGCTTTGAGCCCTTCTTAGCGATTTCACTTCGTGTGTAACTATAGTAAGTCAGATTAGTAACCTTAAGAGATTATTGGGAATCGATAAAACTTACGTGAACGTAAATGGAGGTGTACCAAAAAAGCTAAAGTGAATTTCCGTTTGGTCACCCTCTGGAATGCCCTTAACAACCGTGTTCCCACCACTGATCCTAACGCTAGGCACTTCATGTACTACGCTTGTCTGACCAACGCTGACCTTACAATCGCTGGCCGAATCTTGCAACCCCGTGATCGTGAAATTACCTGGTTTCTCGGCAATACGAACAAACTGCGAAGGCTGGTTTTGAGCCTTCATCAAGACGCCGTTCCACTCATATTCAACAGCGAACGGAGGTGCACCAGCGAGAGAAAATGCAATACGGTCACCGACACAATAGTCTTTGCGTTGAGTGTCATGAGGGGTAATTGTTGGCATATCAGCAACTGCGACCATGACGTGAGGAGCATCTGTTGGTGTTTTCCGGACACAGCCACGGGCGTCTTTGACCTTGAGAACGCTGACAGCATGGTTGCCGAGGGTTAAAGCGTGATTAGGGATGCGGAAGTTAAAGATATTTGTTTCGACATGGGGAACGTTGATTACATCGCTCTTGCCAGTGCTAAAGTGCTTGATGTTGATGGTCAAGGAAAATGGAGCTACACCATGAAGCTGAATTGGGATAATATCGTCACCGGCGCCCGCATCCAAACAGTATTTATAAACTTTACTTGGATTAGCAAAGCTCGTGGTCGGCCTCGAGTGTACGGTCTGCTCCAGCATAAATGGATTCTTGAGTAAGCTTTCTCTTGGGTTATCATAAAGCCCATCTGCAATTCTCATAAACTTGTACTGATAAAGTCCAGCACGGCTCGTCTCTAAACGTACGGTCGCAACACCAAGGCCAGCACGGAGCTGTTGCTGAGTCTGTTCTATAGAACGCCTAGAATCATAAGTACCCTCGGCCCTAAAGGACCGATCATAGTCAACCATAAATGGCGGGCTTCCTGTGAATGCAAGTTCAACAGAATCTTCATCTCCTTCGCAGACATCTTGTCTAACGAAACTGTCGTCCTTTCTAGATGTTGATGTAGATTCTGCCAAGCGGAGTTTCGGTCGATCAATCCAGGTGATCTTGAATGTACTATCTGTTCCAGCGACTGATCCAGGACATCCGTTGTCGTGAATTTCTTCTAAAAAGTAGGTTCCCGCGTCGCTTACGGTCAAGTAAGAGTTTGTTCCTGTGAACTTGAATGTCTTTGCTGGATCATCCTTATCGGCGTTGCGGATTTTGACGGTCCATGGCTATATCACGGTAAGATTAGTACGCCTCATAAAAAAAACTTGAACTGTTAAGGAATGCTACATACGCTTTCACCAGTCAACCTAATTGGAATGTCCACAGGCTTGCCCTCCAAGGCCCTGACGTGCATCTTTCCTTCAACTGGAGCGAACTGGGCCTTTGGTCTCTGCCATCGG
Source organism: Verpa conica (assembly GCA_033030425.1). Lineage (NCBI taxonomy): Eukaryota > Fungi > Ascomycota > Pezizomycetes > Pezizales > Morchellaceae > Verpa > Verpa conica. The sequence goes on along the minus strand of JAUFSD010000008.1, from coordinate 1,117,777 downwards.
ACATTAATCTTGGCTTCAGATTCCAAATAAATTTTGCATCCACTATTGTCTTCAACAGTCGTCAAAGCAAGTGCATACTCCCCACCTTGAGTCAAAGGGGGGGTCTTTATTGTATGAATACTAGTCGTAATGTTCGTATCGGTCATTCTATGGCGTTTCCCATTGTGAATAAGGTCGTAATGCAAGTTCAATGGTGGCGTTCCCTGCATCTTGACTTGAAACTCTACAGGCTCTTCAATACAGCACTTCTTGCGAGGAGCTGCATCAACAAAGCTGGCACCGGCAAGCGGCTTAACAGTCTGCTCAACACGATTGACTTTAGGGTCGAGTTTGATATTGGCATAATTCTTGTCACGTAGACTAAAGAACTCATATGCATAATGGCCTGCATCCTCTGGGGTAAAGCGAACTTGATGCCTTGTGCGATCAATAGTAAGGGTCTTGACAACTGGAGCACCACCGTCCTTAATGAGACGATAGGAAAGCTCAAATGACGGTGATCCAACGAGCGTGAGATCGATCGTAAGACCAATTGACGAACTCGTACATTTGTCGAGGATTTCATCAGACTCCATGGTCATGCTGGGTTCAGGTGGGGTAATAACAAGACATGAAGAAGGCTCCATAACTTCACCGGGGCAGAATTTGCTGGAGAAGGACTTCAAAGAGTACAATCCAGGCTCCTTAATAGACACAGACTGGGTCAGACCCTTCATGCTATAATCTTTAAAAATGGCGTCCGGAGAGTGCTCTGACGCTGATTGGAGTTTGTTGTGAGGCGTAAAAGAAAACCGGACTGAATAAGGTGCATCATCACGCACAGATACAAGCTGTAGAGGAAGTTCGCCAGAAACACCCTTCGGTAGGTCAATCGGCGTCTGAGGGTCACATCCAAGGAAGCGAATACGGGGTCTATCATGGACCAGTAATCTATGAGAGAGGCTACTTTTCTTGGGAATAACATAGTCCCCATCTTCATAAAGTGCATTGTAGTCGACTGTGTTTCCACATCCATCCACAACTTTGTCAATGGAATACGCCCAATCACCTGCAGAAGCTAGTGACTCATTGAGAGGTACAATGATTTCACGACGCTGCGCCCATGACATTGTATGGCCGCCTTGCTCAGCAAGTGTGCCATCGCTGTTAAACCCAGCAAGCAAAGGTGACTCAAATCCTTCAGGGTGAATGCTCTGGACCGAAAATACCGTCGGCTTGCCTTTAATCTCACGACTATAGGTAATCTGGAGAGGGGCAAGTCCTTCAACTTGCAGAGCCATATCCGACATGTCGCCTTTACATTTATCTTTCCTCTGTGGGCCTGAGATCTTGAGGCTCGCTTTTGGACATGACACAACGAGCGCCTCAGATCGGTAAATACGCACTCCAAGCTGTGATACGTCTGTAACTCTTGTGAGACGATAAAGGCCCGGTTGCTTAACGGTGTAAGGTAGATGGCGGATATCTGGTTCGTCTTCCCTAGGAGCCTTCTTGAAAAGCTTCTTGAGATCCTTATGGCTAAGACTGATCATCTCAGCAGTAGCTGTTTCTAAATCGATTCTTTGAAGTTCAATATTGATAGGTTGAGTTCCGTTGATCCTGATAGGGATGGTGGCAAATGGTGATGTATCGCCGATACAGAAACAATGAGCTTCCGGGTTGAGTTGTGCAGCCCTAAAACATGATAAGTACAGCCACCTGGAAGATATAATTATAGTGGTAGCATACCCTTCTGGTAAAAAATGTACTGTGTATTTTCCCAGAATATGTGAGCTGTTGTTTACAATATCGTACCACTTAACGCTTCGTTCGGAAATCGATAATTCTCGATCGTAAATAACTAAAACAGGTTAGCATATTTACCACGGGGGGTTACCAGAGATCGTGCATACGTTTCCAAAATGCCCCCAAAAACGCCGCAACAGGAAGCTGATATTTCAAGCTTACAAAAATATCCACAACCGAAAGTATAGCAATCGCAAAAAGAGTAAATGTGGGGGTAAATGTGAGCCAAGGTATCCTAAGAAGCGGTAAGAACCAAAAGAAACAGCCGTCCATGACCAGCCATTTTAGACAAAACCAGAGTTCTGATATTGAATCACCCTCAGCGGCATACAGCCTAGCGATATCATATAGTTTCCACGCTTGTAACAGGACAAATATGGCTACCGCGTACAATCTCTGAGTTGGTGCATCAACCACATCTGTTGAGATAAGCGGTGGAAGTCTAGCTGTTGTCTGGATGATAGAAGGGGGATCATCTGGTTTAGGAGTTGACCCAGCTGCAAACTTTGACGAAAATGAATTCTGTGCTACGGGGCCTGGTCTTGTGGGAGAAGGAGCACGCCTCTGGCGTACTGTCTGGGGCACGGGGGTCTCTGGAAATGATGAAGGGATTCTGGGGGTTCCGGCACTCATGGCGAAGAATCAAACCATCTGAGGGTCAGATACCGGGATAGATTTTCTGAGGTGGTTGAATGAACCACTGACGCCTGTAAAGGATCGTGAAGTGACAGTTGTTGTTGTTGTCCTTACTGAGCGCACTTAGGGGTTTTATTTTCCTTGAAAAAAACGCTATGGTCATACGCGTGCCACAAGCCGGGTAACAAGCGTGTTTATTCAACTAGGAAACAGGGCAAGGTATGTTGTGTCCGTACCTGCAGTAAGTCCCTTATTTCCATTGAGAATCGCGAAGAATATACCGGGTGAGCATAAAGTGCAGAAATACGGCCTCGATAGGATCCAATAGCGCCATCTTTAGGAGGAAAGGTACCAAGAACCTCACTGGTACCCCTACTAAAATAATAATATATGGAATTGAAGAAAATAGCCTCGGGTTGTTACAGAGCTACGCATTCTAGAAGACTTGTTCTAATAATTTTTACCTGTTCTTGAAGCTTCTGATAAAACACCTGGTAAACAGGAATGGAGCCACGGTTTCTAGGGTGCGATTAGGCCAGTTGGCATTATCAGGCCCACAACAGGTGTGCCAGCGAACCACCCAACCGGAGGTACATTTAGCTCTTAGTGTAGTATTGGAGGGGCGCGGTTGATATTTACCATATAGAATCGCAGTTCTAGATAGTTATTCTAGCATACCTACTTATGCGAGAAGAAACCCATACCTTTCTCCCATTGTAATTAACAGTTTATACCCCAAGTATATACGTACATGCACAGGGTACCACAAAGTGATGCAACTCCCAACCTAGCACCACCCAAAAACCGCCTAAAATACGACTTTTGTTTATATAGCTAATATAGTAGTTGGGAAATTGACGCCGTACTTGCATCACTTTGTAGTACATGTAATCTCGCCCCATGATATGAACAATGCATATTTGGGGAGAGAAAAAAGAATAACCGTAGTCTTATGTCTATTCCAAGTGAGAACTACTGGATAAGATGACTTTGATATATGGGTAATCGCCGAAGGCCACACCCAGGAGAGCTCCTAAGGGTTCTATTCAATCCAGAGACTATAAACCGTCTAATGCCGGGTAATATCATTAAATACACTATCGCGATCATCGCGCGATAAGAAATCCCTGTTAACAGTCAATGTCACACAAGTAAGTAAACCGCGTCTTCCCAACTTCACTACTAGTCACGTCAGGCCTCACCATAACTTTTGGTTCTACAACCTCATTTTTGGTACCTAACTCTGAAAGTAGTAGCTTACAATGTCTGGGCACGGGTCCTCTTCAAAGAGGCAGCGCATGCAATCGGCCTTCGCACCTGCAGTCGATGAACTACACACCTTTAAGCGTACATGGCCTAATTGGTGCACTATAGAGTCTGAACCGGTTAGATATTTACATTTATTACAACCAAATTATTCATCTTTCTGGCCACTAAACTAATGTACTTGGTAGGTTATTTGGAATCAGCTATTGCGTGACATTGGTGCTCGCAATACTCAGGTTCAAGAAGTCTACTGTATTGATGAGGAAGGTTTCGCTGCCGTGAGGTAAGTCACAGTCCCAACCACAACTCATCTAGTAAGTATTATGCTTACATTATAGTAGCCCTGCCCATGGAATTATTTTCTGCATGGTATTTAACACAAAGTATGATCCATCAGAACAGGAAGTTGTCTGTCCTGACGGGCTTTGGTTCGCCAATCAGGTTGAGGATAATGCATGTGGAACATACGCAATCATGAATATTATCATGAACTCTGCTGAAGTCGAACTCTCAAGTGAGCTTGTTAGTTTTAAAGAATATAGCAAGGTTCTCACCCCGCCCCACAAAGGGCTCGCCGTGGCTAGTTTCGAATTTCTCAAGAGCGCTCATAATTCGTTTGGTCGTAAGACTGAGATGGATGATTGGGACTTGGGCCAAGTTGACGCTTACAAAAATCCGAGGCGGAAGCCTAAGGTCGAATCAAAGAAGAAGGGTAAAAAAGCCAAGGAGGAGGAGGAGGACATTGCTGAAGAGGATATGGCGTATCACTATATTGCCTATGTCCACTTTGATGGTGCTATCTGGGAGCTTGATGGTCTCAAGAGACAGCCAGTCAAATTCAGTAAGCCATTCCTTAAACTAGAAACCACCTTTCAGGGTTAACTTTGTCTCCCAGAAAGCTGCGCCCATGAAGACTGGCTCGCATCTATTGGCCCTAGGCTTCATGAACGTATTGCTCTCTATCCTGAAAGTCTTATGCGTTTCTCCTGCCTCGCTCTTATCCCCGAGCGCCTTCCTATCTACCGTACAGAACTTTCTACAAATGCAAAACTTATCGGCGCCGTTGAAGCTGCGCTTCAAGTCGTTAATCCCGAATGGCGTAACTTTGTTACCGAAGATTCATATGATGGTGTCTATACTGTAACTCCAACCGACTCAGTTGTCGAGGATTCCGAAAAAATTGTCAAGATCAAGTCCCTCAGCAGCACTGAGGCTCTCATGGACTACCGTAACAAGCTCTGTATTGAGCAGGCGGATATTAAACGCAAGATATTTGACACGGAGAGAGAAGTTGCTGAAGAGGCTATTGTTGTTGAGAGGACACGTCATGATTACGAGCCCTTCATACGTGAAATGTCAAGGATATTGGCGAGGGATAAGAAGGCAAGGATCATCTACGATCCAAACTGGGCTGCCAAGGCTGCAAAGAAGAGAGCTACCCTGGCAAAGAAACGTGTTGGAGCTCGCACGCGGAAACCTACCAAGAGTAAGAGATAAGTAGGGTTTGTATCCTCCTATTTATCCATTCCTAGATCTCTTATTGGGGTTATTATTGTATGTTCCTAAAATCTCATATATCTTAGGGGATTTTTTTAGTTGCTTATCTTCTTCGCCTACTTATTTTCCCATATTTATTCATATTTAACATATTACTCTGGCTAGGGCTTCTGGGGTTAAGGGCTTGTATTAGTTTTTGTTTTTGTTTTATCTTAGGGCCATAAATTTTCTTTTTGACTACATTATTTGAGATCGTCTTACGTATCTTATAAGGTTGAGAGTCTAGAGGCCTTGAAGCGTTTTCCCAGGTAGAATCCGATTTATATTTATGTCCCTTTGTAGTCTCAGCATGCCTGCTTAGTGTTATGTACTACGGTTGTGAATATTTGACTATACACTATAGACCTAATTTGTTAAAGGGTAAACATTCAGTATACCATGTTTTAATGAGTTTATATGCCGTATACCATCTTCCCCATATATATATGCACTATCTGTGCCTAACTTACCAGTGTTGGTACCACCCCACCCATCCACCACAATCACAAATTTACTATTCTTTGAAAAGCGCTCACTATATTTTGATTAGCTTTGTACTGGTATTTTAGAGAAACCCAGACTATTCCTTTCAAGTTCTCCCCATGTTTTTATCGACCCAGTGTGTAAATCTGTAGCTGACAATCCAAAGGGCTAAAGGGTGACAGTACCTAGCTACTCTGTTGTGACTGTTATCTTAAACAGAGTTTCTGGGGTAGGCACAGACTCAGCATGGATAATGTGGTATACAGCACACAAACATATAAGAGACATGGTATTTTGAACGCTTTCCCTTCATTAATACTCTTTGTACCAATGATATCTTGTGATGTGGGGGTGAGGTACATACATACATATGTATTCTTTAATAGGAGTAAAACTTATTAAGGTTAACCTTCCAAAAAAGTATTGAAGTGAATCTTAATACTTACTAGCTAAATGCAGATTTTATTTTACTCGACAAATAGTAGTTTTCCATCGGTCCAAAGATTGTAGGAGACATGTATAGCCCAATATTACATGTCTAATCTATCTTATCGACCCATGAGGATCATATACTTCTCTAGCTAGGACCATTTGGCCCTACATAAAGTACTTCTGCTATTTACCTCCCATTTACTACTGGGTCTCTACTCCAATGTATCGTACGTGCGTACTAGTACTATATATACTAGAGCTCAGGCTCTCAGGTATGCTCGAAAACATCATCTAGGCTCAATTGACACATTTTTAATTTAACGCAGCTTGCTTTGTGCAAAGGACATATTTTTTTGTCTAGTACCGCATTAACTGGTCAAATCCGCCTTTGCGCTGTTGAAATAAGAAGTGGCAAAGTGACCAACTTATAAAGGTAACTTCTATACTTAATTAAGCAAAAAAAAGCGAGGAGATATCTTCTTTGGTGTAGCAAGTGGCAAAACCACTGCTGCCAAACTGTTCTCAGTAGGATCTTCCAGCCACACTTTGTTTTAACCTCTTAGCGCAAAGGCGGATTTGGCCAGTTAATATGGTATCTGAGGTTTGATGCCAAGCGAGTGATTCAGGGATGGTCGTTGGGGGACCACGTTGAACTGGCGACCCCTAAAACACATGCCTGGTACTCAATCCGCGCCCAAGCAATTTTCAACCCACGTTCAACCTGCAACTACGCCGAATTCCTACCTTCAGAGAACATGCTTATAAGCTCATGACCTCACGTACGAACCTCTAATTGAAATATAAAGAAGATATAATCCGAACCATACACAAACAAACCACAATATAGGAGAGTTGCCCCCACGATGGCCGCCTCCTTCAGCAGTAAGCCCACCAACCTCACCCCCTCTCCAGAAAAACACCTAGCACACCGGCCGGGTAACAAAAGCTTAAACGCAGGTTCTCTTCGGAGTACTCGAATCCTCAAGCTACTTCCCGTCCTTTCATTATTCTGCATTATAGTCGGGGTTGCTTGGCTTCTCTTACTACCACTTGAAGACTACTCGCGCAAAACGTATATCTCCGAAAATGCACTGCTACCGGGCCAGGTGCATACATATTTCGGTGGGAGTGAACAGAACGTGTTTAGGGCGTACCGGAATGAAGTCTCGGCGCTAGGCGCGAATTCTTCAGCAAGTGGGGAAATGGCGGAGAAAATTGGGGGAATTTTTGAGGCGTCAGGATTGAAGGTTGGGAGACAACGGTATAGCTATACTGCTGCTGGGGAAGAGTATCATGGGGAGAATGTGTATGCAGTTCTTCAGGCACCTAGGGGTGATGCTACCGAGGCGCTGGTGTTGTGCGCAGGGTGGACGAACATGGAGGGGCAATTGAATGAGAGTGGTGTTGCTTTGGTCTTGACTTTGGCCCGGTATCTGAAAAGTATAGATCTCAGTCTGAAAAAATGGGTTAACGAGCTATATTGACGTGGCTATAGGGTGGTCGCTTTGGTCAAAAGACATCATTTTCTTAATCACCTCAGACTCTCGAGCAGGTCCACAAGCTTGGGTTGATGCGTACCACGATCTCCACGATCCTCCATCTGTTGCATCACTACCGCTCAAGTCAGGCGCAATCCAAGGAGTTGTAGTGGTTGACTATCCTTCCACGCGTTCCTTCGAATCACTCCACATCGTATACGATGGCATCAATGGTCAGCTTCCCAACCTAGATCTCATCAATACTGCGGTGAGGATCGCATCCGGCCAAATGGGAGTCCGCACGACTCTTCAAGAGATGTGGAACCACAACGACAAGTACCAAGACCGCCTACGGACTATGCTACGTGGAATGGTGAATCAAGGGCTTGGGCATGCATCTGGTCCCCATAGCTCTTTCATCCCGTACCATATCGATGCTATAACACTTCAAGCGTACGGCGAAGGCCGCCACGATGAAGTTACATTAGGGAGAACAGTAGAGAGTCTTTTTAGGAGTTTAAATAATCTGCTTGAACATTTTCACCAGAGCTTTTTCTTTTACTTATTGATGGCTTCTCGTGTATTTGTTAGTATTGGGACGTACCTGCCTAGTGCTATGTTGATTGCTGTTAATTTTACGTTCGCAGCAATTGGGCTATGGGTTGAAAGTGGAAAGAGAAAATCACTTGCTAAGCCACTGGTAATACCTGGAAAGGATATAAGTGAGAAAGAGAGCCCTTTAGGGGAACCGGAGACGTCGCTTCCGGTTTCACAGATTAGTGAAGAGCGGCCAATGCTCCTACCACTGGCCTTTGTGATTATTATACATTCCTTGGGCTTCATACCCCTCTATATCTTCAATAATTTAGATGAAAAGGTTAGTCTTGTTTTGACTTAATATACATTCATTCAGCTAACATAGCCCCCACACAGTACTTTACCCTTGTATTCTACGCATTCAGTATCTTCAACGTCTTCCTCCCTCTAATCCTCTCCACTCTCTTCACCGTATCCTTCAACACAACCCCCGTCCACTTCAAGTTGATCAAATGCTTCTCCCTCCTCACCCTCGGAATGTTTCTCTCAGCTCTCGCAACCCTTAATTTCTCCCTCTCCTTTCTCGTCGGGTTATTCGCAGTTCCGTTCACCTTCATCCGCCCATTCCCTGAGAAGAGGTGGACCGCTGGTGTAATTTCTATGATCATACTACAAGTGTTGACTCCAACAGTAGCACTAGTCGGTGTAGCACACTACTGGGGCGAACCACTTCGTGGTATTTTGAAAGAAGCAGCCTTTGGATGGCATGTGTGGGGGATGTGGACGCAAGTTGTGGTCTGGTGTGTTTGGTGGCCGGCTTGGGTTACGGTGGGAGTATTGGCAGCTGCAAGCTGGAATTTGGATGTAGAGTAACAGTCAAGTGGAAGGTAGATTATTGGTTAACTACTAGTAGAAGGTCATATCTGGCTTTGCGTATTGATAAGATCTGAATCGGATTCCCTTGCTTTTTGTGTGTTGAGTTCTATTAGGCGTGGGACTTGGGTTTAAATCAAGGGTGCTTAGAGCCTTTAATCTTACCTATAATATCACCTAAAACATTACATGTATTTTTCCTTGTAAAGCTGCTATGTACGTGACGTGAAACACCAAGCCTTTCGGCAACTAGAGCATGAGCCTCACGGATTAACGATTTTCCGTACGTTCCAACGTCACCTCAAAGTCAACAGCAATTATAATGGCGCTACGCGCTAGACTAAGCTCCCTACTTCTCGCAGTATTTAAGGAGGCTAATTCCGCTTTCATGTTTTATCCTCGATAATACTCCCACATACCTTTCCCGACGCCAATTAGAATGCCCCCTTCGCGCAAGCAGCAAACTTCCGCTCTGACCCCTGCGAAGCCTGAGAAAGAGACTAGCAAGAAGCTGAAAGAGAGAGACGATGATAAGCCTAATATTGCAAAAGTTATCTTGGGGGATCAGATGATGGTCCCACTATACAAATCGCCATATCCAGTAGACCTCGTAGGCGAGAAACTAGAGATGTTGTTCGTTTGCGAATATTGCTTCAAGTACACAACAGATATTTCGAAATATCTCGGTCACAGGGTTGGTATACATCTCTTTTTTTTATCATCTTTTTTCCCTTAGTTGGGGTGGTAGCTGATGGGTTTTCGTGGGTTTTTTTAGAAATTTTGTGAGATTGGGCATGGCGCCTCGCTACCAGGCACTCCCGAAGAAAACATAGATAAAGAGCATTCTATCTACAAAGTAGATGCTGAAACTGATGGTGTAAGAGATTCTTCTTCTAGTATAATTGAGTGTTCTTACTAACAAATGTGCAACAATTGTTTGTAAAAACAGCTCTTCTGCTCAAATATGTGTCTATTCGCTAAGCTCTTCATGCACGATAAATCTATATATTTCGACCTCAAGGGATTCGTATTTTACACAGTTGTTAAAACTATCGACTTAGGAATAGTTGGGAAAGAACCTGTTCGCCGCGTGGTAGGATTCTTTTCCAAGGAGAAAATGTCGTGGGATGATTTCAACCTCGCTTGTATTCTCGTTTTCAAACCCTTTATGAGATTTGGCCTTGGAACGAAGATGATTGAGTATTCGTATCGTCTCTCAAAATTAGAAGAGAAGCCGGGGTCTCCGGAGAAACGTGGGTTTTCTTCTCCTCTCTCACCTAATTTCATTAGTGTTTTTGTTGCTTCTGTCATAGCTCTTAGCAAACTAGATTCGAACTAACATATACCCACTTACATAGCCATGTCATATCTCGGAAAATTGACATATAATAGGTACTGGAGCCGAATAATATCAGGGGTTCTCCTCAACCCTGATCCAGCAAGGTCTGCCCAAAAGGAAATTTCAGTTGCCGAAATTTCTCGAATAACCATGATTACTACGGATGACATACTCGAGGTCCTTGGAAAAATGGAAGCAGTTGTGAAGAAGGCTTCAGACGGTCAAATAGTTATATCAATTAGTCGGGTCGAGGCTTTTACCAAGAAGGAAGGAGTCACCCCCGCTAAATACACTTTTGTACCTGAGATTGGAGGGTATTGGTATACTTAGGAATCCAGTGGAGGGTAAGACAAAATCTAGGAGGAATTACGCACGAATTTGGGTTTACTTTATATATGTTATTTTTTTCAATCCCCGTTTTTAGTACACTATATATTTATATTGCTCTTAATACAGCTGGTAGTTTTGGAGGGCCATGCCTAATCTGGGTTTCTTTTTTTACATAAAAGCGAAGTTGTATAATGAGGTATTTTACCAGTCGTCTTGTGTTTCTCTTTCTCTTTTCGCTGAGGTCTAGGTAGAGTGTATTTCACTAGGGACTATAGCTCCCAAGTTTGATTCATGGATGTAGGTACTCAATAAGAAAAATCAGTGGTAAATATGCGTCCTTCAGTCATACGTAGCTGAATACCTTTATTATCTGCAGTAAACTAGAGGTTTTGCTTAATAGGATAGAATAAGTTAAAAAGGAAAAATAAACACTGATAGATACCGATATCAATCTAAACTCAATCTATACCAATCCATATCGACAAGAGAAAACCCTAAACAAACCTAACTCCAGAGCCCCAAATCCCAAATCCCAAATCCCAATACTCAAGTAGGTGACCATTCCATATTCTTGTAATCATACGCTGCTTTCTACTCCAACACTTCCCACCTTATTCATGACTTCAGTAACATGTTAGCAAAGAATATTGCATCTTAAAGATTTCTAAAAACTCACAGTATTGTCCTTCTCCAGCAGTAGGTTCCGCCATAGGCTCATCAGTCATACTTTCACATTTAGGTCCATTAGCAACTGACTCAGGCTTTCCCTCTTGCCACGTCCATGTAATTTGTGATTCATCCTTTTTGGCCTCGTAATTTAACGGCCCCGTGAATTTGAGGTGGTATCTATTGTCCTGACCTTTTAAGACCTTCGGGGCGGCGAATAGATTTGGCCGGAAAACTGGAGGATCCCTACCCATAGGGTCTATTTGGGGCCTTTCAAACATTCCTGGTACCAATGAGTCCATTTCTGGAGGCGCCCTTGCGCTAAGAATATACGGAATATGTCCTTTTCTCCCAGACCAATCGTCCCGGTAGCCGCATACCTCCTCGTCCATCAACCGATACATCTGCACAGCCTGAAGGCCAACTGCTCGGAGACTGAAGCGGGAGGCCTTCCCGCTGTTTCTATGGGTATGCCTGGCACACCTGAAGGCCGATATAAAAACCCAAACCAAGAGCCAGAGGCATGGAATGCTGATGAGGACGGCGAGTGATAGTGTTGTGACTTCCCCGCTACTCATAACAAAATCGCCTAAACCTGGTTCTAGACTTCCGGTAGCCGGATCTGCTATGCCACTATTGATGAGTCTATAGTGATTAGGTGTCAAGGCTGCATCTCGGAAGATATCCCGAGTCGATACGAAGGATGCGAGAATTAAACGCTCCATGTCGTCAACCCAATTTGCTGAGGCTGCGTCGAATACCCCACTAACACTAGCCATGGATGAGATGAGAACTGATGTACCGAAAGAATTTGAAAGATCAATTATTTTTGGTGAATCAAGGCGAGAAACAATGTGATATACCAAAACGGTTGGAAGGTCTTTATCAGAAATAATATCTCCGAGCTTGATTGTTTCGTTTGTTGATTTTCCTTTATAGGTCCAGGTATTTCTTTGCGAGCAGGAAAGTGCTGGCCTCCCACGCCTCACTTCATAACCAGGCGACTTACTTGTCAGGGTAGTAGAATTGATTGGGGTAGTAGAGTACATTGGATCCGTACCAGTGGAATAGCTCTGACGACCAACCGTATCGTAGATAACTGCGTATCTGGTGATCCCTTTCGCTGGATCCGGAACAGGGAATTCATTTAACATATATGCGGTGGTTCCTGCATTCAGTGTTGGGTCTCGGGTTGTCAGGATATGTTTTGGATAATTTGGCCTAAAAGGAATATTATATACATCCCAATTTTGGTCCGCCTGGCTTAACCACCCATACTCCAGGGTACAAACACCTTCAACACTATGGAGAAGTTCACTGGCATGCTGTAGGCCAAAATCCACGCCTGTTACGCTGTATTTGTACGCGAGTTGTTGAACTTGTATTTTTTCACCGTTGAGTCCGGTCGAGGGGACCTCATTCACTACCAAGGTGACCTTTTCCCTCAGCCTTTCTTTCCCAGCTTCCACAGCTCCCACAGCTCTCTGTGCGGCGGATGCCTTTAACGTCTGTAGTTGAATGAGTTGTTCACCTACTGGCTTTCCAAGCCAGACGAAGACGTTTGAGGAATTTGCCGGGGCAACATTACCCATTGAAAGGTTTGCTGGGATAAGAATGCCGGCTGCACCATTACAGATTACGACTCCCGCAGCAAGAAATAAAAGAACGACATCTAGTGTGCCTGTCATCCGGTCTTTCACCGTATAGAACATCATGAAGGCGTGTTCTACCAGTAGTAACATAGCTGTCCATGGATCGCTTGAATTCCAAACACTGACGAGAGCGATATATCTGTTGGCCTTTCTCCGACGGATTTCTAGCAGTCTCTCTTCTTCTTCCTTTAAAAGTAAGGTACTATCTGGCAATGTACCGTCCTTTTGTCTCATTTTCTGGCTTTCTGGGGGCCTTTCTTCTGTTGGATAAAACATGAGGATTAGATATGTGACGAATTGCCAGCAGAAGCCGAATATCCCGGTGATTATGAGTGTGTAAAGAGCAACCAGATACATCCCCACCTTTTCAGGTACTGCTATGCCTATAACACCACCGCCTCTGGTGGGCATTGTGAAGAGAGTCCATAGAATGTATGTGAAAGGAGGTGGGTCTGAGGAGACATCCATTCTCGGAGGCGGAGGCATTGTGAAAATTGGGATCAGGATCCACTCTGGGTGTAACTATATGTGTTTAGTGGGTTATGTTTGATCTATGGGCTTGGTACTTCTGAAGTGTTAGGAATAGTTTCTACATACCTTGATATCGCTTTGTGAATACTATTGTGAATGCAAGTTAAGAGACTGTGTGCTTAGGCGTAGGTAAGTCGGAGACGCAACGACTTTATATAGACTAAGAAGACTCCTGGTGGGGAGTATCTTGGCGAAGGGTAGTGTTTAATAGCTCGATGGCTGAATTGCGGCGAGGACCTGGCCACACAGCCCCTTTAAAAGGCTATAGGTTCTATACCAGAGCTGTTCTTCCTTTTGAAAGTAATTGGCATATGTCCTATTATGATCAGTATCCAGAACCGTATTTGCAGATTCCTACGCACTATAGGGCTAAAAGGTGGTGGTGGGGAAGGTAGGGAATATTTGGTGGTAAAAACACTCCCTAATAATTGATCGGGAAACCCGAGATTCCTTCGTCCTATTCCCTCTAAATAAATATCCTTCATAGTAGTCTAATATCAAGCGCTAGGTAACTACGCCAGCTCACAAAACTGTTACCTGTTACCTGGACCTTTGAATCGTGTAAAAGTAGTGGGAAGACATGCATGCTATAGCTCACACATTAAAGGTAGTCTTCCATAGGAAATTCGGACAACTACCATCTACCTACGTATACTGCATATATGCATTTTAGACAGTGGTCAGCTACTCATAACTAGGTTGTTGTCTCTAGCAGTTATAATAATCCAATGAAAAACATATATATGGTTAATTAAACCTATTGGGTTGCTATAAAATTTTAGGCTGGTAAGTGACCTGTATGCACGGCTGCCTAGCTAGTACACATAGTACTCTATTTAAATAAAAAAACTCGCTGTCTGAATACCGGTAACTCACCTCTGATACTACCACAATCAGAATGGTTTGGGGTAGCTTTTTGTACTACCACACTATCGTCATGTGGGGTAAATTCTTCTTGGACAATTGTGATGTTACTCTAGCTAGAAACAAGACTTTGAACTATGACTCACAAGTCGATAATGAAAGGAAAAACAGCCATAGTACATACCTAAAAACGTATGGTGATTCACAAGGTACTCAGACACGTAAGTAACTCTTGCTAGTAAGATATATTTCTTTAGATCAAATATTGAGAGAGATCCTAAAAAAATTCTTGTACGATATAGTATATATAATTAGAACAATCAACGTAATAGGTAGGAAACTTCTATATTTAGGGTTCATGGACAAGAGGCTTTCGGGCTTATAGCCTTCAAGATCAAAGCACCTGTTTATAGCACCTGCTTATAGCAAAATCACATACCAGAATAAATTATTCCATAAACCTTCAGGCCTTATAATCACTCGATCTACAGACATCCAATAAAATTATAGGTACAACGTACGGTAACTTTGGTATGAGCCTATTAATACCCGATCCAAACCAACTTTGGGTAATAGAGACAACTAGGGTGCTAGTTTTTTTTCTTTTCTTTTACTATAATCATTCTTTCTAAAGAAATATCGCATGCAGCAGAAGCCATGCACTCACCGGTTCCTTCTGTGGCTGTGCCTGGGGGGCACACCGGATTAATCGCGCTAGACCTAACGCAATCTGACACAAGACCCTAGCAACTTAGCCTAGTGCTTACACGCTTATTTCACTTAAGCTATAGTGTATCAGAAATCATTCAGCGGGTCTCTCCCAGGCTATTTTTTGTTAAGGGTGCAGCAAAAGCAACCATTGGGGCTGGGCACGAGACTAGGGTGCAGCCAACCCACCTGGGTACAGTTATAAAAGTTTAATTTATTGGCGCTAGAATGGAGCGGTCTTCGCTGGCAACTTGTCGGCATATTACTGTGCGTAGCCAGTCATACATACTTGGCGATTGCTTCTAGCCCGGTAGACTATATTTTGGTGAGAATCACAAGCGTGGTCAATCATATCTAGTGGGTTGTACGATGATCGACCTATATGTGCAGCTGGCTATGGGAGTACCTATTGTGAATAGACACTAAGCACACGTACAAGCCACGGGTACTTACTAAAGATTACAAGTCATTTTTGCGATAAAAATATTTGTCGGGGTTTGGTTCTTTACGCCTGACCTGACCTGGGCAGGGCTCTATCATGACTATACCAAGAAACTGAGAGTGGTTGGTGGCATGTTCCACTAAGTAGGTACAAACCTCTCTTGACATAGGTAAACTATTTTCTTGACAGGAGGGGGAGTTCTAGCCTAACATAATCAGGCCTGGCTGTCTTAGGCGACCGGTTTTGTTGAATCAAGACCTCTCAATTTTTTAGTAAGTAGAAAGGCAGGTTGCACTCGGGCTGGGGTGTTTATTGGTAAAGAACAGGTTAAAAGAACGGAGTTTACTCGCTACGAAAGTAAAAACTGTATATATAAAAAACAATATTGGTATGCTAAATCTATTTCTAGATCCTTGGGAAACTGCTGTCAGTAGATTTTTTGGGGGGTACCGGGAGATTGGGATTAAATTGACGTGGTTTGAAAAAGAAATTGGTATGCAATAGAAAGCATCCCTACTGGGCAGTAGCATGGCCTAAGAAGTTTATTTCCTAGGTATTGTTGGTTCTGTATGTAAGATGGGCGCAGCGAATCACTATTTCAACCGGGAACTGTACCTTAACCCAAGCTGCACTCAATGGCTGGTGGGCTATGCCGAATATACCTTTTTCATAAATAAAACTGGTCCCCCAGGGAATCCAGGTCCAGTACTCTTCCTGTCCAACATACGTTTTGTATCTACCTACTTGAGTTATCGTCCAGCATGACGAACCTTATACTACTGTTAATCGTGCTAATCACTTTCACGGCCGGCTCTACCATTGCAACTGGTGGGTTCCTTGATATCATAGATATCTGCAGACAGACACCACAGATTACACTATGGGGTCAGATCTTGGAAGACAACCCGGATTTCTACAATATTTTTGCTCCATTTGACAATCTCACTCTATTTGTTCCATCAAATGATGCCCTGAAGAAGTGGTATCATGAGTATGATTCTAGTAATCTTCACCGCCGGGTACTGCCACCTATCACAGACACACGTGAAGGAGGTTATATGGCAGGGAATGGGCCAAGCAGTATAGAGGAAGCGAAGAATGGCAAACCGGTAGACACGATGGCCACTGGATCTGGCGGGAACCCGCTTCCAGCTGTCCCAAGCCCTGTCCCTCCACCACCTCCATCAAGGCGTCTAGCCAGAGGTACTGAGATTGTCATACCTGAACCACAAGCCCCAGGGGTTGTGATCTCTACAGGTCTTGGGACAAAATCTCAGATTCTTTTTGGAGATATTATGTCTAAGCAGGGTATCATCCAGGTGATTGATACGTGAGTTTCCATACATTTTCAAACTCAGAAGGAATTTGCTTACTTATTCCCAAAGGGTATTTACATTTCCCAAGACAATTACCGAAACACTCGAAAAGACAAACCGCACCAAGTTCCTAGAATCCCTCGAGACTGCCAGACTACTTGATAAATTTGAGGCTACAGATCAAATCACAATCTTCGTACCAATTAATGAAGCCCTAAACAAAACGCTAGACGCCACTGCTATCGAGTCTCACATCGTAAAAAACGTTGCTCTCTACAGCAATTCCCTCAGGAACGGTGCAGTATTTGAGACATGCGATGGAAAGGATCTTCACGTCACCGTTAATAATGGTGAAACCTATATTAATGGTGTCCGGATTGTACAGAAAGATGTGGTTACCTTTAATGGTGTAGTCCATGCTCTTGAAGGAGTATGAAATCCTCAAGCAATAGCACTTTCTCTTTCTCAGTACTTTTTCTAACGGTATAATTAGAGTTTATCTTGGGGCAATTGCGGATGTGAATCTGAGCCGACTAGTACCATATCCTGGCTAGAGCCCGCCCCTGTAGTCTCTACTACTACTACGGTCTATACTAGTGTTCCTGTGGTATCTGTCACAAGCTCACCCACTGTCACTGGGCCGGTATATACATCTACAGTTTCTCCCACAGTATCGCCTACAGTTCCTAGCGCGAACACGACCCCGACCACAAGTGCCCCGCCACTTTTTACTGGATCCGCATCAATGCTGAAGGCGGTTGATATGAGAGTTGTTTTTAGCACTCTGTTTGCACTAATGGCCTTGGTGTTTTAACCCTTTTATGATGTAGCGATAATGGCCAATGATGAAATATGGGGAGTATTATTTGTTTATTCTTGTATAGAAGGGGCTTGGGGTTTGGAGAGGCGTAACATAACTTTTTTTTTGTTTGTAGCACGTTTGAATAATGAGATCCAAAGTTCCCCTACCGTATTAGGTAGCATTGTCTAAACTCGAGTCAGGAAAGAAGTTTGGAAAAACAAGGGAGACCCTTCAAGCCAAACTCATTGGCTAGAAGAACAAAAAGTTATTGAAACAATACTTCCTATTCCCCGTATTTTTCCAAACTTCTTCCCTGACCCGAGTACATGTGTTAGAGCATGGCGTCGAAAGAAGAAGTGGCTGCCTAAAAGACCTGCAGGTGTTGTTGACAGCTGACAAGGAATGTTTGTACCCCGCAATTAGCCGAAGAGTACTCATCCGCTAGATTTATAATGCCAGCTTACTAAGGATGGGTGTGGCAGGTATACACTTACTCAGCTGGCATTACTGGTTGTCAATCTGGCGCGGTGCATGCTGTTGGAATAGAGTTATGACTGTAAGACACCAAGCTATCAATATTTCAGCCTTATAAAGAGCCCCCAAAAGAGCATTAAGCTGACTCCATTAAGTGCCCTCCCTTCGACCAGAGTGCCATAAATAATACAAGTATATAGCCAATACAATAATGAGAGAATAAGAAAAGAAAAAAGAAAGCATAAAGGCACAAAGCACAAGACAAAAAGCACAAAAAGCACAAAAATATCAAAAAGATCAAAACGTCTACATTTATGCGGCATTAGCTTGTACCACTCTAAACCCCGCTGCAAGTGTCTTCTGGATCTCCTCATTCTTGTGTTGTAAAAGGCTCAGCGCGTACGCCACATCGTTCCACTGCCGTTCTGTCTCGCATCTTCCCAACCTCGCCGCCAGTTTCTCTGCAAGCTGTTTAGCGTGCTTATCCTTTTCGACGAAGCTCGCTAGAAACTTCACAATTCTTCTCAATGCGTCTTCCTCCAATTCCCGCTCAGCCGATAGCAAGGAAAACATATCTACAAAGTGGTTGTACACGGCGTTATCTTTCGTTGCGAGCTCGGTAAAGAACATACGTGATAGGTCGGCAATCCTCTTATCGGAGTCTTCGAGACATTTCGCCATTTCTCCCAGTTGCCCTTTGACTTTGACCTGTCCAGCAAGAATCAGGAAAGTCAGTGTCATAAGACACGTTCGCTTTACTGATGCGTCAGGGTCGTTGAGGCGCCTATAGAGGAAATCTGTATTCTCATCAATAAGATGATTAAAACACACTGCCATATCTCCGAGTGCAATTACTGCATTGCTGCGGGTTATGGGGTCGGCAGACCGCTCCATGATAGTGATTAGAAGTGGTAGGTTAGCTTCGCAATACTCTGATGACACACACATTAGCTTTGCCATACATAAGGTGCTTTGTGCTTGTAGATTTCGGTCCTAATCCATCAATTAGTGTTTCAGTACTAAAATAGGAGACATCCATTTACCTTGTAGATGAGATTATTAGCACAAATTTCAGCTACTAACGGTCCGAAATTAGACAGCAGCGAGTTCTGCCCATAGAGCAACTCTCGCTCGCGAATATGTGCCATAGCCTCAGTGAAATCATCCTCAGTCGTCCCACCGATCAGATCGAGTTCATCTTTTGCCTCGCCGTCCCTCTTTGCCGGTGATGGATTCGCGTCTTTGTCTATGCACGATTAATCACATATTCTCACTCACCCTAACATAAAGCAGAAAGGATCAACCTACTCTTCTCGCTCTCGCCTTTCCTCTTTTTGAACTCCAGTTCCATAATCTCTAGATGCACGATTTGCTTCACCGCCACATGTCCAACAATAAACAGTAACTGACTCAGCGCAAATACACGCCCCTTCTTTTCCTCCTTCTCCTCCTTCCCTACAGCTGGTTGCTGGGTAATCGGTATTGGGCTCGGCGCATCATCCATATCCACATCCATCATATCCTCATCCCCATCAGCATCCACGCTCTGTGGTGTCTCTGGTGGTGCAGTTCCCTCTCTGCCTTGGTCGGCAAATACGCTTTTCGTCTTCCGGCGGATAATGTGCGTGCACATTTCATCCGGAAATTTTGCGAGTGCGTATATCGCGGAAATCGCTTGTTCGGCAACCCCAAACCACTCCTTGTCATCCGACGCGAGCTCCACCAGTGCAGCGAGCCGCACCAGGATCGCGTGGTCATTCGGGAGTTTAGTCATTGTTGTTGCGGCATCTGTGGCCTGGTGTCAATTCTCTTTGTTTTTCCCTAGTCCCTTTCACCAGTATGCATATAGCACTCACCGGGCCCCTCCCTGCAGGTGAAGGCGTGGATTGATGGAGTTCTCACCTTTTGCTTGTCTACCGCTGGGACTAATATGCCGGAGAGCCGAACACGTATACCTTGCTAGACCAAGGTCGGCTCTACCATATTTCCCTAGGCCAATCCTAAGTATAGTTTCGAGCTCCCTCACGACGATCTCTGGCTCTGCATGTGCCAGCATTCCTAACACAATAATCGCTCCCCTCCTTTGGCTTTTACTAATCTCCCTTTTCTGGATGCCGTAAATCTGCCATAACTTGTGAATTACTAGATCGCTAACGTGTCCTTCTTTCATCATCTTCGATAGTAACTGCTCGAGGCATGTCAATTCGGCCGCAGTAGTATCGAAAGTAAGTGAGATCATATTTCGCGCGATATAATTTGCGGTCTCGTTCTCGCTGAATGTGTCTGGTGCGTCAAAAAATAGATCTTTATAGACCTCAATTAGGTGGGATTGGATGCCTTTCCCTTCGTCGCTGTTGCCTTTAGTCCAGATTAGTCGGAGCATCCGGCGGATTCCATCCTAGATCAGTCCAATAGTCAGCAACGTATTGCTTGGGAATTCCTCTCTATCGCCGACTGCAGGTGTACCTTTGCTGTCTCCATCTTATGCACATCTAGCATTTTAAAGAAATCCATCGCTTCAATGATCTCGCTCTTATTCTTTGAGCTGAGGAGTTGGCAAACTAGCCGTGATGCATCGTGTATAGTCTCAATGAAACGTATAGCTTCACCGTAATATCGCCGGGTGAGCTGTAATCGTGATATCTCCTCCGAGTTCTCCATCATTTGTATCTGTGGTGTTGGAGGAGGCTTTGAAATCTTTGCCTTCTTAGCTCTCGGGGTTTTTGGTTCTCCCTCTTCCCCCTCTTCCCCGCCTTCGTCTTCCTGTTCCTCTTCATCTCCATTCTCCTCTTCTTCATCTTCTACCATCGTCGCGTCGTCCAACAATGCCGGGTCTACTGACTCATTCCCAGCCGGCTGACTCTCCCCACTCTCCAAACTCCCTGGTGGTGGTTGTAGTGCATTGAGTTCTTGGTCTACCATATCATACCTACTATTCCAATCCGCCAGCTTTAACGTCCCACCATGAAGCGCGGAATAAGGATGACTAGTGATAAGCTTCGTCAATAGTTTTATCGCATTTCTTCTAACATTGCTACTCTTATCCTGAAGACTCCTAAGTGCTAAGTCTGCGGCCTTCTGCCGCCGCTTTGGGAACTTGTTTTCGAGATCGAGGAGCTTGTTGTAATAGACCTGAATCGCTTTGGAACGACAGTAAGGGTTGATATCCAAGAAACGCTCTTCAAGCACATCAAAGAAGGCCTTCATCTGGTCTTTGTGAGACTGCCCACGTTCGTCTTCTTTCGTAAGGTCGATTATCAGGTTCCCGCAGACCTCGATAACGGCGCAGCGGAGATTATAGGACTATTTTAATTAGTAAATATTGTCTTGATCATTGGATCGCACTCGGTTTTCTTGGGAGGGGAGTACCTCGCTATCTAGGAGTTTGATAAGGAGCGTCATCTGTTTAATAACGAGTCGTGGGGCGAGCTCAGATAGTTTAATGATGAATCCAGAGACGGATTTTGGACCCCGAGTGTCATTACTGTTGAATTCTTTGTTTGATAGCTCACGAAGGATCTCATCAACAAGTTGGGGGTAATCGTATTGCTCTGATAAAATTTGGAGGAACTCTGCCATGGGCTCTGAGAGGTGCTCGAAGTATGTGAGGTTCTGTACGATTGAAGTTTGTGCGCCTATGGGTTATTAGTATCCATTGTAACTATAAAGTAGAGCAGACATACCGAATGCGTGACCGTGATGTTTCACAGTGATACACAGAACCTTAAAAAGGTACATCCGAACTGTTGTATTCTTGACTCTCTGCTCGCTTTCTAGAACCACATATACAGGTCTTGTAAATAGACTTACGAAAGTGTCTCTCTCACTGGTAGTCACAAATACTCGGAGTAACTTTAGGCGTAAGACTTTACACATTGTTTCCATCGCAGCGAGGAGATGTGTGGTTGAATCCCATTGTCCCCCAGCTGTCGAGTTCTTGCCTTTGCCTTTACTTTTATGTTTGGCTATGGTTGTGGTAGTGCTCTTGTCTGCTGCGCGACTTTCGAGGGCTGTGACAGCCCATTGTGTAAGAAAGCCATAGATCTCGAGGAGCTCTCTGTGCTCTTGCAGTGCTTCAGGTTCTGTGGAGTCGATCTCGGCGCTGATAACGTCTGCTTCTGAGGAGAGTCCAGAGGCGATAAGGTCTATGATCTTACCGATTGCTTGGGTTGGGATGGTGGGGAAGTATCTAGTGGGGAGGGGGATTAGCATGGTCTCTTCTCTCTCTCTATGGGGATAAGGGAGGACTGTACTTGAGGAGGCATTGCAGTGCGTCTAGATTTGACGAACGTGCAATTGCGCTTGGATCTGCGGCAACAGAGTCGATAATACCTTCGAGGATTTGGTTTATTTGTGAACTTGAAAGAGACTCTGGGTCTGACTCTGCGTCGAGAAGGTCTGGGTGGGCGTCTGGGCAGGGGACGGTGGCGGGGTTGTCGAGGTAGTATTTCAGTGAGGACTTCAAGTCGAACTCGACACGATCAGTGTCCATTGCGCCTATAGAGGGTGGCAGTCGTGGAAGGGATATATCGTGGATATTTTAGGTATCGTAGGTGGTTATTGTGGTGGTTGTGGTGTGGTAGTTGTTTGTTGATGATTTTCCGTAGTGGGAGAGCGCGCGCTGTGGTGGGGTGAAACTTCTAAAGGAGACGCGACTTCTGGGGTCTGAATATCTCCCATCCACACCCGATATTGAGACATTACAGATACACAGTTCTGTTCCCACAGTAGAAAATAATTCTAATCCTATTCGGTATTCTCAAGAGATCTCCTAAAGTTGCCTATAGA
This sequence comes from Verpa conica, assembly GCA_033030425.1. Classification (NCBI taxonomy): domain Eukaryota; kingdom Fungi; phylum Ascomycota; class Pezizomycetes; order Pezizales; family Morchellaceae; genus Verpa; species Verpa conica. The sequence goes on along the minus strand of JAUFSD010000008.1, from coordinate 1,094,839 downwards.
GTGAGAGTCTGTGATCATCCCTATAGAGCCAATATCCCTCTTCTCCCCCTTCTCCACTCTCCATATATCAGACACTTCATGCCCCCTCTCCACGAACTTCCCTCACACTCTCGTCCCTACAAACACCACAAACACCCTCTCACAGCCTCCCTCGACATTCATGGAAATGCACGCTTCCGCTCCCTTCACTACAACTTCCATGATCCCCTCAACTTCAAAACATCTCTCTACAGCCGGCACAACTGCTACCTCCCCTGCTACTAGTGACGACGGTAATGAGACTGTCGAGCTACAAAACGACTCTGACGGTGACGCCTCACGCGCCTACGACGAGGATGAAGATGAATCAGCCGACGAAGAAGGCTCGGAATGCTCTGAGTACGAGACTGCCGAGCAGCGGACAAGAGCACTCGGTATTCACAGTGTAGCCGGTAGAAGGCCTACCACAGTTACTGTGAGGGGAGGTGAATACGACGGCGTGGAGGATGAAGACGAGGAGGGGACTATCAACGGGGATGTAGAGGGTGAAGAAGACGACGTATATTCAACCTCCTCGGCGGAGAGTGAGGATAGTGATGATCCGGAGAAGGTGGATCCAAATGTAGCGGAGGAGATGGAGAAGTTTGAAGCCACTTTTAAAGGCTTCTCAAGGAGGTTCAGACTCATTAATAAGATTGGAGAAGGTATATTCCCATACTCCCCCTCTTCCTTCTTTGCCCTGCAGCCGACTAACATCCACAGGCACCTTCTCCTCTGTCTATAAAGCCGAAGACCTTGAATACGACCGCTACGATAATTCCTGGGACATCAACTACAAGGACGGTAGCTCCTTCTCCGAGCCTCCGTCAAAGAAACGCCGCGCAGACCCTTCAACGCGGAGGCCAAAGTACGTTGCTGTGAAAAAAATCTACGTCACAAGCTCCCCGGCAAGGATTCAGAACGAATTAGAACTACTACATGATCTTACTGGGTGTGATAGTGTGGTACCGCTCATTACGGCTTTTCGATGCCAGGATCAGGTAGTCGCCGTGCTACCGTATTTCAAACATGTAGATTTTAGGGAGTATTTTCGCGCCCTAACAATTCCAGATGTGAGATTGTACTTCAGGAGTCTATTCAGGGCATTAAAACATGTGCATGAGCATGGGATTATTCATAGGGATATTAAGCCGACGTGAGTCTCAAAAAAAATCCGATATTGGTATATCGAGCACTCGCAAAGTCTCCATCATGCCCTCTCACTCACCCCATATACCTTTTATATTATCTCCCATCATAACCCTTTACACCCTTACCCCCAGTCCATCTCCATCATGCCCTCTCACTCATCAAACCAAACACTAATACCTCTTAGTAACTTTCTCTACGACTATCGCTACGGCCGTGGCGTCCTCGTCGACTTTGGCCTCGCAGAGCGCGAAGGCACAGACTCCCAATTCTGCCTCTGCCAACACACGCCCACTGACCGTAAAGAATACCGCGCCCCCGCCACACTCACAGCCCCCTCTCTCGGTTATCCCAAACACGACTCACGGCCCTCGCGGCGTGCAAACCGTGCCGGCACCAGAGGCTTCAGAGCTCCAGAGGTCCTCTTCAAATGCACTAACCAGACCACAAAAATCGATATATGGTCCGCGGGGGTGATCCTCCTAACAATTTTATCAAGACGCTTCCCATTTTTTAATAGTAGTGATGATGTGGACGCTATGATTGAGATTGCGACAATATTTGGGAAATTGAAGATGAAGCAGTGTGCAGCGCTACATGGTATGTTTTTGCAATTCGGCTTGGGCTATGACTATGGCTAACGTTTAAAGGGTGCGTTTTTGAAACTACCATAAGTACAATTGGAGAGCGCGGGTTCACACTAGAGAAGATTGTACTGTGGGCGACGAATAGGACCGCTACTGGGTCGAGTAGAGATAATACGGATGATCAGAAGTTACCCGCTGATGAGGCCCTCGCGGTGAAGTTGATGCAGAGGTGTTTTGAGCTCGATCCGACAAAACGGATTTCGGCGGAGGAGGCATTGCAGCATGAATTTTTAGCGGTAGATGAGGATATTTGATTTAAATGGTGTAATGGAGTTTATTATTTTATATGCGGATGGGCCTGTGATTTGTATTTTTATGTTACTGGGAATAGTGTATTCTACTTTATTTTCTACATATTATACCTGGGGGAGGGGGGTTCCGGCGGGAAGGGTAAGGAAGAGAAAGGAATATGCTGGGTTTTGAGGTGCATTGGTATTATTATATATATTTTTGAAGGCTAAAACAGTCATTGGTATCTCACTAAGCTAAACTTCTTAGTGCATGCCTTTACGCTATGTTTTGAGCCTACGCTACTAATAGGGAATAAGAGAAAAGTAAATAGATTATAGCAGAAAGTAATTACTATTAATATTCAACCCATCAAAATTAATAAATACGTGCTATGCCTAGCTCCCAACTTATGTTAACTCATAAAAGGAGCTTAAGCAAGGTGAAATAACATGCCCTCTGCCCCCCCCCCCCCCGATTACGTCTAACCTGTCTCCTCGCAATTTACTTCAGCGACAAAATAGCACCTGCTGGTTCTGACCCCCCCCCCTTTCTTCCGAGGTCCCTTTATTGATAGCTACACAGAGTTAGCATTTTATAGATGCTACTAGCACTAGTTTCATAAGATTTACTAACGCTTTACTAGCAGTTAACAGAGCTTACCCTATATTTCCCGCAGGAATAATTTATCACTTCTAGCCACCGTGAATAGCTTAGGTGTAGTATAAGCAGCATTTCTACCCCTTTGGGCTCTTGCTAGATCGCTGTGTGTAGTGCTTTATCACCGCCTATTCTCCAGCAAACAGCATGCCCCGTATTTGGCTTGTGAGTGTGGTGTTTTATCGCTATATTAGCTCACCAACTACTATGTCGCCTCAATATTCGCCCCTTTTTCTAATAACAGCCTAGAAAACTTTAGGCCCCCTTGAATAATCATCATGCCCAGCGCAACCTCAGTCTACATATATAAAACCGTAAACTAGTCAAAGCCTAGTTTATCGCCGGTGGTAAGTTCAAGCGCAAGAAAACCCCGACCCCAGCGCCTATACGTACTATTTTCATTGAACCCGGTACCCTATACTTGAACCAAAACAATTTTCCGAGATAGGCGCTTAGTTCATCTAGATATTAGTGGAGGAGGAACTTGTCCCCCCATGATGCGTTTAGTGGCCTAAATACTTGAGCTTATATACCAATAAGTCTAGTAATTTCAGTTCAAAGCGCTTGAACTAAGCACAGAGCGCTAGATTCAGTGAAAAATATAGGTACGGGTGCTGACACCAAGTGTTCTTATACTTGAGTTTGCTACTAGCAGCAAGTTACATGTAAGTTTTAACCGATCCACATGTACTCTTCCATATACATAGCCGTCACCTCTGTGCCTCACTACTAACCAAAAAGTTCCTTAGCTGGGTATGTGTGACTTATAGAAGCTATATGATTGCCTTTTATATATATTATATGCTTCAACTATTGTATAAGCTCTAAGAAAGGAAAATTTCTCAGGTGAGCTATTAGGTGGTAAAACACACCATGACCTTAAGGATGGCTTCTGTGAGCGTAAAGGGTTGTTTTTGTAAAAGTCTTAAACCGGCAGTTAGTATCAAATTATATTAAAAAGGTCAAGTAAGCACCAACAGCTTGGTTACTTACGCTCTCTTATCGATAAGCCTCACTCCTCTTGGCAATCTAGTGAGAGTTTGACAACCTCCAAAACACCAACTTAGGAACTCGAGACCATGGCAGCAACAGCCACTACCACAACAGGCATTGCCTAAGCCTAAGCCTTCCATCCTGTAAAGAAACACTGGCAAGCTGCGCTCCTTACGTATCCCTTTGCTTAGATACCTTGATATAGATAGCTACAGTCTATAAAAAGAAATGAGTTCTTTCCTAGACCCCCATCTAGAGCAGATATCGTTGTCTTCACAGTCACTATCATCACTCCCCTTTGCGCCTCCCAAGATCTTCACAAATGGTTACTCCCACTATACCTCCTCATCCTCCCTTCGTTGCCACTAATATTCGAGATCAGCTCTCCTTCGCTCCACAGATATCGTGTCATTGATCCGTGATACTGATGCCCACGAACGCGCCCTCTTCACAGTCCCCTCTACCACTACGTCTACAACCACTGCAGCGATTACCGGGACAGACAATGGTAAAAAGGGCCGGGTTTCAATTGCACCAAGGAGGAACACAGCAGTATACTCGGTTCTTGGAGGAGATATGGTTGAAAGGCTGCGGCGCGGGGGTGCAGGCGGTGTCGGCAGGGGGGTAGGCGGGGTACCAACGGCAACGGGTGATGTTGATGTTGAGGTGCTGCTGATGGGGGCAGAACGGCTGGGAGGTGTATAGTAGGTCTCATGTTTTTATGCTGCCCTCACCCACGCATCTTCTAAAATAAGACAAATAACTTAGAGCACATATATTGACTTGATATACAGCCATATTCCTGGTGCAGCGGAACGAATAACCAGGGCCCGTAATCGCTTTGAACAACTCACCGAGTCACTTGAAAACTATGAAGCACTTGTAGAAGCTCAAAAGCTAGAGCTAGACTTGCTACATGGGCGAAGCATGGATGACGAGATTATGGATGAGGTTCTGCATGATGAAGGTGATGGGATTACATATTTAAGGCCAGGAGAGGAAGAAGTGACCGAGGAAATGATTAGACGGGAGGAAGAGGAGATTAGGATTCTAGAGAAAAGGAAGGCAGATCTTGAGCAAAGGATCAAGGGTGTAGATAAACAGATGACGAGTAGGAGGTATGAGTAAAAGGTGGTATCCGGGGTTGAGGGCTGTGGTGGTGTAGTTAGTTTGAGGATTTATAAGGAATTCTGCTTTCTACTAGTGGTAAGACGTATTCAACTTCAATGACGATAGTTTTTAGTATAAACAAATACTTAGAATCCGCAGCACGAGCTCCAAGGGAGAAATACACCCACAACTACAAAGTATTATATATGAGCTCACTCTATTTGGTGATACCAGGGTGATTAGCTTTATCTTATTGGGCTTCCTTGGATAAAACCCTATTAATAATATGCACAGTGAGAAAAACAAATCTATACTACATTAATGCCTTCGAATCCTAAATACTTAATATAAATACATGTATGTGTTCTGGCCCGTTGGGGAAGACATGCCTATTTAGGGGGGCTTCCCCTCAATGAGCCAGTCTGGTGGGCGCCCTACCCGTTGGAGGGACACCTATGGGCAAGCCAACAAATTATCCCTTAGACCGTCAACGGTCCCGAGCGGGACCGGTCTTTGCCACAACCACCAATTTTCCAGCCTTGCTACCCAACCACTAGCTATATAACCCATTGAATTTATAATGATAATGGTTTAGGTTATGTAGTCTAAATGTTCTAGCATAATTTCTGTAATATCTAGAGGTGTTGTGGTTGGGGTTTATCATTGAAAGACCAGTCTCAGACAGTTGTGTGCGACGGTTTAAGGGAGCTTAATTAAAAATACAGATACATTTACAAGAATAGGAATAATAGCTAGAAAATATGAATCTATCTTGAATTATATTTGAAGATTTTTGAAGATTTTATATTATGCTTTATTGTATTTGTAGAGGGTTAGAGGCTTTGTTCTGAGTGTTTCTTTATAGCTATAGGTTCTTGTATGTTGTTGCATACCAGGGGACGGGCCAGAACATATATAACCCCACCAATGCCCTACTCAAAGAAACGGGCGAGCTCCACTACAAAACCACACCAGATCACAGTGTAGATTTACTTTTGTAATAAGATAAAATGTACCCGAACTAATAATAAACCGGTGAACTATAGGTTAAGGCCAATAAAAATAACGAACTGGCTTCAAGTCATGTTTTGTCACTCACACAACAAAGCCAGCTGGTGATCACCTCAACCCAGCCATCCGCCGGGTAACAAACACTTACAACCAACATCACGACGACGGCAGTTTTCTTAGACTAAGCATAGTTCTAATGGCGTCTCAAGGCCAGCCCAGTGTCCAGCAAATAACTGATCTTCTTGCATATATAAGGGCGATGAGCACCCCTGCTCCCGTCCATACACCCACAAAAATTACCTACGCTCGTTACGACTCAGCACAGGAACCGAAGCAGTTGGAAGCAATCCGGTCATTAATCTCAAGCGATCTTTCTGAGCCCTACAGCATCTATGTCTACAGGTATTTTTTATACCAATGGGGAAATCTGTGTTATATGGTATGTTTGATATACCATGATTATAAATTAAATTTTTATTAACTATTTTTCCCCTCTTTCTTTCTTTCAGGCTCTAGACGGAGAGCAAATAATTGGTGTTGTGGTTTCAAAACTTGAAGATCACCGTGGCGGGGTAATGCGGGGTTATATAGCGATGCTGGCAGTCAAGGAGCAATACCGGGGTCAAGGGATTGGTATCTACTCATCACTTAACCTATAACTGTAACCTCCAGTCTAATTATTTCCCTATTTTAGCAACAAAGCTCGTTCAAATGGCTATAGATGCTATGATCACTGGTGACGCAGACGAAGTATGTATTTCCTATTCCCCACCCCTTCCTCTACCCCCAGCTTGTACTATTTCCCCAACAAACAAGCTACAGGTAGCCCTAGAAACCGAGATCACCAATACCGCCGCAATAAAACTTTACGAGCGTCTCGGATTTTTACGTAGTAAACGGCTACATAGGTACTATCTAAACGGAAATTCGGCTTTCCGCTTGCTGCTGCCGTTGAAGAGTCAAGGTATTCACGACTGCAGTCACGATGAGGGTGAGTGTGGACATGGTCATGATCATGGGTGCGGGGGCCACGACCATGAGCATGGTCACAGTCATGATAATTAGACATAATTATGAGGTAGGTAGTAGTATTAATATATATCCTAGTTATCATACAAGTTAAAATCCCAGGGTTGAGTCAAAGAAAGAGAATAATCACTTTTAGAAATGTGCATTATAGGAGAAAAGCACTATGTGAAGGGACTTGGGAGTTAAGTGATACAAATAAATCAAAAGTTTGTCAGCCCCGATAAAATGGTGAAATAGTCGATGTACCAAACTTATTACACCGCAAAATCTCCCCGCTAGATAGAGTAATAAAGTTTTGCTATGCCCTGGGCTGAAGTTTAAGCTACAAAAAGTGTAAGATTATCTTTCTCTTTTATGTCCAAAAAAATATAATATTTTAGGTATAGCAACTAGGGACGCGCATTTGTGTTTTCTAAAATACGGATATAGGTAAAAGGGCTTATGACTACCACTTTTATAATCAACACAACATCACGGGCATATAGGGTTGACTGGGTTGCTAGAAAAAAGCCCCTGCCTTTGTGGAAAGCTGTGACTATTTAGTATTGTGAGGGGACAAAAATAACCGACACCCCTAAACCATGTGTACAGCGTCATTGCAACGCAATACCTCAACACAAATTACCTCCATAGTAATGTAAAAGTCACAACCAAGCTTCCAAAGAAAACACAAAATGCCCAATATTCATAAACTGATTCTTAGCAAGCACCTTACTCCATTCTAGCAGGGGGGGGATTTTATCTTTACACAATCATGGAGTCTGTGCTGTGGTTGAGTTATATTAAGTATTGATTGTATGTACCTAAAATAGTTGCACTTATGGTTTTTTGTACTATTAATTTAAGTAAGATAAATTACTAAGATTATAAAACTAAGAAAGGGGATATTTTGTTATTGCAAAAATACGAACCCTTCAAGAGATTCATACTATGGATAGGTAGTACATAGTAATAGGGCTAGTTATTTAGACGTCTACTAACATCCTTCGGTAATATCTAGGTTACGTACAAAAGCGGTATAACTAAGCTCGATATAGAGACTAGCACTTAATCTTTAGGGCGTCTCTGCTAGGCAAATCATATACGTAAAGGACATTCACGATTCTCCCCCATTCTACCTTTATTGACAAACGCAACAATACTCAAATACAATCCAGTACAATTAGAAAGAGAAGCCAAACTCCAAATCCATCCCATTAATTCTGATGCTTTCAGAAAAATAACAAAAACCCTCCCCATCACCTTAAAGTATATGAAGTATTTAGTATTTAACCGGAAAATCCTGGAACACCCCAAGCAGCAAAAAAGTCTTCTTCGTCATCTGTAATTTTCACTCGTTCAGAGATCTCTCGAATATTTGATTCGATGTTCTCAGGTATATCCCCACCGTGGCCAGCGGCAACACGAAGAATTAGCTCATTGAGCTTTTGACGACCGAGAATATCTAGCAGACTATGTAAGAGACTATAATGAAGGCGGGAGTAGGAATATTTATTACTTACCAACATGATCACCTGTATTCGGGCCTCCTCTTTAAATATTTACTGTCAGTACTTATCCCTATTTTAAAAGAGCATACCAGTAGTAAAAACAGAGAATGTTAAAGACTCACCTGATATCGAACATATCAGGCTGATGCTGCATCTCATAGGTCTTGACCGAAATTTCCGCAGGGTTGTATCTTTTCATTTTCCAACCTTTTGTACACATATACCCCGCGCTCAGTAATGATACTGTCCCATCACCTAACCCGGTTACGACACCACGATCCTATACAGCCTTCAGTAACCCCAACACTTACGAGATAAGAAAGAAGATAAGTTGATCACTCACACTGCCATCCCCATTGACGCTTGTGTCAATGCTGATATTTAGCGATGAGAATGGGCTTGTCACGGCTTGGTAATAATAGCTAAAAGCAAAGGTAAGAAAAGTCATCCTAAAAGCGGAAATGGGATGAGAAGATATACCTTCTTTCTGTTTCTTTTCCAATACCATAAAAACAATAAATCTTCATACTTGGCGCATACGGTAGTCTTGATTCCAACGGATTTACCCATTTTGATGGAATCTTCTCATTAGCCTCAACCTCCTTCCTCGTATGGGCAATCCCATGGGAATAGCTCCTCAACACTTGGTTCCGGAACCAATCATCAGAGTTCTTTAGCAAATAATCCAAACCCTCAGCCACCGTGAAGTTCTGGCGTGTATGACCACGCGTCGAGTTCCCCTCGGTGAACTTGATGAATGAACCATAGCTAACATTCTGGTTCGGTTCGTCATCGGGGGCCCATGTGAGGTTTCCCCAAACCGCATCACCGCCTTTAGGGAGCATGCTTGATATTCCAGGCATAGCCCGTAAGATTTCAGCACGGTCTTCACGACTGAAGAACTTTTCGAGACCGAAGACGGCGAGTCGGTTTAGCTGAGCTGTGTCTTTCATTTCTCCTGAAAGGACAGCTGGGACGCCCTTGACGGCTCCTAGCATGCAACCGCTTATCTGTCATAATTAATTAGTGTTATGGTCACCCAACAATCCAGAGCCCCAAAAGTGATACATTTATGAATGAATCAATGTTATCCTCCACCCAGCGATTACCACCATTACCGCACCCCTCGGCCTCAACCCACTTGAAAAAATAGTGAACCACCTGTGAACCCATACTGTGTGCGACCAATACAGCCTTTTTACCTGAGAGCCTGTTTGACGTTTCAATATAAGTCTTTAGCCGCGAAAAATATTGATCTCTTTTTTCAAGATCTGGGTACGCTAGCCGCCAGTCATAAGATGCAGTATAAGCAGTTGTGGGATCGTAGCCTATGCTCGCCAAATTTTCTACTATCTTGTTCCAGATCCAATATCTATGCTTATTGTTAGAACTTCCTACACAACCCAATCCGTTATATGTATTGCAGCAGTGATATACCCAGTAACAAAAAAGTCGGTGGCATCGAATCCTTGCGCGGCCCGTAGTTTAATCCCGGGTGGGTCCAAGCCAGTGACTTTATCCAGCATTACATGTTGCTAAAACAAATAAGCTATAGCTCAGGTATATCCTTACAATGCAACCCACCTTCCAGGTAGCTCTATCGGTAACCATAGCCCTCAGCATGCTCCAGGAGCCCCACAGCCGTTTTCGAAAGTATGGTCGGCTCTTCTCTCCTGTTCCCCAGCTCTCCAGTCTATAATTTTCGTCAACCGTAGTGTCAGTCGGACGATAAGCATTTGAGATCGTGGGCTATTCCGTATACCCTGTGGAGATGACACCCGGAATCTATCACCCGGAATTAATTAATATATGGTGGCTTTTTGGGCCTCGCAAGGGTCAATATACCATAATGACTGGGTGATTAGCCTCCAAGCCTTCGGCCTTCAATGTTAACCCAACAGAAAATGCATCTGCACCCACTACATCTTTCTCCCTTTGCTGCCCTCCGAGCGCATTCGTTAGTATTATCGGAAGAGAATCACAGCTCATGTTGCCAGATTGGCATACCGAGATATCTGTAGCCTCCTTCAGTATACCAGCAGGAATGACATCAACCAACGCCCCTAGCTGGAAATCCCCTATTACTATATCTTGATTCTTTGCAAAGAATATAGCCAGGAACAGGCCAACTAGACTTCCAATGATAAAAACTAATGTATAGGACCGCTTTTTAGCTCGCTTGGTTGCACCCCCGACTATTGCTGGTAAGATCTTGTGCGGTTCAGAGTGCTCAGGAGGTGACAGCGGCGGTGCTGTTGGCTCGGATGAGGGGGGCTTGCTGTTCTTCCTTTTTTTCGGAGACATTTCGATTTATAGGAAGTATAAGACAAGCAATGAGAAGGATTTCAGTTGAAAAGGAATTATGCCAAAGCAGGAACGTTCTGGTTTGTTGTCATGAAGAAACCACTGGGAATGTAAGAGTTGAACAACGACCGACAGGGGTTGACATGGAGCCGCAACGTTAATCTTGGCACGAGCGCTCGCGTCATATAGCAAGTTTATGTCCCGCAATTCCGCAGCCTCTAGGATTACCCTTCACATGATAAAAGATAAGTGGTGCTGTAACACTATATAGTTCGGGGGAGGGGGCTACATGTACTATCCTAGGCAGTATAAACCTAGCTGCCCCGTCCTAGGGCTTAATTAACCAAATATATGGCGTAACTACATTGAGCCCCAAACTACTGTGCAGATAGTATGTACTAGGGGTAGGGGGGTGAAGATGGAACGGGTCTCACAATTTTTCTATGGTGACCCCATCGAGTGGAGATCTCTGCTGTCCCATCTTCACACCCCTACCCCTAGTACTACTCCTAATTGCCAAGACTTGATTTTGTGCGGTTTACTAACATAGGATCACTTGTGATCAGCAGTTCCAGCCTAGTGGCTAGGCGAAACAACTAGGGTTAACAAAATTACTCCCTAGTTCTTCCACATCATACATCAACCTTAATAAAACTAGTTGAAGGTGATTGAATCAATATACCTAGAAATTCGACTTACCTAGACTTCTTGGGGGCTTACAGCTCCAGCTAACATAGTTTGCTAATATGATAACTCTAACTTGAAGTTAGCAAAGCAAGAAAATAGTATAACCGCTGCCCATTTATTCATAGATTCTCATCTCCTTATCATTATTAGCATTAATTCTAACTCGAAAAAATAGTATATAAGGCAGAGAGTGAACCCCTCTCTCTAGACAACCCGTTCAGTACTACCCCTACAATTTTTGGCTTTTGATTGCTATAAGGAACTTACTTGCATAGAAATAGCCTAAAGAAGAGTGAATAATAAACTGGTATTCGGTCTTCACTAGTGTTAGCTTTCACCTACATGTAGCTATATTACTTGGCAATATTCTAGATACTTATATTTACTCCTTGTGATAATTATATACGAGCATGAGTAAAACAGAAATCTATGGCGTATATGTGTTTTTTGAAACACTATTTGATACCAAATATTACTAATACCACATGAAATTTTATACGGCTAGGCATAGGATACCAGTGATATTTTCTCTAAGAGTATTAGTATCTGTTTATGTGTTAATTAATAGGTTATAATCCTAAAATCATTAGCTTTAATACCGAGTATGAGCTGGATCTCAGCACCAACTCGCCGAAAGATGATAGGGGTGGCGAATGTCTAACGAAAAATAAACTCTAGTGCTAATGACAAATACAAGGAGAATTTCAGTAACCAAGAGAAATCTATAAATACATCATACAGAGGAACTTAGAGAATGAGCCTATACGAAAGTATGAGCTGATCACTGTAGTTAGTAACCTCTACTCATGAATTGTTCTTTGATTGTATAAGATATATAAGAGATCGGCCTAGGGGCCTTGGAGGCGAAATCGAAGGGATAATCTAGCTCATAGTCGATCACTCAGTATGCTTGATTATGAATTGGTGATTCCTAAATCCTACCTTCCTTCTCAGGTAAGTGCCCACCCTATATACTAGTAGAGAACTTACCCCCCAAACCAAAGGTGTAGTAAGACTAGTGCTGAGATTAGTAGCGCTGCCAAAGTACTAACACTACGAATATCATTCCAAGTACTTAGAGCCATAACACTCCAAGCCCTGGGGCTTGTGTTTTTATCAGAATTAAACTTGGAAAAAAATATTTTTAGGCTGCCTAGCGTAATGTGGTTGGCAAGATGTAGTAAAGTATCCATATATTAAGTTTCTACGGGGTAATGTAGAGCCATGCATTGATCACTCAAGCTAATTACCCCTTTCTCAAAAACCTGATTTCTTAGACCCACAATATTCACATCCGCTTTGCTTCCATTCCACTTTGTGCCCCCCCCCCCCCTCTCTCCTATATGAAAGCTAGTACATGATATGCAAATACGACATCCACTTAACACAGTAAATAACAGTCGGCCGTAACCGCTCCACAATGAAGAGCTTAACGGGGAAAAATAAAGCGGGGGAAAAAATCCCGACAAACGAAAACGAAAGACCCCTGTAAAACAATAACTACCTCTTCCCATAATCCCACAAACAAAAAATATTCCTACCAAACTTACTCACAACTCACTGCCTACTCTCTTCATAAGAATTTTTCAGTCAATAAGGGCTATCGACAATACTTTGTCGACCTCTTAATTGCCTAACGGGGGTCGCAATACTCTCCCTTGTAGGCCTCCTAAACGTTTGTCTCCCAACCATATTCACCTCATTTGGCAACGCCACAATAACATTCTTATCGCTTCCAAACCTAAAATTGTCCGCCTTAACCTCCTCAGCATACCTTTTGATTGTGTATGGGTCCTTCTTTCCGGCAACTACTCTCCGGAGGTTCCACGTGACCATGAACTGCCCGGTCGATGTGATAATTGCCGTTTCTGACTCGTTCAAACCCGTATTGAACTTCGCTGCTGTGAATGAGAGAGGTTTTTTCGTCTCTGCTTGCATTTGTGCCACATGCTGGGGATTAAGACCCAATCTACGTGGGCGGGGTTTTGAGTCCTTGGCAAAAGCCTTTTCAAACCCGAGTTTGCCCTCATTCTTCCCATCATGTTGGAGAGCGTCAATAAGAAGGAGGTATGTTCTGCATGTCGCTAGAACCCACCGGCCATCTGCCGAGACGTCAAGACCAATGATTGCTTCACCAAGAGCAGGAATATGCGTCTTGGCGTTGATACCTAGGCGGTCAAACATGCGGATATCACCTTTGCTTGAAGCGACGGCAATATAGCCCTTTTCTGTAGTGGCTGCAGCGGAGAAGTCATTCTTTGTAGCATATTGTTTAAGCTCTGACTCAACGAGTTTATTCCCGGATAGGCGGGGGTCAACCCGGTAGAGAGCATTGTGAGAAAGCCCCAGGAAAGTTTGCTCGTTGGACATTTGCGCAAATTTCTATCTTTTTTTAGTTCATTTACTTTAATTTTTTTCTGGACTGCTGAAATAACGTACGTTTTCTGGAGCAAAAATATTGATAGGAATATCATCGTGAACTTTCCATTCATCAACAACCTTGCCGTACTCCAAATCCATCCTGTAAACGCTATTTGGGTTGTTTGTATCCTGCATAATCATACTTGTATCTTCTCCGTGTAACATCACCTATCCCGTAAATCAGTAAAGCTAGTCGATAAGTCAAGGGTAGTGAAAACTACAAACCTTTTTCGGTTCAAATAAATGCCCCTTTGGCGTCTGGACCTTGCTAATACTTGTAGCAAACTCTAAGTCGTTATTAGATGTGTGCTTAAACACACCAATTTTACTCCCTCTGACGACGAAACTTCTGTCATGTTTATACCCGACAGCTAATTGACTGTTCTCATTTCCATCACCTGACTCTCCCTTGATATGCGTATCATCTTCTTCTTCATCACTGTCATACTCTTCACTGCGATTACCCATATCCTCTTCTGCTTCTTCAAACTGTTCCTCCTCCTCTTCAGTACCTGGTGCATCCTCCATAGTAATATCTTTGAAGGCATCGCAAACGTATTCTCGGTCCTTTTCTTTGGCCTTAATCCATTTCTGTTCATTCAATTGTTCCCACAAAGCACGCATAAGACCTTCTTGGAAACGTTCTTCGGTCTCCATATCTTTGAAGCGCAGAAGCCATGAATAGGCTGAGCCGTCAGCAGCATAGTGGTTAAAGATAAAAGAGAGGTATTCGAAGTTGAAAACGGGGTTAATATCGGCAATCACAGGTTGGCCTAACCAGGTCCTATTCTGACCCTCGATCTGTAGCCAATCTACATAAGCAGAGCATTAGTGCTTATAGCCCACCAAATGAAGAAGGATAAAACATACACTGCCATGGCCCGACTTCAGTGACTGTTGTCATAACTTCAGGATCCTGCAACATGAATGCGCCACTTGCTACATCAAATAAATGAAGCTCTGCACTTTCTGAGGACAGAATTTCTCCCACTTCCGGAGCAACTGCGGCCTCTGGTGCAATAGTAGTTTCAATATGAGGCTCTTCTTTCTTCTGACCCCTCGTCTTTCTCGTAGTGGTCGCTGGAGTCTTGGCTGGAGGAGGCATAGCTTTGCTTGCAGGTGATATGTCTCTGGCTTTTGGAGAGGAGAATGCGGAGTTGGATGCCGTATTTGTAGGTGAACCAGATACCAGAGAAGCAGAGGGAATCGAATAACTACTAGCCCCTTTGTTAGAAATTTAAATCAAGAGATGTAGAATAAAGAATATGGCGGGTGGATTACGAGAAGGAAAACTGGTTTAATTCCTGCTCTGTAGCGGTTTCATGGCTCCTTCGGTACTTTCTCTCAAATTGACACTGGATGGTAACAAGTTCGAAGGTAGAGATAGAACTAGGTTGCACGGTAGGGTCACAGAGGAATTCGTACAAGTCACCGGGATCCTGTGGCAAGTGAGTCACCAAACATATCGAGGAAACTTAAGAATCACTACTAACCCCACTGAGGTCCCTCCAAGCAAAAACTGCTTGACCATCTCGGAAGGTAGAACGCAAATGCAAGCTCTCGTCAAGCAAAAACGTCTTTTCATCCTTTGCATCCTCCGCATCTTCAGCGTCATCAACAAGCTGCTCCTCTCCCTCTTCGTAGGCACGCTGAATCACCAGCTGATAGTGAAATTCAGTTGAGGTCCTACGGATAGTAGCAGCTGCATCTTTGAATCTAAATTTTAGAGAGTAATCAGGAACTGTGGATAATTAGGGAACCTGTTTCACAATCGAAACTCACATGCATTCACTGTAACCCTTGACAGAGTTTGGGCGGACGATATATAGCTGTCCTTGATCAAGCTGGATTATGTCCTGCTTAGTCGAGTCGCCAAATATGAGTTTTCCCACATTCCTAAGCATAAACATCTTGTCCTAGTACTTGATTTGCTCCTTCTTCAATTGCTTACTCTCAATCCAGTTCTTGGGGAATGAATAGATAAAAGCAAGAGCACAGGGGAAAGCTATGGGTGGGGAAGAGAAGAATGAGGACTGGTGGTGAAATTCAGGTTTATATTTCTATATTTTTATGGGGGCAGACAAGCATGTGCAAGGAAGGCTGCAGGGGAACGCGAGCACAATGACGGAGGAGGGGAAATAACACGAAACTGCGGGGCGACAACAACCTGTGTTTGTGGCGAATGACGCGGTAACGGTTGCCGCCACATTCAGCTTAATACTGTGGCTAATGCGGGCCGAGACCAGCCCCGAAGCTCCGTGTGGTACCCTGACGGCAGAGAAGCCAAAGCCGATAACCAAAGAAGTGGAGCCACGCTACACCCCGCACATTAAATATTCGGGATTATGAAATCTAAGAGTGCAGCAAACAGACCAACACGAAAGAAGGAGAGGAAGCAGAATTACGTAGAAGTCATCTGAACTCGCAGATTATTGTGATCGGAGATTCTTTAATGCGTGCACGGCAGCTTTATCTGTGCGTGCATTGGGTTCCAGTGGTAAAGAGTTTCCGTTCCTGAGCTGTTGTACGTTGCTACCTGCTGGTGGCCGCGCACGATCCCAAGCGGGAGTCCCCTCATAGCCTCAGCCTCATGGAGTATCATCCCCACTTGATCATTCACTCCTTGACTCTTGACTCACCGGCTAGTCTACAAGCTGTTGTTACTCACCGTCAACCTCTACCCCCTTGTCCTTGTCACCCGTTGCTAGGCTGCGCGTTGTCACCTGCTCTCTCGAGACTCAAGCTTCTCTTGCTTTTTCCCTTTATTCTCTTTCCCCTCCCCCTTCCAACGCGGCGCCATCCACCAACCGTCCAGCCCTCTTGTTCTAAAATCCCCGACTTACTACTTTTATCGCCGCCAACTCGAAAAGAAGGAAAAAAACCTAAAGAGTCAGAAAAAGAAAAGGAGGGAAGGGGAAAAAAAGAAAATTGCGCTGCAATTAAGAGAGCTGCACTTTTCTTGCTGACTTTGGCTAGCACGTTATCTTTGCTTGCATCTTCAAGTTCTAGACAAAACTCCCAAATAAATTCAACATATATTCATCCATCCACCAAAAAGAACACCGTCCGCAACACCCCCCTTCGGCGTCAAATTCAACATGGACGGAGGAGGAGGAAATACCACTGGTACGGTACCTTCCACCAATGGTGCTGATAACACCAACGGCCACCAACAGCCCCTCAACCAGATCAAACAAGCCCTAGAAATTGTCTACGACCCGCATTCTACAAATGACTCCCGGAAACAAGCGGGTCTCTTCCTGGAATCTGCAAAGAGCGAGAAGGAGGCCCCCTACCACGGTTTTACGTTAGCCTACGATAGGGGTCAGAACGCCGTGGTAAGGCATTTCGGATTACTACTATTAGAACACGCTATACGGTACCACTGGGTTGAGTATTCGGTCGAAGAGAGCACCACGGTCCGGAACTGGATCTTAACCCTAGCAGAGAATGTCAAGATGGATGGGGGGGATCCTGTGTATTTACGCAATAAGATTGCACAGCTGTGGGTAGAAGTTGCGAAGCGTTCGTGGGCCAGTGAGTGGCTAGACATGGATGAGCTCTTGGCCAAGCTTTGGGAAAACTCATCGAGGGAAGGGAATCCTGCACAGCGGGACTTAGTCTTATCCATTTTGGAGAACCTGGTAGAGGACGTTTTCAATAGAGAAGATTCAGTGGCTGGGATCAGGAACACACCTTTGAGTAAGGCTTGTATAGACATATTTACGCCTCTGGGAGTACTGAGGGAGCATTTTCCTCAGCGAGACCCGAGTGTGGTACTCGTATCTGGAGAAGAAGGCTGGCTTGCAAGGCTTGTGGGCATGCTAGAAAAATGTTTAGAGGCGGGTGTACAAGGCAATGCCGAGGTTGAAGCCTGTGCGATAAAGGTTTTAGGCACTCTCAAAGCGTGTATGGCTTGGGCCATTCCAAAGTATGTCTCTATACTTCTTTCATCTGTAGTTTTTTTTCAATCAATACTAAATAATTTCAGAGCCATAGCTGCAGCGAAAGTGGTCGAAACTGTTGGAAGATCCCTAATGGTAGAAACAATAGCAGTACAGATGGTAGCTACCTAGTTCCGTACCAGCATATTTCACTGTCCACAAAAGCGCTAAAGCTGATAATCTAGGTCGCTACAGAGTGCCTTCATACTCTATTTACAAGGATTCTTATTGAGGATGATGACTTTCAGAAGATTGTTTGTCCAATGTATCATGCCCAGACGGTGGATTTGTTGAGAAATATCTTCAATTGGATACAGGTTGATCCGAATAATATTGATGAAGAACGCTACCTCTTCTTGAAGAGATTCTCGGAGGTGAGATTATTATTAAAATTTCCGTCTGGTGCTGGTAACAAATAGTAACTAATAACGCTGCACAAACAGATGATTGCAAATCTTGCCAGCTTCGTAGAAGAGAAAGCAAGCTTAATGCCGTCAGAAACTAACTTGTCAGAGTTTATGAAACTATTGTTTGAGATTACTAGCCATAATAGTCTAGCAGTTTCCATTCCAGTACTAAACGTGTGGACCCGAATTGTTAAGAAGGATGTTCTTAGTGAACATGAAGCTGTGCTGCCTTTGATTCCTGGATTGTTGGAGTTAGTTACCTCTAGGCTAATCCGGGTAAGTGATCGTTTATTCTCCTTTTCTACCATTTAGTAACTTTGCAATTCTTTCTTGGATAATATTGAGAGCAAACTAATTTTCTATTTAGTATGAGGTCATGGAAGATGATTCGAATCCAATAATACTCTTCTTAAATGAGGATCTAGACACAATTCCAGAAAGGCACGCATTTCTTGGAAACTTCCGACGATTTTGTCAAAGTATTGTTGAGAGTATGGTAAGGAAGCGGCCATTCGAGGCTTTTCCATACATAATGTCCCAGGCAGACAATTCCCTGGCTGGTTTATATAGTAGAGAGGCACCATTCACGCGTAAGCCACCTCTACGATTCCCGGGGGTGAGTATCCATACTTGAATTAGGACACTGCTGATATAACTCTCATCAAAATATAGTGGAATCCTATCGAAAAAATTCAAATGCTTTCCTAGAATTAGATGCCCAATTCACTGTCATGGAAGCGGCATTAAAGGGATACATTAGATGGGCCGATGGCGTGAATAATAATCCTTCAACTACCCAACAAAATGTAAGGTTTCTTCCTCTATGAGTCAATAAGATTCCGTACAAAGTAGTCCTATCGGCATTGTAAACTGACCACTTATTTCGCCTGGAATAGTATAACAGTAATCGAGACGAACTTGAGCAGCGCCTAGAGACGTGGTGTGAACGAGTCCTAAACATGAACTTCGAGGATCCAATGATCCGTAGGAGAGTCATTCAACTAATGGTTACTGTTTCTACCTCGGCTTTGCACAAGAAGGCAGATCTGATGTTGAAAATCCTCGAACACGTTCGTCCCAGCCTAATTCTTTCCTTAGTCCCTATTTTACAATGTGGATGGTTTTTAGGCTTACTAGAACCTTTTTTATATAAAGATATTACTTACACGGCCAGTGGAATTCCTGCCAAATCATGCATACACTGATGCCGTCAAGGAACTTATGAGCGTTTGCACTACTGAGATACAACGGCTTGCAATGAAAATGCCAGATCATCTAATGCTGGTCTATGAACAGCTTCAAACAAAAATTAATGAGATTGTGGCTACGGAGAATGTGGATGATCGAACAAGAATTGCCTTTCATACCTTCCTCTTTACGATTAAGTATGAACCTTATTCTTATCCTCCCATTTAACCCTTGATGCTGACGAGATGATTAGCCATAGAACAAAGAATATTGACCCGCAGTTGCGTCAGTCGCGGCTAGAAGGCTATATCCTTCCAGTTCGCGAAGCTTGGAGGGACCCGGTACTTACAGAGTCGCTACAAAGCTTTCAAGGCTTTTGTCGAGTGTTAGGATTAGACAAGGTTCAAGATTACTTGATTTCAAGGCGTGTTAACGAGATTGTGGACTTTACGAAACAGCCATTGGACGAAGAGGGGCAGGCTTTACAGCTTGAGCTGACGGAAAAGTTTAAAAATCTACCAATACGGACTACAAAGGCTTTCTTGGCTGTTTCTACTGAACAGTTGAGAAAACCGTCAAATGCATACAATATCTCATGCGCACTCTGGCATGATTCGATACCTATGATTCTTCCTAACCTCCTTAAGTTTCTCAGGTGAGTTTCTTTATATTGTTTTTACTCTCAGGGAAATTAACGAGACTGGCAGTCATGCACATGGTTTCCACAATCCTGCAACTTGGCAAGGGCTCCAGCCTGAGTTGCAAAGTGTTATTCGAAAGATCTTAACAGATCGTTTCTGGCAAGCTGGAATCTCTACTGGCAGTCGAGACGAGTTTTACGAGAACGTAACAAAAACAAAAACGACAATGGAAGGACTCGCCTCTTCGATCAGGGGTGCTATCAGGATGGTTCGAGAAGCGTGCTATTCAATCCTATGGTGCATGTCGAGGGTTGATGTTCATTTCTACGGACTTGACGAACTGCCGGGACCGCTTGCGTTAGCACTTTTTGCGGATGCCCACGCTCTAAGCTCTCATCAAATGTCAATCTTGTTGAATATGACGAGGTATATTATCGACGATTGTCCAACAGCACTTAGAGTGCACTTTTTGACACCATTATTGGCGAGCCTCTTCGCCCAAGTGGATCGTAAGATCAGTGGGGAATGGAACGAGCTCATTGAGAAGGGTCAGATTACTCAGGGAGATGATAAATTGGCGGAGGAAATGAAGGAGGAAAGCATCTTGAGACAACTCACGTACACCGCCGTCTTGATCGTCGCAGGGCTATTGGATCCTCAGAGGCCTGGGGAAGCGGTGAATGCAAACCCAGGTTTCTTAGGTCAAGTTGCGGCTCCAGAGTTACAAAGTGTTGGGCCAGGGGAACAGATAATGAGGGAATTTATATTATCAAGTGATTCTGTTCTGGAACCATTGATCTTATTTTGCACACATGCATTGAGGATGAGAGATTCGAGGTGTTGTGGCATCATCATCAGAGTGTTTAGGTCGATCGTTCCAGAATTTCAGGCAGATCGTGCTGATATTCGAGAGTTCATCTGCCGAGAGGTTCTCATGGCGGCAATTGATGTATATTTTTACCTTTCACCACTTGGCGGAAATTTATATACTAATGAATTGCTTCCAGTCACTCCACGAAGACTACTTCGTCGACGTTCAGAAAGACCTTGCGCAACTCATTGCTGCAATATTCCTACTATACTCGCCCGCATCCCCCACCCCTCGTAACCTACTTTTATCGCTGCCAGGTATTACGGAATATAAAGTCGATAGCTGCTACAAGAAATTGACAGTAGCTGGTAGCACACGTCATCAACGCGCGTTGATACTAGAGCTCCTTGATGGTCTGCGTGGAGTTGCAGTCAGTGAGAAAGGGAAGCTTTTGAGATCGACACCAATCGTCAAACAGAGGACCCAGGCAGAGAGGAAACAACAAATGCAGTATGCCGAGAAACGACAGGAAAGCCCAGACCTAGGAGGTGTCGCCGATATGTTTGCGTAAAGGTTATCTTAAACTATCGAATGCTTAAATATACCTAGAAATACTTGATAGGCCCATAAAGAGAATTAGGGAGAGGTAGGTATGGTTTCTTTGGTGAGTAGGGGGTGGTGTTTATGGTTTAGCTTTCCTCTAAGTATTGTTTTTTTTCTTTCTTTTTTCTTGCATAATGGTTAGAGAGGGTTGAGGGAGAGGAAATGGTGGCGTATACTCGGTAATCACTAGTTTTTGTTTCGATCTCAGCTATGCCCCGCTTTAAATGGTCTATACCTTCTTTAACTTTGATCAATACTTTTTTCAAAGCACTTGTAGCTACCACCTTTTGGGATACTAAAAAAGGGCTGTGAGCGGATGAGTGACATTATATAATGCAAGGCTCTAGGAAGCAGTCACTACTATTCAATATATTGTGAAGGGACAAAAATAACCGACACCCCTAAACCATGTGTACAGCGTCATTGCAACGCAATACCTCAACACAAATTACCTCCATAGTAATGTAAAAGTCACAACCAAGCTTCCAAAGAAAACACAAAATGCCCAATATTCATAAACTGATTCTTAGCAAGCACCTTACTCCATTTTAGCAGGGGGGGATTTTGTCTTTACACAATCATGGAGTCTGTG
Source organism: Verpa conica (assembly GCA_033030425.1). NCBI lineage: Eukaryota > Fungi > Ascomycota > Pezizomycetes > Pezizales > Morchellaceae > Verpa > Verpa conica. The sequence goes on along the minus strand of JAUFSD010000008.1, from coordinate 1,072,906 downwards.
CTGTGGTTGAGTTATATTAAGTATTGATTGTATGTACCTAAAATAGTTGCACTTATGGTTTTTTGTACCCATGGATAATAAGTGTCGGTTATTTTTGTCCCCTCACAATACCGTATAAACTGGCGAGACTCATAATGGCGCTAAGACGTCTAAACAAAGTATGACTAGATGATCATACTGTGAATGGGTTTACAGCACTGTCTTTGTCACTTACTGCACCAAGGGGGAGGTTTCACTCTCGCTTTTCTTTGCTCACTTGGGGGTAGGGACTGCTTTTTGTAGATAAGTAGCTACGCCACCTCTTATTTCAACCTCTTAGCGTCATTATAAGTCTCACCAGTTTATACGGTAGTCGATGGCCTTAAGGCCCACAAATCTCATAAAACCCGCTATTTAAAATAGAGCCCCAACTTACACTTCACCCATGAACTACCCGCGCTTGGGTATGGGTTATGGAATGTAATCAGCTACTACTTAGGCACCTTCCGAAAGCTTGATTTACCACGTACTTTCTACCAATAGTCCGCCATCAGTGTTCCCATGTGCCCTATCTTGGAATTTCCTTTTTCTACGGACACTTACATAGCAGCACTAGATAAAACCCGAATAGTGGACTTTCGATGCGATTACAACGCTACCCAATTCCCCCAACAGTAGTTGCAGAAAACCAAGCACTCCTCTAAGGATCATTTGACTATTTAATACCAGTATTTGTATGGTGATTTTAGAAGGGAAAATCCACAAAAAATGCTCTATAGAACACATAAATACTAAATAGTAGGGAAAACTTTGGGTCAGCTTCCCCTTACGAGGTAAGCCTCCCCCCTTCCCATTTTTCAGTGCTCATATAAATACGGATTTACAGGCCTTTGTGATTGCGGAGGTAATCACTAGTAACTACACTCTAACTAAATCGTTATTAAAGAAGAGTGTAAGGCCCTATGTTAGAGATGGCATAGTAAAGATAAAGATTCACCGACAACGACGGGAGATCTGCAATGCAGGCAAAGTCTCACATACCCCACGTAGAGCCGCAATGCTAAGACGTGCCCCTCAGCGGCGGTTGTGGCGGTTTTAGCTACGTTAAAGAATCCGTTCCGTAGTAGTTACATTAAAATGCGTTTCGGAGCAATTCACACTAGCCTACCCTAGAATATCTATGGCCCGTCGGTCAGTAATTCCTTCACCACTACCACAAAATCCCTCTGATCAAACAAAACGAAACTCCCAACTTATGGATATGTAGGCGGAGGAAGGGCCGAGAGTAACAGATAACCTGAAACAGTAAGGAGCAACACGGAGAAGAGTGTCCAAGGAGAGAGTGGTCTGGAAACAACCTCCAGAATAGGTTTGACTACCCGCTAGTAAAAGTTTTTTTGAAGCTTCAATAGATTATATCTAGCTATACTAAAGAAAGCCGTTCAATAATTTTTTCTCTTCACCTCTGAAATACCCCCAACATACGCGCAGACAACATACAAGAAATCAGATAATAAATGAAAGAAAGGGGAAAGCCGCTAAAATAACAAAAGAGAAAGGAAAGGAAAGGAAAATCCTCCTGAGGAAAAAAGACCCACAAAAAATAAAGAACCCGAGCGTCATAGTCTTAACCTCGGCATATCAAAGGTAGAAAAGAGGCCAGGGGTAGAAAAGGGTCAATAAGCAGATATAGAGTAGAGTAGCCCAAATAGATAGAGATATAACAAATAGAGCAAACAGGAGAGGAAAAAAACTCACTAGCCAGAAGTTTTTCTTTAAAGAACTTCAGTTGAAGCATACCTCACCTACTAAATATATTACACATTCGAACCGAATTACTATATCAGATAAAAAATAGAAACTACAAACTCAAAAAAAAAAACCAGCCATAAAAGTTTCCCTTAAGCCCAATCCATCCTTTCCGATCCCAAGTCGCTATAATAATCCCCCTATTTCCTTGTCTCATAGGTAGAAGATGGTAGGGGGATGCAGAACAACCCAATGGAGTGTAAATATGCAAAAAGTCAAAGAAAGTAAAGAAAAAAGCAACCAAAGGATCAAAGGAATGTGATGATGCAAGAAAATCCTCGGAAAGAAATAACGAAATTGACGTTCGATGACGGTGACTCTGATTAACATACAAGGAAAAACAAACCAAGAGATATCACAAAAGAAAAGTCACCAGATGATGCTGGAAAAGTCATGCAGAATAATATAAGCTCCTTCGCACAGATGGAACCCCTTCAGAAAAGAGAAAGAAAAAAAGAACTCTAACCTTAAACCCCATGTTGTGATCTACAGTTCAGTCCCGCCTACTCGCATGCCCTTCAAATAAAACAAGCCAAAACACCATATCGCGCTTAACATCCCTTGGTGCGTATTTAGAAACGATTCACGAGAAAAAAAAATTCACCCGATATACTCTTCTACCTACTTCCAAACACCCATCTCACACCCAGTTTCTCTAGGAAGAGACTCTAGCGACTCTAATCGCCATGTCTTCCGGCATTGCCCGTGCTTTGCCGTGTGGGAAAACCTCCTCCCCGGTCTCCCTCGATGCCCGCCTATCTGTCACACTATCCACATATCCCGAAGTTCTTCCATTATCGCTTGAACTGTCTCGGTGACTACGAGTTCGGGAGCTACCTCCTTCGCCGGCCTCCTCAACGATTGGTAGGACTGCACCAGACGCCCCTGCTGTTCGTTCTGCCGAAGGAGATCGAACAGCACCTAGACTTCTATTTGGCCTGTCACCTTCATTTGCTCCGTGCCTTGAGGTCCTGTCTGCTTGCGCCCGGGCTCTTTCCAGAATGTCGTTCTCAGAAGGGTCAGATACAAGCCCCTCTGCTGCAGCGCTCTCTCGGGAAACCTTATCCCTAGTAGCTTCCTCTGGTGATTTCACATGTCCTGAGATAAACTTGAAGAATCGATCACCGTATCCGTCAGGTGGAATCGCAGAAACTTGGTCCTTGGGGTTGGAAAGCCCCCTCCAGAAGTGCTCTAATCTTTTAACAAATCCATACTATCGAAGTGTTAGAAAAACCTATAATGTAAGATATTTAGTATAGAATACTTACATGAGTAAGACAGTCGATAATCCCAAGGTAATAGATAACTTCTCCAGGTTCATCAGTTTCGTGAGTCGCCCTGAAACCGCCATCATCCCCATAGAAAACTGTGTTCCTTTGTCTGCTTTACGGTTAGAAAAAAAATTACAGATAAAATCCTGGAAAAGATAGAACATACTCTAAGAATTCCTCCGGTAGTCGATTTGCACCCCGATCCAAAGTTATTGGTACTTCTTTGTTAATAATCTTCCTTAGCTCCCTCGCCTGCCTTGCTTTCTCCATCTTGCTAGGTGTTCTTTGTAGCATGTGCCCAGTCAAATCATCTTGACCAGGTTCTGCAGTACTGCCACCTGGTTGGAATACCTTCAGTGCATTGTTCCGGATATCATCACTATTCCCCCGTTTAAGATCATGAATACCCAGTAGTAACGAATAATCCATTATATGGAGACGTTTCAGTAGCTCGACATCTCTGTGTACCTGCTGTAGGAAGAGCTCCTTCTTTGTAGGGCCAAAATTCAAATTCATATCTCTCCGAAGCCAATTCAAATCTTTCAAAGTAGCACGAGGGTTCTGCTCAAGATTCTCCTCCTTGAAATCACGTCCAATCGTTGAACCCTTAAGATCGAAAGTCTGGTGGATGTCGCGGTGAGGTGGGAACAAGTTATTCATGACCACAAAGTGGATTTTCCGCCCAAATGGAGTCTTCACTCGATGCAGCCCATAAAACTGTGATATAAGGGTATCTGGGTTATCCTCCACATGCTTGAAATAGTCCCTCAATATGTGTCGAAGAAACCTGTGCTCTCCGTGATGGATTGTCTTGATAATATACTTGTAATCCCGTGAAAAGTAAAAGAAGCTCCCACTCTTTCCAGGTGAGCCTAATTCAGACAGTATGTATTTGCTGGTCAAAGACATGAGGTAGTCTGCAGGATCCAGTCGGAACTTTGCTCGCAGATGTCGAAATACCCACGGTGAGTAATCCTTGAATTTAAAGTCATACTTAGCAGATGGGGTAAGTTCGTTTCCAGTTCTATATGATAATCAGTCATGACATCTAACGGCAATATTCAGAGGCCTACTCACATGTCGAATGAAAATTTATTCTTGGCATCGAAATCAGCATCCGTTAGAGGCCGATCCATTTTAGCATTGATTCTCGAAACAGTGAACCGAATACCCGTAAGCATGTTATAAGCCGTGATCCAATTGACATGGTTCTGATCGACCTTTGTTCCAACCATAACCTTGTCATCATCCAACTCCTCTTCAGCCTTTCGTCTTTTGCTGGCCCGTTTGGCTTTGATTGTCTCGGCCCATCTTATTGCGTCCTCGTCTTGTGGTATCTCGTCAATATGCATATCGGAGTGTAAAGACCTTGTACCTCTGCGCCCTAGTGATATAGATGCCCGTCGAGGAGCAGGCGATGTAGGAGAGAACCGACCACTAGTTACAGCATCCGATGTACTCCCACTAGGAGTAGTTTGGCGACTTGTACTAGGTTTAGGAACTTGTAAAGTATGTCTGTGTCGGATAGTTGTTGTTGCTGGAAGCTGTTGTGAGAGCTGCGGTCCAGAAGACCCAGATGATGAAAGGTTGCTTGAGAATCTTGAAGGATTAACTACAGAGTTTGGTATGGTAAGCAAGGCTGAAGACTTCGCGGCCATAGAGTTCTGAGGGGATTGGGCCCTGTTGTTTGGAGGCAGTGCAGGGGATCCACGCGGCTGGTGAGATACACCATTCGGCGCTGAGGTAGATAGGGGATCAAGTACGAATCCATTAGGGAAATACGAACTATCTGCGGCCGGCAATACTCTTAAGCCCGTTCCCGGTCCCGTCCCCATTCCCATTCCCGGTGCTGAGGCCGGCTTATTGTCACGGTCAGGTGTTGTACTAGCCCCGGCAGAACTCATTCTTGAAGTTGCTATAGTTGAAATAGTAGCAGCAGTAGTGGTAGTGGTGGTGGTGGTGGAAGTAGTAGTAGTGGAAGTAGAGAGAGTTGAAGGTCTCCCGTTTGAAGTACTGTTAGAGTCTTTCAGCCCTGGACCAAAAACACTAACCCCTCCACTTCCACCTGCTGAGCCCCCGTTAGAGATAGAGAAGCTATTGGCTGAATGGGTCGAGTCTTGGGAGGGATGCTGATGAGGCCGGGAGAAGTTTTGTGGCGGAAGGTTATGATGCTGTATGCGATGCGTTGATGTATAGGACTCGTTGTGGGGAAGTGTCATCACAACGGTATCTCCAGACTGAAGCATGCGTTGTTGCCGGTCCAACAAATTTGATGCGGTTCTCGAAGGAATTAAAAAGGTGAAAAAGGAAAAACACGAAAACGCGGAACCCCTTTCCCTCACGCGGACAGGCGCAGGGTAGATTTGTCTGAGCGCGGCAGCAGAGGGTGCGTATACTCCGCCTGGCCCAGCCTCCCTAATTTTAAATATTCCTAGGGTGGGGGGGGAGTTTCCACTTGTTTGCCCAGCCAACACTCTAAAACTCCAGAGTCCAACGTCTCCTTCGGGCACACTGCTTTGGGGGTCTTTAGGGTCCCGGGGGGCTATTTCTCTCGGTATGGGGCGCTATGATCAACTTGAATTGCAACGATGGCCTAGACGAGGGAAATGATCGGATAAAAAAACAATTACAGAGGGGAAGGGGGGGAGTTGTGGGAGTGTGCGTATGCGCTTGTGATCGACCTGCGAGTAGTACTATGTATGGATGGGTCTCTGTGGGAGAATGAGGGAGCAAGAAGGGCTACGATGTGGGCAGTGTGGGATAAAGTTGCAGCTGCAGTTACAGTTGCAGACTGGAGTGGGAGGGGGGGGCGATGATGAGGGATATGAGGAGAGCGAGGATGCTGAAAGAGAGAGACCGGGAGAGTAGGGAGCGACAGGTCGTACGTATCGCGACAAAACTTCAAGTCGCTATTGATATTTCTGTTGGAGGAGATTTGAAGGAAAAGGAGAGTAGGCTACCGTGAATGAGAGACAGTACAACAGAGGGGGGGCGCCCAGGGAGGCGCAGCAACAACCTCATGTATCTACATGTAGGTAGGTATTATGTACATAACTATAATGTAATTACAGGGAGCAATTCTCCCTCTCTCACCCTCACCCATTCTCCCTCTCTCCTCTCTTTGTTAGGATTCAGCTCCTCGGGTTCCGTCCTGCCCAGGCTTACACTAGGATGTAGGCAGTATTCCTCCTTACTTGACGTCTTAGTACTTCTATATTGCCTTGGTACCCGTCTTCTATGATAAGTCCAGTAAGCGCGTCTCTATGCTTACATGCAGTTATTTCGGCAACGGATGTGCCGGTCCCAGATGGACATCGCCTTCCTATAAATATCCAGGGCAGCCCTAGAGCACCACATATAGGAGGCAGGTAAACAACTTGCGCGTATAGTACGGAGGTCTGTCTTTATTTACGTGCAACACCTCACATGTTCACCCCAAAGTGAAATTATACAGAGGACCCGCAACCCTGGACCAATGTCTCTCACAACCCCATTGGCGAGAGCTAGTTGCGGGGAGGGGGGGGATAGTAATTGGGGGGCCCTCAAGTAAGACCAGCCGAGCATAAAGCTTGCAAAAATCTCGGGACTCTCGGAGACCCTAGCATTGCCATCTATCGAAAGGTTCGAAGACATCCGGAAGTTATTTACCAAAAGCAATCCATAAAGCCCATGTATGCATATCTTGGCGGGTAGCCAATGCATCAGGCACGTTGATTTCTGCCCATTGCTAGCCACTTGCAGACACTACCGCCGCGAAGGTCTGGGCTTGCACGTCATCCCCCAAGGCACCCAAGTGCCTGCGCCGGTGGCGTCCAGCATCTCCATTCAATCAATCAATCGATAGCTACCCCATACTTTATATAATCTACAGTTATCCAGCTTTATCTCTTGTATCTATATCATTCTTATCAATGAAAAAAGCTATGGCGGGGAGGGCATCCAGCTTCTATACTAGAACTCAGCTACAAGCTCCTCCTCTGAGATGCATATGGTTCAGCCTTATGAAGCTCAAAGTGATACCTAAAGGCCACCAACCAAACAAGGCTTTTGAAAAATAAACTCATTGGCTGATGCGGAAGGAAGAAGTATATGCAAGATGACACGTCCCAGGTACAAGACGAGAGATGGCTGACGGTTAGAGATAGGCTCATAAATTCATCGAGGGAAGGCTTATACCGAATCGACTTCGCCAGGCTGAAACCCACCCACAAAACCCGCCCTGAGAATAATCCTCGTAACTGGTAGAAACTATACAGCAACAACAGGAGGCTAAATCTGAGATGCATAAGGTAATTTGTTGGCTCTAACTAACACCTCCACGCGGCAATACGGAAACTGCTCGCTTCTGTCAGAAATTATCAAGATAACATTAAAGATACGGGGGAAATATGATAACAGAATCATATTTCTCTTAGAAAAATAAGCGTACGCGGCCTTTGTTTACAGAAACACTCTTTACGCACTCCCATTGATGTTAAATCTTAGTTTTTCCTAGACTAATACAATTTATTAACACTCAGTCAATGCGAAACCACACCTCCTGTCTTCACAATGACAACACAACATTAAGTCGCATTTACGTATGCCTCTAAAATATTGGACCTATCTATGTCTAAACAAAAAAACGCGAATATAACCTTAGCGATTCTGAGCTTGGATGAGGATATGTGATAGCCAATATATTCCTATCTAACATAGAGAGTACCCACACAAGATACTAAAAGTTTCCTTTTGATTTGGTGGTGAGAAACGATATACGAAGGCTAGACAATATCTAATCATTCATGAGCACTGATATAGGGCTTCTCACGCTGACTGACGTATTCAGGCCCTAATATGGACTTTCGCAGGGTAATACTTTTCAATTAATAAGAATCTCCACGGGACCCGATAATATCTAGTTGCTTCGCCATATCATACATGTACCACGTCACATTCTAAGTTGGTGACACAAATAAATACTAAAAACTCTAAAATAAAGAAGTATCATTATCCTAGTACAGTAGATAATTTGTTTTTTTGACCCCAAAAACCTTTCGCAGGAGGGTATCAAGCCGGTAAATATTTGGCACTCGCCGAAAATGCACCTCAACCGAGTCTTACCTGACCGTTGTGGCTAAAGCCCGGATACCATCTTGTCCTGCGTCTATTCGCCACATGAGATACCGGTTTTATAGATAAAAAAATAATTACGGATACTCGGCACGCCGAGAATTACGGGAAACAGAAATCGTAGCTATCTTAGGGAGAACGCGACCACCGTCCGGAACAGCCTCCACCCAAGGTTATGGGGGTTATTCATGGCATTTTAGAGCTGTAGAGAAATACCGAGTACAGATATGCCCTAGGCGGGGGTGGGATAATGATTTCCTTATTAGCGCCCCATTCGGGAGCATACATTTGCGTAAATATAAAGACACTTACACCTCCTCAAAGTCCCTGTCTCTGGACGACTAGAATACAAAGTTCTCAGTAGGCTGTATGTTTGGGCCTGTTTCTATCTCTCATTTACCCCTTGATGTACCCCCATGCCCTTCCCACCCTCCCAGCACAAATGATAACAAGCTCTTTATATAATAGGTAACCCCCATGGAAGATTACCAGATTAAAAAAAATACACCTCAAACCTAATTTGTTGTTTCTTTATTTTCCATGCGTGGTTTCTTGAGGTCCTTTAAGGCTCTTTCTGATAACTTTACCCTTATGAAAAAATATAGTCACCAACTATAATCAAAATCCGCAGCACTTTAGGGTGCTCCTTTCACATTCACCTGTGGGTTGATAGCCTAGGGCTTAGGGTTAAGGTTAAAGAAGTCTTACTACTAATCAGAATTCCAGTACTGGATTAACCACATTTGCCCGTAGTTGCGATACCCATTGGTAGAGACTCAAAATAGCGTGTGGATTTCTCATAGGGTTGTACTTGAAGTACAGAAACAAAACCCACTCCATTGGTACCTAAACTAATCCCCAACGAACGTTTACAGAAGGTAAGGTAACTAACCATAAGTAAATAATCAGACTATATAACCTATGATTTTACAACAAGTACAGTCACCCTTTATAAAAATAAAATAAAAAAGAAGGGGGAAACACCTATGCTTGTATCCAATGCTTGTAATCCCTCACTAGGTTAGGGTATCAAATAAGTAGGTAATACACGGAGCAGGTGAGGTGCTCTCCTAGGTTTGTTTCTAGTGCTTGTTAATATGCACCCAACGATAAATCCATACGAGTTTTTCATATGATAGACAACTATCTGTCCGCCTAGGATACTATTTCTGCTATGACGAAGGCTCTAGTAGGTCGGTTAAATGTAAGTGCCCATGGAGAACACCAATATACGTGTTCCTGATGGATTTTTGTAGGAAGGTATTTGCCTGATAACGCACTTATAGCCGGGATGTGCCATAGCAGCCAAGCAAGTGCAGCTGTTTTTATTGGGGGTATTGGAACTAGGCCTCTGTTTTCTTTCCATACCCTGAACCTACCCTGCTCAAGCAAGCCCAGAGTGTTTTATTATAACGAGTTTCATGTCACTAGCCCATACAGCGCTAGGACTACATGTATTTATGGGGTCTTTTGGAAACTAAACATTCTTAAAGGTTTATAGGTAAACGTGAGAAGTGATGTATATTTCAAGCTCGGTTTGCCCGCCTAATGGTAACGTATGAATAGAAACTATAGATGAGTGACAGCCCGAGGTCGTAACATTGCTGTCACTCAGGCTTACCGAAACTAAACACCTTAGAAGCTAGAAACCCCCAGCTCCCGTTGATCAACCCAACAGATCGAGCCACCCATATCCAACAAACCCCTGAGGTTATACAATAGCCAATACCACATAATCCCACTCGCCCGGTAGACCGTACACAAGCGAACAGCCAGCCACCACCCGATAGCATCATGAACAAGAAATAAGACTAATTCCCCAAACCTAGACCCCAAACCTTAAATATACCCCCCTCCCGCGCCACTCACCCCCTACCACGTCACCCCCCAATCAAAACATTTCCCGGTTTTTTTGTCCTTTCCTTCTCATACTAGAGCAGAACACGGGGAAAGGAAGGAGGCAAAAGCTCTCGCCTCTATTCCGTCATTGCCCCCGACGATCGCTCGTCATCTACTGACTCCGATAATATTTACACGTTCACGAGTCATTAATCAACTAATCTCATTTTCAACGCATCTTACGTATAATTCACTCCATTCAAATCCCATGATACCTTCTCGATCGCGACCTGATGTTGATCCTGACTCGAATACAGTACTACCGCCAAGACCGAGTGACGTCTGGGCGCTGCATCATCTGTGACCGTCACGCCCGTTATAAACAAGGATCTTAGTGCACATAACCCTAGCCCTCGATTCTGAGACACATCGTAGGACTAACCCCACCTGGCGAGCAGGGTAGGTGTTAGCTCCATCTCACTTAACGTTATCTGTACCCCGTGACCAATCTAAGGCCAGCAACCTCATGCGCGAATAACAGACGTCAACTCTTAACGAGAGCCACCAACGGTGTGGTACGAAAATGAGCCAACCGTCACAAGAGCACAGATGGACCTTTGAAAACGCTTTCTTTTGCACAATAAAGTACACAATAAACCAGAACAATGAAAAACAAACCGCCCCCGCCTTTCCCAGAACCCCCAAACAACCCAGTTTCATTTCCATAGCATCCTCCGACCCAGAAATCTGGGAGAGATATAACGAGGATGAATGAAAAGTGCCGATGAAAAATCGCCCCAAGAACGAAAGGAAAAAAATAAATAAATCAAACCCGTTTTCGGAAACAAACCCTATCCTTCTTAAAACCAAGAGACATAGAGATAAAAACAATACCCAAACAAAACCACAAAAACGCATAAACAGACCCAGCATTATACCCAAGGAAATACAAATAAAAAGTGGAAGCAGGAATCATACAGCATCGTTGAATATAAAAAGTAACTTGCTAAAAGAGGTAGAGACCAATTCTGTTCCTGTCCCAAAGAAGCCCGTTGGAAGAAGTATCATATTACAAGAAGTGAGAAGAGGCTAGCCAGCTTATGCCTCAGTAGTAGGAGCAGCGGCAGTCTCCTTCTTCTTGGGGGTAGCCTTCTTCTTAGGGGCGGCAGCCTTCTTCTTGGGCGCAGCCTTAGGAGCAGTGGTAGGTCCTTTGGAGACACGGCCAGACTTGGTCTTTGTCAAGACAGTTGCCTTCTCTACAACAGCAGGGGCCTACAACACGGATAAGTAGATGATCATAGTAGACACGATAAAGATAAACTTACAGGCTTCTCGGCTTTCTCAGCAGTCTTGCGAGACTTCTTCGCATTTGACTTGGGCTTAGCAGCGGGGGCAGCGACTTTCTTCTCCTTTGGTGCAGCAGGCTCTTTGACTGCCTTCTCTGCCTTGGGCTTTGGTGCAGCAGCGGCCTTCTTGGTTTCCTTAGCAGGAGCCTTCTTGGTGGTTGTGGCCTTCTTGGTTTCTTTAGCAGCAGCTGGCTTCTTTGCGGTGGCCTTCTCAGTGGTAGCAGGCTTAGCCTTAGGAGCAGGGTCCTTCTTCACAAGCTTAACAGTCCCAGAAGGTCCTAGGGTGCATCATTAGCTCAATGCACGACAGAGACATATTTAAAATAGAAAACATACCTTTGGGGAAAGCAAACTCCCCATTCTCCGCGCCCTTCTTGAGGGCTTGATTGAAGAGCTGGTCAAAACGATCGGTCCCTACACCCTTGTAGTTCGCTTGGATGTATTTCTTAAGAGCAGGACGGCTATTGGGGAACGCGGGTTAGAAAAGATCACAACAACGCGTAAGACCAACACGAGAAGACAAAGAATGCTATGGGCCTAGCGCGCCCGGGAGGCGACATGTATACGTGGAGAATTGGATGAACAAACCTAGAACCATTGCGTTCTTTGAGCTAAACCCGACAAAAAAAATTAGCGACAATATTCTTCCTATATTCACAAGAATCGAATTGAATCGCGTGATAGCGCGATGCGCAGGAGGACAAGTAGACATACAGCACGGATAGACTCCTTGATCATCTCCTTGTACGGAGGATGCTCAGGGGCGGCAGAGGCCTTCTTGGTAGTACCGGCAGGTTTGGCAGCAGATTTGGGAGCCATTTCGAATAATTTAATATAAAGAAGCGAATAACTGAGTTTATAAGACTAGGGTTGGTATATTTTTGAGAAAGCGAGGACGAGTTTGGTGGGTGAAAGCTGATGCGAGTTGGGGGGGCTACAAGAAGAGTTGACGAGCGGGAAGGCCGGCGGGGCTGCTCTATATGTCCCACACTGCAGCCGGCCCAGATCAACACCCCGTCACTCACACGCCTGGGTTAGGGTTTATCAGACACACCACTTGTAATCGCTCTCCGACTCACTCGCATCCTTCCGCCCTGACCGGTGCGTTGGGCAACGTCTACGGGGGAACGTGCGCTTTGCACCCTCCGACTTTGGGCGGTTTTTTGCTTCCTTTCTGTCAGACCCCATCTTGATGGTAGTTTTTTTCGGGGTCTCTTCCCATCTGCCCCTTCCCCTCCATTCCTTGTACCATTTTTTCTGAGAATTCCCTCTTCTCCCACACCACCTCGCCCGCGAAGACTCCAATTCCCCCAACCCTTCTCTCCCCCTCCATCCCCGATTTCTTACAATCAACACGTCACCGCATCCTCTCTCTCCCGTACCTGCTCCCTCCCTTCCCCCCCCTCCAATACACCCCTCACCCCCCCTCTACCAACCTCTATCTCTTCTTCCTCTTCCCCTCTCACCAGTCCCCTTTTCTTTTCTTTTTCATACCTTTCCACCGATTGGGCACGTTCGATAAGACTTCTCTTCGTTGTCACTTGACTCCCTGCAGTGGGTGGCTATCTGGGATCTAGGACTCCCAGGGCACTACTAAGCCCATAACCCATTGTTCTCGACTTCGTATCGTGCGCCTACCCTTTGGCGGCAGAGCACAAGCAAAGAAAAAACTTACCCCCTACACGCGTCGTCTACGTCGCCAGCTGAAGCAATAGACTGTACAATAGAATGAACAAAATACTGTAAATAAAGTGCGATAGATAGAATGAGTGAATAGGACAGGACAGAGTATCCTCTACTATACAAATCAATTCCCTGGGACTGATCGTGTCAATACGAAGGCTCCCCGGAACACCGCCTACGTACCCGTTTGCCCAAGATACAAGCACCCAGTGGATGCCTGACTTGTATATAGATGTAAGGAACGATCGTGTGACAGCCCGCCCTCTAAGAACCTTCCACACCGTGCTTGCAGCCTTTGGGCTCGTTTCGTAGTTGCAGCTATAGGATCTGTTGCGGCAGAACTTTGGGGGGTATCGCAATCTCACCCAACTCCGCGTTGTATCCGAGTTTTTTTACCCAACGAATTAAAAGTAGAGAAATCTTTATAAAGAGGGCAGACGCGATGTTCTATCAGGCTCTAGATAAAGTAATACTATTTGTTGATGGCTGTGATGGGCGCGATGGGGTGATTTTCGTGTTGTTGTGGAATTAAGCTGAGCCATCCTACAGCTTCAAGAAAAAACGGAGACATCGCGATCGCGTTCTCTCCTCCCAAAGCTATGTCTAATGCAATCCACTGTATCTACTCCCATTAAAAGCACTTTGCCCTCGTCTCCGGACCCCCCCCACAAATATTCATACAGGTTCCATCATGTTGCGCCAACTGTCAAGTTCCTCCACAGGGGAGAGCTGACCACAAAGCATCCCCATCATCGCACTCTTCCCTCCAGCTCCTCCAGCTCCTCAACTCCCAGCTACCCCAATAATTATCCAATTTTATCTGTGATTTATTGGAAGCATCCTGTAGACATACATCTCGTCTATATCCCGAACCCAATATCCAACTCCCCCGAACTCGCCACGATTCCCCACTTTCCCCCCCTCATCTCAGCCGCGTGTGCCCTGCGTGACCACCACCGTGACAATGCACCCAAAGCGAGTGATTGTTTATGCGCCAAGGTGCGCAAGTAAGAAGTACGATTCCGGAACTCTAACAATTATCTACTACACACGAAAGAGCGCCTCCATTCTAATAAATATATAAAACCCCTCGCACAGACTCCCTAAGAGTCACTAAATACCCCTATACATCACCGAAATTATTCCTGCTATGAGATGAGTCATAGTCAAACATTACTCGAATCTCGGCTCTGCTAGAGCATGTACTCTGCTTACCCAAGGCTGTATGAACACGTGAAGAGCAACCATAGTGTGGTAGTAGGAAAACAGGGTGGCGATTTATTCTGGGGTACTATCCCCCCGTTTCGCTTACACCCACCTGCCTCCGGTAAGTACCTTTGAGGGCCAGCGTATAAAGAGGGAAAGTCATCGGGTTTGATTCATAAGTTATCACTCGTTTTATGTTTTTCTTTCGCTTGGCTGCGGTATTATGGCCTAAGTCCGAGTGGATTTTTTACCTCCGGTTTCCACCTACAATGAAGGGGCCCTCTCCCATTTGTTTTATTTTTATGAGACCAATGCTTTATCCTAACTATGTATATCCCTAAAGTCAGTAGTCTTTGTATAATAGGTGCTAACCCTTTCGTTATGGGGTTTTGATAAAGAAAGTTGGTGCGGATAGACGTAGGGAATGTAGGAATAGTAGGTATTGTTGATTAGATGTTTCGTAACACAAATCGGCTGACCAAACGAGATGATGATATTGCTAACTACTCTCCGAGGTCTAAAAGCTAATCATGAGTTGGTGACACCTTGCACTATTGATAGCCTAATCACTAGCACCAGTGCTACAGTATCAGGTTGGGCCGCTTGTGGGGTGACTTCTCGTGAACCAATATATATATTGAATGCTAAGAAATATGGGTAATGTATAAGAAATAATTTAAAGACTTCAATATATACTAGATAATGTATAATAAACATCAACTAGAATATCTTTGGTTCAAATATGTATCCTATAAATATTTCTCCAACCCCCCTCAAAATCAATTTAGCCCACACCAAACGCGCTTCTTTCAACGCGATCAGCGCGTCACCTTCCAGTCACAAACTAAACTAGAACCACAACCTCAACTCTCCACTACAGAATCATTACCATAACCCCTAAGATCTACTCGCGAGACGTAAATATGGGTATTAAAGGTAAATGACGTATCTCTCTCCTCTCTCCTCTCATGCTAATCCTCCCCAGGCCTCTTCCAGGTCATCTCTGACAATGCTCCTGACGCCATTAAACCTGGCGACATTAAACAGCACTTTGGTCGAAAGGTCGCAATCGATGCGTACGTTCTCCCCGCACACATAAGGGAGGGTTCTCAGCTAATATTCTGTGATAATCAGTTCCATGAGCATCTACAGTTTCCTTGTCGCCGTTCGATCCGATGGTCAAATGCTGACCTCCGAATCCGGGGAAACAACTTCCCACTTGATGGGGTTATTCTACCGTACCCTCCGGATGGTTGATAATGGGATCAAGCCCCTCTACGTTTTTGATGGTCGGCCGCCAACGTTGAAGAACGGCGAGCTTGCAAAACGTAGTCAGCGGAAAGCGGAAGCAACGGAAGCGCACGACGAGGCGAAGGAGACGGGGACGGCAGAGGATATAGAGAAGTTTTCGCGGAGGATGGTTAAGGTGACGAAGGAGCACAACGAGGAGTGTAAGCGGTTGCTGAAGCTTATGGGTATACCGTATATCAATGCGCCATGTGAAGCAGAAGCGCAATGTGCGGTTTTGGCGAAGGCTGGGAAGGTATTGAAATCTACGCTTTTATTTGTTGAATGAAGATATATACTTACGGTTTATTTTAATTTTATATCATAGGTCTTTGCAGCTGCTTCAGACGATATGGATACCCTCTGCTTCGATACCCCTATCCTCCTCAAGAAGCTCATGTTATCTGAGCAGAAGAAAGAACCAGTCCAAGAAATTGATCTCCAGAAAGTTCTTGATGGCCTCGGCTTCGACCGTGACCAGTTTATAGACCTCTGTATTCTCCTCGGCTGCGACTACTGCAACACCATCCCTAAGGTCGGGCCTACAACCGCCCTTAAGCTCATACGTGAACATAAATCTATTGAGAAGGTTCTCGAGCACCTGGGTCCTAAATATTCTGTTCCAGAAGACTGGCCATATAAAGATGCCCGTGAACTCTTTTCGAATCCAGAAGTGATAGATCCCGAGGAATGTATTTTTAAGTGGGAAACTCCTGATGTGGATGGGTTGATAAAGTTTTTGGTGCACGAAAAGGGGTTTGCGGAGGAAAGAGTGAGGGGTGGGGTGGCTAAGTTGAATAAGAATTTGAAGAGTACTACACAGTGTATGTTCATCTCCTTTAGGCTAGAATGGATTGGTATGCTAACTCTAGTGACAGCACGCATGGGGGACTTCTTCAAAGCCGTCCCTAAAACGGAAGAGGAGCTCGCGAGCCTGAAGAAGAAGAATGAGCAGAAAGCGGCGGAGAAGAAGAGGAAACAGAAACAGGAGCAGGCAGCGAAGAAGAACGCGAAGAAGCCAAGGCTGGGCTCATGATTTGCCTGCCTTTGGGACAGGGAGGGGGGGACTGGGACCTTTTATTTAGTTGTAATTTTATATTATTATGCATCATTAGCTCGTGGGATGAGTATTACCAATGTGAACGTAGTAGTTGTCAACTTTAGAAAGACAAAATTAGACTAGTGAGGTACCTCACTGTTTGGTGTAAAGATTCCGTTACAACTCGTACCCAAAGTAGTGGAGTATATCATTGAACTCACAGTATCTACAGTCAAACTCGTTTCTGTCTATTCTAAAATCTAGTAGTGTTTGAATGATCGGTTGGGTGATCGGAAATCGGCCTTTAATTTCCTTCGAGTAGGTAAATAGTTCTGGTTTAAATAGTTTCTCAATTAGATTGAGATTGTAGAGATCTCGGACGTATTGAAATCTTCATCGCAGGGGCCGAGATACATTGGGATCAATACATCCCAATGCTCCTGGTACTCGGGAAGTTGTAATGCTTGGTTAAGATAGAAAACCTTTCTCTAATTTTTTTGTCTCAAGGTAGCCGATAAAGGTGAAATGAGTGAGCTTTATTTTCACCGAATAAGAGACAATAGCTTTGTTTGTTGGTCTACGGTTATGGTAAGAGTGATGAGAGATGATTGAGGAGGAAGATCTACTTTTTAGTATTTATAGGTGTACTCTATAGCTCCTGGTAGAGTTTTTGTAGAGATGAGGCGTGCATGCAAGATAATTCGTCTTCTCTGTTTTCACGAAGGTTTTCACAACAGCATTTTCCAGAAGCCCCGCTCAACAACTGTTTCCGGGATAATTCTGCTAGAGGCTGTATGTTTTACAAGTTCACGTTTCATCACTCGCTTGTCACGTAACGGAGTCCCTTAATGATCCTGAATTTGTTTGTATTTTATTTTCTAGTAAGTTGTTTGGAAGTTAGTTCCCTCTAATTATCAAAATGGGCGCTGAAATATATAAAAGAATGTAGACTAAAATAATGGACCAATACGCCCACCTACGGATCAAAAAAAGGAACCAGAACGTAACGGTGAGTAGACAGTCTTCTCAAGAATCTCATCTTCCTTACACCAAAATAGGAGCAGACCACGGATGAGTAGGTTTGCACCAGAGTGTTGGTAAGGTGTTGTAATAAACTCAAGTGATCAAAACGATTGGTTATTAGAAAACTGAGGTCATGAGGTATTGTCAATGAAAGGTCGTCAATTTTTTAACGCCTATAAACGCCAGCCACCCAGCCCGTTGAAGATACTTTTTTTATGCTAAAGTAGCTACAAAAGATATTGATTTTTTTTTTGATACCCAGCCCAGATGATGCCTAGAGAAAGGAAAGAAGGAGAGTCTAGAGTCTATTCTGAGGGGACTATCATAGAGTTAGCACTGTCTGGTCCAAGAAAGCCTGTTGAAGGGGGAAGAAACTCACTCTCAATCTCGCCAGCCGCAATATCATCGGAGACGTCTTTAGGACTCCTTCCATCAACCTGGCATCCAACCGAGTAGCAAGTTCCGAGGATTTCCTTAACGGTTCCAGTCAACTCCCTCGCGAGGGACTTGTTCTCGCCCCTCATGATACGGGCAATGTTGATTATTTCGTCGAGAGGAATGCTCTTGGTGTGCTTAATGTTCTTCTCCTTCTTACGGTCTCTTGGGGGCTCCTTGAGGGCCCTGATGACGAGCGAAGAGGCTGAAGGAACGACAGAGACGGCAGCTTGACGATTCTGGATGGTGAGCTTGACAGTGACACGGAGACCTTTCTAGAGGGTTGTTAGCATTTTGTTGTTTACTCTCTATTGTAAGGAAGGGATTTAATTATTGAAGAAACATACCCAGTCGCCAGTGGCCTTGGCAATATCTTCACCGACCTTCTTCGGTGACAAACCGAGAGGACCGATCTTGGGTGCAAGGGCCGACGAAGCACCAACTTCACCACCAGTGGCTCTCAACTGGCTGGAAAGATATAACCATCCCCAATCGTTAGCCAACCCATTCTTCGGGAGGTACAATATGAGGATTTTTTTATTGGTTTTTTTTCTTTCAATCTTTGTTGGATTTTACATACATAACCTTGACTTCGGAGGGATCGAATTTTGGGGCTGGGAGCGCAAGATTGTCAGTATTTCGACTGGTAGTAATATAGAGAGCTGGAGATTGAACATACGCATGGCGACTGTATTTGGTGGACAGTTGTTTGGTGGATTTGGTTAATTGTCGATGTTGTCGGTGTTGGTTGGAGCGAAAGTTTCGGGGAATCGTGAATTTCGTCGAAATGGTTTGGCGGTTGTGAAGTGATCCACACAGCAGTCCCGTTTTCTAGGGTTTGGCCCCATGGTGTCTACCGTTACCCTGCCTTGTATGAACGAAGATAGACTGGTTTTTCTATCAAACCACGAGCTGTGAATTGTGAATCGGCTCTAGGATTATAGTTAAGAGTGCGTGATTTTGGGGCGAGTGGGTTATATGTTATCGGTAGGGTGTATTAGCCTAGGTAATAAATATTCACGAGATATCACTCGTCCGATTCCATGTATTTATTCATTCATTCACTCGCCCGATTCTTGAAATAGCTACTTGGCAAAGAGGAAAGACTCATCAGGGATTCTGAGGGTATCTGTTTTATTGTTTGCTAGGTTTTTATGAATATAAAATTCACTGAAGGGTTGGTTATATAGTATAATGACGGTGTAAGGGGGTGAATTTTTTAATATAGCTATATCACTTAGTGGAGTTATTAGTTCTCTAGTTACTATAATGAATCTACTTAATATCAATCTTGGTTTATGCGATATTGGGAAACGTCAAAGTTAAGTAGCTACTATGGATCAATGTATTTACACATCTCTCGGTACAATACAGCCACAAAAACTTGTAACCAGTATCAGAAATACGTATCTCAAAAATAACTACATATAGCACTTCTTTGAGCGCCATGCCCAATAATATCGCCTTAAGAAGCAATTTTTAATTGGATGTGTTTCTGTAGTATAATTAGAGGAAATTCCCTAATTTTAGTGCGATTCAGCTTTCCCGGTGAAACCAAATGTACTTAATATGGGCCTCTAGACTTCTAGATACCTCAGGGTAGTCAATATTTTCCTGTGGAACTATCCATAGATACATGGGTTAGAGTGTCGATAACCTGGTGTTTATATTCTCAGCACTATATATAGGGTATCTTTACCATATATATCGTTAGCGATTACATAAAAGAAATATATTGGCCTCTCGAGAATTCGGCCAAGTATAGGTCTAATGTATATCGGCTTCGTTCTTTTGGTAAGTAGAAGTTTTAGTAGCCTCTAAGTACTTGGTATAGGTATATAGCTAAAGCTGTATCGAGGGAAATGCTTAGTGGTATCCATTATAGCATCTTTAAATTGCTAAAAGACCTATACATCTTGACTTGAACTCCAATGATTTAATATTTCTCCTGTACTATATTGATATATACACTTCCCCCACGTCCATGCTCACGCTCATTCCATCCATCAAGCTAGTAGCGCTCAGCAGTCGAAGGTGCTGCATATCACAGTCAGTACAATCGCAATGTCTGGAAATAGGGGCACATACGCTCAAGAATAGGGCACGGCATATTCCTTTCATATTTCGAACCCCCCGGCGCGGTCGGTGGAACATAAGGGTCCGGATGCTTCCATTTCTCCAACTCTTCCTCAGTGCGTTGGAGGAGCGCCTATGTTAAACATCATTAGCTTAGCTTCGTATACACTCACAACCCGCATGTCTCACCCCAATTCAACATCAAAGGAGCACACAACATACTCGCAGCTGCCTCGGATCCGTAACTCCCTTATTTGCATCAAACATATCGCGAAGATTGATCGCCTGAATCCTCCACATTGCCCTGCCGTCAGCCCAGCTGAGGGCGGTTTTAAGGCTACGGCGGTAGAGAGAGCTTTTGAGTATTAGTGAGGATTTATAGAAGGGGTCCGATTGGGGATGTATACCAGACTAGAGACTTTGTTGCCATTATGCGTGAGTGGACTTTGTGTGGTGACTATTGGGAGTGCTTAATTGAGTTGACGTGAGGTTCGTGGTCCCCCCACCAGAAACCCTGGCGGGGGGTTATGTAAGCATGTGGGATCTCACCCGAGTGTTTCACCACGTGAGCTATTTATGAGGCCTGTAGTGAGATTCTATTACTTATTCTAATACTACGTGTATTGTGATATATTTATGTTCTCTTGTGTACCTTTAGATATAAAGCTCTTGTGGTATTAACTTGGAGAAGCACTACTATTGTTTCCTCAGGAGTGGAGAGCTGAGAGGGAAAAGTGTTTATCCGTGCGCATACTGAGCTCCGGTAGTGCCAGGCCCTCTTTCTCGTGGGGATTAAATCTAAGGCCGGCACAGGGGGGGGGGGGTTATTAATACCAAATAACCAAATGGCCCCTCGGTCTACACCCTAGATGCCCTTGACGTTGTTGTGCATATCCGGATTGTTCTCTTGTGGGGCATTCGCGGGCATCGGACATGCTCGGCTTGTTGCAAACCAACTTCTTCCCTCCGCTTTCCCGGTCGTCATTGAAATCCTGACAGTTGAAACGGTTCCTGACAACTAAACACCATAGCCTCCCCTTTCTGAGCGTCCATTTTTCTCCTTTGCTTCTTTGATTCTCCCTCCCCCATCACTCATCAACTTCTTCATCACTGCAAACATCATGGCTTCTAGTGGTAGACTGGCACTTCGTCGCTTACCCTTTTCTGCTCGCATCTCTAGCCCTGCGGTTCTCAGGGTTACTTCCGCTCCGCTAAGGGTCTGTCAGGCGTCTGTACGCTCGTATGCTCGCCTTTCTCAGGCATCAAACAGCGGTCTTTTGAGCGCCAGCAGCAGGTTCGAAGAATAATCCTCTTCGGTGTCCGGGTGCTAGGGAATGAGGAAAGCTCACAGAAAGGTGGATCCAGGAAACCTCAGCAGCTTATTGAAGTTGCGTCATTCTACAATGTTCAAACTCGCTCTTATGGTACATATATCTGATATTTTGCTTTTTTCTCATCCCAGCGAAGGGTTTCTGCTGCGGCCTGGATGCTAATGAGCCAAAACCGCTACAGCCGATAAGGTTGTCAAGGTCCCACAGATGGCCGAGTCGATATCTGAAGGGACCCTAAAACAGTGGACGAAAAGTATGCGCCCCTCATTTTGTGGTGATTTAGCAAGCATAGAAACCTCACTAAGACATCCCTGTCAACAGAGGTCGGTGACTACGTTGAGCAGGATGAGGAAATCGCGACTATTGAGACCGACAAGGTGGGTAGCTGAATACCCACAAAGCTAGGGAATTTGGCTAATACATCCCCCAAGATTGATGTCGCCGTCAACGCGCCCGAAGCCGGTACCATTCTCGAGTTCTTTGCTCAGGAAGACGATACTGTGACTGTCGGGCAGGACCTATTAAAGATTGAGTTGGGTGGTGCACCCCCAGAAGGTGGTGAGAAGGAGGCCGCAAAGGAGGAGCCCAAAGCCCCCGCAGACTCAAGCCAGGAACCAGGATCAAAAGCTGCCCCGCCTAAGGAAGAGCGTGAAGCGCCTAAAGAGGAGAAGAAAGCACCACCCCCACCCCCGAAGAAGGAGCAGCCAAAACAAGAGTCGAAGCCAGCGCCGAAGCCAAGTGCGAACGAGTCGTTCGGGCAGCGTGAGGAGCGTCGTGTAAGCGGGGAATAAAAGGGTAAATATGGATGTTGACATACGCTAATATATAAATAGGTAAAAATGAACCGTATGCGTCTCCGTATTGCTGAGCGTCTAAAGCAGTCCCAAAACACCGCTGCATCCCTGACAACTTTCAATGAGGTTGATATGTCTGCTCTCATGGACATGCGAAAAGCCTACAAAGATGTAATTCTTAAGAAGACCGGTGTCAAGCTCGGATTCATGTCTGCGTTCACTCACGCATGCATCCTAGCTATGAAGGACGTGCCAACTGTCAATGCGTCAATCGAGGGTCCAAATGGAGGAGATACTATTGTCTACAGGGACTATGTTGATGTGTCCGTTGCTGTCGCAACAGAGAAGGGTCTTGTAACTCCTGTTGTTAGAAATGCAGAGGCACTAGATTTTGTGGGAATCGAGAAGGCGATTGCAGAGTTGGGACAGAAAGCTAGGGATAATAAGTTGACGATTGAGGATATGGCTGGTGGGACTTTCACCATCAGTAATGGTGGTGTCTTTGGCTCGTTGATGGGAACACCTATCATAAATTTACCCCAGACTGCTGTGCTTGGTCTACACGCCATCAAAGAAAGACCTGTCGCCATTAACGGCAAAGTCGAAATTAGACCTGTATGACTTCTATAGTTATGATTTTAGAGAATTGTTGCTAACATTTACTAGATGATGTATCTCGCCCTCACATACGACCATCGTCTCCTTGATGGGCGCGAGGCGGTGACATTCTTGGTCAAAGTGAAGGAGTACATTGAAGATCCGAGACGCATGCTGTTGGCTTAGATTCTTGCACTTTTATCGCTTTGTTAATTATCCATCTCTACCAATTAGCTCTTTTGGTTCTGTAGTTACCCCTTTTTTTCTTTCTTGCACACGCAATGCATGATGTTACTAGTGTATTTGAAAAGTGTTTATAGTGATGTCTCTCTCCGTTGACCTGTACTTTGTGCTTTACTACGTCTATATGGCTAGTTTGACTTGGGCTAGAGTAGGTCATACTCATATACTCCCTATTCTATCGATAGCAGGTTAAGCTCTTCCTATTTGCTATAATTATTTCTTCCTATTCCCACATAAACTATACACTCTTACGGATTTTGTCTGGGGGTACATCTATTCTTAGAACACTTTTTACTAATATGTTTGTCAAAGTGATCTCGAACGTGTGATCGAGTATGAAGTATTTCATGTTTTTATTAGTCGTCATTCATATCCAAAGATAGCAGACTACATGTAGTCCTTGTTGGCTAAATATTGGTAGATGGAAGTATCAGAAGATTTCCCACAAATTTTATGAGTGTACAGTCGTGATTATGAATATAGTGGGCGCTAGTTCTTGAATTTACCCACTAGTCGTAGGATGAGATATCGTATAGATCCTCCAAGGGGTAGTTTACTCCCATTTCTAAAAAATCATGTCACTTTTTTTTCTTGTATAGATCTGTGCCCCGCGCAAGTACTTCTATCTCGCTTTCAATAAAAAGAGAATTTGAAATTAGCAGGAATGTGATTAATCATAGGCTTTATTGCTTATTCTCATATAATTATAGTGCTGCAGCCCGAGCTAGACAGTTCTTAATGAGGGACTTTCCAACTCTCCAGGGGTTTGTGTCTTATTTTTAGCTTTCTTAAATTAAGCTCCAATACTTTAGATACCTTATATGCCTACTATAATATAGCATAGGCTTTACAAAGAAGAATTATCACCGACTACCATTCTTTTAATACGGTGGAGTAGCTAGGTTCGTTTCCATCAGCACCTACTACATATACTAGAGGAAAGCTACACATAGGGTTTGGGGACGGTGTTAGAGGGAAGCTTAGTTTGCATGCTTCCTCAGACGGTACCTCTCTCCCCCTTTGGCAAATTATAATTAGTCATCGTGTATCACATCCATTAATAGTCTTCTCATTTATTGAAGGCTTAAGTTCCTCACCTCATAATCAATCAATACCCTTCTTATTTCAACTCTCTCAGACTGTGTACTCAAGTATAATCACTTCAAATATACTCAATGTCTTTAGATGAGACGTCATAGGCTCCCACTTTACCATTTACCTCGTCATACGCATCCAATATTAAACCGCTATTCTCTCGTAATAGTGAATGAGACAGGGTAAGCGGCTTCCGAAATGTGGTATATACTGCGGCTTGATCAACCCATGATTAATAAATATTTCTTAGTTGATGAGTGATAACAAGCAGTGATATAGAATGAATAATACTAAGTCACCATTGAATATCTGAGGAAAGAGGAAATAACTCTTCTGGGGACTTTCTATATAGAAAACTGAGAAACAAGCATGAATAGCTGATGAGAACCGTAAACCTATATTGAAACCCGGGTAGCACCAAGTTTATAGACGGTATATATTCAGAGAACAAGCCTTTTCTATTCCGCAGTCGGTTAGCAATATTAGAGCTATCGTTTTTTGTTCTATGAATAACTTCCGGTTAATTAGTCGTATAAATCAAGTGTGATGTCTATGTTTTTAGTATTGATGAGGCCTTCTCAGAGCACTCTAGTGGTAGGAAATAAGCCCCTCTTAAGAATTACTTTGTGACTACATGTACTATTGATTTTTGAATAACTGTTTTTGACTATTATATCTCTGGTACGTTCATGGAATATCACCCATGAATAATCAATAGCCTAACGGTATGTCCCATTCAAAAGAGAATTAGAATAACACAAGTAGCGATGAGTCCTTATCATATCTCATATGTGGCGATTCACTCCAGCGGGATGATGCAGAAAGAGATTGTGAGAGAGAGGAGAAGAGAGAAGAGAGAAGAGAGAAGAGAGAAGAGAGAAGAGAAGGGATCCCTCTACTAAAGTCACGTTACACACCCGCGTCATTCAACCTCCGCTACCAAAACAAACCCTAACCTCAACCAAGCGCGTTTTCTTTTGTTCCTCCACCGTTCAGCCTCTTATCCCCCCCCCCCTTTCTCTCCTCGCTCTACACCGCCGTATTACAGAGTCTCGAGTACTTGCGTGAACCCACGATAGCTATGGCCCCAGGCGCCAATCCTCAAAACACATCAAACACACTCCACGCACCCTTTCCGCGCACTACCGCAACCTCCCGTCCTTTGAACTCCACCAGCGCGGCCAATGCAAATCGCCGTCTCGCTACCACCGGTTCAACCAATGCGCCCAATCCCCGACCCTCGGGCAGGGGTATGGTGAGCTCTATGGGCCCTCCCCCGGCAGGAGGCGCAGGTCGAAGAAACGAGAGGTTTGATAGACTGTTTTATACTAGCCCGCTGCCGAGAGTATGGCCATGCTAGTTGTATATAGGTGCGAGCAGAAAACTAATTTGAATAGAGTATAAGCCGAGAATATAACAATCTACGAGCTTCACATGGAACCGCTACTGGAGGTGCAACACAGACTACGGTTACTACTTCAACGGCCACAGCGACTACTACTACAAATCCAACGACCACTAGAACCACAGACACTACTACTACTACCACAGTACCTTCCACGCTCCGAAGAGCCATCAATGTCAATGAGACTGGCAGTGCCGGAGCTGGAATAGCTAAACCGTCACCTGTCCAGCCCTCGCCGCGCAATGTAGCCCTAGCCCGGCTAAATGGGTCAAAGGCATCTTCAAAAGCAAAAGTAGCAGCAGCAGACTCGGATGACCCCCTCTCAGCGCCCAATGCATCTTCGATTTCTCTGTCTTCCCCTTCCCAAACCATTACCAGGCATACGAAACCGTCACCGCGGGCACCACCGATCACCACTAAATCCCCAGCTCCTACCAAGACCAGGCTTGTAGGAGATGAATCTACGGATATGGACTCCAACTCCGACGACGAGGCGCAAAGTGAGGCGCAAGATGTGGATGGGAACAACAAGGAAACAACCTCCGAAGAAGAACAGCAGAAGAAAACCGCGTCACCACTACGCGCAAAGCGCGCCCGTTCACCCCCTCACGCTCCTATTCTACCAAAGAAACTCCTAAAGACGGGGGCTACGGTGAGTCCTGGGGAGGTTAGAGGTATGCGCTCTGCGAGAAAGCCAGCCCAGGTTCCCCTAGTTCAGGAGAATGAAACAGCTCCTCAGCGATCATTGCCACAAAATAATCACAAGTACCTTGATACCAAACCGCCCCACTCGCCTTCCCCCATTGCGGCTACTTCCCCTCAATCTCCCCATGTTGCCCGTGCTCCAGCAAAAAAAAAGGCTTATAAAAAGATCTTGCCTGGATTCTATGTCCCCCCTGGTATCCTCGATAAAACTGGATCTCTTTGGGATGGTGAACGTCGAGTATCAAGACGCATCTCCTTACCACCTAACTATAGCACACTTGTTGTGCCTTCCCCGAGAGCTGGGAAAACTACAGGAGGGAGAAAATCATTAGGTGTAGGTGACACTAGGGTAGAGAAAGCAAGGGAGAATAGACCTGAGGATGACTCTGAGAGTCCCACTAGTACAGCTGTTGAACCAACATCCGAGCAGCAAAACAGACCTGAGTATGAGGAGCCTGAAAGCTTCCCTGACATGGAGCAGTGGGAATCTTTATCAGACGAGTACATTCCACCATCATCATCGGCACCCCCGCCACCACCTCAGCGATCACTACCCCAACAGCATGGGATCCGAAAGCTCCGAAAGTCACTAGGTGGGAAGGCGAAGCGCTACACCGCAAACACAGAGTCGGAGTCAGACGTAGTGGTGCCAGGGATAATAGGCGGAAGAATTAGGAGGAGAAGTCTCTTAGGGACTAGTGTCCTTGATCCTACTACTACTACTGTTATGATGAAGGATGGCGGCAGCAATGGAAGGGTGAAAGAGTCACGTAAGGAGACTGGGAACATCAAATCCACAGGCCGTCGTCCACGAGAGAGGGGGACTCCATCATCGTGGAAACTTCAGCGGCTACGAATTTTACGCTCCCTCCATGGTGGTAGCGGAGAGGCAGCGGATGAAGGAGGGATGAACCGAGTCCTTAGTGCCGGTATTGAAGAGTCTGATGTTACTACAAAGACACCAGTTACTACAAAGAAACCCGCAAAGACACCAGCGCCGAAGAAGGGAGAGGATTGGGTAGTCGAGGAAACACCCCCCCAGGCACCCACTACTACTACTTCTGCTCCAGCTACAACCGTTGCAAAGGGGAAGAGCACAAGTAAGAAGGGGAAGAAGGGAACTAGCTGGGCAGTTGACGAGACCCCACAACCAGTTATAGAGAGGCGGGTTACAAGGGGCTCGGTGTCTACGGGGAAGAAGAAGAGTACCAGAGTCGGAGTAGGATTGACAAGAGGTTTTAATGCGGAGTTTGAGTTTTCGGATGATGAGTAGATGCGAGATACCAATTGTAGTTTTATGGATAGTGAAATGCGTGATGGATGATACCAATATGTACTATAAATAAGTTTTTGGCGTTTTCTCTTTTTTTTTTTCACCTCTACTTTTGTGCTTGTTGCTTCATATAAGGCTTTACGGCTGCTCTCCTGCATTATCCTATTGCAGTTGATAAAAAATAAACAAGCTTTATATATGTACCCTTTTGCTATGTGGTGAATAACAGCTACCCCAAACAAATATCTATTCCCTACCTTAAATTAATCTTGGCCTACTCCTCCGACTCAAAATTACCACCACTATCCCAATCTTTCAAATTAAGTAATATAAATCATTACCCACTAAAATCTCGTCTTCCCCACTCCCCACAATAACTCGGATTCCAGTCACGTGCCAAGATCCAAGACAGAATCACCATTCCCTACAACTCTTATTGGTTTTAATGAGTCAACTACCATGAAATAATAAATAATGAAAAGGCTATCCAGACGGCTGTACCGAGTTATAAAAAATTTTATATAAAAAAGCTGTTGGTATCTCCTAGTCATGTGTAAAAACTTGCGCAAACGCCGAATGATTGATGATGATGCGGGGGTGGATAAGCGGAACCAGACATTTAATTGCATGAAACAATTACAGGAAAACAGAATCATATAATCCCCAAAACAAACGCGTTCATTGAACCCCCCAGCATTTCAGCGCTATAGTACAATACAGGATGATAAAAGGAAAAAGGTAACCCCCGGCCGAGAGAAAAATGAATCCCGAATACCCAAGAATGATCCTTCAGGTTTGAATTAATCATATCCATACCCGAAAAAGCAAGTAAAAAAACAGTAGAAGACACCGACACCCCGAACTTTATTTGTTGCCCACCAACTACCACCCAATTTCAAACCCCCCCATAAATCGTAGGCCATATTACAGACGAATACCGCCGGAAAATGGATAACAATGGATGTATGAGGTCGAAAACCAAGCCCCCCGTTTTATATTGAAAAAGAAACGATTACAACTCTTGAGAAGCACCCTTTCCAGACTTGCCAGACTTCTTGGGGAGAAGGTTCTGGTGAATGTTGGGCAAGACACCACCCTGGGCAATAGTGACGTGTCCGAGAAGCTTGTTCAATTCCTCATCGTTACCTATTAAGGATGTTAGAACTGTTTAGATTTTATTTCAAAAGTTGAAATAAAAGCTGAGTTAAATTGGATGACTTACGGATGGCAAGCTGAAGATGACGAGGGATGATACGAGTCTTCTTGTTGTCACGGGCAGCGTTTCCAGCCAACTCGAGAATTTCGGCAGCGAGGTACTCAAGAACAGCGGCGAGGTAGACGGGGGCACCGGCACCAACACTAGAGAAAACCAATCAATACCGAGGCTTTGTTTATAAAGGGGGGCGTATGAGACATACCGTTGAGCGTAGTTTCCTTTCCTCAGAAGACGATGGACACGACCGACGGGGAAAGCAAGACCGGCCTTAGAAGAACGGCTAAAAGGAATCAAAGTTAGAAAAAGAATCCAAAAAAGTGAAATCCGATTTTAAATCCGAAAAAAAACGCGAAAAACTGGAATATTTTTGACGAGTTTAGATCGAAACCGCTTACCTCTGACTGGGCTTGCCGCTGGCGGACTTTCCTCCTTTTCCTCCGGAAGACATTTTAAATTTAGGTTTGGGTGGTTTGGGGTGTTTGAAAAGTTGACGTTAGCGAAGTAGACTTCGTGAGGGCGAAATAACGCGTAAGGTGGACGTGAGGAGCGGTTTGGTGTTGAGTTGGAAGATGGATGAACGAGAGAAGAAGAGAAAACTATGAAGCGATGGGCGATGGGGTGGTCTTTATAGGGTGTGATCGGGGTTGGGTTGCATCACACGAAAGCAGGAAGGCAAGAAGCGCTACCGACACACAAATAAATTCTGTGGGTGAGCGAACGCCAAAACAGATCCTAGCGCGTCTGAGGCAAGCAGGGTTAGGGGATGGGGGGGTTTGTGATCGGTGATTCGTGATGGGTGATGGGGGTGCGTGGGCAGGGGCAAGCAAGTGAGAGAGACACAGAAGGGCAGGGATGCCGGTGACCGTAGTTACAACTGGGTGTAGTGGAGTAGAGCAGAGTACGAGTGCAAGCAAATGAGTTGAGGACAGTCCTCGGTAAAGTCACAGATGCGAGGCTGGGACTCTCCCTTATTGGTTTGACTGCCTGTTTCCTAACCCCTGCTCCGCTGCACACACCTAGCGGAATGGGGGGAGTGACGCTACTGCGGCAACGCAACGCAACGCAACACAACGAATATGTCGCGGAGGCTGGACTTGCAGCATTCAACAAGACACTGTGCAACGTTCCGAGAAATCCCAGCCACACGCGTTTCTATCGTCCCCCTGTCTGTTGATGTGGTTCGAGCTGGTGTCGCTATATAAACCCCATCGCTCCCCACGCGTCTTTCTTCTTGCTCTGTTCTTTCCCATCCTCCACCACACCGCTCAACTCACGCCAGACCGTACACCTTCGTCGTTAACTCAAATCTCAGACTCACGTCAACCCTTTTCAAAAACCCACGTCAAAAATCCCAAACTCGTTAAATATGCCTCCTAAAGCTGCCGAGAAGAAGCCCACCACCGCCGGAAAGGCCCCTGCTGGAAAGGCACCTGAGAAGAAGGTTTGTTTTGTCCCATTCTGAGTTTTCACTCAACTTTTTCGATCCGGCTCTTTTTTTGCCTTTTTTTAATTTCAAATCAAATCGGACCTAAATGGAAATAAAATTTAAAGTCACATTCTAACTTGGTTGTTACCCCTCTTTTAGGAAGCCGGAAAGAAGACTGCCGCCGCCGGTGGTGAGAAGAAGAAGCGCTCCAAGACCAGAAAGGAGACCTACTCTTCTTACATCTACAAGGGTTTGTGGAACCTGATCAAATTTTTCCATTGAGTCATTCAATTCTAATGCGTTATTTCTTTAGTGTTGAAGCAGGTTCACCCTGATACCGGTATCTCCAACCGCGCCATGTCAATCTTGAACTCCTTTGTTAACGGTATGTTACACTCGGGCCCATCTGGCACTTTATTTTTGAATAAAGTCATTTCAGTTCTAATTTTCTATTTCAGACATTTTCGAGCGTGTCGCAACTGAGGCTTCCAAGCTTGCCGCTTATAACAAGAAGTCCACTATCTCTTCCCGCGAGATTCAGACCTCTGTCCGTCTCATCCTTCCCGGTGAACTCGCCAAGCACGCCGTTTCTGAGGGTACCAAGGCCGTCACCAAGTACTCCTCATCCACCAAATAAACGAATCATTTGAATCAACGAGCAAAAAGCGAAGGGTAAACAGCGGTTTTGTTTTAAGGATTCTGGATTTGGTCTTTCTTCAAGCAAATAATTCTGTTGTTTTCGCATCGGGATGTTTGAATGATAGATCTTTTTAGGAGTCTTTGTGTTTGTTCTGTGTCTAATTATATTAAGCCTTTTTCTTTTTTCGTGGGGTCCTTGGCTTATGGTCTTTTCGGGGGCACTTCGGTGTGTTCAATGGTTTTTTTTTCTCTCAGTTTTTTTTCCTTTTTTTCTGTCAACGGGGTCACGCGAACTTGTATATTAGGAATGCCGGGCGGTTGAAATTACTGGGTTTTTTACAACACTCGCAGTGGCTTCTTTAACAAAAAATTCAGGTGCTCTGGTGTCTTGACGCGTTTCTTTGGATCGATATTAGATGTCTTGATTTGTCGAGTACTATCTGGATACGTGGCTCTGGAACCTGGGTCATCTCCCGCCCGTTTGGTTTACGATCGATAACCGACATTCTACCGAGACTTCGAGAATATTCCCAATCAAAGAACGGCCGAGAACAGTACGGGCTATTAACAGTAGACCATCTCAGCGATATCGCCTTTCACGGAACCCCGATAGTCCGAGTGAGAGATCGAGCATACGGAAGTTCGAGAGCTATATAGGGAGAGAAACGAAAAGCAAGAAAGTGTTCCTTTGTAATGGTATATAGATTGGTGAATTATTTTTAATAAAAAAATATCCAAAAAACTTATATATGAAAAATTTGTTACAAATTTTTGATTACTTTTCTGATACCTGACTTCTCGTTCTGGAAAAAACCACCACGTCACACCCTGTCGCTGAGACCATAAGTTGCCTCTGACCCGACCTGCGTGAGTGATGCCCCGTGACCACCAAAGAAAAAACAACCCCCCTACTAAGCTAGGCCAGATCAACCAATGCAGGTACCTGATCGGGGGTGCCAGCTCGTCGAATACGGTTGGCCGATCGAATCGGGTACGTTTTGCTTATAATTACTTACTACAGCTATCTGCGAAGGAGGAAAAAAATTTGTGAAAATTGAATTGAACAACTCATCGAAGTCCCAACATTACCCGATGTACGGGTGTGTGCCCTAGAGACGGCAGGATGTGCTGGACTCCCTTCGGGATGTGTTCTTGTAGGAAAGTATTAGAGCTGGTGGTAAGGTTAGGGTCGGGGTGTATTGGGTTATTCACCTAGAATAGCTTATAACAGAATATTCATGAAATCCATGAAACATAACAGAAAACCATAGAATACTATTGGGGTAATATAATAAATTCTCATAGTATTCTATTTCCCATCCCTATAAAAAAATCTTACCTTTACACAGCTCTACATTGTATTATTCTCAAATCTACCTCTAAGCCAAGCCAGCAAAACTTCTCAAAAACGAGTGATAGATCATGATATACACTACCATCCCTAGGTGGCTAGCATAATCGGCAGAGATTTCCGGCGTTACCAACGCATGTCGCAAATCTTCCCGCGGCTGAAGCGAGCTTAAAACACGGTCACCCCTAACCCTGGGCAGTAGATATTGTAATTTGTAAAATAGCCACCCACCTTCTCCTCCTGGTGCCTTACAGGACATGATTCTCATTCACCGCTCAGGGGTCCCGTTTTTTCCCTCCTTTCCTTCTCATTCACTCACTCCCTCGCTGCAAAATGCAGGAGGTAGGTATGCTGGGTTGATAACCCACGACACGTCGCGTGTCTTTTGGCAACCCCGGTTCCACATCCCCCTTTCTTTTGCTGCTGGACCAACCTCCTGTTTTTTTTTTTTTTTTCAAGTTTAGGGACCTTTTCCTTTCCTTTTTTTTTTGAGACTGGTAGGGAAAATTAGTCTTGGCTAGGATTAACAAACATATGTAGTTCTTTCCCTTTTGTCTGGTTGAATTCCTTTTGGCAATATTGTTGTCTGTTACTGTAAGCTGGACAGTCAGCGTGCACTCGGTCACTCGCTGGTGGTAGGGTTATAAGGCAGTAATAATCCTGAAAGCGTCCGGCACCGGGTGGGTCTTCAATGAGGATATCAATACAGTGTTTGACTGGTTTCTTGCCAAGTGTCTTATCAGGTGCTAGTCTCCGTAGTCTTTTACCTGACTTGCCTATGTAGTAGGGGTAGATTAGTCTAGCTAGATTACTGCTATCTATAAGAATTTTGAGTATTGATATATAATGAGATTAAGACTGCCCTTTGAGGAAATCAAAATGAAAAGTGTGGATAATAAGATGAATACAATCTATTGGTGCTGTATCTCTAATCATAAAGGCCGTTAAATAATAAGAAACTATAATATACGCATTTACGTCTCTAGAAAAACACATTTTTGCACAAAAGCCTTCTAAAACCCCTAAACTACTCTCACTATCGTAGATTAACCCATGTCACACTTCTTCAACATAAACTTTCCATTCTTCTTGTGTCTCTTCCTTAACATTGAACCACCCCCTCGCCAACCCACCACCACTCTCGGTTGGCTGACTAAAAGCCACAAGCCCCTTCTCCACGGTCATCCCGTATATAAATGTACTCCTAGCACATTCCAATAACCTCCTCGCAACCCCCTGGCGTCTGTACGAAGAACATGTCCATACACGGGATATACCCAATAGCGCTTTTTGGGGCGTAGAGGAGATGGATACAGAGGAGGAAGCGGTAGGGTGAGCAGTAGGCGGCTTACTTTCGGTATCATCATCTTCCCCTACCTTTGGAGGAGTACTATTGAGGACGTAAAAAGCTTTGGTGATCTTCTCAGCAAGGAGAAGGCCAATGCATTTTTTCCCTTGAATGTAGAGGTATACTTTAAACCTCTCACCTACGGTCCCATCTTCCCATAGCATCGCATCTTCAATCTCCCCTGCCCCAAGTTCGACATCAACTACCTCCATAACTTCACGAACCTTTCTCTTCTCTGAAACACTACTCTTTCTATCTACGACTAGAACTCTCACCTCCCCCTGCCCCTCCCCTTTCCACACAGCCTTTCCCTTACTCCCCAGCGGGAAGTCAACCCCTCCGACTGATTTCGCGTGAAACCGCTTATGTAGTGCTTCGTCATCCGGCGTAGAGGGGTGATATGACATACCACAGACTTTACATGTTGTGCGGAGAGGCTGGCCAAGGTCTATAATCGACTGTGTCAATTTCTGCTTTGGTTTCTGCTTACTAGAAGACGGTTCTGCAGTCCGGCGAGGGGGTATAGAGCGGGTGAAGAATGTGAATCCAGGTTTCTTTTTCGGGAGTGGTGGAGAGGAGCGAGGGGGGGAGGATACAGGAGTATCGTCTATGTCTGGGATGGGTGGGATAGATGAAGAACGTGGAGGGGATGAAGGGGTGGAGTCATCTTCCTGGAGGAGCCGGCGGCGTTTGGATGCGTGTGAGGTTGTGGTAGTGGGGGGTTTGCGAGAGTATGTGGTTTTTGGTGGGCGACTGGGTGTGTTAGCAGGAGTGTCTTTTTGGTAATTAGGGTGGGAAGTACCGTTTTCTTGTGATATCAGACATGGTGGGGTGTGGGTGGTGGGAGTGGTGTAAAGTGGTTTTGTGAGTTGGGGACGCGTTGGAGAGACGCGTTGGGTTTGCACGTGGGGTGAGGCGTCATGCATGATTATCTGTGTAACTTTGGTATGTTATTATAAACATACCGTATCTGAACACATCGAAATCTAAACTTATATTGGCCCTCGCATATACGTTATATATTCATAAATGTTAGTGTGCTTTCATAGGGGATTGCCTACGTATATTTCGCCTGTTTTTATGGATCTCATTTGCTTTATAGACATCACGTTAATCGACTCTGGTCAAAACATGCCTTTTAACCTAGTTGGATCCTTTAGTAACGTCAGTGTCACATCTAATTTATAGCTATTTACTGGGTGATGTATATGTAGCTTATATTGTAAAGTGGGTGGCTTGCTGTAATAGAAATTGGCTGTTGTTTGGTTAACATTACTACCTAGTAGTTCTAGGTAGTTATAGTCAATGAGGGAATAAAGGTTCCAGAAGTGGCTATCAAATAATTTAGGGTCACGATATGGCTCGTGTAGAATTTTGACTCGTCAAATAGGGATGTTGGGATTTTGCTTCTAAGGGATTGTTGTGTGGGCTTTATCATCTCTTCTTGCGCATCCCTTTGTTATTATTTACTGGGTTTAGTGCACTAACCTAGCTCTTAGATCAGCCTGGTAATCAGATAGGTTCATGTCTATGAAAACTTGATATATCTTGCCCTACTAAGATAAGACATACGAAAAAATTTCCACCTTATATATCGTTGGCAATATACAAAGGAAGATAAAAACAAAAAACTGCAACCTAAAGTAATATCTTAATAATAACACTACACGACACAGTTCAATGGAAAGATGGTTTTATGGTTATCGCTTCTCGCTATTCGGGGAACTGGTGGATAATGGGGAGGGGGACCTGGATTAACAGTATAAGTTTGTACTTGATTAAGAAACGTTGAGAAACCTTTTGGGTGTTTACCTAGAATATCGACTTTTAGACGGAAGTGGACTCGGCTATGCTTCCGGTAGCTTCCAAGGGGTGGATGAACTGCTGAAGCATCACAGCTGCTTGATTATACCCTTGGGATAAAGTATTGTCTAATGCCGTGTCTCCACGTATGTCTAAAAGTGAAGTATCGGCTCTATTTTTAAGTAGAAGTTCGATAATAATCTCAAGTCCTCCAAATTCTGCTATGTGTAATGCCGTCTCCTCATAATCGTTTATAGCTGAGATATCAGCTCCGCTTTGGAGAAGTAACTGGACCACTCTCCTTCTCGGGGTACCGCCATATGTAATGCTGTGTTGCCATACTTATCCTTAGCTGAGGTATCGGCTCCATTTATGAGCAACAAATGGACCGCCATCTCTTCTCCTTGGAGGACTGCCATGTGCAACGGTGTCCCCCAGTTTTCATTTATGGCTGATATATCGACATCCCTTTCAAGAAGTAGTTGGAGTACTATGAATTCTTGAAACTCATCATCTGATCAGCATGTTTGGCGTGCCATCCATCTTTGACGTGCCGCTAAGTGTAATACCGTATTGCCTTTATTATCCACTGCTGAGATATCGACCCCGTTTTCGAGCAGCAACTGGACCACCGTCTCTTTCCCTCCAAGTACTGCCTTATGTAATACTGTCTCCTCGTTCTCATCGATGACTGACATATCGGCACCTTTTTCGAGTAGTAGTTGAAATATTGCCAATCTTCGGGGTATCTGCCAACTTCGGGGTGTCGACCATCTCCAGGGTTCCTCCCTTACTTGATTTTCTGTCACGTGTAACGCTGTATTGCCTTTATTATCTGTGGCTGAGATATCGGCTCTGTTTCCGAGTATCAGCTGGACTATCGTCTCGTGTTCTTGAAGTGCCGCTATGTGCAATGCCGTATTGCCATTAATATCCGCGGCTGAGATATCAATCCCATTATCAAGTAGCAATCGGACCACCGGCTCGTAGCCTTCTATTATTGCTTTATGAAGTATTGGCGTGATGTCTGGGCCTACGTTATTTTTTGTTTCTAGCAGCCTCCGTACTACTGTAGTTTTCCGTGATTTGATTGCAAAATGTAGTGAGGGATTTTCCTTGGAGAGGGTGGAAGTATTCGAGATCCTGGAAAGAAAATAACTAGGTAATCTCATAACTCTGAGGAGGAGTTCTGTTAATAAATTCTCAGAGTCCTCGTACGCTAGAACATGTGACCAAGAATAGTACGTCAACTGCATATGATGAAAATACAACTTCCGGGGATTGGTGGGATAAACACATATAGTTATAGCGCCTACATGTGTAAATATACCTTTGGGATATGCCTAAAGATTGTGGGGAGAGTAAGCATTAACAGGCGCCAAAATTAGTTCATATCACGATATCTAATCTTGTCATAAGCTGGCCAGGAACAGTTTGTTTCGTGCCTGGAATAAGCAGAGATGGTCACGTGATCGTGTCTGAGCTAGTGACTACGCGCAAAAATAAATATCGATACCTAGTATTAATTCTCTGGGCTATCCTTTATTCGAGATTTTACCAGGCACTAGTCATTACGAATTGTAGCTTAGCCCTCAAATAATAGCATTCCTTAATACGTCATATAAGTATGGCCCAACCTATTATAAATGGAGCATTCCTTCTTGGGACCCTTAAAAAACGATAGTATTTAGAAATCCTAATTCAGTTGTGTAAAAAGTGTTATTTGGCACTGGTAGTTTCCTACGAATCAGGGATTTGAACGGTAGTCATTAACTGGATATGGTCAATATCATTTATAGGGATTAGGAGTATGAGCTAGTTAGGTCCATGCACAGAGAATCGCGCAAAAAATACTTCGCCCCAGACTAAGGATTATTATAACTAAGTATTAAGATACTACTGTATAATATCTATATCATGGCTCCTCAACAACAATAACAGGGTTACGCAAACTCAGGAAAAATCTACATTCATCTAGCAAGCGTTTCTTGCACTTCTCTATTCCAATATCGTAGCAAACTCTTCCTTCATCTGAAAGATTATCAGGATCAGTTCCGAACTCTTCGCCACACATTTCAGCAGCAGCTTCATGGCTATTAATTGGTAGTAAATTATTAGTACTAGTTTTATGCATAGGCTAAAAGCACCCAGAATTATAAAACTTACAAGCAATAATGGCATTTTGTTATCCGGGAGGTGCTCTCGGGGATTACTCTGACATTAAGAGACTTGAGATACTTGCTGGTGTCCTCGATACAGTGATTATACTGTGACTTTTAGCCTGTTATATATATTTCCCTCAGAATCAAACTACTTGTGGGGGAACTGACGAATTGGAGATCATCATCACACCGGGGGACAGCTGCAGCCTGAATAAGTGCCGCCGAGGCAGCGAGAGAGAGGATGATGTTCCTGAATTGCATTTTAAAACTTTGTTTTTTCTAGAGATATAATTAAGACTAGAAGTATTTGGTGTTGGCACTTTGGAATTGTGAAGGAGATGATAAATCTGAATGAGAAAGAGTGACTGTAAAGAGTGACAATATGAAACCAAAAGAATGACCCACGGTGCCGAAGTTCGCCAACACTCAGAAACCGGGGAGTGTACTAGGGTTTATAAGGGAAACGTTCAGTGGTCAAAACGCGATATCATGATACCCGATAAAACAGGCTGTTCTACTAAAGGACTGACATGACCATCACTCAGGATCTGGTATAATCTTGGCTCTATCAATCGCTTATGGAAGTATCTCCCTCTACCAACCAGAATTTGGTTCTACTGGGATTCCCCGCCAAAAGAACCTGGATGCCTGTAATCTTGATAACTTTGACAGGGCTACAAATAGCTCGATCGTAGATTTACTTCACGGGGAGAGTCTAAATTACGTACTGATGCCTTCTGATGATCGTCAGGGGTAGAGAAACTCGCGGGTTATTCCGCTAGATATGGCGCTCAGTCCATTAACATGCCATTGAGTAACGCTTCGACATTCGGGGTACTTATTCAAATAATTCAAGCCCCGAAATGCGAATCTCCGGGTGCAAATCAAATTTATAGTCGGCTCTAGGGAGTGGAGTCTTGGGTATAAAGCTACTATATAGGGGGATATCGAAACGGATGGTTCCTGCGCTATGGTAACAAAGGTTCTTTTGTCTCGGAGCCAAGCTGCTTGAGATTGTGATCGGCTGTCTAAGTATAAGCCACTTGATTGATAGGAATCATAGCGACTGTTCTAGAAGTTGGGTAGTTAGGTAGATTTGGAACTTCACGAACTGGAGTGAAAGCTTGTGATGCCTAGAGTTCCGCTAATCAGACTCTAAACTAGGTACCTAAGGTAAGTCCCTTATTCCATGAGCTAAAAACTAGAAATTTAACTACTCCACTAGGTAGAAACTTAGTTATAAATCCCCAATATATATAGAAGAAAATGGTTATCTCAGTAGAGAGATAGAGATCACTTCCTGTCACTAGTGAACGCGCAAGAGCCCATATCTAACTTTGTGATTGGTGCACCCGGAGAGATATCGAAATCAAATATATCCATCGGGATTCCCATAGTTGTGCACGCATTTGGGATCTGTGTAAAGTTAGTTGGTGTTAGAAGCGGAAAACTATGAGGCTCCTTACATCGACAATCCCCGCGATATGGCCTTGCACCGGCGCGCAAGAAAGTAGAAGATAAATCTGCTCTCCAGAGTATCCGTATCTCTTCAGATACTCAAATACTCTCAAGCAAGTCTGCCTATACGCCACAGTCACATCCATATAATGCTGCTTCCCACTCTCATCCACAGAGAACCCCTCGAATGTCAGCATCCTCCCCGGGCCAAAATGCGGCTCCACGGGACCAGGGATAAAGATGGGACTCTTCATATCCAGCTCCTGAATTCCACCCTTCATCAGAGAGAACTTGAATGTGATAACTCCCGCCATCTCTATCGCACCGCAGAAACTAATCTCCCCATCACCCTGTGAGAAATGTAAATCTCCAACAGAAAACTTTGCCCCAGGGATATGTACAGGCAAATAAGTTTTACTCCCCCTCGACAAGTTCTTAATATCACAGTTGCCACCATGTTCTGGGCGGCCGGGAATAGTCCTTGCACCCTCTTTCCCGATTTTATCTTTCAGTTCTCCACTTGCAGAGCCAGCGTGAATGTTGCGTAGTTCTGGAAGGTTGGCGACAACACGGTCGAGGTGAGTAGATTCAGCCACGAGCACCGATTCACGACGGGTCCATTCCTCGAGGATCTCGGGGGAGGGAGCACACCCCATGATACCAGGGTGGATGAGGCCAGGGAATCTCACATGTGGGATATGACGCGAGGAGCAGAAAATCCCTTCAAAGTCCCAGATTGCTATTTGCAGTCACTACACTGTTCATATCTATTAAAAAGCGAAGAGAACAAACCTTTCGCAGCCTGTGGATAATGTTCGTCTAAAAACCCACCACCATTCTTTTTATCAAACACAGCCGTAAAACCCCATGGCTGCTCCTGGAACGGCTGTACATCTTGGATCTCAACAACAAGAACATCGCCGGGTTCGGCACCCTCGATTTCAAAGGGTCCGCTGAGGTAGTGGACCGAAGTTAGGTCAACATTTTTGACATCATCGGCGCTGTCGTTGTTTTGGATTTGGCCGCCGGTCCAGTCTAGACATTCGACCTTTACCGTTTCGCCAGGGGTGATCTTGCCGACGAAGGGGACTATGGCAGTGGTGTTAGATTTGGATTAATGTTTCGGAGAGGGGACGAAGTACTATCAGGATGCCAGCGGTTCTGAGACGAGTTAGTATCAATCACAAGAGCTCTAGAAAGGGTTTAGATAGGTTAGACTTACGTGGAGGTAAGGCTGCTCGTGTGCAGGCTTGTTAAGATCAACTTTGAGGGCGGTTCGGAGAGGTCCAACAGGCATTGGTGGTGCTTTCTAGGGGAAATCTAAATGTAACTCTGTGAATATAATTGTAATATCAAGAAGCTTAGTGGGGGTTTGAGTCTGGGGGGAAATTGAGCTCTTTATCTCTGTTACTTGTGGGGCAATCAATGGGTTTGTATCTCCGCATTACATGTAGGTTAAGATAGGAACTGTGCGAATCGATGATCAATCCCTTCTAACAAGCGGGGTACCCCGAGTAAAATGTCTATCGCTTTATAACTATCACTGCCGAAGGGTTCCAATTAGTAAACCCTAATGCTACAAAGATGGGGGGGTAGACTTCTGCGGAGAATATTTACAGATATCTCCTCCATGCTCGACAGGATCATTACCTATTTGGGTTTTGTCAATAGAACGGTTAAAGACGGGCAGATGAGGTCATCGCGGAGGGCGGGGAGATAAAGCAGGTGCCTTATCACTTTTTATCGCTTATCGTGCACAGGCCGCATTGCCGGCCCTTGCTGCTAATAATCTGTACTAATATTAGTAACTGAAATCTGGATAAAAGGGTAAGGGGATGGCTGTGTTAAGTATCATATCTTGACGAATGTGTTATATTAGGGTTAATACTGGGGTTTCGTGGAAGTTATGTTTTAACTGATATTGTCGGGAGACAAAAATAACCGACATCCATAACCTATGAGTACAAGTAATATTTATAAAATGTTACTATAACACTACTCTCTGACTAGAACCACAACTCTAGAGGCTTTTCAGAAGCCTAGAGTGCTCATAGAGCACTCTAGCTGGTACTTAGGTTTGTTCACTACATGCGTTGCCTGCTCAAGGGTATTTGTTGTAACAACCGTTGTACTTATTAGTTTAGGGCGCCGGTTATTTTTGTCCCCTGACAATAATTTGTTGTATATCCCTATATGCTGTCTTCCTTGTGCAACCGTAATCCTCGCATATCTCCGTAGTGTAGTCCCACTAGCTAAGTTAGTTAGTTGGCATGGGTGCTAATCTCGAAGGACGTACCCAGGGGACCTTGTCTATTATTTATTTTCTACAAGTGATACCTTTGATTTCACTCCGGGGATTTGGAATACCGGCTATAAATGAATGTTAACTAACAGTATCTTTTGAGGATGGGCTGGCGGAGGGATGCGTTGGTAATGTTGGGTTCCCTTACTAAATGATCTTGGGGAGCAAAAAAACAAAATAAATACATGAGGTTTTTGTAGTTTCTTGGGACGGGGTTGAAGTTTCTCAGGATGGCTCCCCCATCATAATAAATCACTCGACTAGTAGAAGCCAAGGGCTGGAATTGCCTCTATACCTAGTTAAGGTGGTTAGGTGTATGGTGTTGATGGCAAATTTTCGCATATTAGGGCACTACGGAAGGGGATTTTGGGCTGTGTAGAGGCTGGATGTTAGTAAAGTACGTAAGAATCCGTTGTCTATC
Source organism: Verpa conica (assembly GCA_033030425.1). NCBI lineage: Eukaryota > Fungi > Ascomycota > Pezizomycetes > Pezizales > Morchellaceae > Verpa > Verpa conica. Next base: position 1,031,232 of record JAUFSD010000008.1, on the reverse strand, counting down.
TCCAAGATCTAAATTACCCAGCAACACCCTAAGGCGGGGCCACGAGTCCATGTGCATTATAGTATGAAGATTACGTTTCATAAAGTACACCTCATAATCATAAAGACCAAGAAATAACGCAGATGGACTATCTAGTAAAACAGCGGTTCCACCAAGGGTCTGTCCGGATGTTATGATCTGGGGTGTGTATCGCGGGATTTTGTCGGGTATTAGACGATTTATTATTTTCGATCTTAAGAGGTGGGGAGGATGACGGCAGCTTTCCACCCTGAGTTCTCCAAAGTGTTTTCCTTGAGGGATAGGACTCTAGTATCTATGCTGAGTTCAGGAGTTTTCCCTCTGCCACGACCTAGCCCTCAAAGGTAAACCCCCCACTTTATACGGCACTGAGATACTGTAGAATATAGACTCAGTCTACACTGTTTGTTTCCATGTATTGGATGGGTAAATTATTAAACCCGACAACACGGTGCCGGTCCGTTGATGCAAGAACTCTTGGCACCAAAAAAACCCGTATGCACGACTAATCGGCATAACTCCAAGCAGACCTAGATCGAGGGTGTGAAGGGAAATCATATGTTTCCCCATATAAGGAGTGAGAATCGATGATCATGAGCTGTCAAAAAAGGCCCAAGCCAAGGAACTGCACAATCTCGATCTGCAGGGTGTTACCCTAGATTATGTATGTAAAATCCGTGGACAAACATCATTCGTCAACTTATCTAAGGAAGACAACAAGGGAAAGAAACTTCTAGTGAGCCTCATAAAACCAAAACCTCCCCCTCAACACCTTTTTTTTTGTTTGTCTTTTGTTTCGTATGTTAATGTATTTCCAACTTCTCACCATAATTCAAGAGGAACATTAAGAAAATCAGCAGCACCAATATTTACTACAACAGGTAAGACCATTTTTACTAAGGATTTTAAAGAAATAGAAATACTTAATTTTACTAGTAACTTATCCATAGCCCTCCATGGCCTCAATCCACACCCTCCCCCCCGAGCTCCTCCTCTTAATCGCCCACAACCTCCATCTGAAATGCCTTCTCTCCCTCCACCGTACTTCCCGCCGACTCAACACCCTCCTCAACCCCACAATCCAAGAGATCGCCCTCGAGGACAAAAACGGTGTTTGCGCCCTCCTCTGGGCCGCCCGCTACGGCCACGAACCCCTCGTACGCCTCGTCCTCGACAAACGTGCCACGGAAATCGACATTCAATCCGGCTCTCGCGGGACAGCACTACACCGTGCTGCTGCAAGCGGCCACGAAGGTGTCGTCCGAACACTCCTCGAGAAGGGGATCGACGTCAACATCATCGAGTCTATGGGGCTCACCACAGCGCTCCATTGGGCAGCTCTACAGGGCCACGAGGAGACCGTAAGGGTACTCATCGAGTCAGGCGCCGACGTAGGAGTCCAAGATGCGACGCAGGAAACTGCGCTGCATTGGGCTTCGAGACGCGGTCATGACGGGATTGTTAAGCTTCTTCTTGACGCTGGCGCGGACATTATGGCCGTGGATGAGATTGGGAAGACCCCGCTTCATAGGGCTACTTGTGCCGGTGCGCGGTTGCCAGGGCCTGGGGATGGGACGATATTATTGCTGCTGGATCAGGGCGCTGATATTGAGGCTCGTGATGAGCTTGGGAGGACGGCGTTATCGTGTGCGGCAGAGGGCGCGAATGATAGCTTGGTTAGGTTACTACTGGATAAAGGCGCGGATATCACAACAAGGGATAATCTAGGTCAACAGGTGCTGCATAAAGCGGCATGGGGTGGTAGTTCGGCAGTTTTGAAGCTGCTGGTGGCGAAGGGGGCGGATGGGAGTGGGGTTGATGAAAGTGGGGTTGCGCCAGTGGGGAGAGCGAGGAACCCAGAGGTTAGAGAGTTGATGCTACAATTGGGACTTACTGAATAGTCTAGCTAGGTATATCTTGAACGGAAATAATGAATTGTGGGGGGGAGACTTGGGCTGGTTTCCTTTTCTCCTTGTCTTCTTTGGGGGGGTATTTGTCTTTATTATCTTTACTTGTAGATTATAGTTTTTTTTTCTTCTCTTTGGTTTTCTTATGCGTGTGGAGTTTACAGATCGATACCAATATTATGTTTTTTTCAGAATTTTGCCAACCTTGCAATAAGTTTCTGGTGTTTGATAGAGAATATCATAATCACATACGGGGGAGGGGGGGGGGTAATACACCGCTTGGCATGGTGGGGCAAGATAAGATACTGCGCATGCGTGGCCAGTTGCGCACCATACAAATTGATCGACTTCCTGCAGTAGTATAATTGACCCACATCTTCACTCTATATGTGATTAGAAACACGTGCAGTTTAGATCTTACTCCTGAGTTCTCCTGCGCATGTGCACATGTGCGCATATGCCAGTGGATCTACCGTGGATCTAACCGGCTACATCTGTAATATCCATAGCACCTGATTAAGTAGGTACATGTAACTAATATGCGTGACCAGGTATATACGCGTAGTACAAGAAGGGGCTTTATTTGTGGGAGTGACTATTGCTCAAAGGGTATGGGTTGTACGGTGCACTTTAGCTCTCTCAGTTTACAAGAATACTCTCAGTGACTACGTACTGAGAGTAAGAAGGCTCGGAAAGCACTTTATTAGGTCTCTATACTCCCTCCGTAACACCACCCCAATCCTCAGTTTACAGTATTCTTATAGCGGGGGTACACGTGTATTGTACTCCGGGCTGCAGGCACCGGCCAAACTTGAATAGACTCCAAGACGTTTATTCCTATTTACACTGGCTGTCCTCCTTTGCATACCTTGGAATTCTTCATCCTATGACTATACTACATGCGGTTTTGGCAATCAACCTATAGTAAAAAAAGAAAGTATTAGCTGAACCATCTAACACCACTTACCCACTGGCTAGAAACCCAGTATTCATCTAGGACCGACGCTGGCCCGGCAAATCTTCCGCTTGCGCATGAGGCAGGAATTCCGCTTGGAAGGAGACAAGGCTTTCACTTGAATAGGAAACAAGCTTTCTATCTGAACTAGAATCAGGAATTACATTTAAACAGGGGCAAACATTCCGTTTGCCTGTGTGTCCTAGCGCTGGTATTGAGGTTGGGTCCCTGTAGTCACGCGATCTCATGGGGTTACGTTACTGCGGGGTGAGGGTGTGAACGTACCGGTAGGTTGTTTGTGGAGACAAATTAATTTGTATCAGTGTTACGTTTCTTGAAGTGTTTTGTACGAGAGGCTATTTGTTGGCAGTCTAGTTAGGGTGATTTGTTAAAACAGGAGGGGTTGGTGACAGGAGCATGTTGGGAACACGGGGTGGTACTCTACATGTAGTTCTTACTATAGGAAAAGGCTTATAATTTCTTTCTCTAACCTTATATACGGCTGCAATCACAAAAAAAAATATCAAAGTAAAGAAAATACCCAATTTCTAAATAACTACCTAGATAATAAAAAGAAAGAGTGATATACACAACTAAATATCCCATATCCGCAAAAAAGAAAAGTCCGTAAATTAAATGCAAAGTACCTTCCATCACTTAGTCACGATTTATTTTCTATCCTTACCAATAGTTGTAGTCCCAACCTAAAATTCAAAATTCCCTCTTTACCCCTGGTTCTTCCTTTGCGCCCGGTGTTCTAGGGCCCTTCAAGTCCCTGATGTTTAGCTTATCTAGTGTGCCGAAATTGAGATTCAAAAACTCGTGTTTATTCTTCCACATCACTTGGCTTTCTACAGCTTCGGGTGTGAGGGTTACCAGTTCCGGTACTGGTTCAGTAATCTTTGTAATTAGGTACTGTTTTTGTAGGTGAGCTGTTAGCACCTATCTTTCGGATACTCCTCTCCCGACGGTCCAAACTTACAGCAGTGCTAGCCTCGGCAATTCCGTATATCAACACACCCAGCCATGGCACCTTGATCAAGAAGTAGAACCCGACCCCGAACCCAAATAGGAGCCCTTCTCTCTCTCTAAACCACCTTCGTTTCTGCTCGCTTGTGAAGGGCACCCTTGAGAAATAAGGCTCTAGTAACTCTCGCATGAGTCCTCGAGAGGCAAAGTAGCTTTGCAGGAACATGACCATCCATCGTCGCGGCAGGAAAATGCCAACTGCGAATATTCCGACGGCTGGAGGGGTTCCAAGAGTTGTGGAGAGCGTATAGAAGGAAGCAGAAGGAAGGACGAAGCTACGAAAGGATATTAGCGGTTGGGCTTAGATTTCGGTCTGGGAAGGGGTGGTTTACCGGCCAACAACAGGTGTAAACGAGAGGATATACACGGCGAGGGATATCCCAGCACGTCTAGCCCATCGTTGGAGAAAAATTACTACTGGGTTCTTCCCATCGGCAGGGGGTACACGAGGGCATGAGGAGAGGCGGGGGTGGTAGAGCTCGCGGAGGGTGCTGCGTTCTTCAGAGGAGTGTTTTTTCATGTAGGTATCGTCGACCCATTTGAGTGATTGCATGAACCTTCCGTACCATGCTTGTTAGTTCCTTCCCGTACATATTCTGGGGGGTGTACCTACATGTCGTCCATGGCCGGCGAGATGTACCGCATTAACTGCATCAAAAAGAATGGTATCTGCAATACACTCTCCTCTGCAAATTCAACGTACGACAGAACCCGATATGCACCACTCATATCCGCGAACAATGCCATGAACGCCAAGAAGACCTTGAATATGAATACTGGTGCCACCACGATAATACGAATCGCGATACCAATACCGACAGCTATGGCTGCTTGACGGTAGTGCTCTGTTTTGAAGAGGTCGGGGTTTTGAAGTGCGCGTAGGGCTGGACATAGTTAGTTACATGAGAAATTTAGAGACTGAGGGGCATTCGTACCGCCCACAATGGTGAGCTGAGCACCGCGTAATATGGCATTGAGGTCAAAATTGGACGACATTTTGCTGGTGGGGTTTGGAGTACCCAGGGGGGGGGATTAGGTTGATTTATGATAGTTGGAGGGGAGGCTGTGTACCTTAGATGTGTCTGATTCGTGTACGTCATGTGCCAAGCCGGAACGGCAGCTAGATTGCGAATCGCGAGGAATCATAGATAATCACTCGAGATGTGACGTGGTTCGTGTGCATAGAAGGTCACTCGAGGAGGCGTCAGTTCTCACAAATAGTAATTAGGGGAATTGAGAAGTATTATTTGAGCTGGTTGGTATACTTACATTATAAGTGGGGTACGATATGTTCCTTGCAGGTTGTTGGATACTGAGTAAAGGCCCGTACATACAAGTTTATCTCGTACAGACAAAAGTGTGACCTCTTGAGACCTCTAATATGTGCGCGGAAAGTTAGTTATTTCAGACTCTGGTGACGTCTATAATATGATATAGGTGCTGTGAATATACACGCAGCCTTTTGGTAAACTATTAGTGGCAGACGCCTTTTCCTAGTAGTTTGGAGCATCAGCCACAAATATACTCCGATGTATAGGGTAAGGAGCCATATCATTGGTATACAGTATAAAGATAAAAGCCAATTTGATAGTAGCCCTGAATCCCACCCGGGACCCTCTTTTATCGCCTTGTTACACCGTGTCTAAATAAGGCTATTAGAGGAAATACAACCTATATGTAACTAAACAATTACTACTATCACCTATTGACACACTATATAATAGGCTGGCGGTGGGTCTAGTCTTCAGAGACTAGAGATAATAGTATTACGTGTACTTATAGCCACAATAACCACAACGTAGCCTATCGTGAGAAAACTTTCTACTTTACCCCCGACCATGGCATAGCGACAATCCATATCTACAATCTATTTTCTTCTTTTCTTCTTTTCATTCAGTTCCTAGGTGATAATTATTTTTAGAAAAAATACAACAATCGAAATATCCATCTTTAACCCTACCCCTGAAAGAATAGCTCTTCCAATACGGTATGCCCTCACGATGAATTAAAAATCAAACCAATCCTTTATATCTATCCCCCATCCCAAATTTTATTTCCTCTGCCGCACAGTGGCAATCGCTTTACAAAGAAAATAGGATGCGTAAACCTTTTAACTTACTAAACAACTCCAGACTTGCCAAAGGTGCTAGAAGAATATATATACAATAGCAGTATCAAAAAATATCAAACACATCGACGTATATATATACACTCTCTTCACGTTTTTATATTCATGCTCTTTCTTTATAGCTCAACATGGGATCCCCGATACGCACTAGATTTCTCCGAAACCGCTATGGCCCATTGTAGTACACCCTCCAAGAGACCAAAAAGATTGCCGACATAGCTGCTGACGCAGTTACTACATGTTCAGTTGCACAGTAAGTTACTCTAGCGCGAAAAAAGGAAGGGAAAAAAAGGCTTTATGCCTGGTTCCCAAAGTCGTTCCCTATGACCTTCACAGATCCCATACGATTGGCTGAAACCACCTCCATACTAAACACCTAACTCTATGAGTCTTAGCACTACTGATCCTAAAATAAGACTCCTCTACAGACTTCTAAAATCTCGTTAAAATCCCGCAGTAACGTGCCTGCGCATTAAAAACGCAATCGGTACTTTCAACTGTCTCAAATCCATCCTCCATACATATTTTTTCCTATACAAGTCGCTCCTAGAACACATTTATGTCCCCCCACACTGTATCCCGCGGTTTCCTATCGTGCTGGAAATGGTGGAATCTCCAGAGTGCGACTAAATTACCGAGGCTTACGGTTTAGATTACGTGTGAGTTGTGGGAGAGATTGCAGGTATTGAGGCGAGCATTAGATGAGGAGTGGGATTATTTGGGATATTTTATGGGGAGAAATACGAACTTTGGGGCGGTGGGAAGGATGAGTTGGTGAAAGGGGAGGAGTTAGTGAAGAGGTGGGGGAAGGTGGGAGAGGGAAAGAGGTGGTGGAAATGTTGGTAGAGGAGGTTGCGGGGTGGTGGGTGTGGGGTGAGGTTAGGAATGAGGTGGATGAAGATGAGTGGGAGTATGTTGAGGCACTGGATGAAATATGGGTGAATTATGGGAGAGAATTCGGAGATGATTGTAGGGGGGAGTGAGACAGGTTATTTTCTGGGGGATGTTGAGAAAATTAATTACTGATATGCACTAAAAACAGAAATCGCACCTTGGTGCGCCTGAAGCTACAAATGAACTAGACAAACTCGGGAAACTAGTTGGAGAGCAGGGTTTGCGGCTTTCAACTACGTTTATAAAGAAACTAGCCCGTAGGAATATTAACTGGGGGCTAGGTTGATTCTAGGCTGGTGTAAATATGCTTTATATATAATAGTTTTATTTGGGTTAGTTTATGATAAGTATTATCTTGGTTAAGGGGGGGGGGGTTGACTTATTGGGACGATACCAAGCTGAAATGTAAGGTTAGAACTAACAGCAACAAAATATTATAGTTTTAGCTAATGAAGTCGGAGGGAGTAGTGAAATCTTTGAGGAGCTACTATGAGCCATAGGAGGTAGCATTGAGACAGCTGCTAGGTCAACAAAGCGTGGAAGGGCCACAATAAAAACTCAGTGGACCTGAGGTGATAAAAAAGAGAGCTAGATAAAGGATACGTTATGAAATACTTAGAGGCTGAGCTGTTAAGCGTTTTTCATGTGTTGGGGACCAAGCCAGACCTTTTTTAAAAAAATTTCTACTAACAGAGCCCAAGGATAAGCCGCCTCACAGTCATTTGATTTACAAAGTAGCTAGTTCCTGCACCCAGAATACATACACCTAATGGATTAAACAACTATCACATATAGACCAACGTGCGCGTGGTTATTTACGATTAGTTGATTCATTCACATACATATAGTAGCTTATTAGTTCATATAATATCACTCGGGAGTAGTAGGTAATTTTAGTGAATCAATGAATGAATTAATCAAATACATGAAGCCTATTTTTCTTTTAGCCTTAGGCCGTTAATGAGAATACAGCCGTATAGATCGAGGCTAACATGTCCTCAACTTAATTAGAGATCTCTAGGGGAGAGTGATTATTTTGTTAGCCCTAGAAACATCATTAGTGAAACACTGGTTAAAATGAGACGCAAAATCGTTTTATGGCCTCATCCTAGAATTACCAGACCACAAAACATAGTATAAGGTAACAATCCTACTAATATACGTGGTGAGATAAAATGTGTATTGTATGGGAAACCATCTAGGTACGACAAAAGAGTACATATTTATGGTCAAGCCATTTAAGAGAAAAATCTCGGATTTTATTTCTCAGGAGGTCCTAATATCCCAGGAATAGGTCCTTGTAAAAAGAAATACTCCAGCCTACATAGGAGAAAGGGTAGAGAAGATAAGAAAATAAGAATATAAGACTATGAAATAAAAAATGTACCCTAATCATGTAATTTCTCAAGAAAGAAAGATCCAAAATGCTAAACTTATCCATAATATGCAGTAGGGCCACTCGTAGTACCTACGCCCCCCGCAGCCGCAGCCCTCTTAATCTTCTGCTTGCTCTTCATTCTCTCAATCGAAAGGATGAACAAGATAAGACTTAGCAGTTGGGCAGCTGTGTTCGCGAGAGCCATATACCATGATACTCCCTGGGATCTAGATTAGTATCACTGCACAGGGCCCAATTATAGGTAGGGACTTACATTGGTAATGCATAGAAAATCAAAATTAACGACACCTTCAAACAATAGCTGCCTCTCATCCGCAGCATCTGAGCAAGACCAACTCCACAAGTCATCCTTAATACCCTTCAGCGCGTTCTGCTGTTTAAACAGGCCGGCGGAGATACCCCAACAGATGACCTGGATAGCCATATCAGCGCCGGAGAAGAAGGATGAAACTTTATCGGCTTTGTTTGCGGCGCTGTGGCCCCAGCAATAGGAGATTAAGACGGCGGCATTTGAGACGAGGGACATGAGGGCGACACCGACCATCATGAGAGTTGGCCAGACTTTGGGATCTTCCTAGAGGATTTTAGTGGGACAGACAGATGATGTGATAAGGAGGAACTTACAGGCCAGGCACTGGTGCCTTCAGGGCCTTTTTTTTGTCCTTGGGTACTGTAGAAACTGAACGAGGTGTTGCCCATCATGCCCACTACTGCTAAACTGTTGGGGGTTAGTGAATGCTTATCGCTTGATATTAAATTTTGTTCTGAATCCTAAGTACCTTATCAAGAAAGCAAGAAGCCTTGAAATAAATTTAAGTATACGGACTCTTCGCTTCAGCGCCTATAACCTACAATTAGTCTTGCCCTATCTCATCTTATATCGATAAAAGGTTCGGGTTAAAAGAAACGTATTCACCTACCATATCTTGCTGCTGCAACTTCGGATTATGATTTAGCCCATCCACCAAAAAAGGCTTCTCATCTTCCCCGACCCTCTCATAAGCCGTATTCGACCCCTTCCCCGTCCCAGCCTTCAAAGGCTTAAGAAAGTTCGACATCTTTTGGCTATATGGTAAGTAAGGGGAACCAAAAAAAAAATACCCTAGGAAAGCTGGGAATCCGGAAATACCCCACAGTGTTTGTCTGTAGGAGCAAGTCGGGGGTTCATGAGCCTTATAAGAAAGCCCCTTCCCCGCGTGTTGCTTACCCTCAGAGCCTTACTGGTAGATTCTGAAAAGTTCAGCCCCACCGTTTGTCATGGCACTTGCTTTTTTCCGTGTTTAGAAGTGAGGCTGAGCAGTTGTTTTACGGACTAGATTCGTACCCGACATGCAAGTTACTGCTCCACCTCCATGCTTCAGAGCACCAAGTAGCCGATCACAGAATCAACAGCGAACCAAAAATTTGCTCCGAAGCGCCTTTAATCATGCACAAAGAAGGTGTTAAGGCAAATTGGTAAACAACTTATCTTGATTACCTATGTCTCAGGATGTAAGTAACCAATTAAATTTTACGAAGCAAGACATGGGTATCTCCCTTAAGATGCTGGGGGTCAGAACCGAGGAGCTGGGATCTCGATCGTCAGGTGTGCTAGAATACAGTACCGCATGCTGCGTGCTGGGCGGCAAATAGGGCCCTAAAAAATCAAATTCCTTATTCAGTTATGAATATCTCGAGAAACTTTCTAGAAAGAGTAGTAGAAGACAAAGCTGAACCTTCCACTCATGCCGTGATGGATAAAGAAGCTTAGGAGCTCTATGGATACTACATGTTTATTTAGAGATCTATACTCCCAAGCAGTTATAATGGCGCTAGCTAATGGCGCAGTGACTCAGCCTACTTTGCTATACCAGGTTGAAAGGACTAGAATACTTATGCTTGTCTCGGATCTCATGCATATCTTATCTATTCTATCTTATCGCTATGCGAGACCCACAAATGAACCTGTCACATTGCAAAACACCATCAATATTCATAAACTCATCAATTATGGGATCTTGTGATGTTTCCACTATAAATCTCGCTTCAAGGGCTGGTAAATCAGCTCAAGCAACTTGATATTTCTAGCGAATTGGGAGAAATAGAGTTCCGGGACACGTCGCGAAAGTTCTTCTCACTCATTTGCTTCCAGCTCACATTTGTTTTATGCAGGGCTTGTTATCACGATATATAAACGGTACCCCCCCAAAGAGGCTAAAAATGAAGAAAGCGTGTCCTAAATTTTCTAATTAAGGCACGATAGGGGAGTAAATGTACAAGGGGTTTGTACAGCGACTAAAGTCATATACGTATGTATACACAAAGGTGGAGTAAGTATACGTACCCTGTAATAAATCAAACACGCATGAGCGCGAAGTTGGTTACTGCTGCAACTGCCATGGCAAAATTATAACGGCCCATAAAACGGGGATGTCAAACTTGTAACCCCACTGCCCACTAAAGAGGGGTGACGTCAACCTCAGCCAAGCTAACCCACCCCACTCAACAGGAAATTCCATCTCATTATTTATTGATTCTCTTCGTTTCCCGTTTTTCTTCCCTATTCTCCTACATAGCGATCAGGAACAGTAGCATTTTGCCTACCTACAGAACTTCTATCCATCACCATCCCAAGTATCTTAACTGAAATCATGTCCTCCTGGGCTGAAGTCGCTGGTAGTGGCCCCCCGCAATCCGAGGAAGAGGTATGGAGGGAAAAAATCCCATTCTATTTTATCACTGAAATCACATGCTAACGTATAAGTTCATCTGTAGGCGTTAGTTATCCCCCACAAAGAGAGGGCAGTGATGATTATGATTAACGCTGATTGAACTAGCCGTGCAAATCCTGTTGATGAAGTGATACCGGTCGAATCATCCGTCGGATCTCTTATCGACGTCGATTCTGGTGTCTCTGTCGTCGATTCCGACTTCTTTGAGAAAGAAGTTTGTCTTCCATCTCTTGCTCTTATACATAGTCCTAATCAACCTTGCCAGATCCAAACAGAGACCCAAGCTCGTCGTATTGCTCTCGAAGCCGCCGCCGCCGAAGCCGCAGCAGCAGAAAAGAAGGCACAGAAGAAATCTCCGAAGAAATCTACCCCGCCCTCATCCATCACTACACAGTTCCAGAATCCAATTGTTCTTGCAAATGCCGTTACCGTAGCCGTGGTTTCTGCTGCATTGGGAATTGTGGGCTTTAGGAAACATCAGGCCGGACAGCTTAGTTTGAAGGTTGTAGGGCTTGGAGCGGCGTTCGCGGCTGCGTTTGGGACGGCAGATTATTTTCTTTCAAGGTTTGTTATTTCGATATACGTATTTTAGGGCCTAGAGGCTGACTTCGTGTAGTTATCTATTTAAGAAGTATCCACCGAAGAAATAAGTGGATGGGGAACTAAACGAGATAAAGTTGGGTATAGGTAGATAGAGTAGGAAGTGACAGTTGTACTATGGGGCGATGGAAATGAGATGAGTTTTGTGGTAGTGGCAGTGGTTGAGTGCTATTTTACCAACGCGAGGCCGGAAAGAACAACCTCTTTCAAGCCTTTTCTACTTTGAAGCATTTCTTTCTCTCTTCTCTTCGTTTTAAATAACATTTTTTTGTTACTGGGGTTTTATTTTCATATCTTTCTCTACTCTTCGAGCCGAAGAACTTTGTATATGAGTTACCTTATATTCGCGGTTGGCTGATAATGGGTGAAATCACAATGCCTCAAATCGCCAGTGCAATGAGGCACGGAGATCACGTGAATATGCGTTCGGAACGTGTAGTAAGCCAACATCCTATCAGATTTTGACGCGCAAACTAGGCCTCGATGTATTAATGCTTTTCCAATAGCTAGACACTTCACATTCTGCCCCTCTACTAGCGAGGCTGTTGTGGCGAACTTTCCCGCTCAATCTCGCAGTTTGACCAAGGATATTTCCAAAGGACCTGTTTCTTAATAAAGACTCCATCGTTTGAACACGGGGCTCGACCCCGCAAAGGTCACGAGGGCTCGGTAACTTTGGCCCTGATCCAGGCTAATCTATGACTCCGTTATTGTGCAGGGCAATCGCAATCTATACCACTTTATGTTACCAAATGTTTCTTCGGGTTTTGCCTTACCTTCTTGAAGTTGCTATTGAGGGGAGTGCAAGATAGGTTTCTGGGTTTCTAGTCGACTAGTGATTCCGATATCCGCGGAAAAGAATCATTCTCAAGGTGGGTTCCTCTGTTGACATGAATATCAACTGGAGCGCCGCGGTTGCGGCATTTGCTTCAGCTTGAGGCGCTGGCCTTGCAATTGAGCTGCGGCGAACCCGACAATGGAACAGATAGAACCTTACATTGGCACTTAACCACAGTAGGGTGCTATCTCGTGAATTTTGCCCTGGGTTCTCCTAAGAATAGCCGACTCCTGAACGACGGCGCAAGGGCGGCAAGTCCGTGCACCACGACGGAGGGTCCTCCGCGGCTGCAACAACTCCTTCTTAGGTATCTCAGAAATCAAACTATGCATGGCTTTTTCAGCCCTGTCAACCATAATTTCACGGGCCGGTCCAGAGCGAAGCCTTTTTAGGATGTAATGGTGTCTATTTATCGCGAAACTGGTCCCGAGGTAGCTAGCAACCTCTCATGTCGTCCCATGTATCATGCCTTGGCCTACTGGGCCGTCTCGGTGTGAGTATCATTTTCTTTTTTCAATTTCTTCTCAGAAGGCTTAGTGCGCTGGCATAAGCTTTCTAGCCATGCGAGTTGGTGGTTGATTGGGTAGGGTGTATGGAACGATTTACCCCGTGGCGCCCTGGGAGGTGATATATTGTAGAGGATGCCCTCCACCAGTGCCGCTTACAGCTCACTTTAATTTCGACTCTTGCACCTAACACGACCCTCACAATGAAATATTTTTCGGGATTGTGCGTTTTTGCTTTGCAATTAAGTGTCGTGTTTGCGGCTATACCACCATCACCAAGAAACAGGCCATACTATGGTGCTTCACCTAAGCACGAGGCTGTCAGCCACGGGCAGGATAACCTAGCGCTAGATTTGGCTTTTGAGAACTTTAGAGATGCGGAGGTAGTAGTTCTCGAGGATGAAATACGTGAAGTTTTGTCAAACTTTGTACCAGTGGCTTTGACGGCCGCAATCAAGAAAGATGACCCCTTGTAAGTGTGATACACATTCCTGTTTCTGGTGTGCAGTAATTCATAATATGGTTCTACTCTGTAGTCTAATATTACCGGGTATTGGTGACGAGGGCTGGAACGTCGTCCAGCTAGCCTTGGTGCATCTCTCATCAATTCTGTTTCAGCGTGACCTTACTTTTATTGGTGGACGAGGTGGAATGGACTTGAGTGAGCTCTGGGAAAACGCCTGTGCAGGGTGAGTGAACGAGTCATGCAAATCCTCTTAGGGTCTCTAAAGGGAATATCTACTCACAGAATTAAATTTTCATAGAGGGAAGAAAGATGCAGTAGTTTGGCACGGATATAAGAGCAATGGTCGAAGAGAAGGATCGAATACCATCGCCATCTGTCCCACGTTCTTTGGAAAATCAGCAACTTCTTCACTGAGGATGCTGGAGCCATCGAAAGTTTGTGAAATGAGTAACGGTCAGATGATGGAACTAAAGAGTTAATATTTCACCAATATTATGAATGTTGATTAAGGACATGTACTAACTTTACGCGAAGGTACTATCTTGCTCCGGGAGCTAGCCCAGACATCTCATGTTGGTGAAAGTTTGATGGCTCGAGAGAAGGTGATCATCGAGGAGGTGGTAGGTATCCAGGCAGGGGGCCCGCAGAGCGTTCTACAAAAGACTAGGAAGATGAAAACGAAGCTGGAGAAAGTGGATTTGGAGTCGTTCAGCCTTTATGTTACACGTAAGTTTGGCCTGGTGTTTAATGTTTCATTGGCCTTGGTTCTAATATGTAGGGTAGTTGCATGGCGCACGAGCTTGATATGCAAAGATTAAATCGATCGGTCGGCTTGGCTTGGGGTTGGATAGGCGATGATACTGGGGATGGTTTTATGCGTTTTATTCTACATATCGGAGTTGGGGCTTTTAGCAAGCGAGAGGCGTTTGGGGAATTATTTTTTTTGCATATGACCTTTGATTTATTTTTTTTCTAGACGAATTTTGTAAATAGTCCTCTAACAGGGCGCAACGTTTGATGCCATTGGGACCATGTAGAACTGCGTGTATAGTTGGGTCTGGATCATTCTTGGAAAATCTGGGGAGTTGCGGCTCTGCGGGTACCCCTAGTCCATGCATCAAGTCCCAACCCGTAGCGGCATGGAGGCTCTGTTTGAGCTGTGGGTGATCGACTGTTAGACAAGCTGGTTTCCGTACTACGTGTAGCAAAGCTTGGTCTTTAGCTTTGGCCTCCGGAATCGATCACCCTCCCCCCCGAAACCATAAGGTTAAATGGGGACAGGGAAGAACAAAGAAAGAAAAAATATTCCCACCATTGTTACTGAGGAGCCGTTTGTAGTTTCTACTCTGGTTAGACAAAGCTATACCGCAGGCTCTTTATTCAGAGTATAGGCCTACATAATGAACGAAAGTAGGCAAGACTTCAAAGGGCTAATTTTAACGTAGCTAGCTAGATAGGTTGATTTAACTCTTTTTTCCTAGATGCAGCTATATTAAATAATCTTCGATGCCTATAGAAAGTCAGTCCCCTAGGCTCCCAAGGCAGTGCTTATTCGCATAATATGGTAGTGATAGGAGGAGTCAGTGTTGGTTCAAGGATCTATAATACTGGTGTTTGAGTAAGGGCAGCAAAAAGACACGATTAGGGTTGACTACCTTAAAGTAAGAATTCCTTATTAAAGTGGTACTTATACTTTAAGAATCCTTTATATAGTCTGATTAGAGGTATCGTAGAAAATATTTCGGTAATTTGGTTTGTAATATACCTGCTTTGTATGACTAGGAGTGAGATTTTCTGTATAAGAAGTAGAAGTCTTGTTTACTTTAGGGAGCTAAGACATTGAAAGGTATCAGCTATCAATAAAAGATAATTAACAGATCCCCCAAAACCAGGAATATATGTCTAGGAATACATGTAGCTTAAGGGTGACGGCTGACGTAAGGGGGGGGAAATTTCTATTTTTTCATTACACTTTCCAGCGGTCGGGACCAGTTCGCTCCCAGCGTTGGGGTACATGGGTTAACTAAACTGCAGCAAAATATTCGAGCTGAGCACATACTGAAATGACTCGATTAATGATAGCGAATTGAACCAGAAGAGCAGTTGGCATTTCCGGTGCCCCACTGATCGCGCTTGATCGGAGATTCGTAGGGCTCGGAGCTCTGTGCTGGTGGGGCTGAGAGCCGCAAGAGGGGGTAAACAGATCGTTTAGGTTGCCACTTTGGTGGGTTGCCCTGCCAACGAGTGACAAAGGCTAGCGCAGCTCTACGTCACTCTTAGAATCAAATGGAAGTCAGTAGGAACGCAGCAGCAACGGTCGCCTAGAGTGGTGTCAAAACTGATTAAACAGCATGAAAGGTATTGCCAGAAGCGATCGAGGGATCAATAGAAATTGAGAATAGGCTACCTGCATGAGAAGCGGTCAGAGCTGTGCATTTTTTGAAAGTAAGCACTGTGGCGGGGGAGGGGTTGTCTAGAGGCTGGTAGAATGTCGTAGATGTCTATGGATGTGGTAGGAGCTTCTAGCGCACTCTACAGAGTTCCTGGCTGCACTTTTGCGGTCGACTCAATAGTCTCCCCCGCCGCCGTATCTCTATAAATCACTTTCTTCCTCTCCCCCCCACCGTTTCTTCTTCCCCTCTTTCTCTCCATCCATCAAACACTGTCTGAGCCGTTGAAGACCCCACAGCCTTTGTTCTTCTAACGCTATTTCCACGAATCTCTCTACCCTCAGCGGAAAAATATACCTTCAGCTAAACTTCCCCTACAACCACTGAAAAATCTATCAAGATGACGATCCCCGCTGTTGGTATCGATTTGGGAACTACCTACTCTTGTGTCGGTGTGTTCAGAGATGACCGTATCGAAATTATTGCCAATGATCAGGGAAACCGAACAACTCCGTCTTTTGTAAGTCTTTTCCTGCTACTCTTCATTGAAGACATGTTTCCTGGTAGGCAGAGGTGACTAACGAGCATTTTTCTCAATTGTTTAGGTTGCTTTCACTGATACCGAACGTCTGATTGGTGACTCTGCTAAGAACCAAGTCGCCATGAACCCGTAAGTTTATTCTATTTTAATTATGTCCTTCTCACAAACTATTGCTAACTTTCATCATTTAGTCATAACACTGTCTTCGATGCTAAACGTCTCATCGGTCGTAAATTTGCCGATGCTGAGGTTCAGGCTGACATGAAGCATTTCCCCTTCAAGATTGTCGATAAGGGTGGCAAGCCTTATGTTCAGATCGAGTTCAAGGGCGAGACAAAGGTCTTCTCACCTGAGGAGATCTCATCTATGGTTCTTACCAAGATGAGAGAAACTGCTGAGTCTTACCTCGGTGGTACCGTTAACAACGCTGTCATCACTGTCCCTGCCTATTTCAATGACTCTCAGCGTCAAGCTACTAAGGACTCTGGCTTAATTGCCGGTTTGAACGTTCTCCGTATCATCAACGAGCCTACTGCCGCTGCTATTGCCTATGGTCTTGATAAGAAGGCCGTTGGTGAGCGTAATGTTCTTATCTTTGATTTGGGTGGTGGAACTTTCGATGTCTCCCTTTTGACCATTGAGGAGGGTATCTTTGAAGTTAAGGCCACTGCTGGTGATACTCACTTGGGTGGTGAGGATTTCGACAACCGCCTCGTCAACCACTTCGTTCAGGAGTTCAAGAGGAAGCACAAGAAGGATTTGACTGCCAATGCCCGTGCTCTCCGTCGTCTCCGCACTGCTTGCGAGCGTGCTAAGCGTACCCTCTCTTCCTCTGCTCAGACCTCCATTGAGATCGATTCTCTGTATGAGGGTATTGATTTCTACACCTCAATTACTCGTGCTCGTTTCGAAGAACTCTGCCAGGATCTCTTCCGCTCAACCATGGAGCCTGTCGAGCGTGTCCTCCGTGATGCTAAGATCGATAAGTCTTCCGTTCACGAGATCGTTTTGGTCGGCGGTTCTACCCGTATCCCCAAGGTCCAGAAGCTTGTATCCGACTTCTTTAACGGCAAGGAGCCCAACAAGTCAATCAACCCCGATGAGGCTGTTGCATACGGTGCTGCTGTTCAGGCAGCTATTCTTTCCGGAGACACTTCCTCCAAGACACAGGAGATTCTCTTGCTTGATGTCGCTCCGCTTTCACTCGGTATTGAGACTGCTGGTGGTGTCATGACTCCTCTTATCAAGCGCAACACCACTGTACCTACCAAGAAGTCTGAGGTCTTCTCTACTTTCTCAGACAACCAGCCTGGTGTTTTGATCCAGGTATTTGAGGGTGAACGTGCCCGCACTAAGGATAACAATCTTCTCGGAAAGTTTGAGCTTACTGGAATTCCTCCTGCTCCTCGTGGTGTTCCTCAAATTGAGGTTACCTTCGATATCGATGCTAACGGTATCCTTAACGTCTCTGCTGTCGAGAAGGGTACCGGAAAGACCAATCGTATCACCATCACCAACGACAAGGGTCGTCTCTCCAAGGAAGAGATTGAGCGCATGTTGGCTGAAGCCGAGAAGTACAAGGAGGAGGATGAAGCAGAAGCTGCCCGTATTTCTGCCAAGAACGCTCTTGAGTCCTACGCCTACTCTCTACGCAACAGCTTGAGCGACGATAAGGTCGGCGATAAGCTCGACCCTGGCGACAAGGAGAAATTGAAGAAGGCTATTGATGAGACCGTTGAGTGGCTAGACAATAATAACACTGCTACTAAGGTAAAATCTACTTAATTCTTTTGTTTTAAAACAGATCACTAACATTTATTACAGGACGAATTCGAGTCTCAGCAGAAGGAACTAGAGGGCACTGCAAACCCCATCATGATGAAGTTCTACCAGAGCCAAGGTGGTGCTCCCGGCGGCATGCCAGGTGGTGGCTTCCCCGGCGCTGGTGGTGCTCCCCCATCTGGTGGCGATGATGGCCCACAGGTTGAGGAGGTCGACTAAATAGAATACCGGCAAAAATAAAATATGGGAAGGAGATAGAGAGTTCTGTGCGGAAGTTATACAATGGCTTTCCGATAATGGGCGGAAAAATAGGCGTGCTTTTCTGTAGTTTTTCTTTCTCTTTTTTCTTAACGGTTTTTCCTTGTGGTTTCCTCTTGTATGTACGAACGGCTTTTACGGGGTTATGAATTTCGAGATTTTTTCATCGGTGTTTAAACTACTGTGCTATTCTGCAATTTTTCAGTTGGTGACAGTGATGTGATCATTGCTTGGCAATATTTTTTCGGTTTTTTTTTCCTGTAGGGTTTGTGTGACGGAATCTTCTCGTCTTGTGGCGCGTGGTTCCAGATTTGTGGCTATAATATCTGTAATTATATTAGCTCGGAATAATTATTTTGCTCCAACCTACTGCTATGTTCTTGCGGTGCGTGACGGGCCATAAGTCGACGTTAGGATATGGTTTGCCAAGACCTTTTTGTAAGCACGGATCACCGTGGGGCTTGTGCCCAATAGAGCATGGTATCTACGTTGTGGTGCCTTTCCGTTTTAATAAGTATCTCCCAAGGCGAAGAAGCCCCACCTCCCTGCTAGGTCTAATCTATAGCTCTTCTCGGCAGCTTTTTACCTAGTCATGAACAAACCTTACTACGACCACAGCCCTCATCTGGCAGCCCCGCATTGTCGTACCCTCCACACAAAACCGTTTCTAGCACCATTAGAGTACCCTCTGCAATGACGAAGACTGATAAACCTAAGAATATCCTAAATAACACCAGACTAAATCATTGTCTCAATAATTCCGACTTTGTTGTGGCTGGCTCAGATGCATGGAGAAATGTACAAATTGTTCATGATACCCCTCTGATAGCCGACCAGAAGGTTGAAAAAGCATTTATGAGGAGGCTAGATATATGCCTGATGTAGATATCCCCCACTTTTTTATTTTTTATTAGCGGCTATTGACTGAGGAGATGGGTGTATTTAGGGTGTATTTTTGGATATCTTGTGGGATTTATATATACCTTTCATAGAATTTGGACTAAACTGACTTAACTGTAGACTGTATTAAACATATCGACTCTTCAAATTATAAAACTGCATACATTAGTGGGATGAAAGAGGATGTAAGTTTATATGCGCTTTTATGATTGGTGGGTTTGTGGCTGACCGGGGGCGGTTTTGCAGTTGAATCTGAACGGGTTCGTTTTATCCCGTGCTTCTTATACTGCAAGTACTTACTGATAGAAATTATTCTCTAGTAATGAACTCAACTATTTCGATACATGCTTCCGGATTGGCTATGCACTTTGCGTAATTCCTTCTCAGATAATTATGATCAAGATCCGTCCTTCCCTCTACCTCCCAGCCCTTGAACTAATCTGGGGAATCTTTACTGGTTAGTATCTACCTATCCTATGAATCCCGATGAATCGTGATTAGAAATCTTGGTTGACTGATACTGGTTATATTAAAGGTTTGATCGCTGTTGCACAAGACGCAAAGCTTATCTATGCCATGCGGTTCCTTATTGGTGCCTGCGAGGCTTCGTCGTATCCGGGCAGTAGGTTTCCCACAACGCTACCCCCTACTACCCTGCATGATGCCGATTTGACATCTGGTTAGTTGTCACCGTACTCATGCTATGGTACAACCCATCAGAGCTCTCAAAACGGGTGGCAATATTCGGCACTTCTTATCCCGCTGCTAATATATTTGTTGGATCGATGCAAGCCGCGCTTCACTCAGGTATGAATGGGGTTTGTGGATTGTATGTACCCCCCCCCTCATAGCTGCACCTCTTGTAGTCATCTACGATTTGTATTAATCTCACTGGAATAAAAAAATAAAAAAATAAAAAAATAGATCGGGTTGGAGATGGCTTTTTATCTTTAATGGTCTTATGACCATCATCGTCGCTCTAGCCGGATTCTACCTTATCCCCGACAGCCCACAGAATTCTCGCGCGCGGTGGCTTAATACTGAATTCAGGGAGATTGCAAAGAAGAGGATGGAAGATGTAGGGAGGGAAGGCCCCGCGGGATTGACGATGGGGAAGGTGAAGAAGATTGTTAAGACTTGGCCGTTGTGGGTGTTTACAGCTGCCTATGCGTAAGACTCCCCATTCATTCGGGATCGAGTTCTGCCATAGCTAATCAGAGCTCTTGTGGGGATGGGAATGAGGATAGGACGTGGAGCTGGTCCCAGAATTCGAATACCTGGTATAGTCTTTTTCTCAAGTCGGTTAAGACTGATGATGGACTGCCAAGGTTCTCTGTCGACGAGATCAACGGTATTCATCCCCCTCATTTCCGTCATTGCTACATTGTTATTATTTTGTTCACCGATCTTAAACAGTCTGCATCGTATCCTAACATCGTCCTTAGTAATCCCAATAGGTGCCTACGTACTTCAGATGGCCGCTATGCTTATATTCGCTTACATTTCCGACAAAACTGGCAAACGTAGTAGATGGTGTTTGGTTCAGCTAATCACCATCATAGTCGGCTGTATCATTCTAACCATCTGGCCGCCTTCTTTTGGAGTCAAGATGTTAGGATTCCACTTGCTGTTTCTAAGCCATGCGGTAGGCTCCATACTCGTTGCGTGGCTCGCAGAGATATGTGCAAGCGATGCTGAACAGCGTGCTATGATCATCGGAGTCGCCGTTACTTTTGTATTTGTTGTTGATTCGATTACCAACAGTATGCCTCCAACCCACCCCCTTGATCTTCACAGCTAACTAAAGTCCATAGTTTTTATATACCCCGCGGCCCAAGCGCCTAAATATCCATTGGGCTATAAGTTTGCTATAGCATTCGCTGTGACATCATTCTGCTCAATCATATTTATGAAGCGGATGTGGGCACGGGATCAGTAATTAGTCTAGATGGTTATTTTTTTTCAAAAAAAATATTAATTATATGCAGCCTAAATCTAGGAGGTTATTCTCCATATGTTTCATAAGGTGTACGTAGTAATATGCAAAGCTAAGTTTCTCTAGGGGTGCTACGAGAAGTACCACCTCCAAATATTGGGTTGATGGACTTAAAAAGCATACATGCTTACAAAGTATGAGAGGTGTCCTTGCGTGGGGGTTTGAATAGTTTGTTTTTGGGATATCTGACGCGTGATTATGTAGATTTCTTTCTTTTTATTCCCCATGGGGCATATATACTAGGGTGGATACTTGGATAATAGTTTAGTTGCATGGAATTGCTGTGCCAGTAGAATGCTGGAACTACTGCTTAATCCGACCCAACCCGGATCTCCCAAAAATACACTAGAAAATCTTATGTTTCGCAGAAAACGATCTCCATTGCACTGTAGATCAACTTATACGCAATACCTAAAAAAAGGCCTTGTCGGGTAAAGCTCTCGTCACGGAACGTCACTCGTGGTTCCCACTAAGTGTATATCTTGGCAACTTCGATCGCTCTAGTGCTCAAGTGTTCCAGTCATCTCATAGTGAGTTTCATTGGTAAAACCAAAAATTCGCGGGATTCATTCCGTGATCTTAGGCATAAGTACACTAGTATTCCTATGCCGGGAGATCGGCACCACCGAATTTTCCGTTGGACATTCACAAATTTCGGTTATTGTCATCGCCCTAAAGACATTGGGCCTACTTCGTGCTCAAGGAGTGGTGGAATATAGTGAGCCCGAGCGGCTCTTATGCTGTAGTCTGCTTTATCCCGCAGTGCGCGACCTTGTGACCGAATTTTTTTAAAATACGCCTGGCTTCGACAGGTTTATAGTAGTAACCGAATTTACTCCTAACCATTTTCTCAGAAGCGGATGGTTTGGCTGATCCTTGGGAATATAGCGCAGTTTCGAGTGATAGACTATGGTGTATATCTTCTCAAATCGCTCTTATACAGACCATAAAAACTCTATATCATCGCATCACAAAATTCTGATCTATAGAAAATTTACATTAACCCTAGCGAGCTCTCATGTGATATTGTATACTTGGCCAATTATCACCGTGGTAGTGTCGTGATCCGCCAAAGAGGACGTTTACCCGAGCTCAGTCCCGCGGGAAGTTGAATTACCGTCGTGGATGCCACGTGTACGACTAATCAGATTCGCACTGTCGTCGTACATGTGGAGAACCGAAAAAAACGTTTCCCGCGAGAATCAATGAGAGCAGTGGGAGGGGGGAGGGTTTAAGAGCCGCATTTTTGTGGGGCACGTTGTTGTGATAAATGATTTAATTCTTACTGATTGGAGAGAGAAATGTGGGATTTAAGAATATGGAGAAGCCTTCACATCCTAGTGATTTTGATAGGATCTTGAACACTTCATTGTGTCTAGGATCACGAATGTTGGGATCCGTTTGGTTACTTAGGTATTTCTGGGTTGCGGGCTTGGGTTTTTATGTGTTCTCAATACCTCTTTGCATCTAAAGATACAATCTTTCATTCTTTTTTTCATATCCTACCCATCCTTTACGTCATTTATCTTATATGTTCTAGATCTGCGCAATTCCTCGACACGGTAGTTTAAGCATAAGTAGTGTATTTAGTGTTTATAATAATAAATCGAGATTGAGATATACGTGTAAGACAATAAGGCTAAGAGAAACGCCACCCCCTGGACACCACACACTTTTTTCCCCTGATGCGCATGATGAGAATTCAGATTCCCTGAGAGTTAACAGGTACCCTTTCCTCGACAACTTTTCCTTCGTGGTTCTTCCACCTGTTTTCCATGCAGTGATCAGTGATGTTACCATGAAACACCAAGGGGCACAAAAAAATGTGCACAGACCTCTTGACATAGTGGTGTTTATCTTTTGTGTTCACAGCTGGGTTTGCGTGCGAGTTGCTCATCGTCCTTACGAATGCCCTGATTGATTCAAAAAATAAAAATAAAAAAAGAGTAAGTTTGTGGCAAAAAAGAGGAGGGGGTCAATGAGTTAACCCCTAACCTTTGCAACTTGTCCATTTCCTCTTCGTTCGATACTTCCTTAATTCCAAACCGTGCGCCACCGTTAGAGATGTCAATATTTTTCCCCTTGAGCTGCTCCTTTGCGTTCTCGGTCCATTGTGGCATTTGCTGGGAGACAACGAAGCCCGCCGCACCGAGTAAAGCGATGAAGGCGAAAACTATTATCGCTGAGAAAATCTCTGAAAATGATGTGGCGGCCATATTTTTTTCTGTAATTCTTTTTTATTCGCTGTGGCGCTATTATGTTGGTTTTTTTTTTGTTGCTGCTGCTGTTGTTCTCAAGTGCAGTTTTCCGATGCGATCCGCAGAGTGTATGGGAGGTGGTCGTGTCTGTAAGGGACATGTTAGCTTATAATTGCGGTTCGGCTGACGTAGGCGATTGCTATCTGTTGCGTTTACGGAGATCGCAACTGGAACGATCGTACCAAAGAGAATTGAGACAATGACGTCTTTCTTGGCAAGACCTATGTACGTCTGACAATAATATTTTATCGCAGCACGACAGGAAGGCTCGAATTCTGGTATGAAAGTAACTCTACTGGGTTAAACTACCAGAGGTTGCCTTTTAAAGTATATCATGACTTCTACGAATTGTGGGAGCTTGATGAGAAACTGAGTTATACATATAGTTAGATTTCTATCTACTTACTGTATAAATAGAAAGTATAGGGCATTCCTTGCAATGTAGAACGTCTCAATTGACTACCATCATTGGTACGAAAGCGAGGGAGGAGATCTTGGGTTCAGATCATTGGGCTTGCCTTACCCAAATATTGGTGATTTGAGCCGCAGGCAACGTGCAACTAGATATCACGCGATAAGCTCCGGAAAAGTAGTTCTATACGTACTTTACCGATTTCTCTAAAAGCAAAAATTTGCTTAAAGTAGTAGCCAAGGATTTCTACGAATTTTTTTTACAGAGGTTCGGTATAAAATAAATTATTGGAAGATAACTGGGAGAGATAGATCCCGTCAATAGCAATGGAACACCCAATAGACCTAACAGAGTGTGTCTGTAATTCGAATTACTGAAGGCATCGTCAGACATACATACGTATAGAGACGACTATCCCAAGCATAAGTGGTACGGACTATATTTCTAGCACTTTGCTTGTACGTACGTACGGGATTGCACTTACCCCCACACGCCAGACCCAGTCCACCGTTTTCAGCCCTCAAACCCGAGACAGGTATGTATGGTTTCACCTACTGATCCTCCTTTCGTCTCCAGATGATAGTTATGGCTTTACACACTTCGTTGAATCAGATGTTATTAGGCTATTCGTGGTTCATGAAGGCCATTTCCTGGGTCAGCCTAGAAAACCAATATTGCGGCACCATGTCAGCATGCAGCAACTATTTGTCTGTTTCTATAGCACTGCTGTCTTTTTTTAATTATGAAGTGAGGAGGTATTGATTTGAACTTTGTGGTTCTAGGAACTTATTTATTAATCCACTTTCCCCACGAATATAGTCCTCTTTTCTATCATCAAGCCTCGCAGTTCAGTTTAACCCCAATTCAAATCCAAATCCAAATCCCTTCCGCTTCAACTATCTCGAAGCTTAGTTTTCTCATTTCTCACCCATAAAAGCGATCTCTGTATCCCTCACACGGTCAGCTATTTTCGCATAAAAGGTTAATTTTACTCGAAAATACCGATCATAAACATGTCCGCTGCGCAGACAATCGAGTCTTTCGGCCATTATCAACTCGTTACTAGGAGCATCCGAGACGGATGTGCGGTTGCTATGTGCTTCATAGATCCTATGGCCCCACCATGCTGGGATGTTACAGTGTGAGTTTTTTTATTCAACCTGGAACTCTATTGATAATTGCTAATCATAGAAGTAGTGCCTTTAATAACGCGGCGTCTGACCCGACTTTTAATCGCACGACGCAATTTTTCTTTTTGGATACTTCTAATCAGAAGTTGGACCTAGTCATGGAGGAGCTAGGCATCGGAAGTGTCCCAATGTTCGCATTCTTCAAAGCTGGGGAGGGGGTTAGGATTTCTAGTGGTGGCGCTGAAATCCTTGCGCTCATTGCAGAGAATTCCCAATGATCTGGGCAAGAGCGGGTTCCCTATAACTAGCCGGACTTCTGTTTTGTTTTTTTTGCTTTTGTGTTCTCATGATCGCGGCTGGCCCTATTGTTTTCCCATTTCCTTCGCACACTATGTAGTTGTTTTGAAGTTCTCCCTTGCAGTCACATTTGCTTGTTTTTCGGCTACCCCTCCCCCCCGCAATGGAATCTGGCCGGCTCTCTATGCCTAATTTCAGGAACAGGGTTCTGATTTTAAATACAATCTATCCTATTTTTACCTCTGCTTTTTGTTTATTTGAAATGTGCGTGGTTCGCCAGAGCAACACTCGTCTATGTACCTCCCACAGTGAACCACATGTCCCACTGCCCCGGTATCCAATCCCATCCCGACTTTCTCACGTTTTCCTAGGCGAACCAACCCACCGGGCATATAACAAGTCATAATTAACGCAGAAATGTAGACATAGTCTCTCACTCGAGTTGAAAATAGGCCAATTAGTACCTGCATATATCAGCCACCTACTCCACCTGGCGAACCACGCCATCATTTATGCCCAAAGCTCCCACATATATATGCATAATAGTTATCCGTGAACCGAAAATATCGCTGCGTTGTGTACGTACAGCTCGATCCCACACTTTCCCAAAAATTTTCATCCAGGTTTTTTTTTTCCCTGGGCCATGCGCACTGCGGAGCAGCCTTATCAACCAGACACGCGCCCAATCATCGGAAGAAATGCAACAACGTCCCTTGGATCTGCTGTCCACGTCGATCCTTTATGTATGCTGAAGACGTGCATTTCTTCGTGATAATCGCTTTCTAGCATATAGCTAACATCGAGTAAGCGCATTTGATGTCGGTAAATTCTTGGCTTTATGGCTACCTCTTTCGATCTTCAGGATCTTACACATCTATAGTGCGCTCAGGTTCGAAGTTTTGCATACTCTTGAGTGGGGTTATCACTTGCTTCTAATTCATTTACCAGCTACACCAAGAATTGTTTGAGACAAACAACTTTCCTTGTCCAAGCCTCCCAAGCTTACCGGGCGGATCGTTATTCCATCAACCAAGAACGCATTCTTTTCTGCCCTACCAGTAGACAGAAGTGCCTTATGATCCCCACTAACCAGGGGCTACATATGTGTGTCATGACAACTAAAAGGCGCCGACGTCCTCCACGGGGCACGATGGTCTCTCTTGCTACTCACGTTTTGTCACTCGAATCATTCATCTCCGGACCCAGCTTTGCCCGTGCCTGTGTTTTTCAAAGATCGAGAGTTATGCGCTGGAAATTCCTAATTTGTTCGCATTATGTATGTATAGAAATAAATGCCTGGTAAAATGCACTAGTTTTTATGCCAGCTCACCGTGGCCTAATCGGAAGAGACGGCCCATGCCCATCAACCCCAGCTCCCTAGCCTTATCCTGGGCTCTGATCCTTATCACGAGCGTTTTAGATCTACAGGCCCCAGTCTTGGGTATAAGCGACAGTTTTTTTTTGTTTTTTGCATTTTTTTGGTTCGAATAGCAGTGGTCAGTAAAATAAATTACAAAACCTAACCAGTAAGGCGATTGCGCAGTAGCTAGAATTCATAGACACGTGATTCTTTTAACAGAAATAAATTGGGGTCGGTAAAACTCTCATGCTTAAGAATGAAGAAGGCCTTGATCGATGGTTAAAAGCTCAATCAATTTACTGGGCCTTAGTACTGAAATTAATTTGATATTGTGTATTTAGTATAATAACGTGTATACTGAGACCTAACGACAAACCCCTCGCTAAGCTACATAGTTACAGGTATTTTCAGGCAGATATTCTTCGACCTATCCTACCATAATATTTTTCCCCGGAGCAATCTACCTTATAAGCAATGCATACATAACCATTCACAAATAATGACTTTACCAGATGACGTCATTCAGCTTAGGTGAGCTGTGTTACCACTCCTAGTCGATATGACTTATCACTACATGTGCTCCAGGAAATCATTACCCCAACATCTTCAGTCGAATGTGACATCAATTAGTCATACAAAATAGGAACTTCACACATTCCTGACACGGGTCGGCCCGTCCAAGGCACATACTCTATACCACACTTCTAGCAGTGGTCGGAATCTCAATATATCTCATATTATATTAAAATTTGATCTTTCGAAGGCAGCAAAAGTGACAAGTTACAATAGTTCGAATGGGTCGCTTCGGATTCCGAAACCCTGATGACTCCACATTAGATGAACCGCATCTAACGCTTCCTCTCGGCTCTTATAATACATTACATTGGCTCTTGTAACGACCATCTTAGTACTTATGTACTAACTCGTATATCTTATTTCCATTTGATCCACAAGCCTCAAAAGGAGTCCCCGTAGGGTCTTTTTTCAAAGTTTTCCCTATTTTTACCAATAGGGAAAGTGTCCCTAATTTTGCCGTGCTTCTAAGATATGTTTCTATAGCGTGACTACATCGTGACATGTTGCCACTCATCAACTACATGTACTCATGGCCCACGAAAAACAACACAGCATGAGTAGGGTGCATAATAGTCCCCGCTGCCATCCGCGGAAGCTCACCAAAGAGTATTACGAGAGAACTGGACAATTAAACAATCGTATCTTGTTTTTATCCTCTAGATCTATATTTCCCTCGATAAACCCAAGCGATAGCTTATGAAGCTGCCACGATGGTATTTGAAATACATATATAGTATTCCACAACATCTATGGCCATGATAAGCACCCGATAATATAACCTCTAGGGCGATCTTAATTCACGTTCAGCTGATCAGCCAGCTTAATGCTCACATCCAAAATTTTAAGCCTCAAGGTTATCCTACATCACGGCCCCGGGGTAATCGTGGCAGCAATAGCCAAGCACGACGGATACAGGTCCGGATGTCTCATATAAAAACCAGCCAATGAACCTCTATCTCCCTTACATGCTACATGCAGAGGCACAAGGGAAAAGTGAAATAATTACCGACATGCCGTGCCAAAAGGACAGTTAGCCCGACTCGATCATCCTACGATCGTGGTAAGCTGGAGTAGAAACAAGACGGCCGTACAAAGTTTCCTGTTTAGGTGTATAACACCGTTGCTACCGTATCAATCGGAGTATATCGAAACGATACGTTGTTTCATGTTTGCCGACTTCTCAATAATGAGGCTCTTGTGAAATGTTAAGTCCAATAAGGGACTCTCATGTTCAACAAGTTCTTAATAATTGGATCCCTAATCCCCGGGTACATAGCCGCCGAAAGTTGAAACGAATTAAATCCGCCACCTTCAATGATTGAGCCTCCTTGGCAAGAAGCACTACTGTACCGTGCCGTACTCACATGAAAGATTTATTTGGATAGCAAGACTTATATCTTTCGATTTAAGAAACATCTAGGATGTTTAAACATAACCAATTGGGTTAATTGTATCACCGAAAACGAATTGAGTTCCGGAGGAGCTCTTTCAATACCAAGCATTTATCAACTCTGAGGTTGATAATTTTGAGAGTGAACAGCCCACAAGAAATTTACTAGGTCAGTACATCCCTTCAAGATCCTTATAATCAAGACCCCAAATAAAACTGCACCGAAATAGACCCAAAGCCCTAGCGTAGAAGAATCTTCGTAGTAAACAGAGAATGGTAATAAAAAACAATACCTTCCCCCTATAGTACAGTACACACCTAATGAATGCTAAAGAGACTAGTAATTAAAGGAATAGAGATCACTTCAAAAGAACGAAAGTCAAAAAGTTTCCACATTGGATCATCCACACCTTTCTATGTCGGTATTCTCGCACGCATTCCCAAGCTTCAAAAAAAGTCTTTCAAAAATTAACCACATTTCCCTTTTATACCATTCTCCTATCATTACCAGCCCTAGGGCTCATCGACATCAAATTCTCATCTTGACCCTTCTTTTCTCCCTTCGCCGCCTTTATTTCTGTATTGAGTTGAAATTCCCTCTCCCTCCTCCACCTCAAAATCTCCAAATCCTCATTTGGATCCCTCCAGCCGTTCCAAATCATCACCACCATAATCAAGAAAATCGGTGCATAACCCAAGCCATATATCCACCCCGGGTTGGTCGTATGCGACAGCGGTGTGATTGTATAATCCCAAGCACAGGCAGCATTGTAGCAGATCCGAATGAATATCAGGGCAAGACACAACGGGATTTTCAACGGGATGCGCCGGGGTTTGTAATAGTGGAGAGAAACGAAAACCGAGAAGATAATAACCAGAAGGGCAATGAACCCGAAGATACAAGCAGCGCGGAAGCGGGGATCAGTCGCAGTTTGAGCACCCCATTCTTTGGTGATGGGATTCCAGTTACGGAGCACAGACATAAAAAACGTCTGGGGGTGAGAATATTAGCACTTTGTGTTGGATGATAGATCATGACAAAGGGGAGAGGGGCTGTAGCTAACCAGGAAGGCGAATAGATAAAATGACAAAGGTATGTAGAATTCGATTTTTGATCTTTTATCATCTTGTTTGAAGCAGAATGCATCAACATCTACCTGTTGCCGTTCCAAATATGATCCCCTAAGGACATAGTTAGTATTGTTTTTGCGTTAACAATCCTACGGTATTTGGAGATAGCTCATACCAATGTCGAGTCATTTCCCAGATACTAGCCAACATCGTCGGTAGCGTAACATAATAGAAGATACTCTGTAATATCAATGCTGTGCTCTGAAGATAATTCCTATCCACATCGATTGCCATAAATCCCGATATCATTCCACAAACCGCTGTAGTAACCATCCAATACCACTGCCACCTTCTTGAAACCAATCTAAATCGTTTCTCCAATGGTAGGTGCATGGCTCCGTGTTTCTTTAAAGCAGTAAGTCCCAACATAATCCCGATCGCGAAAAGCACGCTTGAGACTATGCCGAGAATCGCGCGTGTTTCGATAGGGTTGATGGGAGCATCGCAGTTCGTGCCATTGAATACTGACCCGTTGGGAGCAAAATACGGGTGATAATTATCGAAGACAAGATAGCACCTAGAAACATTCGAAAGGGTGCCGTTGGTGTAAATGGCTTTGGAGGTCACTCTCGCGTCAGCTGTTGTCTTGGCATTGGTTTACTCGGCGTAGAAACGCTCGGGAACGGGCGAGAACACCAGAAGAGCTAAGGATTGCAACCCACTGTAGTTAAACTGCTTCATGATCGTAGAGTTGAAATAGTTCCCATCATACTGGACATGGGAGGCATTGTACGGAGTCGCCATCTTGTCAAAGCTCTTGCAAAACCACCTTTAGTTTCAACTGATTCGTATGCAGCCGGTGAAACTGTCGTAGGAAAAACGAGGACGGAGGAGAGGGTGGGGGAGGGGGGTGATGATGATGAGGTCAAGTGAAGAAAGACTCCCGGGAGGCTCGGATCGCGACAGTAGACGGCGAAATCCCTCTGGGTCTTTCTTCATAGGCCCATAGTGCGGTGGAGTCAGAGAGCCCCGGTAAATCTCACTGCAAACAGTGCCAAGGTGGAATGTCTAGGCGGACGGGTATAAGGGAATCCGTCAATCAGGAAAAAAAACCTCGCCCGGTTCCCGGCATTGTTCATCCGACAGTTACTGATCACGATGTTTCCTATCGATAACTCTCTGCGCGCGACAATTGATGTCATTTTTTAAACCGATTACCAACCTTCAACATTTGGGCTGAGGGCTAATGTGGGTCAAGCAGGCTGCATGTACCAGTATATGTAGTTGGACCGGTACATAACAGCCAACTAATTTGAACAGTTCCAAATGCAACAAAAGATTTTCCCTAGGATCTGGGGGCCCGAAAGCCTCTATAAAATTATTGACTATGACACTAAGGCTAAAGGGCTTTAACCCTCTGGAGACGGCCTTTTCTACTGAACAGCATGCGATGTACCCTTTGTAAAAAAATACTAGTTAGGTACGCAGGGAATATAGCAGTATATAAAACGTTCGGCAGCTTATTTGTTGGGCGATATAATGATTATTTCAGTGCTGTAAGGCGGAGGTAGAAAGCATATAACAACCTGGCACGTAAAACCCTTCTCGACACTTGGCATGTCGCGTTCAGGTTACCCGGCAGCACATCCTACCACAGGTGAAGCTTTGCTAGTTGACATCTAATTGGGTGAGAATCAACCGTCTGCACTCGAATTGGGTGTTTGCTCCTAGATTACCTTGTTTCTAGCCCGCACCCACACTGTCTCTCCGGTGTAATAAGACCTCTGGAGCACCTAAAAGGTTTGTAAACCCCTCCGAAAGCCTCTCGATGTTTGACAAAGATTCAGGGGCCGCCTGGAGGCATAGAATGATGAGCACTGTTTACCCTGGGAGTAAGAAATTCCAGAGCCATCAAAAAGCCACTATTCACCCACACACCCTTTCCCAGAGAGCACGAGCTTACTTAAGAAGTTAGTACTCAATATTTGAGACCTGAGGAAGTGCGAAAAATAATAATTGACCTAACTCGAAATAACGTACTAATTCTCCTAATATGTAGCAACAGGTGGATTTGAATAAGAAATTTCTACTTTGTGAGCCGCCGAATCTGTACATCCCTCGTTGGGGTCTAGGCGCTATGGGTAAGAATCTTGGGAACCTAGGAGTTAGGTGGAAGTGGACACCTACGGAAGAAGTCGTCTCTTTATGTTCCACAACACCAACGGCCGAAATACTGACATCTCTGCAACTATAGGTGCGAAACGCCTTACAAATTTATGTCCAAAACTATTACTTT
Source organism: Verpa conica (assembly GCA_033030425.1). Lineage (NCBI taxonomy): Eukaryota > Fungi > Ascomycota > Pezizomycetes > Pezizales > Morchellaceae > Verpa > Verpa conica. Next base: position 999,124 of record JAUFSD010000008.1, on the reverse strand, counting down.
GTGCTCGGATTCAAACACGCAGCCATACTATGCCTCTTCTCCTACTCCTAAGGCAATGTCTCTTATATACGCCGGTACATTCTCTACGTTACTTTCAGAGCTTTATTTTTAGAGTTTTTGATGGGGGAAGCCCCTGTAGTATCCCAAGATGATATACACAGCGGAAGAGAAACTTAGAAAGTTTCTTTCAAGTAATACCAGAAATTATGCGGATCCTCGTCCTACTTCTGGCCCTCACCCTTCTCAACCAAAAAAAAAGGTGAGGTGCCTCTGCGGGAAGTCTTAGTACAATTTATTCTATCGACAAAACGGTATTGATCGTGAAGTTTAGGTCTTCGTCAAAGCGCAAAGCGCTCGCTTGATACACTTCAGCGGGAGGACCACCTACGTAGCTTTAATGGATCTCTTTGCCTCCTACTTTATTGATAACAGCGATAGAAATTTTGCCTGCTTCAAGAAGTGAGTATGGATAACCTATCTAATGTTCGGGCTATCCGAGCCGCTCAGGCAGCTACATATCGATATAGCTTATAGCTGAGAAACCTTTCTCATGGTGTGAATATAATTATGATTACGGCCTTCTAACAATTCAAATGCTGCGCATCGGACGATGCACGTATTGCGCGAGCCCATCGGCCTTGATTCCCCCCACAAAGCTCCAGGAGTTCAGCTGTTAATGTGGCTACTAGTTCTAGGGACCACGATTTAAAAGATATTCTTACACAAAACTTACCTCAGGGGAGATTTTTTTAATCCTACTGCATAAAACCTCATGCATGTGAAGGCTGGTTGCAAGACTAAAGAGAAGGATTCGCTACTTTCGATAAACCTTTTTACATGAGCTGCGCATATAACTTACTAAATCTAAGACTTTATGCATCAATACACCATACAGATTTTATTTCAGCTTTATATAACCAATACCCAAGGACTTGCTTCAGGGTCTGAAGCGACATGCCGTCTCAGCTCTGGTAATGTCTATCATATGGTATCACTCGTTTTATTTATTTCTTTTTATTTCTATATAGTTAAATTGTGATTTCTCTAGGAACTACTTCTTCCCTATACTTCCATGGCGATTAAGTCTTACTTGGTTGAGGTCTCAGAAGAGCCTCCCTCGGATTCCTTTGCAGGCATGGTCTGCTGGCTTTTTAGTCTCTGGTAATCAAGAGCAAAGAGCTGAGGCAAGACCAAAAGCATATTTCGCTCAAACCTGGTATTTATTACAACCAGTGGTAAATCGAGATTTTGGTGCGCTTGAAAGCCAACACTCGCTGGCTCCAACGTGTCGGGGAAAGTCGCTGGCCAGGATGATCAGCATCACTTCGAGGGAAAAGCTAGATATTTCTTTTTTTTTTTCAAAAAAAAAAAAAATTTACCTTCGAAACTGCATTATGCATCTCCTCGGGACCCTAAATGGATGTTTCTGGTCTGTTATATCACTTCTACGAGGATCAGCGAACCAAACGCGGGGATGTCCGGTTGTGTCGAGGAGCAGTGTGAGCAGTCACTTAGACCTCAAACGAGTGAGATCGATCGACCATAAAATTCAAGGGTTACAATAATAAGTACATATGGCGGAAGATCCTATAACTTAAACCGGGTATCAGCCAAATCCCTACCCATATAAAAACCGACAAAATAAAGGATCCAAGTAGAACCAGACAAATATCTAGATTAGCGCCATCACTTCATAGGTTTTCCACAAAAGACTTTACCCGTGCTCAAGCTTGACCAGCGCAGAGTTGGGTGTATTTTTTGGAAATTTTGTGAGGTATTCAGGTGTGTAGAGCACCCTGACTCACAGAGATCGCAAGCGATCATCACACAATTCCTCGATCTCGCAGCACATTTTTCCACTGAACAGATTAAAAATTGTTTCTAAGATACAGAAGTATGAGTATCTGACTACTCGAATAATGAATTGTGTTGAACTCTATTTGCGTGCCTACTTGCTGCCAGTCCCATGTCGATGTAGGCTATAGAACCTGTCTATTAGAGAGAACATGGAATAACAGATTTTATTTACCGATGTCTCAGAGAAATTTAGCTTCACTGCTTTAGCAGACGAAATAAAAATATGGCTATGACGCACACTCAACCTTCCATCTCTCACTTATATTCGGTCCGTTTCTGACAATAAAATTATCCTATAGGGTTCTCGGATATAAGAATACCCACCCTATAAGGTTATGCGCGATTCCAACTCCGACTATACTTTTCCTTAGTACGCTAGGCTCTTCTAATATCTATTCTATAGGTGTATGGGTCTTGAGTTTTGACGAATAGCTATAGGGAAACGATACTATATGTAGTCATTATGGTTGATGTCATTTCCCCCCATTGACTTATTCTAAATACAGCTCCATAAAAGACATTCCCGAGGTAAGATCCGAGTGAGGAAGTATGAAGGTATATAACTGTATTATGTGGATCGGAACTAATAAGTAATAATTTACTCAGACAAAATAACTAGGCAACTGTACTTACATATATGAAATATTAATGGAGAATAGAAAAGCACATGTAAGCAACTTCACCTAAGAAAGCTAGGAACTGACTTCTAAAAACACTGATCATGTGACATAGTATAATTAGATAGAACCAACTCGCTAACTAGAGCTAGCATGGCACTCTAAAGATGTACATTGGTATTGGAAGCTTAAGTTGAAAGGTTAGTCTTTGAAAATTAGTCTAGATTTTTGTATGGCCCTTGGGTACCTTTGTCATTTTCCTTTTCGTACCACACTTATAATTATTTTCATACTCGCAATCACTATCCCTTACTAGGTGACCCCTGAGTTGTAACTATCTAGCCTTGTATCTAGTACAAATATAGCAATGTTCCCGTTAATTTTATTCCATTACCCCACACTCTAATAATTTTTACTACAATTAGGAATAACATTAGAAATTACTAGAGAGGTTTCTCCATATCCCTTATAACCCCAGTGATTTTGGAGCTACCAAGATCTGTTGCAGGACCTATGGCGTTTAATTAGCCGTGTTGTTAAACATCCGAGGGAGAAGATGTATATATCGACCTGAATTCAAGCCAAGTGTTCTTCAAAAGGCCCGATTTCGCAAATTAAATATCAAGCGTTTTCAATCACTAGCCCAAGTACAGTAAGAACTACAGACCATAATGATTCTAGCCGTTTCTAAATATCCATTCACTCTTCTTTCCTTCCATTTGTTCCTCTTATTACACAATTAACGCGTCCCAGGAAATATTTTCCTTGAAGCGTCTCGTGAACGACACTTCCCGCAGCCTCAATATCTCTTCCGTTAGATCCTCCTTTGTCTTGAACCCACTCCTATTCTCTCCACCCCGGGGCTCCAATAGAATTACCAAATACTACCCTAGCAGTACTGTCTCAAATTCTTTCCTTTACAGCTGTCTACTAAGTCGAGTAGCTAAAATTTTAAGACTATAACAATATTAATTAAATTATTTAAAGTTTATCTTTCGACTTTAGGGGAGACCCTTTCTCTTTTCATCCCTAAATCCTCAGAAATAGCACAGACCTTGGTAGTACCCAGAGCTAGAGGGTCCCTCTAGATATTGCGATACTGGAATCTCATTTTTTATGGCCTTAGGAATGTTTTTAAAGTATCGTACATTATATTTTATCTTACTCCTAGATATAAGAACTCTCTAATTCAAAATCTCGTCGATAGCTATTTCAATTTTCTAAGTCCCTAGCTGTGTACCACCAAAAAGCCAGAAGCTGGATCATCCGCGTCAATCGAATAATTAGAATCAAGTGATTATATACTTGACTATTCCCCATGATCCAGGCGAAAGATTTCAAGCCTAATAAGAAATTTTTTAGCATAACCCTCTCATGAAAATGTGTTTATTGCTAATTACGGCGCTACTACGGAAGAGGTGTATCCTTCATATATTATACGGCTTAGTGGTAGATTTCCACATGATAAGTCAAGTTTGTCGATAGAATTAATGCTAGAATATATTGATCTCCTCGTAGTATAGAGGTTGCGAAGATATATATATCGTACTCGCTATAGAGTATATTGTAGTTTATGTATTAATGAAAGAATTAAACCCCAAATAGAGTAAGAGCTAGTAGCTTTCTAGTTACTATTAAGGGCGCTGATTTGTTTTGGCAGTATTTTCAGATTATCCTAGTTGATTCAATATCACTAGCCTTTCTTCTAGTCACCATAAATCTTTGAGCCATCCTCGAATTTTGTTTTTCTGTTTCTTTTAAGTACTTGGCCCATAATGGTTGCTTTTCTTTTAGATCCCACGCGCTATGCATCGGCCCGCACTTGCATGATGCATCTGGCATCGCGTATGACACATGCAGGCAACTGTGTGCTCGCACATGTTATTTCGTACCTTGATCTTTCTTTTTACCACTATATTCTTTCCGGAATTGAGTTTTTTCTTTTTCTTTTTCTTTTTCTTTTTCTTTACTGGTATGTACATCTGGTATTCATTAAGAAAACCCGATACTCTTGGTAGTAACATAAGCATTCAGTTTAGTTTAAGCATTATTCTACTTAAAGGTTGACAAACAGAGGTTCCTAGAGTGTTTCGGGTATCAGTAGCCAGTTCTCCTCAATTTCACTGGCAGCGCTAGATGAACCCCTGTCTGAGATTATAGATGAGATGAGGGATGAGATTGTTTCCAGGAAACTACAACCCAATTGTACCACCTTTGCTATAGTTGCAATTTATGGCTCGGTCACAAGGAGATTAAGCCTATCCAATCGGATCGGCGTAAGGGTCCCGCCGGACATAATCTGCTGTCCCGCATGAATGGTTGGATAGGGGATGAGAACAACAGCGCCGGTTGTGAGATGTGAGCAAGGAAACCAGGGAACGAGTTGAGTGGAAAGGGCCAAGTGCCAGGGGAGTGAAACAAATAGCCTAGACTGCAGATGTGAAATAGTTCAGATGGAGAAAAGAAACGTTTCACTCCTGCTAAGGCTCACTCCGGCTAGGGAGACCCTAATAAAGCCTGTCCTCTTCGTTGGGAGAGCGTATAACTAGCTGGCTTTCTTCCAACGAAGGCCATATGCCATATTTGGCCAAAGAAAGTGACAACTACATGCAGTACAATAATACAAGATACCTACCAGCACATATAAGAGCTTAAGAGCTGAACCTGAAACACTTATTTTGCAGAAAGTCAAGTGCAGCCCAAACCTTCAGAGGCCTGTGCGCCTTGACACTCGAATATTCTTACTGGTATTCGCCATAGGTAAGAGGAAGAAGCAATGCTCTTAAGATGCAGCCGGCCGGGTCTCTATAAATTATTTTATAGGCGCATAATTACCAGCGTACCCCAAAATCAACCCACTGAGTGTACCATAATGACCATCGCCAATAAACAATAAGTATTAATTAATGAGCCTTGTGCTAATTATAGATTGATTATCTACAGGTTGTCAGAGCCTGGGATCTGCCTTCCCAGCCTACTCGCCACAGACAAAAACCGAAAACACCTCTGCTGGTATTTGTTTTCCTTAATTCCCCCTGACATAGCACGGCTTTGTTGGACAACTTTACTTGCATGCTCAGGCTCTCTATGCACAGGAAATGCGCAAGGATTATAGCGAGGGGCTCGTATACCGCTGGTCCACGATAGCCCACATTTTTAACCAAACCCGTGCAACCATGGTACACGTGTTTTGGCATCAAATAACCAAGCTTTGTTGATCGCGCCACGCCAAGAATAGATGTCTTATAGCCGCTTCATCTGAGACCTCCTCGATAACCTTATTGCCCCGGGTTCTAGCTGGAGGGTTCTGAAATGCTATTGTGTGTGCCAACAGCCACACCTAGGGTAATAGTAATACGTACCTTGAATAAAGACCCGTGTACCAATTATCTACCTATATTCTGTTTTTAGTTCTCAGTTTCTAACAAACTACGCATCATCATCACATCCCATCACTCGATTATACCCCTGCAGGATGGGTAGTCTAGTCACCTGCTAAAGGCTGTTATTAACACAATCCTAAAGAGCCATAAAAATCTGTTAACTTGCTTCTTCTATGCACTCAGCCTGACGCAAGGGGCTCTTATGTAAGATACCCGATCCATTCCATTACGCTGCTTATCAGCGTTAGTTAGGTCTCATATTCAATGCCCCACAGTCACGCGTTCATAACGTGACGTATGTAATGATTTGCCTCTAGCCAAAACCAAAGTATACAGCCTCTTCTGACTAGGAAATTCGTCAGCCTGTTATCCCCTGTTAGCTAGTGAATAGCCCCTCATTCTAGGTTGTCAACACCATACGTAAACTCACGGTATCTTAACTCAAACAAAAAAATGATTCGAGTTCAGGTAGAACGCCTGCTCAAAATATTCTTATTTAAGCTTTACCAGAAAATTCCCTAGTTCTTCACTAAAAAATATATATAAAAAAAGCAATGTAGGGACTGATGTCGTGGTAGCAAACTTATAATAATATAAAATCAGCGCAACCCTCTCCCCAAAATCTGCAGAAATATATCTCCAAAGTGTGTAGAGCCCTCCACCAACCTATCAGTACCACTCATTTCCATCGGGACTCCAAAAACTGAAAAAACAAACATAGTAAAAATAGATCAATACTAAATAAACCGAGTGAGCTGAATGATGAAATAATAAGAAAATCAAAATCCCTCCCAAACCAGAATCAAAATCAAACAAGTAAAGCACTTAACCCACACTTAGACAAATAAACATCGCTGAAAACAGAGAAACCCCCGGATCCAGAATCAAGACCAAAGAGCAGATAGCAAAGAAACGTGAGCCAAGACCATAAAAAATGTGGTTGGCCGTGTAGTGACATCGTAAGAAAGGAGGTAAACTGCAAACGCGCGGTAAAGGTCAAACTCGTACATCATAAATCATCTACCCATCCCCTTCAAAAGCAGAACTAATGAACCATCGCAAGTGCGAAACCCTAGAAAAGACCAGCACCAAAAAGCCATCAATCATAACAGCCACAAAAGCAAAGAGCACCACGATTCCAAACACAATCCCATCTTCCCTGCAACCCAAGTCCAGACCAAAACAAACCACCCAAAAAGATCATACTCCCATCCCAAACATAAAAAACCAGAGCAAATATTAACAAAACAATCTAGTGGCCCATCAACGAGCAGTCTGATACTTCGCCCCCCTCTCTTCATCCATTCTTTCACTCTCCACATCCACGACATACAACAACGCGTCAAACGCCGGCCCTGCCCTCGTCAAATTAGTGGTCTCTGGCGCATTCAGGAGCATACCGAGCTCCATGCTATGCCGACGATTTGGTGCCTGGCTTGACAAGGGTACTGGGTTTCTGGATGCCATCACAGGTTTCGGCGTCCTCTGTCGAAATTTGTCAGTGTGGTACGATCATGTCTTACTCGGTGATGCTTACTGGGTTATGCTCATCAATCTCCGTCGCACTCCCCTCGCCTACAATCCCTGGATTCAGCTCCTCTGCAGGGCTGGTGCTTGGGGTGGTGACACCCTCGCTACCCGACGAGTCCCCACTGCCAATAGAGGTTTGTCTTTTTCGGCCGTTCCTTGTATTAGATTCATCGTAGTTGTACACCGAGCTACGTCCAAAGCTCCGTTTTCGCGACAGTCCCGCATCCCATCCCTGTGAAAGCGGTGATGTAACACCAGTATCTCTAGACATACCGTTATCCCTCGACGCCGGAAAGTCCCTCATAACAGGACTGTCAATGCTCAGGCTTGCCCACCGGTCCGTCATCGCGCTTGTATCAGATGAAGACCTACTGTGCCCCCTAACAAAACTGGGTTGTGGTCTTCCGGTATTCGTTTCATACAGTGTCATTGGCCTAGCAGCCGAGGTACGCCTGACACCCACACGACGAGTTACATTCCCAAACATTGGGGATGGAGTACTAGGCGGGCCAAAGATCGAGTCAATGGATGGGAGAGTCTGGTTTCCAGGTTGATTTGTGGGAGACGAGATATATTCGGATGGACCTCCGGATAATGATGTATTTGCAAAAGAAGCTGTGGTAGGAGAGATAAGATCCCGCTCCAGTGAGCTGCGTTCCCGGCTAATATCGGGGTGCCAGGTACGACGCCGTTTCTGGTATTCATCCTCATCGATTGAGGAGTCGATAGACTCACGCCTAGAGGAAGCGTGGGAACCCTGGGGTGGCCAGCTAGGGGATGCAAGCGGTTGAGCATTAGACATGGAGGAGATCCGGCTATGCGTGTATGGGTGATTTCTGGGGGGTTGAGGACCAGGTACTGAGAGCCGGCGTTGGCCGGCATTTCGGGCGGGAAAGATACCGGATACGGATGAGAAATTCTGTACAGGGGAATTCAACGTTGAGGAACCATGATTGTTGTACGGAGTAAAAGGGCTCGCGAAATCCCTTCCAATGGGACTTCTATGTTCAGTGAATGTAGCTGATGTGGGTGTATTGATAGTAGATGCCGTCAAAAGTGGACCAGCCCGTGGTTGAGGAAGGCGCCAAGTATATTCTTCATTACGTGAATAGCTCACAGCAGAAGCAGGTGATTCTGGTGGGGTGGTATTCCGGTAACTCTCAAATGAAGAACTACTCTCTGCGGAACTCTGAGGTAGTATTATTGGGCCTGGTCTCGATATAGGCCTTGTTGCATCCCGACGTGACAGAAGCCCGGAATCATGATGAGGGGATAGAGAGGGTGCTTGCGTTTGGGCTTGATCACTAGTACTTGGATTGGGGTTACTCTGAGCTCTAGCACGACCAGGAACATCTCTTCGGACACTACCACCACCATTCCTGATGTGGCGTTGATAACGAGCACCTGTTGCAGCAAGAGAACCCGCCGGGATAGGTTCATCGGCGTGCACTGTTGACGAGTGCTGTCGAAGGTTATCTAGCCGGGAGAATGCACGGCCACAGTGGCAGTTAAAAGGTCGTTCGCCCGTATGTTTCCTGTACACAAGACAATTTATTAACAATTCAGAAAATTAATAAATAAAATGTACCCAAATCCCAAGAGGGAAGTATCAGGCGTTGAACAGTCATGTATGAATAGGGAGGTATCGAGTGCAAAACAAACAAAACGATGGGTGAATCGAGGGAATGGGGGGAACGCTTAATCACAGTTTAACATGTCATTCATTAGAAACCCCACTCGTACCTGATATGTCTCGCTAAGTGTTCGCTCCTCGTGAACGACAAGTTACACTCCCCATAACCCTTACAAAAGAACTTTTGCCCCTTCTTCTTCTTTCGCTTTCCAGTTGAGTCATCAATCGTATCTTCATCTTCTGGTGGTGACCCAGCCCTCTCCCTTGAAAGTCTCGCCTTTCGGGTTGCTGCGCACTCAGTCCTCGGTTGACGACGGGATGAGATGTTAGTTGGTGATTCTGGAGGGACATCAGCGCTTGTGTTCGTTGTCGATCGCTGTATACTAGGTGGCCCAACTATCGAAGGTCCAGCAATAGACGATGTGTATACTGCTGGGCGACTTTGTGTAGCTTGTGCAGGGGCCGTCGTATGTGATGGGTTGGACTCGGTTATGGGCATTTTATTCACAGCCTGAAATGAGGGGAAAAGTTCGCGGTCGGTACCAGTAGTCATCGTAAATATCACGATGAGAGAAGAATCGAAAGCAGCAGCTCAAGATCCAGGGGGGGGGGGGAGAGATGCAGAGTGAGAAGGTCGTTGTCTTGTATTTTTGGTGCCAACTGTTAGTGAAGCGCCGATGCGGCTCGATCCAACAAACAGGGTTGAGAGCCGCCGATTTCCTATCAGAACCTGAACGACCAACGCTCACTCACACAAGGAGAGAGAGGCTCGCAGCAATCTTGTCCTGTCTTGTTCTCGGTGGCGAAAGAAAGAGTTACTATGTAAACTAGATGCAAGAAGCACCGGTACGGAAACTGGATGAACTTGATGAGCGCGACAGATCAAGCGATGCAGGGGGATGCAGTTGCTGCAATCACAGATTAAACTCGACCGTACGAGAGGTCTGAGGATTGTTTAAGCGGTATGTAGCTGAGATGTGCCGTCTTGATCAGGAAGACAACAAATACACCAGCCAGCGACTAGACGACTGAGACTAGCTGTGAACTAGTTTATTTCTGCCAAAGTCGACGAAGCACTCTTAATCGAAAAGGCGACAACGAACGGGGGGACGGGTTAGCACAAGAGAGTGCGAAGAGGATGTAAGAGGGTGAGGGGAAGAGTTGGGGTGGCCGCTCTGTAAGAAGAGGCGAGACTAGACGGGTTCCTGATCGTCGGTGACTGCGTGGGAGAGGGGTAGGGTAATAAGCGGCGGTAGCCTGGCAAGACACGCTTGGTCTGTGCTGTTACTGTTGCTGGGAGAGGGGGCTGGATGTTATTCTAGGTGCAGCGGCAGCATCAGGCAGTGGGTTATTGGGCTTAGAGGTACTTGTGTGGGGGTCGATCGTAGTTACAGGATAATCTGGGTGTATGTGGGAGTTGGATGGAGAAAACCACCGGTGTAATATCTAAGTAGCTTAGGGTTTGGGAAGTAGAGAAAATGTCCATGAGACTCGACTTGGGCTTTAGTATTTGGGGCAAACTGGGAGGTTTTACTACTTGGCCCTCAGGTTAGCACCTAGCAAGCAAGCAAGGGCAGTCAAACGGTGTACGTGTGTTGGGTAGTGATTGCCAATGATGGATGGGACGATTTGTATCAAATAGAGAGGGTGATCCTCGGGGATCCAGGACAGCACCCTACGAATACAGGGGGGGGAACACTACATGTACCTGCAAAAGCAGCACGAGGGGCAAGGAGAACGAGAGAAGAACTCTAAAGTGTCAACAGGAACAAGGAAGAATAGGCATGTTACCGGTGCTGTATCAGCAACAGCGCAACAAGTCATAAGTAACTACATGTAGTCGGCAGCAGCGCCTGGGAAAGGTGAGAGCATCAAGTGGTTGGATGGATGGATGCGCAATGTAGCTCTGAAAGTGGGCTATACCAGCACGAGTAGCGGGGTGGAGGCTGATTGCCGATAAAGGACCCGGCGATCACAGGCACATAATCTCTGAATATCTTGCGAAGGGGCTGTTTCTCTGCTCTTTTAGTAAGCCAATTCGCCACCAGGGTGTGGAGGCTAACGGTAAAGGTTCCGAAGATCACAGGAACCAGGCACGAAGAAAAGAGGCGTCCATTAAGTAAGCGCAGTCACTACATGACATTCAGCCACACACATACACCTCCAGCACTAATGGGCCTAGCCAGCCGGGGTTGAAGGAAAACTATTTACTGCGCGGCCTGGGTCCTTGTTGAATTAACTGGTAGAAGGGTTTAAAGTGATAGTGATATTTAGAACCTAGGGAGAAGCCTACTGAGGCGTGAGGGGTGAGATTTACTAATAGCCAAAGAGTAAGAAGGAGGCCTGAGCCCGGAAGAGGGCTATTCGTCAAAAGAGCCGTATTGGGATCAAAGACTCAGGTCAATGTTGGTAATCTATACTTAGCAGTTCCGGGGGTTGCATATGACGTTTCTCGTTATTGTCCGTGCGCACAATCAGAGCATTAGGGCATCAAGAACCCCTCCCTAACCTTGAGCTAGCGGGAATACATAGTGGATAAGACTATGTACCTATAATAATGTATCCGTCTAAAATCCCTTGCTGTTAGCACATAGTAGCCCTGCTAGTAGCTACCTGTTTGTAACAGGAGATACATACATACTAACTGACGCTCTATTTGGAACCTACTAGCTGTACCCTCTTCAACCGCGTAAGCGTTTTAGCCCGGGTGCCCATAGACTATAACAAACTCAGGCACCTGTTTACTAAGCAAGCCACCCCATATAATTCCTAGATCAACCACAAAGACCTTGATAAAATATGGGAAAAGACTCAATTCTTAAAATAATAAAGCCTGGTGTTGTTAGCGTTCCCGGCGCAAATTATCTAACAAAATAGTAGTATTCCAAAAGAATACGTATACTACTTGTGAAAAAGTTGCTATCGGATTATGATCTCCTATAGCTATATTACAGAAACTGGTTTTATGAACATTGAACTAAGCGATGTCGTCGTCAGAGGCAAATGGCTAAGGCCAGTTTAAGATCCCGTAGGGGTTTCCTATTGGCTTCGAATCCTTCAACGCCTTCAGTCAGCCAGGTACCAATTGACAATATTTACAAGAGCCAATAATGGCCCGGGGCGGTCATAAAACCAGGCAACATAAGCGAGAACCGTTACCCTGTCATGATTCTAAGCCATATGAGCTAGTATGGGCTGCTCTAGTATTACATAATTTCTAGTAGTTGAAACTTACCCCACTATGGGACGATGGTGTAATAATGTAATTTTCGGCTGCCCGGGACGGTTTTTCTAGCGTGGAATTTTATGGGTTTCGCCCATCCCGAGGCTATATAGAACAATAAGCTATTGGTAAATCCTTCCCATTACAATATTATTGCAGATGAGCGGCGGGGGAATTGGTCCACTCTTAAATAAAACCAGGCGAGACAATATTTACTGAAAAACCCCACTGATGAGAAAATTCTAGAATTCAAAACTACATGATACAAGAAGGAAAAGTTGTAATGTAGGACTGGCTAGTGAGTGTTTACAAGTACTAAATCTCGGTATATGGCTGTGTTTACCACAGACAAACCGTGGCATGCAAAAATCCCTACCATAAACTGCACGTAGCCTCGGTAAGAAAAGAAGCACTTTAAAAAAAAGAATGAAGAAAGTAAACGTTCGTTTAGTGTGTGCCACGGAAGGAACCGTCCTCGGCTACCTGCTCCTGAACAGGAAGTGGCTAGAAGAACCCTTAATATACTGACTCCAACATTACTCTCTGGCACGTGACGGAAACAAGGCTCAAGTTCAGAAAAACCGATATTTCGCTAAGGAAGTGTACTATACGTACATGTAGGTAAGCAAACCTTGGCTAGGTATAACAAGCCCAACCGCGCAAAAGTAGATGTATATAAGGTACAATAATTAACTTTTCCCCTCAATACCCCAGAGTTATGTAAGAAATATCACTCAGTACTTCATTTAAACCATAGCCTTGAATTGTACCTGTTCCTCCGGTATAAGATACGTTTCATACCCTACTGTGGTTGCATGAATCATGTGGTACTTGTATTTTATGGATTGGATTGGATTGGACGATAGTTAATTCGGCTCTCAACCAGCTTTCTTTGTGGTTTGTGGTCTGTGGTTTGTGGTTGCGCGAATTCTGCTCGTCTGGCTAGATTTGGTTACGATTGCTGCGTTTGAAACTTTGGTCAAAGTTAATCACGGTGATGATCAATCCCCGGAAACTATTTCCCATCCCCGAGAAGGGTGTGTTTCTAGGATATATCACATGCCGTGGTCAACTCGCTGAGAATTCTGGAATTTAGATAGAATTATGGTTGCTTGTATGTACACAGTCTCGTCGTCAAATCTCAGAGGTGTTTGTTGGGCACGTGACCTGCTCGGGCACACGCCTGGGTAGAAGCGGATATGTACCTAGATGATACATAATCGCCATCTGCTGCCGGCGGCGACTGCACCACAGATACGGATGCAAAAACCCCGACATCAAAAAAATAATACTCAAAAGCAGAAATGGAAACCCCCTCTTGTGTAGAGTACCTAGTGCGGGCATGTATGCCTGTGTCGCAATTCATCGTGCGTGCAGCATGCCTGCGTCTCTTGCTGTTGTGCGCAGGGAAATATCATATCGGTATCAGAATGAGGCTGCATTAATGATTTGTGGTCGTTCGTTCGTCCACCGGCCCGACACAACCCCTGTACATACGCTACATGGCCAGCAACCACAGAGATGCATAGGCGGAGGTTCCTGCATTTAGCAAATCAACGATTTTCGGTATCGATTGTGTGTGGCTGGGTTCGGAATTCGCATGCGTGGACTATGTACGAAGCTGCTGGCCAACTAATATATCTTGAAAGAGGGGATACTTTACCATATGTGCAAAATGACTTACCGGCGACTCGATGACTGGATGGACCTGGCTGTTCTGAGCGGGGTCACACTATGCGGGTGTGGACGATTCCTTATGCGAGGATTTTTGGCGTTCGCAAGGCGCGCTTCAATCGGCTTTCCTTGCGAACCATCACATAAATATACGTCCGCTTGGTTTTGAACACGAGGAGGAGAGGAGGGAAGATGCGGCGGGTGTGCAGGGGCAGGGGCAGTTGGTGGGGTGAGGTGTGGGGGAATTACAGGGGTTCAGATTGGTCTCACACGCGAGCTGTATGCCAGGGCTAGGGTTTTTGTGAGTGGTTGGATTTAGAAAAAAAAGAAAGAAAGGAGCCTGTGGAGAAAAAACAAAGTAGGAAAAACAAAAACAAGGCCAGAATGGTCTAGATACATACATAGTTACGCCTTCATAACCCCTGTGTCGCCGCCTGTCGTTCAGTTGGGGCTCGAGCTACCCAGTTTTAATGTCCTCGGCGTTAGCTAGTGTTACTACATATAAATCTGTGCGCGAAATTTCCAAACATTCACACTTCATCACTCGAAATTCTCTTATCGATAAAATGAATTAAGGGCCCGAGAAAAGATGGAATTGTTCCATAGAAAACGCCTCAATGGCGATTTTTTCTCTCTCTAGAAAGCGAAATTGCCTAGCTAAAATATTTAGAGCCGATTTACATTGCTCAATGAGTTTAATAATCACTTTCAATCAGACCCTATTGCATCAATGGCTATCAATTATGACGGAGTTTCTATTCATCGGGAAAGGATCACTGGCTATCACTCGAGTGTAACAGAAGACAATAGTACAAAATCTGTCTAGCGCTACTGCATGTAATTTTTGACAGCTGTTCTTAACCGTGACGCAACAATATCGAAAGAGAAGAGGACAGATATTCGTTAAACGAGTTTAAAGACTACAGAAACGGTTGCTTGGGGAACTTGTCGATCACCTCGTCGATCACCCGCAAACAGGTTTTGGGTTACCCCCAGTCAACGCAATGGCATTTCCAATGTTGTGCAAGAGGCCTAAATAGCTTCTCTAGAGTAAGGCGGTATGGTCGGCTAAATGCTGCAATATTCATGGCTATTGACGTCAACAGGGTACAATCATTTAGTTGTGACGTCTCAGCCGTTCCCCAGGCGTTGTAAGCCGAAGGATCGGCTATGGTTTATGATAGTCGCACAGGCCGTGTATACCTACATGTACTTGTCGTGAGAAAGACCGGGTATTATAGAGGCAAAGGTTACTCCGTAAGGAAGGTTATTACAGCAAGCGTTACTCTCAATGTCAGCCTCCTTCCTCTACTTCCTGCCCTACGGTTATTCATTTCCACAATGGAGTGAACACGTTGCAGCATGCATTATCACTCGTTCTAGGCCCATATTAGTCATGTAACTATAAAAGAATTGGTGGAATTTTCAGGATAGGAAAATGGAAATTCCATTAAAGTTAAAATATTCTAGCTAATAACAGTTGTAGGGGACTGGAGCTTCTTATGATGGTTGGAGATGATATGCATATGTATGTGTTGCTAGAGATCTTAGATCGCATTGGGGTACTAGTTTTGAAGTTGTAACCTCGGCAATATCCCCTGGGACTGCTGTGGGTTGGTCAGTCGGTAGCATTGGATGCTAGAGCGGCACGAATAAGAATCAAATATTTATGATTTCGATGTGTATTGACAGTGAGATCCCTGGGGTGGATGTTACGGATCTTCTGGCCCATGAGTGTTTCCAGCCATCGGTGTTGGCGCGTACTAATCTCATTATAAGGAGATCAGCTGTTTTTGTCTGACTAGAAACGGTTAAATGTAGAGGGCTATTAGTAGACGCTTCTCTTCAACTTTAGTGGGTATGGGATTATAGAACGACCTAGAAGAGCTATTTGAAACCCTAGCTCCGTTTATTCTACAACGGCCCCCAAAGCTGCGAGGGTATGGCTACAATTATTGGTACCATATGTTAAGAGGAGTTTGGGAAAGCTTTAGTATCGTGGGGGTATGAATCTGAAGAGCCAGATTGACTCGTGTTATCATATACTCTTCTAATGTGTAATCATAAAACATCACTCGGAACTATTCGTTGGCGACTAAATTAACGTTTTTGTTTTGCTCTAACTACAATAGTTTGGTCATCTCAACTTAAATCTGACATAATGCTAGTAGAAAGCTTCACACCTCTGTCATTATTTCTATCCACGCCTTGCCCTTTGCTACTTCTTTTTGTTTTGATTGTGGAACCTAACCTATAGATACCCTGGTTAATTGAAGATGGCCGATTTGAGCTCTGATTCTAGCTCTAGCTCTAACAAGGCATCAAGTACTTCTAACACAACTATAAATTCTTCAAATACAACGTCAAACTACTCTAGCTCATCTGAGGGTCTTCACAGTTATGGCATTGTTTTCAATCCTCTCCGGGAGTCTACGGTTCTGTCTCTACCAGAAGCCGAATCTACCGAGATCCAATATCCAGAGACGGGTGATCTATATCCTCCTGCTCAAAGACTCCCAAATCTCGACTTCATACCGACGAACGAGGGGTCGCTTCTCGGGAGCATCCATAACCGCATTGCTGCCCTTCGCTCCTCCGCCGCTGACGCCCAAGCTCGATATTCACAAGCTATCAACTCGTCAATATCAACGGAGCCTGCCGAGAACCCGAATGTAAGGGTGACTATTGCAAATGCGTTGTGGAATTCAACTGCTTTTTTTGCAGAGGGGGAATCAGCAGCACAGCTACTGCGATATAGAGAGGTTTGGAAAACGGTTCTTCGAGCTACTAGCTATATTTCACTGGCAATTACGCTGTGCCTATGCTTACTTCTGTTCTCAACATGTAGATGTTTGCCTTCCTATCGCAGCGTTATGCCGAAGCACTCGCTTCATCTTCCTTCGATGAAGCTCAGAACCTCGTATATCGTGGCCAGGTAGCCATAGCTGCTATCCGGATTGCAGGTAATCGAAATCAGAGTGTTTATAGCAGAAGTGTAGCTCAAGGACATCATGCTCCCCATTCAAGTGAAGTTAGTATCTGGGGTTGGAAACCTTGGCGAGAAATGGCTTTGGTTGAGAAGATCAGTGAACGGAGGAGAAAAAGAGTTTCTCAGGAGCGAGAGAGGGTGAGGGAGAAGTCTGTAAGAAAGAGTAGGTTCTTAGTTGGTTTTAAAGGTGAAATAAATCAGAGAGACCAGGTTGAACCGGAGAATGGGGTATCATCAGGAAATCGAAGTATTGAGTCTCAATCTGGGAAAAGTGGGAGGTCTTTCTTGACTTTAACTAGGGCAAAACCGAAGGGTGCTGAGAAGAAGATGCATTATTTTGATGATAGGGGCCTAGATACAGAATACAGCAATACCAGACAGGATGATTCTACTGATACCTCGTCTCCAGGCTCTAACAAATTTAGCTCAGGGAATGGAAGTTCTGCAGATATCTCATCTCCAGGCCCAAGCAAATATCATTTAGGTAGCAGAGGGCCATTAACAGACGGAACCAGAGAGCTAGAAATAGATTTGGATGTCACAGATGATTCATCGGATCTCGAAGGCTGGAATTCAAGGTCTAAATCTGAAGTCCAGTGGCATCCTCCTGTTTACCATGAGGTTAAACAAAGCACTTTAGCTTTTCCTCAAGTTGGCGGAAGGACGGGTTCGATGATGCCTACTACTGCGACTGTTACTCAAGCAAGTGATCAATTTCTCCGTATTCACACTATTAACGAGCCATCAGGGATGGGATATGTGTCAGTATCGCCTCCAGGACTAAGGGTATCCCCACAAGTATCACCGAAGTCAACCTCCCTAAATTTATTATATGGTAACGATATATATGAGTCGAGTGTACCGGCTACGTCTGATATTGAGGATACACTATTCCGTCAATTTCCTATAGAAACACCCTCGACTCCAATCTCCCCAGAATCTTCATTCTCCTTCAATAGAGTACTGCTCGGCCATAGAAGAAAACAACCTGGAGGGTCTGATTCAAATTCCGACAGCACAGTTGGCGCCTCTCGGGTCAAGAATCAACTTCGGAAGGTTAAAACTGTATTCAAGTCCCTCCCTCTCACAAGAATCCATTTCCCTTGGTCCTCTAGCTCTGAAGAAGAGGGAGGGGTAGGAAGAGAAGGGCAGGCCTCTGCCTCTACTGACTCTTCCTTTGCTGATAACTCAAGCTCTGAGAAATCCTGGCCATTCCCTAGTAGCATACCTCCTGAGTATGGTCTTATTCTGCCACCCCCACCCCCCAAAGAATACTATTCCTATATCAATGTTCCCAAACTAGAAACCCGGATTCACTCCCCCAACCCAAAAATTATTAACTCACCGCCACATCCAGGAACGAAGCTACATCCAACCGGTACTACTATTAAGTCTGGGCAGCCCCTATTACTTGGGCATAGGGAAAGTGATCCATTGACCAGGACTGAAAAGGAGTATCAGGAAATTTTGGCGACACTGACGGAGCTGAAGAGGGAGCTGAGAGTGAGGAAGAATAGTCAGAGGAGTAGGAGTAGAGAAAGAAGAGAGGACGAGAAGAGAGGGGTATAGGTCGGGGTTACATGCTGTAGGTGTGCCAATGACTTTTTGCCGGGGTAATGGCTAGATTGGGATTTGTTGTGGGCAGCTGTTACTTTCACGGTATGGGGCTCGGTAGACTGACGCAGCCTTTGAAATAGCCATCGGTTTGGCATTCGACAATGACTCTTGTATTAGGACAAGGCGCCTTTGGCGCTGATAGAATTGATTGATGCTTAGGAATGAGATTAGAAAAGTGATCTAAGCTTGCAAGATACTTCTGCCAATTAGTGAGGTGCATTCTACATTTTTGGCGCCTTGTTAAGTTGCGTCTCGTTTTAGTGCTATATTAGTGGATATATCTTATAGCAAGTCTTTTAAATATCGAAAGAGAAACTGACACCCCCTCTTGAAGCAGAAATAGGGTACCAGGGTTTACATGGTTCAATACTCGGCTTATAATCCCTGCATGGGTAGGGTTAGGGGGAGGCTCAACTTAAAGCTTTGAGGTGGCCTTTTGGAGGCTCGGCATTCTATGTATAACTGCAATTTACTTAAGGTCTCAAACTCTCCCGTAACTCCCCCGGATTTAAACAAACTGGCCACTATAACTCAACCACTACTAACCTCACGGTCCTCATTCAATTGAGCAGATCTCTATTCTCCTAAAGCAACAATGCGTCAGAATAATCTTCTGCTACTACTCTCGTCGAGCGCGTCGTTGGCTATTGCCGCGGCCCCTAGGGGTGTCTCCCCCGAAGGTACGAGGTTCTTTTCTTTAGTCACAAGGGGCAAACTAACACTGGGGTAAAGATGTAAAGCTTTATACCGCGTCTGCTGAAAGCACGTTCACATGTCTCACGCACCCTGAGATCAACATCCCACACTCTCAGGTTAACGACGACTTCTGCGACTGCCCCGACGGTTCCGATGAGCCTGGTACTAGCGCATGCGCGCACCTTCCCCACAAGAACCTTTCTATTCCGGGCTTCTACTGCCGTAACGAAAAACATACTGCGGCCTATCTCCCACTGTCGCGCGTTAATGATGGGATCTGTGATTACGAGATTTGCTGTGACGGGAGCGACGAGTATGCAGGCGTCGGTGGGACCAAGTGCGAGAATCGTTGCGGAGAGATTGGGAAAGCTGCACGGAAGCTTAAAGCGGAACGAGACAAGTTGAGGAGCGATGGGATTAAGTTGAGGATGGATCTCATCCGAAAAGCTAGTACACTAAGAAGAGAGCTCGAGAGTGATGTGCAGGCTACGGAGGTGAAGATCGAGGGAATCGTGAAGAGGGTACAGGTACTTGAGAGAAGTTTAAAGGAGACTGAAGCTGCCGAAAGGAATAGAATCATTAAGAAGCCAAAGGAAGGTAGTAAAGTTGGAGTCTTAATTTCTGTCGCTAAGGAGAGAGCTGAGGAATTGAGGGGTGCTCTGGAGAAAGTTAGAGAAGATAGAGACATTGCGGTTGACAGGTTAGCCAAGGCGGAGGGGATCTTGGCGGCATTGAAGGAAGGCTATAATCCAAACTTTAACGATGAGGGTGTTAAAACTGCGGTTAGAGCGTGGGAGGAGTATCTTGCCCAGGAAGAAACCACAGTGAAACCTAACGATGCCGAGGAGAGAGATTTAGATGATCTTCTGGGAGAGGATCCTGTTGATTGGGATGAATTTTCGGAAGGTGATGAGGCGCAGGATGATTGTAGGTTCCTGCTGCTCTCGGGACCTACTTAGGCCCTCTACTTGGATATGGTTCTAATTTTAGATGGCGAATAGTATATAACTTTGAGGCCTATCTTCCTGAGAGTATCAAGGACTGGGTCCATGAGAAGCTCGGTGACCTCCGCCAGATGCTTGTTGAGAACGGTATCCTAGCTCCCCAGAACGAAATCCCTGGTGTAGAATCAAAAGGTAACCTATAAATTTTGCCCCTCATGATCCTTGTCTATTAATCTAATCTATTACCATAGCTATTACCGCCGCCCGTGACGCCCTCACTGCTGCCCAGAAAGAAGAGAAAGATACCCGTTCCCGCCTTGACTCACTTAACGAGGATCTTGATAAGCCCTATGGCAACAACGACGTTTTCCGCCCTCTTAAGGGCGAGTGTATCAATGCTAATTTTGGCGAATACAACTATGAATTCTGTTTCCTTGGAAAAGCTCACCAGAAATCACTCAAGGACTCTTCCAGCACTTCTCTTGGTGAATTTGTTAGGATAGAATACACAGCTACCGAGGAGGTCTCGCATAGCCTTTTCGATGCTGGGTGGGAAGAGGCCCACGATGAAGGCTTGAGTGGGGTGGTATTGAAACACGAGAATGGCCAACAGTGCTGGAATGGCCCGAAGAGAAGCGTCAATGTGGGCCTATACTGTAGTGCAGTTAATGAGCTAAGGGATGTCAGGGAGGAGGAAAAGTGTGTTTATAGGTTTGAGGTTGGTACTCCAGCGGTCTGTGGTGGGGGAGTCGAGAAGGGGGCCTCTTTTGAAGGGGTAACTGCGGAGAAGGATGGCAAGGAGATTGTGAGAGATGAATTGTAGAGGGATGAGTGAATATTTATAAGTAGATGGATGCCATAGTGCAAGTTGGATGTTCCTTCAAAAGGCGATAGATGTACTTAGGCTCGTTTTGCTGTTGTATCAAGTGGTTGTTTTGTTTTCCGCCTTTCCCCTTGTCTTTGTATACCAGACTATGATTAGGAATGTACGATGCTTGGGGAGACTGAGATTAAGAATAGATTCCTACTTCGGTTATTTGCCCTCTAGGGGGTATATAGGGTCCTTAGTATTGGACTACCTATCTTCCTTTATTTTTATAGGTTCTTTGATATCTTAGCTAGTGGGGTGCTTGCTAAGGAATTGTATATTGATTAATTAACTGGTTAATTATAATACATTATCAAAGGAAAAATAGGCCAATAGCACTATCGTTGCCTATATATAACAAAACTACATAAGTAGCTTAGGTATTTAAGCTCCTTAATTTATTATGACATTATTCTTAATATAGTAATTGTAATGGAGACATTAGCTTCAATGTACTACCACATGTAGTTAGCTAGCAGGGTTATTTCTGTAACTGGTAGTTATATTGGTGGTTAAAGTACAGTAGAATTAGAAGAATATAGACTTTTAAAGATACAATAACCGTTCTATTCTAACCCTCGGTGAAGTGTTGTAGCTGCCCCGTTGTATTAAATACATCAGGAACTATAGTAGCCTTAGAAACCTAGCTGTATTTGGAATTTTCTGTTGCTATAAAATCCTCAATGATTCCCCCCGCTTTCTTCTCCTTAGTTTTCCGCTATTAGATGCCAAGGGGTTGGCTTTTGACCTGAATACTATATATATGTATGTATTATAGTTACAACAGTATGAAGAAACGGGGTGAATTTACTACAGAATATAGTCGCAAATACCGAATTAAATTAGTATCTGAGGTAGATTACTGTACAAATACCGTATTCCTCGTATATCGCTAATGTATTGGCGGGAGCGCCGTACTGATCCCACCCCTCTTTTTGGTACTGAACTTTTGCTAAAAGAAATAAAGTTCTTGATGGCTAGCTTAGGTTAGTTCCGCATCTTTTATACTAGAAAACTCCCTGTGACTACCAGAGGAATAAAAATCCTTTTCTAGTATTATACACGCTGTGATATCGATAGTCTAAAGGTGTTAGTACCTCTGCCCTTGACCAGCTACAGAGTCATGACATCTCGCTCGCTATATTGAATCATGATATAGGGTTTTTATTGTCAGTATTCATGCTAGGAATGGCAAGAGACACTATTAGAACCTTACCTGGATTTACTTTTACTTTTACGTATAAGGGGGTGAGGCACATAAGAGTGAGTGGATATTATTTCTACCCGATGTGCAATGCACGGGTACGAGCTTTCTTTTTCTTCGTGGCTGTAATGTTACCCTTGAGGCCTCATGATCGACTTGATATAGCCCCCGGCAAGATTATTGTAGAAACATGGGGTCCGAGGTCCATAGAGTTTATTGGTCTTCCAAGCTCTCAGCAGAGGTTCTGGCGGTGAGATTGGCTACAGTGCTCCTGCTCACCAATTCTTTTTCTACAATAACCTTTCCGGTGGCTGTATATGCAGGAGGCACGTACTAGAATCGCTGGGAATAGGTAGGGCATGTGGCTATCTCTGCAGGCCACCCGTAATACGGGTCACGGGGTTACAGTGGCTTAGTCTTATGACTAATAACCCCACCTTGTAGTCTCAAGTCTCTTCAAAGACTTTCTTCTGGCTTCCTAGTCTAAAGTAGAAACTCACATATATTTATGCCTTCTTAGCCTGCTTTCTCATCTATAATTCTTAAGGGGATCATTTTAAGGGAGATTTACCTAGTGCCAGAATCAACCTATCTTTCGAGTATCGAGTAGTAGGAGCCTTTTGCCACGGCTCGCGTGTCTATCTCTCGTGTACCATTGTGACGTTTTACCAGCTAGCAGTATCTAAATTTTCCAAATGAATAGATAGCCTCACTGCTCTTTTCATGGCTCACAATGACGACTTCAGTTATGAGAAAGGAGAGTTATAATATCACCATCAGTAGCAAGTTTAAGGTAAGTGCAAAATAGGGCATGATTCTATAGGTTAGGTTCTGGGAAACTATACGTATGTATTTATCAGCATCTAGAATACGAGTTTCAAGAGTAGGCTGAGCCTATTGCCTCGTATACTAGTATTGGGATTTTGTATTACTTTTAAAGAGTGTTTACTAGGCGAAGCATTACGGGCTTGTTTTTGGCTATAAGTATTGGTTTGATGGATAATTATTCTAGGAACAAGCTAGACCTCTAACCTATTTTATAGCCCACGCGTATAAGTCTAGCCGTAGTGTATCAATCTTTAATTCGAAACATAAATCCATAGAAGCACGAAAGAGTCCGTAGTTTTATGATACAAGGTAGTCTTGTAGGGGGCTATATAAAAGGACTTATTCTACCCAGATACACCGGCTCCAGTTCTAACCACAGCCGGCCATCCTGTATTCTTATAGTACGAGTATGAATGCGAACCCGAACTCGAGAACGAACGCGAATGCGAATTTAGGTGTGACTTGATTGGTTTATTAATAGCACTTATTCGCCTTATCGATTGCGGCCACATTCGTCATAAAGTCGGAAGGGGCGGTCTGCCAAGACAAGGATAACCTGTTGGAGCTGTTGCCCCATCCAAAACCAAGGGCCTCCTGCGTCTTTTAGATTTCGCGATATACAACTGTCTACTTGATATCTGGCTTTTTAGAACACCTCCAACATACAACTATTACGGCACTCGGCTTTGCGTATACGCTCTCTTAGCCGGTCACATCTTCTCAGCTGTACTCACTGGCATAAGCTCAAGGTGAGCTTCTCGGCAGCTGATCAGCTCCCTGGACTACACTTACCAGTGTGCATAGAAAAAGAGAGAAATTAAAGCTTACTATTAGCTAGGGGAATAGATCCTGGCACATATATCGCCTATTCTCAAATAGTCCCCCCTACGCATCCAGCATGCCTTCATTTTTAACCATCGATGGTCCCTACTTCAAGGACGAACACAATCGCCAAGTAACCCTCCGCGGCATCAATCTCGCCTCCGACGCTAAATTCCCCACCACGCCGAACCTCCCTTCCCACATCTCTAAGGACTTTTTTGATGGTGATAACGTCTCTTTTGTCGGCCGGCCGTTCCCCCTTGAGGACGCAGATGTCCATTTCCAGCGGCTAAGGAATTGCGGGTACAACACTATCCGGTACATCTTCACTTGGGAGGCTATAGAAGCTAAGGGACCTGCTATCTATGACGAGGAATGGATCGACCATACAATCAAGATTCTCCGAAAGGCAAAGGAGTATGATTTCATGGTATTCATGGACCCGCATCAAGACGTCTGGTCAAGATTAGCAGGCGGCTCTGGGGCACCAATGTGGACGATCTATGCGATGGGACTCAACCCTGAGACCTTTGAGGTCACTGAAGCTGCGTTGGTCCATAATACATATCCTGACCCCTCAACGTTCCCGAAAATGATCTGGTCGACGAATTACCAGCGGCTCGCATGTTTGACCATGTTCACGCTCTGGTTCGCCGGCCGTGATTTTGCACCAAAGTGTATAATCAACGGCAAAAACATTCAAGACTTTCTCCAGGATCACTTCATTGCGGCTGTTAAGCATCTTGCGCAGCGTATTCATGATGCTGGTGATCTTGAGGACTGCCCAGTTATTGGTTACGAATCCATTAACGAACCCAATCGTGGTCTCATTGGGTACCAGAAACTAGACGCAATCCCAACACAGCAGAAGCTCCAAAAGGGCACCTCGCCAACTGCATGGCAAGCTATCCTCACTGGATCCGGTAGGGCCTGCGAGATCGACACATGGGACTTTGGCGGTACTGGCCCTTACAAGACTGGCTCAGCACTCGTTGACCCGAAGGGGATACAAGCATGGCTCCCGGCTAACTACGATGACTCCCGTTACGGGTGGAAGCGTGACCCTGATTGGAAACTCGGTACGTGTATATGGGCGCAACACGGAGTCTGGGACCCAGCAACCGATACAATCCTCCGAAACGATTACTTCAGCAAGACACCGAGCGGGGAGGCCATGGATGCGGAGAAGTTTACCGAAACGTACTTCCTAGATCATTATAGAAAATATTCAAAGGCAATTAGAAGTGTTCATAAAACCGCTATTATGTTTTGTCAACCACCAGTGTTTGAGATCCCGCCACATATCAAGGGAACCGAGGATGCGCATGAGAGGATGGTTTATACACCCCACTTCTATGATGGGATTACGTTGATGACAAAGAAGTGGAATCGGCTGTGGAATGTTGATGTGTTGGGTGTTTTGAGAGGAAGATATTATGCGCCTTCTTTCGCAGTCAAGATTGGTGAAACAGCTATTAGGTATCTTGACTTTACTTATTCCTACTCACTTCCCACTAACATCTTTTAGAAATTGTCTCCGCGACCAACTCAAAGCAATGAAACAGGAAGGTCTTGACAACATCGGCCTCACCCCCTGCTTATTTTCGGAAATTGGTATCCCGTATGATATGGATGATAAATACGCCTACAACACAGGCAACTACATCTCCCAAATTCGTGCCATGGACGCAAATCACTTTGCACTTGAGGGTGCACAAGTCGGATTCACATTGTGGACCTATTGTGCAGGGAATAATCACGAGTGGGGTGATAACTGGAACGGGGAGGATCTTAGCATCTTTAGTATCGATGATCGTCCACCAAATTCTAGTGCGGGAAACATGAGAAGTGCTGGTACGGTTGATAGCGGGAGCTTGAAGAGGGCGCTGAGTACGAGTAGTATGTCCACAAACCCTGAAGACATGCAAAAGGTTGTACCGGATAGCATCGTCGCTGGTTCAAGGGCAGCGGAGGCGTTTGTTCGTCCTTCTCCTGTATACACTGTTGGGACCATCGTCGAGAGCGGCTTCAACCTAGCGAAAGCTACATTCGAACTTAAGCTCATAGCGTCTAAACCAACCGACGAAGCCGCACCGACAGAAATTTTTATGCCACCATTCCACTTCCCGAAGAGCGACATTAAAGTTGTGGTTACAGGGGGGAAGTGGGAATATGAAGATGAAAGGAGTGTGCTCAGATGGTGGCATGCGGAAGGGGAGCAAGGGATTAAAGTTACGGGGGTGGGGAAGATGAGTGCAGACTATGAAGATGAGGGGTATATGGAGATGTGTAAGGGAGGATATAGACAGTGCGTGATAATGTGAAAAGGGCACTGGGGGTTATGGGGGGTATTTATGAGATGTTACTGCGCTTGTTTAGGCACTATGTTTGGTTGTTTTGGATTTATGTTTTTTTTTTTTTTTTACGAGTGATGGTTCATGTGGGAAATGTTTGCAGTTTTTTTTATGAACATTGACATTGGAAACTCTGGATTTCTTTCATTTCTCTTGTCAATTCGGAGCTCTTGTCTTGGTATAATACAGAATATATGTATATCCTTCATGCATGCCATGTTAGAAATGCATGAAACTCAGAGTGCCGGTCGCTGGTTATGAATCTCAGAAGTTGGGGTTGGGGAATATGTAGGGCGGATAAACCTATCCTCACGAATTAGTCTAAATGTTCGGGACACACCAGAAAAAGAAGTGGCCAAACCTATCAGAATTATAAACACTCCCAAACTTCCACCCCTTTACATCCTTCATAAGCTCCCGTTCCCGCGCATTGGCTGCTAGCTGCCGGCGCACATGATCACGATCCGCCTCCGCCTCCAGAAGCGGTATCAAATGAATCCGAGCCCACGCCTTCTCCCGGGAGAATTCACTACCCCTACACATCAGTACCTGCTAGGCTTATCTGATGGGAGTATACAAACACAAGCTCGCGGTTCCCCTTCGTCACTTCGTAGAAACCGTACGCACATACGACGCCCATAGCGAGGAGATAGTATGATGGCTTGAAGCCGCGTGCTGGGACATTGCGTTTATACTGAATTGGGCCATAGCCACCGGACGGTGGGAGATCTATAGTAGAGAAACCCCTGTTAGTATAGGTTACTGGAGCGGGAGCGGGAGGGTGTACCTTGTACCATGATGCGTGGGGTGAGGGAGGGTTATTTTGTAGTGGGTGTTGGTGGGGGGAGTTGACGTTGCGGGTTGGTGCTGGCTAGTGGTTACCCGGATTGTTTTGGATTGGATGGGTAGTGGGGCGGGCAACTTTAGGAAGTGTTTTCTTTTTTAAATATTTTATTTTACTTTTTGGGAGAGAGTCACGAGTTGTAACAGCAGAATTGTTTGTTTGTTTGTTTTTAAAAAAAGTACGAACAAATGGAGTTAATGCAGCTAGAGGGAAATGAGGTTGAGAAGGAGGAGGAGGGTGTGGATCAGGTTACGGGTGTCGACTCTGGAGTCTCGGTTCCTGTAGCGGAGGATGGGACGCCGCTTTCGAAGAATCAACAGAAGAAGCTTGCGAGGTTGAAGCATTTCACAGATACGAGAGAGGAGTGGAAAGCTAATAAAAGGGCGAAGAAGAAGGCTGCGAAACTACGAAAACGGGAGGAATTGGCGACGGGGAGTGGTAGTGATAATGGGCTGAAGAGGAAAGTAGAGGAAGGGGGAGAGAATGAGGAGGAAATATCTGGTTCTATGAAGGGTACCGAAGGGGAAGAACCTACAAGCAAGAAGCTGAAGATAGAGCCGGTGAAGCGGGTGTTGGAACCTATAACTCTCATCATGGATTGTGGCTTTGATGAGATGATGAATGATAAAGTATGTCCTCTTCCTCCTCCTCAATCACTCAGCTCCTACCATTCTATTCTAACTTTGATTATAGGAAGTCATATCTATGTCCTCACAGCTCACCCGCTGCTACGCAGTCAACCGTTCTGCAACCCACCAGGTCACCCTCGCCGTAACCTCTCTTAATGGCCGTCTCCTTGCCCGCTACCAGAACGTAATGAAAAGCCAACATCTCAAATGGAGGGACGTCAAATTCTCGGATAAAGAATACGAGGTTACAGAAGAGAACAAAACAAAAGGGGATCTTGTATACCTAACTGCGGACTCGGAGAATACAATTGAGGATCTGGTGCCTGGGACTAGTTATATTATCGGGGGGATTGTGGATCGAAATCGGTACAAGGTAGGCATTGCTTGGAATGTATGAAAGTAAGGATATTTACTGATTAAGAGTAATAGAGCCTATGTTACAATAAAGCCAAAGCACAAGGAATCAGAACCGCCAAACTCCCAATCGGCGAATACATTAAGATGTCCTCCCGCTTCGTCCTCACTACGAACCAGGTTGTTGAGATCATGCTAAAGTATCTTGAATGTCGGGATTGGAAGGAGGCATTTATGGAGACTATTCCGCAGAGGAAACAGCCGAAGCTAAAATCAAAGAAGGGAGAGGAGTCTGGGGGACATGACGATGAAGAGGACGCGGAGGGGGAGGATGGAGCTGAGGAACCAATACCCGCAGCTGTTGAAGCTGAAATGAACGACTCGGAGTCAGTCACTAAGAAGAAAAGAGAAACCTCAACAGAAAATAGTGTACTGGGTGATAACTCATGAATGGGTAGTCATGTAATGAGAATTGGGTTTAAAAGTATAGTAGGAATTATGTACCAATAGGAATTGTTAAACACTACATTAAAACTTGATTCATGCAGCATAAAAACTATGAAAGCCTATCAATTAACCCCACACAAGCCTCCCTATACGTGAAATCAAGACTTCCGCCAATAACTCCCCTAAGAGCACCTCTAACCCCCTCGTCGAAGCATAACACTACATACCAGGGTTAGGGTTATACCAAGCTGTGTAACACTCTGGCGACAATCCCGCAATCGATAAGGCCCTCCATCCCGCAAACAAAAAAATACCGCTCAGCACGAAACCGCAATGGCCACAAAGGCATTAATCAAAGCGATTCCACTTGCGCTCAAAGCCGAAGATTGGGCAGGCGCGGAAGAGAAATGCCGAACCGTGCTACAGTTTGAACCGGGGAACTACAATGTGTATGTACCCTCTGTGGAAGCAATGACCATGAGCTGATTGGTTGGTAGTAATACGTTTCTTGGGTTAGCATTGTTTCGACAACAGAAGTATGACGAGTCTGAAGCGTGTTACCGGGAAGCTATTGCCACGGAGGCTCAGAAGGATAAGAAGGATAAGAAAGAGAACCCGAATGCATGGAGTGGGCTTGTGAACGTTTATGAGGCCCAGCGGAAGGTGGATAAGTACATGGATGCTACAATGAAACTAGCGGTTATATTTCGGGACATGTAGGTTCTTAATTAGGCGTCGAGGATGAGAGGAGATGGTAGCTGAACTCTAGAAAATGGTAGGGATGATCGGACGAGATGTCAAACAGTCGTAGACAAGATCGTACCGTTCGTGAAAGAGCATGGAAGTAAAGAGCAGGTTTGTCCCCTTCCTACTATAACTCAAGCCAAAGCAGGAACTCTAAATAAATTATAGTATAAACATGCGCTTCATCTACTTCTACCTACCTCCCCCATCTTTGACTTCCTTGAAGGCCGCATCCCCCATCCCTCTCTCACCCTCCAAAAACTCATAGACATAATCGAGTCTGAAGAAAAGGAGCGAATCAACAAAGAAATCGCATCCCGGCGTTCCCGACTCGATGCTAAACCAGGCCAGGTCACAATCGAAGTTAAACGAGAGGTCCTAGGTGTTTCACCGTTAGAAGGGCTATATCACGATATTCTCAACTGGTCAGACGACGAAGAGTTACGAAGAACAATCGATACAAAGCTATTGCAACATGGATATGATAAGCTACTTGTTTCAGAAAAAGAGAAGAAAGATGGAGAAAGAGAGAAGGTTTATAAATGGGCGGAGGGGCTAGTAATATTAAAGTATCCGTTTGAGTTGGCTTGGAGGATTGTGATTGAGTGGAGGGATTGTGAAAGTATTGGTAGGTATTTTGATAATGCCAATCGCTTAGAGAGGAATTACCAGTTATACTAACAGCTGATTGAAGGCGAACATGATGTGAATATTCTACGCGAATACATCCAATTCTTCCCCGACTCTGGTCTTTCGAAGGCACTCGGTGCATACCTAAAATCCGAACTCTCGCCCTTCCCCATGCCTGAAGAGCGAGACGAAGACGGAAAGCCCGTCAAAAAAGGGCCCGACGCAGATGCTGACGGAAATTCTCCAGATGACAGAATAGATGCCATGATCGTATGTATCACCTTTATTACAGTAACAAAAGGGTTAGTACATAAAATATCACCCACTAACACCCAGCAGGAAGGTCTCGAAAAGGCCCAATCCTCAATTCTCTGTCACCGAATTGTCGCCGAATACTACCTCCTCCTTGAAGAATATGAATCCGCTATCAGTGTTTCCCATAACGCCACAAGACTGCTAGCCAATGAATCTATTCGAACAAACCTTCCATTCACTAAAAACACTGACGCCATCACCGTCATTCTCACAACAGCACAAATTCACTACCAATCTCCCAAATACCATCATGAAGCTCGTGCTGCTTTCGAGTCCGTGCTAACTCGGAACACAACCTACAGTGCTGCGCTAGTGGGTTTAGGGCTTATTCTTGAGGAGCAGCAGAAGTACCAGATGGCTGGAGATCTACTTAGGAGGGCACTCGCAATAGATCCAGATAATGTCAAGATTAGAGCAGAGGCTGCGTGGTGTGATGTTTTAATGGGAAAACATGAAGAAGGGAAGGAGGAGCTAAAGAGGTGTGCAATATTAATTGGAGGGGTTGATCCAAGGAGTAGGGATCTAAAGGCACAGGTTGTCTGGAGGATTGGAATGGCTGTGTGGAATGGGGATGGTAAACCCCGTATTACCCTTCATTATTTGAAAGTACTGATGAATGAGAACAGAGGAGGGGAGAGCCGATAGAAAAGGGGCATATTCATATTTCATCTCAGCACTACAGAATAACCAGAATTTTGCGCCGGCTTATACATCTCTGGGTATCTTCTACGCAGATATTGTTGGTGATATCCCAAGAGCGAATAAGTGTTTTCAAAAGGCATTCGAGCTATCAGCTGGTGAAGTAGAGGCTGCCGAGCGTCTCGCAAGGAGTTTTGCCGAAAGCCGCGAATGGGAGTTAGTCGAGATTATTGCGAGGAGGGTTGCAGAGGCTGACCAGAAGAGATCTATTCCTGGAAAGGGTATTAGTTGGCCACATAGTGCGATTGGTGTCGTTGAGTTGGTACGTTGTATCACATTGAATGATCTTGGGGTGGGTTTTGACGTGTGCTATCTTGTGACAGAACGCACAAAACTATATACTCGCAATTAAGTCCTTCCAAGAAGCTTTACGAGCTTCACCAAATGATTACCATTCCTGGGTTGGCCTCGGAGAAGCATATTCTTCCTCTGGCAGATGGGTCGCCGCTACGAAGGTGTTTGTTCAAGCTGAGAAACTCGACCCGACAAACTGGTTTCCAAAGTACATGCTCGCAAATGTGAACCGTGAGTTGGGTGAATACGAAGTCGCCTGTACGGGATACCGATCCGTTCTTGAATTGAGGCCCGGGGAGTTTGGAGTACTTGTAGCGTTGGGTGGGACGTTACTTGCGAGTGCGTGGCATTATGTGGAGACGGGTTTTTTCGGGAGGGCAGTTGATGCGGCGGCAGAGAGTCTACAGGTTTCTGAGAAGATTGTTAAGGAAAGGTCAGATGCGTTTAACCTTTGGAAGTCAGTGGGAGATTGCTGTATCATTTTCTCCTGGGTGCAGAGCTTAACCGGAAAGTTTCCCAAAGGTCTGGTAGCGGGAATACTAATGGAAGATATCGACATGTCTGAATTCGATATCATTGCCGACGTTGATGGCGTTGGTTCTACTGCCCTGGAAGATCTTGAAGACGGAGAAGAGGGAGTAGATAATCTGACGGCATGCCTCCATATGGGCATTTTGGCATACAAAAGAGCTATCTACGCTTCTGCTGATGACCGCCACGCTCACGCTGTTGCTTGGTTTAATCTTGGCTGCGCTGAATACCGCACGTATGCCTCCCTTCCCGTCCGTCCCATGAAATACCGTCTTGCATCCATTAGGTGCTTCAAACGTACCATCAAGCTCGAGCCCGGCAACCACGAGTTCTGGAATGCACTTGGAGTCGCGACCGGCGAACTAAATACTAAAGTTGCGCAACATGCACTGGTAAGAGCGTTATATATCAATGAGAAGAATGCAAGGGTTTGGGTAAATTTAGGAGCACTTTATACAATAGAAGGGGACCTCGAAATTGCGAATCAAGCTTTCTCAAAGGCGCAGAGCGCGGACCCGGAGTATGCACTTGCGTGGGTGGGACAGGCAATTATTGCAGGCCTAGTTGGAGAAAACCGAGAGGCTTTAGAGCTTTATGGACATGCTTTTGAGATATCTGAAAGTTCTTCGGTAAGTGATTTGTCGAGTGATGGGCTGTGCAAAACTAATAAACTATATAGACTTTTATCAAACGACAATTCTCAACAGCGACTTTCGATAGTATTGTGAGGCTACACTCTTCTATAGCGTTTAGTTCACTCCTAGGGCCTCTATTTGCGCTGCAGAAGCTAGAGGAGCAAATTTCTTCTGAGCCAGTTTCTCTAAGACTTAATGCACTTTTTAATGAACGAGTCCAAGAATTTACTCCAGCTGCTACTAAATTAGAGACTGTCTGTAGTACGGTTGAGCAGCGGTATGAGGAGACAGAATCAGAGGATGATCTGATACGATATGCACAAGCCAAAGCCGATCTTGCGCGTGCAAGACTTGGACTTAAGGAATATGAAGCAGCCATCGAAAATGCTAGCCTAGCACTCGACCTATCAGGAGAAACGGAGGCTTTACAAAGCTGCCGTTTGTCAGCGCACCTCACAGCGGGCTTAGCACACTACTACCTGGGTGCGATGGATGAAAGTTTAGAAATGTTCAAGGCGGCATTGAGCGAGAGCGAAGAGAACCCTGATGTCGTTTGTTTACTTTCACAGGTACTTTGGGCCAAGGGAGGAGAGGAGGAGAGGGATGTTGCAAGAGATCAATTGTTTTCTTGTATCGAGAAAAACCCTGATCATCTACAGTCGATTCTATTACTTGGGGCTATTGGTATTCTTGATGATAGTGAAGAAGTTGTAGACGCAGTATTAGATGACTTACACTCAGTTCGTGGAATGGAAAAACTCGATAAGGTCTCAAGAGAAAAGGTCGATCAACTCTTGAGCTCTATTGGGCAACTCCAGGTTAGTCCTTCTTTTCTGTTATCCCCTACAACTCAATCTATCAAAACATGAAACAATCCACTAACGCTGCATTTCAAAACTAATAGAAACGGGATCACACTATCAGTATTGCGGGAGCATCGATTTTCCTTCGCCCCTTTTCATCTTCCACATGGAGTAATCTCTCTAACGTCGCCCCCGATGGTCCATCCTACCATGCGGCAGATATGGCGCTGAAGGTCGCGGTTCAAGGGAAGGTCGATGCAGAAGATTTGTGCCACGCGTATAGTCAAATGGGAATACTGAGCTGTGACCAGAAAGCAATCATGGTCGCACCCTGGAAGGTGGATGGATGGAAAGGGTTGGTGGCGGACGTTGATTCTGCTACGAAGGCTGATTAAAGAAGGAGTAGTTCTGTCGTCTTCATGATTTTTAAGGCATGGCATGGGGGCTGGAGGGGAGGGGGTAAATTGATACTACGGTACCCATGTGACTTGTGCCCTATGCAGTGCTAGTTATTGTGATGTGATAAATCTTGCTGTTGCCTGCTCGGGTTTTTTTTTTTTTGAGGACAGGGGTGAAAAAAGAGGTAGCTGATCGTTTTGTAAATTCAAAGAAGTACTCCGAGAGGCACATAGTAATATAAGGAAAACGATACTTGCACTCAGCTTTGATATGTCAGGTACCAATGTTAAATCAGTGCAGCGACCGAGAGATGGCCCGGTATCAACGGTATGTACATGTATGCACCGGGAAAGCACATGGGGAGTCCAGTGCGTGCCGGCCAACCCCCTGACATCTAACGGGCAACCGGCTAAATATCTTCTGCAATAAATTTAATATATCTAGTTAAGCGACTTGAAGCGAGCCGTTGATAAAGTTGGCCTTTCGTCGTTTATTAATCCTTGCCCCACTCATCTCGGCCTGCCGACAAGATAAATAGTACTTTACAGGTACAAAACACCCCCGTTCTTCTCCACCAACTGAGTACACATCAGCTCCGCACAGACTTTGCATGAAGACTCCACATTTATGTGCTCCGAGAACCCAGCATAGCTAAAATTCGAAAGCCCATGCGAAAATCAAAGCAGCTGGTTGTGGTATTTCCCGAGTGAGAATCTATGAGATACTTCATGCAAGGAGTCAGAGCCCTCAAAAACTAAATTTTGGGAAAGGGATAAAGAAATTTACCTAGAAAAACTCTAGCTTTACTCATTCTTTATGTAAACCCTAGAAATATTTCCATTTCACAGCTAAACCTCCATGCGCAATGCTAGACTAAGCTTGTTATATAGTTATGAATATCCCCTTCAATGACAGTATATAGACTGTTTATACGTGAAAATAAAGAGTCCACTCCCCAATACCCCGGGTAAAAGTAAATTAGGAAATACAATGAATAAATGAAATGTGGAAATGAGTGAGAGGAAGGACATATATGGGTAATGATAGATGTAAAACCTACCACGCAACACCACCCGGGATAAACTCGCCGCTAACATCGTTATCGGTCCAGCTCCAGTCAGTCTCCTTCATTCCCTGCGGAAGATATTCCCTAGCGACTTGGACCGGTGGCCACCTATACCAGTTCTGGAGCCCACCAGTACGATTCTCGAACTCCGTCTTGGGTGTCTCCTTACTCGGGTAGATCGGATCAAAACCACGCCGGATAATACAACTATTAAAGACGGGATCATCGCTTTTGAAGATCTCATAGCCGGGGATGTGGGGTGGGGTTGGTGGGGCGGCTTGGTGAAGAGCTTGTTTCGGGAGTGCTGGCGGGACACAAGTGCGAGGAAGCCCACGGAGGTCGAATTTTGACAAGTGAAACTCCGGAGAAACAGCCGGCTTTTTATTTCCGAAGGCTTTGATACTACAAGGGGCGCTATCGGGAGTGCACAAATTAGATTTGGCAGTGCGGATATCCAGAGAAAAGGTAGGAACCTTTTCACCAAGAACGTAAGCGGTATTAGAGTGACGCATATCTAGGCTGAGATCATTGGACGCATGAGGGTCTGGACAAGAGAAAGGCTTTTTGTGAGAACACAAGACCTGTTTGAGCTCAGTAGCATTAACATTCTTCCCTTTGGCCACATTAAATATGGTATCAGAATTCACCAAACTAGCATCACTAATCGGCTGCTGGGAGTACATTCTTCCGATAAGTTCCTTGACATCTTGAGGGGTGTCGACATTATCGTTTCCATCGCAAACATACCCAGCCAAACTTCTGTTGTGCAATCCCCCAGAGATAGTATTTCCCGAGATATTCATGGTGACATCAATGCCTAAGCTATTGATACCTATTATTTTATTGGTTTCCTGAATAACAGTACTGGTTGGATGAGTGCGAGACAGCTTGGGAAGCCGTTCGCAGCCCTTTTTAAAGCCGTTGGATTCTTCTGGACGCAACTTTGGAGGATCCGCAATCCTCTTGCCCTCAGAGCCAGTAGAAATAGTAGCTACTAATGAAATCCCTTTATTTTCAACCTCCACCACATGCTTCATGTTTTTTGAGGGAAGGATGGCCGTAGCCTTAGACCCAATCCTAGTGGCCATTTGGGTTGAGATCTTCGAGGGTAGCCAAGTGAGAGCACGATGATGAGGACCCCCAGGGTGGAGGAGTATTCTGGATGGTTGGTTGTCCAGTCCAATCCGGAACGCATTCCCAATATGACAGCTAGTCTTAGTTTTGACTAGCTGTTTCCCAATTGAACCTCTAACATCAACTCGGCTGGATTTATAGTGCGTATTAGAGCTAAAATTTAAAAATAAGCCAAAGAAACGAGTAATACCTACATAGTATTCAAACAACCTTGGCGAGAACGACGATTACCCCACGAAGCCATCTTGCTAGGAAATGCAGATTTCATCATGAGAAACCCATCATCACTTTGAGACGACGAAAGTACAGCAGAGGACAAGCTAACATCCCATTGAGACCTCTGGACTTTTCTTGCAGTTTTATCCATAAGAGTATCAAATATTTGGTCTGCACGATCACTACCTGGAATTAGTGATATGAATGAAGATACGTCACTATATGAAGCTATGTTCCCAATTGGTTCTCCGAGTGACACAAATTCAAGACCAGAGACGGTAGCATCACCAAAAGCCAACTTCTCTACTCCTCCATTATTATTGCACATGAAAACACTAGCATGAGGGCTTCCCTGCCAGTCAAATTTAGTAGCGATAAATGTACCTTCAAGTTCTTTGAATAACAGGGTTATCTGAGGGATATAGCCATAAGTTGGACCATGAGACCAGCAGACAAACTTCCTGATGTTAGAAACCTGAGTATGGTGATAGCAAGAGTGCAGATCGGTAAAAAGATCACTTCCTCTCTTTTGCTCTTCATTTTGCTCCTGTCCACCTTCTTTGTCAATGCCGAAGGAATCCTGCAGATAAGAAATTTTTTGTTCAATATTTGCACAGATGTTTCCGCTAGTTAAGATATCGGAAGCTATTTTAGAGTTGGCTCTGGTAGATCTTTCTTCCTCTGGTTGTGGCTGCGGTGCCTGGTAGCGTCTAACCCTATCTGAATCTCCGAATACTGCTGCAAGGTTGGTCGGGCAGAACGCCGCACTCAAATCATCATCAATAACGATAAATCTGACACGCTCGAGTCTCGTCCCGCTTATATGATTGATGAACGAACTTGTGGGAGCGTAACGGACCGACGGCATTATGGCAGCGGGAGATGAGCAAACGGGTTATTAGTTCGTGAAGTAATAGTGGCTTGGCTGCAGTGAGACGGATTCGAGAAGAGGTATGGAATTCGGGTAATTTCTGCGGGAGTTTATGGATGATTCAGGATAGATGATGGTGGGGACGAAATTTCCCACGTAGGTGGTGATAGTTATGTTTGTTTGAGGGGGCTACTACCGTTAGTTGCCGTTCTCCAAATAGAATCATCCAAAGGAACTCGACAAGACTCATCATCACCTACGTCCCCCATACCATTTACGTCCTCTGCACTGATCCTAATCCACAAAGGGGCACATGTACAGTACAAGTACGAATCTACGAATCTACTACCCTAGAGAGACCCTGAGAAAACCCCATGAAACTGAGGGGTAAAGAGTTTTCACCACCTAATTTTCCCCGTATCAAACCAAGCTACTGCGAACGGCCCCGAAAACCTTTGAGCACATGAACTCCACAGAAACTCCACAGAAGCTCCACAAAAAAGCTCCACAAAAATCTCCACAAGACCACGCGCGCAAAATGTCGCCTCAGACAGATCGAATTGCCACGAGAATGGGCTCGACGATGAGTACTTAGCTTAGTGCCACGGTTCACCACTGTAAGGGTCCATTCATCCACGGCCAAAGCGGAGGTGAATCGTAAACGAGTTAACATTGGAGCTAAATGACGCCAAGCAAATTCCAATAAGCCCTGACCCTGCTGCTTATCCCGGGACAAGGGTTGTTGGGGAAATGTGTGCCGGGAAAAGCTTTCCCGAAGACACGCAGAAGGCCATCACCGTTTCTGGGCTAGCCACCCAGATTGAGCCTCGGAGGGAAAAAAATTCTCCCGCAGCTGGTCTGTGCGTCCCTTTCAGCTATGCCTACAACGAGAATCACCGTCGTAAACGACAACATGGAGCAGTAGCTAGAGTACATTTATGGACGCCCACTGCAACGCTGCACTGCACTGCATGCATCCTCGTTTGTCCTTCTATGTACATGACGATAACATCAAGCCCCCTGACTTCCCAAACTAGTCAGTCGGCGGTGCAAGCAGAGGTGAGGAGCATCGTATGTATGGCCTACATCGTGTGGCCTACATCATGTATCGCTTAAAGCAGGGAGGCGATGGGCTGCACTTTGGCCGTGGATGTACTGTATCTACCAACTTCACGGCTCCCAGGGAGGCCGCAGGACACAGCGCAGCAGCTCGAACTGGCGGTACCGAGCTGCGATGTCTCCCCGAGGAGCAACCTATGGATAGACACACACCTCGATGACAGTGGCATCCTGATGGCAGTCGACGGACATACATGTCGCTATCCGGGTTGAGGGGTCCGTGACTGTGTGGTGAGGGCAGCCCCCATCGTCGGTACATGATGATGATGATGGTGTGGGCAGAGATAGAGCCGTGGAGGTATACTGCCGGATATCCCGCTCAGAAACCAGTTCTTGGCAGCTCGGCTCCGTCTGGTACTCAGGTATTCGGGACAGGAGGTCAGGGACACTGAGGGGGACGGCTTTGCACTACTGCAAGCGTTTGTTTCTCTCGACCGCGTTTTTGCATGGGGGTTGGGGGGGGGTACCCTGTAGACAGCCTGTGCCGTCTTTCTGGGACTGTGCAGATTGGCCTCCTCTAAATGTAGAACGACAGCAGGAAAAGCAGTGAGGAGCTCTTGTGGGTAATTAGAATGCTGGGCTGCATAGTTTTGTTGCTCGAGACTACATGTAGCATCAATACGATGCCTGTTCAGTAACGGTCACATCCCACTCTACTGGATGTTAGAGGGCCGGGAAGAGTCGGTTTTAGTCAGATTATCTGTCACAAAAAGAGACCAACAGCCGTTTGTCCTTTTTTTTTTGGGGGGGGGATCACGTCTGCCGTGGAGGGTGGATGAATGGAGAGGTGGTCGGGCGATTTATGTACAATACTGCAGTTGCAGAATGGGGAGAGCAAGTAGGGAGAGTAGAATAGACGTGCAGATGTACCTACTTTCTAGTAATGCATCACGCCTGCAGTTAATAAGGGCAGACAGATACTCCATTTCTTGTTTTCTTTGACCTCCTCCTCCCTCTCCTCCTCCCCTTCTCCTGATTTTCTGAGTCCTCTCCTCTCGTTTTCTGTCTTTTGATCTCTCGCTCGTGGTGGTGTTGTTTCGTCTCAGAGTGCCCTTCCTTTTGGCCCCTTCGCCCAAACTATTGAACTCCTCTCGAAGTTAGCCCCGCCTCCCGCCAACCACTTTTGGAACCATCTGCTTTCCCACGCACTGACGTCCGATCACTCGCTATCCTTCCTTTATTCAGTCACTCGTTCAAAAACTCAGTCGTCCCCCTCGCTCCTTCATTCTCCATAGCTCAATCCGTCGCTTCCCCTCTTTTGTCCACTACTACATCACCTCGACGTTGATTCCTGCACATTAGCAACTGGCCTCTTCCTCATCTATCCATCTCATCTGATCAACCATTCATCCCATCCATCCCATCTCTAGTACTCAACAATCGACCAATATTCATCTACATTTTGTCCTGCTGAAAAATTAATTACTCTGGAGTCCAATAAAATATAAAGTCCTCACTGTGCCTTTAATAGACACATAGTCTTCAGAGACTAATCTTCATCAAAATGACCTTTCACCATGGCTCAGTATCTCCTGTTGAGACTTCTAGTCCTAGTAGTCCTAGAAGGGATGGTTTAGCAATGAATTGGTAACTTATAACCTTTTTCCATTTGAGAGCTACGATTTCTTGCAGTATTCGTGCTCCAGACTACTGCAAACACCTTGCTAACCTGCTTTTCTGCAGGGTTCTCGACCACGTGCTCACTTATCCATCAACTTATGAATTCGCTCTACCTCTACGTACAATCTATACACTCAACTCAGCAACTCCTCATACTTCGCCAGCCGATTTCAAAATGCTACTTCTAGAGCACATCTCTAATATCCCTTCACAGCCATGCACTCTTCCGCCTGTTTTTCTTTCGACATTTGTTCGAAAAACTTTCGCTACCGAGCTAGTAAATGTCGAGTTCGATCAAGCATTGACTGCATTGGATTATATTCGTGATCTTGAGAGCCGAAGAAAGAAGGAGTTGGAAAAAGCTGTTAGGGCACGAGGTGAGAATGATAGAAAGATCCAAAGTCTAAGGACAAAATCTATCAAAATCGAGCAGTTCTACGCGAGAGCTATTGCTGGAATTAGGCGTTGGGTGAGTCACAAAATCTTTATTTTTTACAAACATGAAGTATCAAAAAGCTAAATAAATATGTGTATAGACTTTAATTCACGAACTCTCTCTGGAACCATTCAACAAATTCAACTCTATTGCTATTCTGAATACACTATACCCATTCGAAGAACCAGATATTAATGCTTTTCTTA
Organism: Verpa conica; assembly: GCA_033030425.1. Taxonomy (NCBI): domain Eukaryota; kingdom Fungi; phylum Ascomycota; class Pezizomycetes; order Pezizales; family Morchellaceae; genus Verpa; species Verpa conica. The sequence goes on along the minus strand of JAUFSD010000008.1, from coordinate 958,893 downwards.
CTGCGCCTATCCTTGCCAACCAACGCCATGCACTATGGAGATATATCATCGGGGTTGAGAAGAATGGCCCCGCAATTCTAGAAACTGTGCGTACAAATGCTGGCGGCTGGCCTGCTGTCAGTGAGTCAGTGCACGCATATCTCAGGTTATCGTTGGATATGATTCAAAGCGCAGAAGAATTGGCTAGGCCTACAAGCATCGGAAGTTTCCGCTCGGAGGCGAGCTCGGTGGATGTGGATGTTGTACCAGTGAACAAATTAAGCAAAAAGAGCAGGAAGAAGTCGGGCTTTCTGAGGAGGAATACTATTGAGGACTCGGATGTGGAAATTGAGACCAACGGGAAGGCAAGCACTCTAGAACGGATAGTGAGGGGCTTGGCGAGGCTTGGATCGTCCCAGCAGTTGAGATCACCTAAGACGCTGTATGATAGCGATACAGGCCCAAGCGATGAGGATATCAAGTCGCGATATGATCGATACTGAAGGGAGGGTGTGAAGCGGTAGGCGAGACAGGAGGGGGCGGAGATAGGCGTATGGGGCTGGATGGGGCTGGACTGGGCTCACATGCGAGAAACGAATGAAAGTACGGGAAAGGAAGGGGGCAGGGTGGGGGCGGTGAATTTGATTTTTTTGTTGGCGCATTACACTCTTTTGGTTTCGGGCTGGCGCATTACATTCTTTTTTTTTCTCGGACTGGCGCAGATACAAACGTATATCACGAGACATGATCTACACATCAGCATTGGGCAACATAAATGGAACGGGGCGACCCAAATGGGACACAGCAACTGCAAACGGCTACACCATCTGCGTATTACATCCCATTATGGGGAAAAGTACAAACATATTGGCGGAGATATATATGAATTCAGATGCTGTTGAGTAACCGGAGAGAAAAGCAGTGAGAGCATTGCCTGTGTTGTGATGAGGTGTTTTATTTTATTTCTTCTCAGTCCGTTCAAGTCACTATAGTGCTTGCGTATGTACGTGTATGGAAAAGGACTTTTTTTGAGCTTGTAGTTTTGTTATTATTGCATTACATCTTGTTTATAGCTCTCTTGTTTTTGGGCTACATTTCTTTTTTATTCCTTTTTTAACGTCGAAACGATCGAGAAATCTGCTAACTACAGATGGGGTAAGATGGCGCTGTATTATTCAAGTAGCTATCAAGATCGTTTTTTGTTTCTTTTTCTTTTTACTTCGAACTGAAAGTGGAGTTTTGTTCTTTCTGATTTTTTGGTTGGGTTGCGCATGATATTGTTGTAGTCTATAGGATGCATTGTGTTTAGTTGGTCTACTTTTTTAGTGGTTTACAATATTTTTTGTCTTATGCATCCGCATTTGTCAGTCCTATATGAATTTTTAATGTCCGGCCGTGGACATTGCCCTGCTGATTTACCTACCGTGATACTTCTGAGCGCGACTACTGCAGCTCATTATCCTACTTGTAAGAGGACCAATTAAGAGTCAACCGTTGCACCTCGTGTCCTGACAACGTTCATCTTGGAACTCAAATCCAACGCCCCATGTAAAGATCTACAGGAATAGAGGAATTTACGTATGCAATGGTGATCACCGGTGTTCCACCCGAGTGTCACGGAACAGTCGCTAGAACAGCTCAATACCTAAGTATGTTTACTGCTCGATGAGAGGCTTTCCCAAACAAATCGCTTTTGCCGAAGCTCCCTACCCCTTTTCGGACTGCATTCCGGTTTGGGCATACGAGTACCATCAAAACGCGGGTGCGGAAGGGCCCGTTTCGTGTTGTACCTGCGTATACCAATTACTTACAGCAGGAGAAAAATGACGGCAATAATAATAATTTCTTTTCGTGTGGCATGTACTATCCGATGTCGAGTTTGCCTGCTTCACTGTATGGTATGTGGGGCACGTCCTAACATCACATCTCGACACAACGCCGATAAGCGCTGCAAACCGTCAGATTGAGTTGGTTGGACTCTATCAAACCCGCTAATCATAGTGTAGATATATTATACCCTCTATAGTTTCACCACTGCGGGGAAGTCTGCTAACATATCAGTTAGTAAGTCACGAGTCCTGACTTTTTCTTATGGAGGGGGAACTAATTAGGTTAGGTCTGGCGGGGAAACAGTGCTTAAATGGAGTATTTTGATTTTGGATGTCTTTCTCATGATCCAGGCCTTTGGCTTTCTTGAACTTGAACAAAGGCCCGAGCTTTTATAATTACGGGAGCTTTGATGCACGTCAGTACAGTAACTATCAATAGAGGTCGGATTGCAAACCGAAATTAGCAGGCTTGCTGGAACCGAGGTCGCTGAGTTGGTATATAAGTCTCACTTTTTTTTGTTTAGAGTCTGGGCTTGGAAAGGAGAAATATTCACCGAGTTCCGACATATGTCTCCTCCGATTGGGGAAATATTATTTTACAGGACCGGCCCGGATGCCATTACCTCCCCGATATCCAGAAGGCAGAAGCTCTTGTAAGCACCCACGTCACAAGACATTGCCTTTTTTAGTTATGCATAGCATTATATTGGACGATCTATAACTGTCAATGGGGGGTCTAGACATCTCCAACCAGGTATGTTCGTTGGTTATAGTTGGTTCCTCGGGCTTGTGTTTTACGCCTCTTCTATACAGGAGGTCTAGAATCAGCCTCTTCAGTAGGGGTTCCGAGTTCCCAATTCTTGATTGGGATCGGAGTCTATTGAAATTCACCCTCCTTGATCTAGAATTCAATATTCACATCACGAGACTTTTAGTCCATGCGCGACATCAATCCTGAACATAGAATAGACAACCCGCAGCTGCCAATCGCTGTCAAACCTGTCAGTCGGAGTTGGTTGGACTTCGTCGAAGCTGTTTAAGGGATCTACCGTCTCACCATTTCACTGTGGGGGAGCGAGGGTGGACATAGCGTTCGAGACCCTTCGTTAGTATATCTGATTGGAGATGAAATTAACGACAATAGCTAGCTCTGGGCACCTTCTTTTTTATATTTACTTTTTTTTTGTACCTGGATGCCTTAGGCGTACGTGGGGTTTTCCGCCTTAAAACGAAGAGCAGGCAATAGGGGGGGGGTATCAAAGGGGTGAAAAATTAATTGGTTTACACATATCAAGGCGTTGAAGTACTAAACACGCTACTACCTAAACGCGCAATTCTAGAATTCTACTTGGAGTTCCTATTTTTGATCGCCGATCCAATTGCCGACCCCACAGCATTATAATCGGCGGCAGTCCCCTTCTTTCAAACAATAAAAGAATGAAGGGGTTAAACATGTCCCCCCATATAATAAGATCTACCAGCACGCAATCGATTTTTGGCGATCATCCACCAACATCATGGCCTTCAGCCCTATTCGAGATCCGCCGAAGCTGATGAATCGTTAAAAGTTGCGGGTTCTGGACCGTAGGGAAAATCGAATCGCGAGCTTTGGATTCTGATTGGCTGTCGAGTGAAATTCCATGACTTTAGGGCACTGATACAGGGCGTTAACAGCAGATTGATTAGCCAATCAGACTGGGTTGATGCAGATTGGCGCCTGTCATTTGGACAAAAATGGTCAGGGGGCCGCTTTTTGTGTTGAGTCATGGTGAATAACTCGGACTTTTTTTTCTTTTTTTTTCCCTTTTTACATTCTTCAGGCTTTCTTGGCGGGGTTGCATAAGAAACAGTGGGGGGAGATGGTGGTCTGGGTATGTAGTGGATATACCCGGTATTCTACTGATCACAAAGTGGACCGAACCGACGATGGCAATGGTTTGGAAACGGTTTGCAGAAAATCCTTGTAGAGAGATTTCTGCCTAATTTAAAACCGGGCTAGAAGCTCAGGATTTGAGAAAAGCAATTAGAAGGGTTGATAGTTTTGGATTGACCATTTTATCGTTTCGATATGTTTCTAAGCGTTGATCTCGGGGTTCTTTAAGAGCTGATAATGCCTGCTTAGAGGGCCTGGACAGTATAGAAATGTCGCCAAGAAGCAGTATCAAAGGGGTAATCATGAACTCTAGTAATTCTAGATTCTAGGTAGTTTATTTAGTAACATGTGTTTATGATTGATTGATTCATTCATTCATACTTCTTTAGTAAGCAGCTTTGATCATAGCTGATGACTCGCAATTTTCACTTCTCGGCACATGGCCTTAATGAAGTGAGAATTTACCACTATATCTAAATAGAGGTTTATCATATTAATCCAGCTACATATAGCTTTAATCTATCTCTATGAGATCTGGTCCACAGTTCTGGTCATTCCCTCCTGAGAAACCGCCACCAAGCATATCCCTAGAGTTATAGATCGTAGGATGAATCTGAGTTTTATTCCCCGTGTTTAGTCCTAGATAAGTGTATATATCTTCCTGCGATTAGTCTTCCATTCCGTACTAGGTCTGAATTTCTTCTTACCTGGTTTATACGATATTGTCCTTCCCTTAAGGAAGCCCATATCGTCTAGAGCCACGAGTACTTTTCACATGCCCCCTCCATCAGTATAAAAAAAAAGACATGTAATGAAGTAGTAGGTATACCTCTCTTAACATCCTCTAGATCTCCAAAGTTATATGTATAAACGCAACAAACAGGTTCTCTCCCACTACCATTATTCGTTGCGATCTTTGCCTTTATTCCCAGTTTGCCTTTATACGTAGCATGGGCAACCCTAGCCCAAACAGCATCCGCATCACGCGGATCAGGAAACAACATCCACTATTAAAATCAGAGCCCTACTTAAGCTTAGGGAAGGGTAGAGGGAAGTGCAAACAAACCTTTCCAACTGTAGCATTTGCTTTTGTCGCAGCATCCAATATAGAGTGCTTAAGCCTCTCAACATATTGTCTTTTAATCTCATACTGGGTCATGACGTATCACTCAGCTCCTAGGCGAGCGAACTAAAAAAGAAAAAAAAATACAAACCGAGTACATAGAATCCTCATCCAAGACCATTCCAGCATCAGCCAGCTGATCCTTCAACATCATAAATGCAGCGCTCCAATCACCGTCAATCCGGCTTACGCGGGGATTCACGATGTAGATCCAGGGTCCAGCAGAGTGTGGGGTTTTTGAGGGGGGACAGCGTGCAAGAAAGGTGTTTACATCTTCTCCAGTCTTCTTGATCATTAGAGGCTGAGAGATGGACGCAGTGTTGGAGTTATACCTGTAAGGTTGTCGGAACGAACCCGTACGGATTACTCTCGTCCGCCATGCTGAAGAGTAGAATAGAGTATTTATGTTTGGGGTGTGCATACCACAGGACGTGGGGAGTTTTAGTCTTGGGTGGGGGGCGAGTAAAGAGGCTTTGGAGTTCAAGATCGATGTAGGCACCCACTGCCAAGGTTTCTAGAAGTTCTACTACAGATCTTCCCCTCCATATTCATTCACCCCCACACCCGCTGTAATGTCTATATACACAACCTACACTTCTCTCCCCCCATCATTCGTCCAATTCTCACCTCAAAATCCATCCCTCATCGTAGTCGGAACCTACTCTCTCAACGAATCTGCTATAACCCTCAGTGAGCAAAAAACAGGCAATCTCTGCCTCTATACAGACACACTGTCTGTCTGTCCACTCCCCCGCTCCCCTGCTCCCCCACATCCTCCCATAAAAACTAACGACTCCCAGAAACCTCCTCCAAACAATCCCTACACGTGCGATTCTAGACCTTAAATTCTCACCCCACTCTCCAGACCTCCTCGTAATCGCACAATCCCTCGGACTCCTCTCAATCTACCGTCTCAATGATGCAATACTTACGCATATATCTACGCACAGCTTGTTCGCGGAGGAGGTGTTGATACTCTCACTTGCGTTTTCGCCTATCTGTGCGGATCATATTGCGGTGAGTCTTTCATCGGGTGAGGTTGCAGTGTTTTCGTTGGTGGCTGGGGAGGTGATTTATCGGTACCATCCTCATGAGCTGGAGGCGTGGACGTGTGAGTTCTCTGGTGATGGCAAGATACTTTATTCCGGTGGGGATGATAGTGTGTTTTGTGCGCAGAGCTTGGAGAGTGATGTGCAGTTGTGGAAAGATAGGAAAACGCATCAGGCGGGGGTGACGGCTATTCTCCCGAGAGAGGGGGAGGGGAGAATATTGACGGGGAGCTATGATGAATGGCTACGGGTGTTTGATACTCGGACTAGGAAGGTAGTTGATGATATACAACTTGTGGGGGGAGGGGTATGGAGGCTTCACATGAGGGACGAAGAGAGTGTGCTGGCGAGCTGTATGCACGCAGGGGCACGAATAGTCACAGTAGCACCTGGGAAGGAATTATCTGTGGTTGCAAAATTCGAGGAACACGAGAGTATGAACTACGGAAGCCATACCCATCCTTCTGCACCAGACAGGGTGGTGAGTTGTAGCTTTTATGACAAGAGATTATGTATCTGGTCTATTTGAAAGGAAAAAAAAAAAATAACCACACCCTCTCCAGGAGACAGTCTTATTTTTTTGTATCCCGGTGATAAATGATACAAGCGCTAAGAACAATGCTGTTTACACGATAATTTCGAGTTCATGGGCGTAGCCAATTGTGTTTTCAATGATTGTACCACTGGCGAGAGCTTCCTTTTCAGACTCTTCGACAGGGAAGTAGACACGCCCATCTCGAACCTCCCATCCTTTCTGTAGTGACAAAAAAAATACCATTAGCATACCATAAAAGAAAGTATATAAAAACGAAATAGACCCATAAATTACCTCCTGCGCAAACTGAATAACCGCGCCATCAGAATCAAGAAAAAGTAGATTCTTCGCATTCGACACTGGCAAACTCGCATATGCCTTCTCCGAACAAGTCGCAATCTCATTCCTTATAGTCCCCACAAGCACCTATCCCCCCCATCAGCACCCACTCACCAACAACTTAGGGAAGCAAGAAACTCACCTGCGAAAACAGCGCATATTCCTCACTCGGCATCTGCGAACTCTTCGTCGCATTCCACACCTTATCATAACTCCCCTCCATCAACCACCTCTCTAGCATAATCGGATGCTTAATAAACGGATCCTCCTCCTGGGGTCCCTCAAGGTTCTCAAGTGTGGTATGGAAATCTGCAATATCATTCTTACTCAGTAGCAAGAGTAAATGAAGTCCTACAATCTTGCTCCGGTGGGGGCTTGGTGACTTTGATGATAAACGTTCGTCTTCGTAGAAGGGCTGTAGTTGGGAGTAGTACCGCGAGAAGGCTGCGTCGTCAGTTTGGTGGATGCTTGTCAGTGCACCGATCTCCAGGATCTCTCGCGCGAGGAGGAGGGTGGGGATCGGGGTGGATGATGATGGGATGAGGGCGTTGCGTTCGAGGAGAGCTAGCTTGAGGGCTGAGAGGGTCCGGGAGGCGGTTGTATAGTCGCCTTTGGTAACGCTGGAGATGAGGCCATTATGAAGGGATTTGAACTCTTTGTCGGCCATTGTTGATGATGAGGATGGTGTTTATGGATGATGGTGATGGAGGGCTCGATGGTGATGGATGGACAGAGGTGTTGGAGTTGAATGGAAGACGTGTTGGGGTTGGTGGGGAGGTTACTTCGTCACTTGTCTCGACAGGGTTACACAGCAACCGGAAGAAGATGCACCAACACTGATAATCATTTCCACTATAAATAATAATATAGCTACACAAGAGATGTTCTACACTTCAAAAACTACTATTACAATAAACGTCTAAAGCTCATCCTTTTCAGTCACAGCAGCTTTCTCTGTGGAAACAACTTCCTCATCCTTTACCGGGCTCTTCGACAACTTCTCCTCCGCCTCAGTCTCCTTTTTCAGGCTCCTCTTAGCTACTGCTGCAATCTCATCATCGTATGCAGTCCACTCTGGCACCTGTCTTCTTGCTCTGTCCAGCTTCGGTTCCTTCGTCATCGGGTTATTGCACAGGTCGATTGTCTTTGCGGTCTTCAAACTTTCATCGCTGCACCAAGTTTCGCACCAAAGCCACTCCTGTGGGAGCGAGTGGATTGGTAAAATACTCTGCATATGGTTCGGAAGGTCCTGGTCGAGATTGGCCAAACTCTGAGGGTCAGCCGAGAGCTGGTGATATTGTTGTCTGAGACGATCTCCAGCGGCGATTTGACGGAAACGCTTAAGATCCACAACGTAGAGAGCACTTGAGCGGCTGTTAGTTTTCGTTCACTGTCAATACTTGATGGTATAAACAAACCTAATATGATAAGGTAATCCCTTCAAGAACGTCTTCCAGTACCCATGCTTCCAGAACCTGAACCCTTCAATCTCCTCGCGAGAATCACACATCGGCGTAAACCCATAAGGTGCACCCTGGAGATCAAGATCCACAAGCTCCTTCATATCGGTTCTGACAATCTGGTCCGCATCGACGAAAATAACCTTATCTAGATCCAACGGGAACAAGACATCCAAGAATAGAATCTTATACCCCCAGATCTCTCTCTGCTTCTCCTTCTGACCACGGAGCCAATGTGGCCACTTGTATGTAACGAGCTCATACTCGAACCCATACTCTTTAGCCATGGTTGGGATAAAATCCTATAATCATGTTAGAACCCATAAAAGAAAAATATAGAGCAAAAATACCTTAAACGATGGTGACAAGAAATTCTCAATAAACCAGAACTTGACAGTCTTATCCGTATGTTTCATTACACTTAACATCATGATATTCAAAAACCGCTCATAAAGGTGTCCGCTTGCCACCGAGAAGATATTAATATCTGCCTTGGGCTTTGCATCTGCTGCCGTAGGAGCAAGCAAACCAGCATCAACCATAATCCCCTCTGCCTTCTTCATCAACTTTGTCGCAAAATCGCTGACTGATTTGCTCCCGCTTGACGCCTCGAGGACATCTTCCTCTAACATACCCGGCTTCCTCGATAGTCGCGGGAATAGAGTCGCACCCTGGAAACTCATCAACACAATCTCACTTTCTACTTCCTCGCCCTCTTTTGCGTGTTGTGTAGAGTAGCCTCCGGTTGTACCGGTAGAGTCGATATTGAAGATCTCGGCCGAGCGTCCCTCCTTCAACCCCATCTTCCAGTATCCAGGATTCGCCTTAAATTGGAAATACCCGAGATTCGCCATGATGATAGTATCTGCAAACAACGGTTCCTTGTTTGTGCCAAGTACAAGCTGCGCACCCTTCGGTGGACCACCAGCAGTAACATCGCGAGAATGACCTTCAATGAGAATGCTACGAAGTTCATAGAGAGCCTCGACATCACTACCCTGGAGGCGGTCTTTGAGCGATTCAAGTTTAAGGTTGTCGAGATCGTAGATACACTCTTCAGGATTAACCAACCATGATGGAGGGACATCCATACTCAACGAGAGCAACGGGGACTCAGGGATATTCTCGAATCTCGCTCTTGGATCAACAAGGTTGCCAGCTTCATCAAACACTGGTTTTGACTCAAGAACGTGTCTGTAGAATCTCGTCACCGGTACCTCACCGATTATTCTCTGTGGGTTTAGGTATATCCTCAGATATACTCCCTCCATCTCCCCAAGCACCTTCAAAATCGGCACCAGCTTCTGTGCATTCTCACTTGCTGGATCAACACTCGCCACTACTTGGAAGATAGCACTATCTTTGTCTCCGCTCTCAATAACTGTATGCTCTCCTTTCCATAGTCTTAGGAATGCATCAGTCCTCGACAACACCGGCGTCTCGAACAACCCTGTTGGGGTATCGGAGATCGTAGTCAAAGCTACCAAATTCGTAAGTCTAGCAGGGTATTCGAGCTTCTCTGCTAAGCCCAGCTCTTGTACCGCATTAAGGACAGGTACGATGCGGCGGGCCCGTTCATAATCAAGTAACTGCTTGAAATCCTCCCCTACGAAATCCTCACTCTTGGGGATTGGGCCAATGACACGCCCATTAACCACTAATCCGCGCTGGCCGGGCTTAAACCCAATCTTCTCCGCCAAAACCTTCGTACTATCCCAGAACTTACTGGATTCGAGATGTGTAGGGTAAGCCCAGCTAGTAGCTTTGACATCCGCCTGAGAACCCACCAAACTCTCGATTTTCGGTAGGTCAACGAATTCTTGCACCGGCTTCACCTCCTGCAACAACTGCTCGAGTCGCTCTGGGGCGGTGAAGAAATCGACTTTCTGTAGCTGGTATAGCAGCGTTGATAGTGCTGGCGTGTTGGCTGATATTTCGGCGTTATTGATAAAAACCAAATCTACACCTGAAGAAGCCTTCTGAAGCTCAGCAGCACCCACAAGGAGTTGATAACCGTCCTTCTCGTCGAAATCGCCAACTACCCAAATAGTAGTTTCCGAGAGCGGGGCTGGTTTATCTGTAGATACTTTTGGTAGGCTCTTGAAGATATCCGCATGAAGTGACTCTAGCTCAACAGTGTTGGTAAGGGTAATTGTAGTCTCGTCTTCCGGTATAATATGGATATTCCTTCTCGTCACCGCACCAGTCATGAGCAAAGCGGTGATATCACTATTGTCATCGATGACTTCTTCATAAGCTGCACGCTGGGTAATCTGCACATCCGCCTGGAGTCTTCCAGCCATGCCCTGCATCCACCCATCATCGCGTGGAAGCGAAAGACCATTGATAAATATCGGTGGAACATCAGTATTCACGCCCATTCGGTTCCCCCAGCTCTTTGTTTTGGAAAACCAATTCTCGATATCCTCTGAGACAAAGATTTCGTCGAGTGAAAGCACAGATTTATCTTTACGTGGTGACGCATCCTTGAGAACGTTCTTAAACACCTTTGCACTCGGCTTGTTGAAGTCGTTGTTTGCGAGTGACTCATGGGCGTATCGTAATGCGGCAGCAAGGCCATAAGAATCCTTAAGGTGGTAGAAAACCTTGGCCTGAGAAACGGCTTCTTCCGACTTCGCCAATGGGACGATTCCAAACCGGATTGCGATCTTGCGCTCAACAAACATGCGAAGTTGCTCTGCTAGAAGTGCTAGATCATCGCGGGAGGTGAAATCAATAGGAATGACGAGGTGGTGGACATTTTTCCGGAGCGGGTGAAGTTGGCCGGGATAGATGCGCCGTAGGAGCTATAAAACATTAGTAAAAAAAAGACTATTCATGAGTAGAGTATACACAAAAAATTTATGATAGGAGGGGTGGAGACATACAACAGATATAGAGCTAGACCATTCTCTGTACCGTGTGTCCTTTTCCAAATCATTAAGCCAGACAATCACATTCCCGCCATCAACCTCATCCCGATAGTCAAACCTTTGCGGTAGCTCTGATTGCTTTGAATCTGCAAGAATCTGATGACTGAGTAGCTGTATTGCCTCACTATTATTCAACCCGAGCGCCGTGAGGCTATCGATATATTTCCTCTCTCGGCGTAGGTGCTCCAGGAGTGCAAATGCGTTGGTCTGACTGTCCCCAAGTTGAATTCCGTTAATCCACAAATTGTTCTGACCTGCCGCGGAAAATGAATCCCAGTTTTCCCTAAGCTCTTCCATCATCTCCTCACTCTTCTCGATTAGACTGATGCGACCTGAGTGTTTTGGAAAATCTTGGAGGAACTTTAAGAGCGTGCTAAGCGGGTCGTCGGAGTTCATAATGAAGGCCGTAGCATCGGTACCAAGAGTTGCTATGCTTTTTTGGTGGATGGGTGTAATATGTTGGATGTCTTCCTCGTTATCGAGTACTGGGGGTGCGTCGTCACCAGGCTTCTGATTTTCGTTGTTGTCCTGGATATCGCGGTCGTCCATAACAATATAATCGGTTTTCTTCAGGGCTAGCTCGACACCGTAGCCACTGAGAATTACAGGACGGTTTTTGCGGGTGGAGGCAGGGCGGTGACGAACACGATAGGATATGCGACCCGCGCTGGCGTATTCTTTGAGGATTTCGTGGTGCTCTTTGAAGGTAGGAGATTGGATATCTGCCCAAAGGATTGCCGCTGGTACATCCTCCTTCGCCGGTTCCATTACTCTGTCGAACTGGAGTCTTCTTCTTTCACTAAAGAATTATGTGAGACCATCAACTGGATAGAATAAAAACTTCTCATGGAAGGTAGGAACGTACTTTGGATACCTCTCCCATGAAGACAACATATCTCGATAATCACCTGTCGTCTTGCAGACCTGCTTATGGCTCCACTGCAGCCAGGTAGCACATTCAGGCTCATACATCTTCCCCATTCTCGGCTCCAAATCATTTTCGTAGTAATGGTAATGAGCTTCGATCCTAGGCGCCGCAGCATGAATACTCAACGCGAGATTGAAACTCGCGAGTTCCACTGGACTCTTCAAGAACCCTTCCTCCTGAACAGCACGTAGGAATGCATCATAGAGAGCTTTATCGGAAGATTCATTTGCGAATTCGCCGGTTGCTATTCTGTCGAGTAACGGGTAGTATGAAGCTGAATTCTCGTCCGCCGCCGTTTCCCTAAAAAAGACACCCTTAAATAAGCAAGCTGAACTACCAAACCGAACTCGATAAAAGAAATACTATACTCACAGCAGCTCGATAAGGAACGGCGCGCCATTCCAAGAAGCTTTAAGCCGGACATTGACAGCAGGACTACACAAAGCTAGGCGAAAGTAGGGGGTGAGTAGGAGTAAGCCTGCTGGGAGACTTCTCCGAAGGCCCGTTAATCGCATCCTGTTGAGCTTTTAATTCCAAGCCAGGGAGCTGTTTTTTTACTCTGTTTCTTTCCTCAGCTGAGTTGATTGTCGATGCTTTTGTGGGGTCGTTTCAATTCATGAACGTCTCTCTCTGTGGTATATCTGTCTCGTACTGGCAAGCGTTTTCTCGAAGGTCCCAGTCCCACCGTTACACAGCATGAGTTGAGGTTGGCGGCTGAAAGAGTGCCAAGACTGATGAGGCCACGCTTACATTACTAAGTTAGTAATTACCATGTTAATGTGATAATCAGTGAGAGGGGGCCAGGTGATGGGTGTATTGTAAGAAGAGTAAGATGGTATTTATAGGGCGTTATGTATAGCTAGTTGTGTTTATATATCACGTGGAAGAGTAGTAGATGCTATAGCGGGGATTACATATGATTGCTCCTACCAACAACTCAACAGCGAGTATTAGTTAGGATCCCTGTGGTAGGAGCCTCTGTCCTACTAGATCAAACAAACCTAGAGACTGCGTACTAGAAAAGTAGGCGAGAAACTACATATATTAGCCGAGTGATGGCCTATGATGGGGATAGTAGTACATATAGATACTAAAAAGTGACTTAACGTATGAACTAAGTTCTAAGTTAGCTCTGGTAAGTACTTAGGCACCGGGTGGAGATTATGCTAGAATAGGTCATGACTGGATATATAACTCTATCTATAGTAGGCTCGCGCTATAAGAATACATGTATCTTTGGGATCGGGCTTGGTATTTTTATAAGATGAATATCTTTGCAGACAGTGGCTTGGGTATAGCGTACGTATTCTTATAGAGGGAGTGTAATGTACATAAAGCCTGCGTGATTAATGGCCTATTATTCGGTATAATTGAATTGGCAACTACAAATCTATTTACACACAAGTCTTACTAAAGCATTGGCTTCAAATCGCTCGCAACCTTAAACGGCGCCCCCGTCTTCATCGTAACCTCTTCAACTGTTACCCCATCCGCAATCTCAACTAGTGTCAGCCCATCTGTAAAGTCAACATCAAACACACATAGCTCCGTAATAATCCTCGATACACACGTCCGACCAGTAAGCGGGAATGTACAACCTGTAGCCTGTTAGTTAATCCACTACTAAAGAGAATACCCAAATACACACGTTTCAATATCTTTGGCCCCCCTTTCTTATCGCAATGCTCCATAGTAACAACTACCTTTGTCTCCGTCGGATTCGATACCAAATCCATCGCCCCTCCCATCCCCTTAATCTTTCCTGGTAACGCCCAGCTCGCGATATCACCATACATACCTACTTGCATTGCCCCTAGAATCGTCAAATCGATTCTTCCACTCCTAATCATCCCAAAACTCTCCTCGGAGCCAAAAACTGCCGCTCCCGGAGCAAGCGTAACAGTCTCCTTCCCTGCATTGATCAGATCCGGGTCCTCCTCGCCCTTTCGCGGGTACGGCCCAAGTCCAAGAATCCCATTCTCAGACTGCAGCTGTACCTCCACAGTCGGATCAACAAACGACGGCGCAAGCATAGGCATGCCTATTCCAAGATTCGCATACATCCCATTCTTAAACTCCTTCGCCGCACGCCTGACTATACGCTCCCTCTTACCCGCTACCTCACCTGTACCAAGAGCCGCCGCCGTCGCTTCACTAGGGTCCTTTGCGAATGTATATTTCTCAATACTCTTCGGAGTAACAGACTGCACAACCCTCGTCACATATATCCCTGGCAGGTGCACCGCAGCCGGCTCAATCTCGCCTGGCTCAACCACATGCTCTGCCTCTACTATCGTAACCTTCGCGTTCCTCCCCATCACACCGTTAAAATTCCCCGCCGAGAACCTGAACTGGCAGTTCCCGAGCTTATCCGCCTTCCAAGCCTTTACAAACGCATAGTCACCCCTTATCGCCTCCTCCATGACATAGCTCTTCCCACCAAATACACGCACCTCTCTAGGCGTCGAGTACTGCGCTACTGTTCCATCGGTATTATACCTTGTCGGTAATTCCCCGGTCTGTACAACCGTCCCGAACGCCGCAGGTGTATAAAACGCCGGTATCCCTGCACCCCCCGCACGGCAGCGCTCAGCGAGGGTGCCCTGGGGGGTTAATTCTAGCTCTATTTCACCAGTAAGATAGAGGCGCTCAAACGTCTTGTTTTCGCCGACATAGGAGGCAATCATCTTTTTGATCTGGCCGGATGCTAGGAGTTTTCCGAGACCGCCGCCGTCGACGCCGGCGTTGTTGGAGACGGCAGTGAGGTTGGTGATTTGTGGGTTTTTTTCAAGCTCATTGATGAGGGTGTCTGGGACGCCGCTGAGACCGAAGCCGCCGGCGAGGATGGTGCTGTTGGATTTGAGGTCTTTGATGGCTTCGGCGGCGGAGGGAAATACTAGTTTGTGTTAGTGTGTGTGTTGGGGTGAGGGGAAGAAGGAGGGATACCTTTGTTGATTTCATACCGGCGGGAGGTAGATGCGAATGTTCGGGCGAGGACAAGATGCTATATTTGTTAGTCGGGGGTGTGGAGGTATGTCGTAGGGAGTACTGACTAACCTTTGGAGAGCAAGTGAAATGGCGGGCAGTCCGCAGGAACACAGTCATTGGCGCCATAGCTTTGTCAACTCTATCTACACTCTGGGATATCTAATAACTCGAGAATACTAAGAGAGAGGGAGGGGCAATTGATCATGCATAAGTTTAGAGGGGGAGGAGTTGTTTCCTCAGAGCCGCAGGGTAGCCGAACCCGTGGCTAGCCGCACTGGTGGCATGGGGGTAGGCGGGGGACTGCCGGCGGTAGGGCAGGTCACACTAAATGGGTGTCATCACCATGGCTGTATCTAAACACTGGATATCGGTTGGCCATTTGAGACTTCCTACTACTCACGTGCAGCATTCCCATGTGTAGACCCAACACTGGGACACCTCACTTTGTGTGGGTATCAGCGGTCTTCTCGTATAGACCTCCAATGCTATACGTGCAATTTTCGAAAGGAAATGCTCATAGAGGCATAAAAGTCATGTAAGCTGTCTCAATATATTTTCTCAGCCCTCTGCCAATAAAGTCTAGTCTGATCTAGTCCCATTATACATACCCTGTTAACATCATATTTACATGATGGTTAGTGGGCTTCAGGAGTACTTTATCTATGAGCTTAAGGAGACAAAGCCGACTTCGGGGATAACAGTGCATTGAGTTATGTACTGGGAGATTGTAGGAGTGGTTCTGTAGGCAGCTGGATGGCTCTGTGATTAATAAGCTCCTAGGAAGAGGACATATTACAGGGTAGGAGGTAGTTTTACTGTGTCGTAGGAGGATTCAAGGGACTGCCTACTCAGGTTAAGCTATATCTTAAGATCGGCAAACATCGGCTACTTTCGCATGCAGGGGTATGGTACTTAGAGGCATGACACTAGGAACATTACCGTACATTTAGGTACATCTAGATGCCTATACATACCTCTAACCGACTATCCCCCACTTCAGACTCCGTACGCATCACCGCGAGCCATCAATTGTGGAGTCTTACATGTAGTTTTATCCGCCATCGGCAATGACGTCAACGTCAAACCCATCGCGGCAAGCTGTTCTGCACCCCGGATGTGGGGTTCTTCCCCGGACTTTTCACCCCACAGAACCTGGATGGCTCAAGCAGACTGTAGAATTGCTCAGATATCATACAATAAAAGGGTTTTTTTTTATATAAAAAAGAACTCTTCCAAAGACACATAAATTTGATATACCCACAACCAATAAATTCACTCCAGGTCAATGTATCCCCCACAGCATGACGTCATCAACGATAAGAACTGATAACGAAGAAGAGGACTCAAAAGCACATAGAAATTTAACAGAAAGATCAGGTGGAATTCGTAAAATCGTAATAGTAAAAAAATAACTCTAATCCACTTTATATCCTCACCCCATCCCCCTGTTCATCCTTCTCCACCTCCCCCTTCTTCTTCCTCCTCCTCTCCTTCTCCTTATTCAGTACCATCACCGGAGTTTTATCCGTCGTATCCACCACCCCCTCATCATACGTCATCCCATCAATCAACTTTGCCTCTCTTGTCGCTCTCAACGCCTCCTCAGTAGTCACCGTGCTCCCAGTCGCATTACTAGCCGGGCTTCTCCTGTCCCCAGGCGTCAGTCCCGCCGGCGTAGAAGTGTAGGACGCACTACGCGCCATCTGGGGCTGGTCGAAATAACCAACCCCTAGTCGTGAGATTCGGTCGGCGGCGGAAATACCCTCGCCGCTGGGACGAGTGCCTTCGTGTCCGTCTTTGATGGCGATGGTGGAGATTCCGGACATGGGGGTTCCTGGGCCGGAGTTGGGCTCAGAGTAGCTGGCTGGGGGAAGGTTTATTAGTGTTGCGCTCATGGTGTTTCTTTTTTGTTTTGTTTTGCGGGAGCCGGGGGGGGGTTGGTTATTTTTTGTGAGGGAAGATTTCTTTTTTCTTTTCTTTTGTATGCGTGTTGTGATGATGGGCGTGACAAAGAGAGTGGGAGGGATGGGATCATAAAGAAATCTTAGGTATAGACCCTGCCAAGAGGTGTGGGCGAGTGACATGGGCCAAGGCGTGGTGGAATGAGCGACAGAGGATGACGAGCGAGTGGTAACTTGTAGTAATGATCGGCACGTGGGGGTTGGATTTTACTTGGAAAATGAGATCTATACATCTGGGAACTGGGTTGAGTTATTTAGAGATGGGGATCGGTATCTAAATGTGTATTGTTTATGGAAGGTGTTGGCAGGGGAGGTTCTGAGTTATGTTCTGGTGTTGGACTGGAAGGATGGGATTGTAGCGAGTGATATGTTGTGAGCTGGTATAGGTGTGTTGATCTGGTGCTGCCTGTTAATTTGGGTAGAGTTGTTGATTGTATTGTATCTATAGCTGGCGTTGTGGCTTTCTCTTGTAGCCTGGAGAGTTATATCCAACTATTTTGGTTAAGGCTTTTGGTAGCTTTCTAGCGTAGGAAACTCTAGCCTAGTAACACTCAAATTGTACCTTAGCTATCATTTTTCTAACAATTAAAATCGTATATTCTTTTATCCTCGCTCGATATTTTAAAAGCTGCAAACTATCTTCATGGCTACACGTGGTACACCCAGACCCTAAAAACCAGAATGAATGAGAGAGAAAAAGTACAGAAAGCACAAATACACTCTAATCCTCTAGAATCTTTTTAACCTCTTCAATCTGCTTGAGAACGCAACTCCTGGCAGTCCCTCCAATCGCCGCCCTCCTCTCCACACTAGTCTCGAAATCAAACACATGCGCCACATCCTCCTCAAACTCAGTCCTCAACCCCTTCAACTTCTCCAAACCCAACTCATCAATCCCATTCAAATTTAGGTCCTCTGCCATTCTCACGGCAGCACCAGAGACGTGGTGCGTCTCACGGAACGGAACACCTTTGCGGACAAGGTAGTCTGCAAGGTCGGTCGCGAGCATATCCATAGTCAAAGCGCCGCGCATTTTCTCCACGTTGATGGTGAGCGTCGAGAGCACTCCAGTCGCGATTTGAATAGAGTCGAGGAGGGTGCGGGTGCAGTCGAATAGCGGCTCTTTATCCTCCTGGAGGTCTTTGTTGTAGGTACTCGGGAGACCCTTGAGAGTGTACATAAACCCCGCCATCTGTCCAAACACACGACCACTCTTGCCCCTCAACAGCTCCAGTGAGTCCGGGTTCTTCTTCTGTGGCATGAGGGAGCTCCCAGTAGAATATGCATCTGCCAACTTGACAAACCCGAATTCCTGTGTCGAGTAGATAATCAGGTCCTCTGCCCACCTACTGATATGTCCCATGAGTAGACCCCCCCACATCATCGTCTCCACGACAAAATCACGGTCCGCAACACCAACCAAACTATTCCCAATAACCCCCTCGAACCCCAACTCCTTTGCAAGAAACTCGCGATCAACCTCAAATGGATTCCCAGCGAGCGCTCCACACCCAAGAGGACACTTATTAATCCTCTTCCTCACCTGCCTGAGTCTCTCCAGATCGCTCGCAAAATACGACGCCTGCGACATGACCCAATGACTCCACCTGATTGGCTGCGCCCTTTGCAAATGCGTATACCCAGGCATCAACGCATCCATCTCCACCTCGGCCCTACCCACATGGGCCTTCACCAACGCCACCAACGCCGCATCAATCTCATCCAACGTACCCCTAAGCCAGATTCTCATATCTGTAGCCACCTGATCATTCCTCGACCGACCAGTATGGAGTTTCCCCGCTATCTCACGACCTATGAGTTCGCCGAGACGTCGTTCGTTGGCCGTATGGATATCTTCGTCCGTGCCGTCGTCGACAATCTTGAAGTTTCCGGAAACCCATTCTTCTTCGATGAGCGCGAGGCCGCGGAGTATCTCTGAGCATTCGTGGGCTGTGATGATCCCCCGTTGGTGTAGTGCTTTGGCGTAGGCGCTGGAACCGAGGGTATCGGCTGTGTGCATGCGTTTGTCATAGTGAATGGATTCATTGTAGACTGTCATGAGGGGGTCGACTTTGCCTAGGTGGAGATTTAGCAGTGAGGGAGTAGGGAGTGCTGGAGAAAGACTTACCTGTGAACCGGCCGCCCCAGAGTTTTGTAGAAGCCATTGTTGGAGGGAGTGAGTGTGAATTGCTTAAAGGATGTGTTCTTGAGACTATGGAGGTTGTAGAAGAGTATTTGGAGGTTCAATGGCAGTAGTGGGGCAGAGTTTGGAGCCCCGCCTTTGCCAAGACCGAGTCATGGAGTGTCACTCGGGGTTTCTATTGCTTATCTGAGACGCAGAGAGATGCTCAATTCGAGAGGACAGGGTAGTGGTTATCTAGCTATGATAATACTACAAGCGGCGATTGTAGTCTATATATACAAGTACTCTCTATCATATAAAGGCTAATATCAAGATGTACTCTACTAATTAACCCCAGATTGTCGTTTCCCATCACCTCTTCCTAAAACAATATAGAGAGGGATATATAAATATACATATATACAACTAACAATTCCCTCTCTAAGACTTAATGTTTTTAACCTTCGGCCTCTTCCCATCCTCCCTCTCTTCATCTCCCATAAACTGCTCCAAATGCGCATTCTCAACCCTAAACGGCCATGCCTCCCACGCTTTTGTGATCGCAACCAGGTCATCCAAGGTCAATGTTCGTATCCTCTGCATCGGGTCTATCTTTGCTTCATTCGGGTCGATACAATCGAGGAGATGGGCCCCTCCAGGAACTAGCGTGTTGAGTGCCGACCCGACGCCATGGGCGCGTAGTGCGAATAAACTACAGAGCATCCAGTTGTACGTTTCCCAGTGGGTTTCTCGAGCTGCGGGATCAGGGTTTCTGAGATGTGGGTGGAGGTGTTTGGGCGTGAAATCGACGAGGGCCAGGGGTACCTGGGTTGTTAATTTTGTTTCTAGAGGGTGAAGAGAGGGGGGGATACATTAGGCCAAAAGTCCTCAGCGTCAACAGTAACAGAGTCGAATTTTCTATTGTGGTATTGTAATAGCTTTTTTTCAAAGCCGATTATTTCATCTTCTTTACTGGCAACGGCTAGTGCACCGTCTGTCTTCTTCTCCCATTGATTTTTGTATTCTTGGTAGTATTCTTTTCCCTTCTCGGTGTTTTTTGGGGGTTCTACTTCTTCTGGTCGTTCGAGGGCGGAGAGACCTTCGATAGTGGCTTTGGAGTTGACTTGGCGTATGGTACTACCCCCCCGGAATGGTAGGCTGAATTTCTTTTTGGTGGCTAGGATACTTTCCGCTAGGCTTGGGATCTTATCTCTGTAATACCACGGGGGGTGTTCCATTCCGACAAGCCATTTATCGCTCACCTCAGAGTCGGAAAAGTGCTCCTCTAGCTGCCCCTCTAGCTTAAGTTTGGTCTTTTCCTGTGAACGTTCTATTTGGTTGAGCTTCCGCATGAGGGTTGGGAGTTCACCACCCGTAGACATATTCCCAATCTTCTGGAGTTTCAATAGTTTTTTACGGAGCCTTTCGATCTCGGGGGTGAGTGCTGGGGTATTCCTTGGTTTAGGCCGCCCAGGTCGTTCTGCTTTTGCAGGACGGCCTCGTTTCTCTTTCTGGAGCTCTGCTTTTAACTCCTCAGCCACGGATGTATCGTAGCGGGACCTTTCGATCTTTTCAAGTTTTTCTTCAATATCTGTAAGTGTGATGTGAGACGGTTTTCCCTTTTCTCTCTTTTTCTTTTCTGCCGACGGTGTTTCTCCTTCCTCTCCCTCCACCTCTCCCTCCCCCTCCACCTGCTTCTTCTTCTCAGGCCGCCCGGGTGGCCTCGGCGGCTCAGGTTCATCAAGTACCATATTCCCATCCTTATCTTTCACAAGCAATGTAATCCTCGGATGGCCCTTCCCCTGTAAAATCTCATTCGAGCTCGCAACCTCTTGAACTTCACACAGTGTATCTGCCATAACGGTCGCCCTTACTCGCCCCCCTAAACCTCGCGGTACATACCTAACCTTTATTGAATCCTGCATCCACAACAGAAACCTCACTCTCCCATACTTCTGCACCCACCTCCCATGCGCACAAGCACCAACAAACTGCGCAATCAGTCTATCACTCGCAATATTTGTACTCGACAGATTCCCGGTAAACAGCAGATCTGTATTAACTCCTTCCTCGGGAGGGACATGTCTCGGATCAAAAGGCGGGATGTCCTTTGGCCACGGCGGGCTAGGTGGATTCGGCTCAAATAGACGAAAGTAGGTACTCCAGTTGTACCCATCTTCAGGTACCCAGTATGCATTTTGATACTTTTTTGTAAACTCCTCGAGATAGGGTTTGTATTTCTTCTCTGGCTCGAGGAGGATGTGTTGGCGGGGCTGTAAACGGTCGTGGAGAGCGGCAGACCAGAGAGCGATGCCGGGGTTCATGTCTATTATTATGGAGTTCTTGTAGGCGCTGAGGTCTAGCTTGTCGAGTGCCTTTTCTAATACCCCGTCAGCGAGTGACGGAATTGGGGGGAGGGGATAGGGGTGCTACCGCAGAGGGCGGGGTTGAGGATGTTTACGGGACGGGTGGTTCGCCATGTGCTGAATATTGAAGCAAGTTTAGTGGCTTGGGCAGCTCGAAAAGCCTTGAAGGAACTATCTGTGAGAATGCTCATTGGAGACGATTAAGAAGGGGGAGAGGGAGGGGTCAATTAAGGGTGGGTGTGTGTAGATACTCAGTAGAGATATTCGGAGGTTACATGTACTTAAAAGTTTTCTGTTATCGTCACGTGATGATACCGCTGCTGACAAAGATTGGAGATATGCATTGACTGATGGATTTGTTGTGGCGTATGTGCGCGTGTTGGCGAGGCAGCGTTTATGTTCTTATGCGATGTGTTGAGCGTTGGGGGTATTGGGATAGGGGGGCTGGGCATGAGACTATGGTAGGGGAATGCAATTGCGCGTTTATTCGTTTACGCTCAGCCAGCGTCTACGAGGGGTTGGGTTAAAGGGCCCCAGTACTTGTTGGATTGTAGACCTCAAGAGAGTAATTAATAGGCACATCTACATGTAGTTTATACCTATAAGAGTCCTCGAACACTACATCTATTAAATGTAGCTACATGTAACTGTACTCTTACTTAGAGATTAGGCCCCCACTAGACATGGACTTTTTCATGGCCAACAAGACATCTTATGCCGTATAGAGGCACAATACTACATGTGTGATCCACGAGTGAAATTTGCTGCTAAGGCAAGGCAATACAACCCTAACCCGCTTGTGAATGGAAAATGTAGATACTGGCTGGATGATGGCGTCGCTAAAGGGCCCACATGGCTGATGTCTCTAGAGTAGAGCACTAGAGAAAAGGTGTATACTCACTCTACTGGTTACCTCCCTCTATGCTGCATGTGGTACGGTACTCTACCCTACTACATGCAGCCAACTATCGCCACGTGATGTAACCGAGGATGCTGACATAAGGCGGGTACTACCGATAATTGAGGTGTTGCGTGGAACATTGCGTAGGGCAGGACGGAGCTCTTACAGTGTACAGTATAGTACAGTACAACACAGGCAGGTACAGATGCATATTCAGAGTTGACAAGAGGTACATATGCTCTACATCCATGGCATGTGTCCGGTAAAGGAATACATGTAGTGTATAAATGTACTCTATCTGAAAACATCTCTACTGGAGCACCTAGCTGAATACATGTATGCATACACTTACATAGTAGAGATGCTCATGTCTGTTGGAGCTTGGCTGTCACACCCCTTGGCGGATGGAGGGGCTGCTGTGTCCCGGGCGGAGATTGGCCACAGCTGCGTGTAATTGCAGCCGAAGACGACGACGACTTTCAGAGAGGCAGAAGGAGAAGGGTCCAACAAACCTTACATGGAGTAGAATGTTTTGACCCCACCAACTGGTCCAGCGAAGGAGAGAGGCCCAGAAGCGCCATCCAACACTAATAGTGTTTTCTTCTTCTACTTTATCTTCTTCCCCTACCCCTCCTCCTCCTCCTTCTCTCCCATCATCCCTCATCTCTTATCCCTCATCCCTCATCCTCTTCACCCCCCCCCCTCATCTCATCACTGTTAAAATAGAGCTGAGCTGGACCTCACCCTTCATCCCTAATCCCTCACACCCCCCTCACACCCCTCTCCTCTACCCCCCTCCTCATCCCCCTCATCTCTCATCTTCTCATTTTTATTCACCTAGAATCACCCTCCACAGGCAATACATCCACTCTCACAATGGACTACCTCAACGATACAAGCACCCACTATCTACATTCTCGCCCCTTGAGTGTCAAGGAGCTTACGGCAAAAGCTATCGACTTTGACTACAACCCGTTGATCCCCCTACGCTACTGGCTCCGGACCGCTGAAACCTTAATGAAAGAGGTAGCTCTGCACTAAGCCCCGATACCCGAACCTAAGCTAATCTCGGGTATCAGGCGATAATTTACCAGAATGAAGGCAACGAGCAACAAGCATACCTCCTACTCCTCCGCCAGGCAGAGTTCGCTCTCCCTCGAAAGTCTCTCACCAATTAATGTGCTAACAAAGCTTTCTAAAATATAGGCTTCTAATCAACCATCTCCCGAAGCACCCGGACGCCCGTAAACATGAATACTCTCGTAGTCTCGAAATTAGTCGGCACAGCCTCAACGAGGCCGTTAAACGTCTAGAATACCTCAAACCCCGTATCAATGCCCGCCACGAAAGCTACAACACCCAGCTACGTGCTCGCGAGGAAGAGCGTGCACGCCGCGCCGCCTCAAATGCTTCGCAAGTGTCGTCAAAGCCTGTAGTAACACCATACTCGACCGCCGCAGCACAATCACTATCTTACAGCAGTAACCCGAGGAGAGCGGGCGCTCCCAAGGCACTGGATCTATCGCGGGGTAGGAGGGGGAGTCTGTCGAGTGGGCCCTTTTCTCCACCACTGGAAAAGGGTCAAAATTCTCCAGGGTTGAGTACTAGTAACAAGGCGGCTTTGGCGCTTGAGATTGCGAAGCAAGAGTTTGAAAGAAGGGAGCAAGAGAAACGAATTAGGAGGCGCCAGGTAGCGAAGGAGCAGGGGAGAAGTGTGCCGGTTGATTCTAGAGGGAGAGAGATTAGAAGGATATCGACACCGTCAATTCCAGGTATGGATCCTGCCTACCGCACGAGGCAGCAGTCGAATACTGTAGAAAGATACAGTGGAGATAGTGGTTACGGGTCTGTGCATGAACAAGGTGGCTACAATGGCTATTACCAGCGGGAAACAGAAGAGGAGAGAACACGGCGGGAACGGGAACGACAGGAGGAGGAGTTCGACCTGGCGCGAAGCATAGAGCAATTGCAGATGAGGACCGAACTCACGGATCGCCAGATGCGACCGCAGTCATACACACAAAGAGAGAGCATGAGATTCTCGGGTGGGAATTATGATGATTGGGAGCAAGAACTACATATAAACCGGGAAAGAGATAAGAGGGAACGAGAGAAACACGTGGGGAATTGGCAAGGCAACTACCCTACTGTACCGAAAAGAAGAGCATCCCCTGTACGGCCTATGGATCCGCCGCCGACCCTTATGCCGTCGCAAGATGAATACAATATTAGGAGTGTGACACCAACACCCCCGCCGAAACCAACATATTACAACAGAGATGGTCCCGCTCAATCAACAACCGGTGCGATGCTTCCACCAGCACTCCCTACAAAAGTACCAGAGCCCCCAGCCAAGCAACCTATAAGCAAATCGGAGTTCCAATTTACAACCCCAGCAACTCTTGAGAATGGCACGGCCCTTAGGACGATTTTCCTTCCTTCAGCACTGCGGAAAGAGTTTCTTGCTGTTGCAGAGCCAAACACCAGAAATAATTTGGAGACATGTGGGATACTCTGTGGAACATTAATACAGAACGCTCTATTCATATCTCGGCTTGTAATCCCAGAACAAGAGGCAACAAGCGACACCTGCGGGACTACAGACGAGGAGGGATTATTCCAGTACTGCGACAGTGAGGAATTAATGGTACTAGGATGGATTCACACTCATCCGACACAAACCTGCTTCATGAGCAGTGTGGACCTCCACACTCACTGCTCATACCAGCTCATGTTACCAGAGAGTATCGCGATTGTCTGCGCGCCTAGGCACAGCCCTTCGTACGTTGTCCCTTAAGTAAATAATTTTAGGATATTGTGGCTAATAAAGGAATAGGTGGGGTGTCTTCCGTCTCACTGACCCACCAGGCGTCAAGACAATCATGAACTGTCGGCAGAAGGGGCTGTTTCATCCGCACTCGGAGGATTTTGTGTATACGGATGCGATGCGGCCGGGACATGTATGTGAAGTTAGGGAGATGGGATTTGATGTGGTTGATTTGAGGAAGTCACCACAGTACTAGAGGGATTTTGATTGGAGTTTTCATGCTTGCAGGGACTTTTACCGTTTATATTGTTCGTTTCTTATATTTGTGATTCCCTACTTAAGAATATTAATGGCGTTTTGGGGCTGGGTTACTGGTTCGGTCAAAATTCTTTACTATTTTTTATCTG
The DNA here is from genome assembly GCA_033030425.1 of Verpa conica. Taxonomy (NCBI): domain Eukaryota; kingdom Fungi; phylum Ascomycota; class Pezizomycetes; order Pezizales; family Morchellaceae; genus Verpa; species Verpa conica. The sequence continues at coordinate 933,333 of JAUFSD010000008.1, read as the reverse complement.
GATCACTCTCTATAACTGTTTAGCATTTCTGGTAATTTTTCCCGTTATTTAGCGCTGGTTAGACTGTACGGTTGAAGGTTTCCCTAAGTGTTTCTCTGGGGTTTATTGGCACGTTCCGTAAATGTTTCAGAGCACTAAAATAGGCTTAAGGCGTTTAGATATTTGTGAGTATTGACCAGCTACGTAGAGGTATCTTGACAGACAAGTTGGATCTTATATGGCAGACCTTTCCGAAGAATCCGAAACCTCATGTTAGAGAACTATGGGTCATGTACCATCACTCGGCTATTGTCTTAAAAGTTAATTATTACCTTTACTAGGTATTTATTAGATACTCGGAGCGAGATTAAAGTCATGGTCGATCCCTAAATGGTGACATGACAGTAACTACCGGAACAGCGAATGTATTTGTGAATTAGAAAATAATGCACTCACTACATAGTCTAACAAGAGAATAAACTGTCTTTATAGTCTCTTGGCCGCCTTAGGGCTATGTCACGACGAATTTTAGTTGTAACCTCTGAGCATTCAATCAACGCCTGAGTACGCTTTACCACATAATTAAAAACCTAGTTAGTAAGTACCTAGCCGGCACTAGTAGAAAAACGTACTTGAGCTCTGGTAGCAGCAACTGAAAGGGCAGGATACTATACGATTTAGAGTGACTGATGACTACGGTAGCCGGGAGTGTAGCGTGCGGATGGAATGTGGAGTTAGTAGTTGTGTTATTTACGTGTAGATTAGTGTCTAGTAGAGGTGGAAACATTTGTTTGTTATTGGGTAGTTGTTGGGTCATTGGTTATCACTCGTATATTGACGCTAGACAGCTCTACACGATTCTGTTACTGGTTAGGTAGGTACGTGAGTCCGTTGTGAATTAATTATAAATAAATTGAGCTTGCCGGCTAAGGTATGGTTATAGGTTGGTGTGTGAGTTATGAATACTCTATTGTTCTAATCTAGAAGTTTTTCTAAATGCTCATTGATTGGGTATTTTCTAGATTCTAGGTATAGAACAATTGGCATTAGATGGATTATAAACGACTTTGAGTAGGTGATGGCAGCTCTGATTATACTCAAAAATGGTGGTTAATTAGGACGGGATATCAAAAGAGAATTTTGTGTTGTTATTTCAGCCTCCTAAATAAAGAGAGGCCCCTTGGGTAATACGTGATGTATTTTCTATTGACCCACTTGGTGTAGACGTTTGGTAGGGTGTTGAAAAATTGAAGAATTTAAGTTGGAACTACACAAAGTATGGAAATCCTCCTCCTATTATAACCCCCATACCCCCCGCAGCAATATTGTAATCCGTAAGCTCTACTGCAAATGCAAGATTGACAATATATTCAAAGAAAGAAAAACTTATGTACGAAAGAATTAGTACACTTAATCTCTATGTATCCCTATAAAGTATAAAGTCTTTAACCCAGTCAGGAGTAGGAAATGTTATGTCTTCTGACTCGGGGGGGTTAGCTCCATACTTTAACAACTTCACAGTCTTTAGGTCATATGCTTGGTATAATGCTGTAATCCCACCACTGCTTACATTGGGATCAGCCCCTGCCTCAAGCAGCAACTTTGCAGCCCCAAGATGCCCAAGCTCTGCGGCGAAAAGATCCTTAGACATGTGCTTTTTTTAATAAATTAGGTTCCGTACATTTCTCTAAAAATAATCCCAGTATTCTCTCATTCCCTAAACGTATCATCCTGGAAAACGGTGTACAGTTTCCTTTATAATAGCAGTAGTCAGGGTCTTTGAAGTCTTGGACCGGGATTCCCCTTTCGATGAAGAATCTAACTGCCCCTTCGTGGTCAACGGCCGTAGCTATACCGAGCGCATTACCAGAAGGGTAATAAATATCGGAGCCGACATGTAGGTCTATGCCGTGGGCCAACAAAAGTTTCATCATGGAAATATTCCCGCTCCGGGCTGCCGCGTGGAGCGGATTGTAGGGGGCACGTATATCTATATTTGTTGCCGTGTTCTCTAAGAGCTTTCTGCCCAACGCTTCATTCCCACAACTAGCCTCATAGAGGAGTTCTAAATGCGCCTCTGAATCAGTCTCCACCTGGTCATGACATTGATCTATTAAAAACTTCACGATATTCCACTGTCCCGCACTCATCACGGCAGCGCATAAGCGGCAGCACCTATAAGGGCAACCCGTGCCATTTTATTTCTCTAGAATGATCCTGATAACCGATTCTCGACCTTCTCTAATGACACGTTACCAGTGAGAATATAGAAACTCTTTTTTTGCAACTTAAAAGATTGAAAATTCTACGTGGCCCGTTTTTTCTCTTAATACAAAAATTACAATTTCTCTTATACACATAGACCCATTTAAGCCAACACAAAATCGATAACTTGCAGTCTCCTCGACGGATAAGACCCAGAAGTCCTAAAGAAGACAGACAAGATGTTCTGGTCCTTCAACCTAGCTTTATCAAACAGTGGCTCAGTGTCGTAGCCTGTCCCCTTCCACAATAATGTCCAGTCCTTGAATGCACCGGCAGGAGTAGACGCATAAATCATAACATCGGTATTTGTGTTTGACGGGATCAACGCAATGAGTTCGCCAGAGTTCGCAATCGCGAGTTTCCCACGAAGACCGGTGGCCGTGGGGGTTGTAAGGCCGGAGATGGAGATGGCATTACGGGTCCAGATTCCTGGGGAGGGGGTTAATTGTGGTTCAAAGTGGTGATTATTACAATCTATGTAGGAATAGGAAAGATTACCTGTAGCGCTTCTCCAGTAATGGTACCACAAGTATGTCCCGCTTGTAGTCTCACGGTTCAGAACATGAAATCTCCCAGCAGCGTCGGCAATCTGCCCCTCCTGGTTCAGAATACCACTGCCTTGAGGAATTGTAAACACCAAGCTCCCAGATGTAGTAGGAGTTATAGCAGTTCCGCTAGCCAATGTGGCTACAGTGGTCCCGGCGTTATTTTTCCACGTCTTGCCTTTATCATCACTGTAGCTGTAGCCTAGGTCGTGGTTTGTAACCACATCTGGGGTTTCGCGCCATGTCCAAGAAGTCTGGATTCGGCCATTTATGTAGTCAAAGCCATTAATATAAGCATTGTTGTCGCTGCCCTGGAGATACTTTCCGACTTGGGACCAGGTGTGGGCTGTGGAGCTATAGAGGTAGATGTAGCTATCGCCGGCTCCAGAACTGTATACATCCAGAGAATTTAGCCTTAACCCCTACATCCGCTGCCCCGTACTATAATAATAAACAACTTACGCTCCAATTCGGAGTTCAAAGAATAAATCACTATCAACCCTTTCGAAACGAGGGTATGTAACCGGCGTCCAGATCCCCGTAGCGCCTGGCAAGCTGTTTAGTGTGCTGCCGAACAGCGCAGTTGACCAAGTATACGAAGCCGGGTTTGTCGCAACACCCTGCTGGGAGACTCGGTAATGCAGAGGAACATCGTGGTGGTCTATATTCAAGGGTTAGAGATCTTCTTGCGAGGGCTTAGCCTAAACAGGGGGAGTAATAGGCAAGTTCCGTACCATAACTTAGATGAATTGTGCCATCTCCGGTACAAATCCCGAGCGAGATTGTGTTGTGTCCGTCAATAGTGGTTTGAACGTAGTCTGTGAAGACAATGAATTCCCAGGCAGCTACAGGACTGATCTTTCGTCTCCCGAGGGTGACGAGGTTCTGAGCATATGTGCCAGAGGTGTTGTAGAATGCTGCGTATTGCCTACCAGAATGTCAATCACCTATTCTAGAGCTGATCCCTGGAGCAGAGTTCTACTCACCAGCCATTGTAAGAGGTAATCGCGCTTGTTTGGAAACTTCCTCCGTTCAATCGAGCACTACCTTCAACATCCACGCCCAGAGTAGTGGTCGTAGAACTCGAGATTGAAAGACCCAACACCACCGAGGTCACCGCTATAAACCAGCAGTATATAACAGTGTGAAATCTAGCCATGATGCCTTGAATTGGGTACTGTGTTCAAGAAACTCCCAATAACTTGAGGATGGGAGTCATTCTAAAGTTATTCGCCATTCTTATACAATTGAATCCTACTCTCGATTCTTCGAGGCCTTTGCCTAAAAGCACATGCCACTATTCAATATACGAACGGACAGCCGGCACACAGCCGGTATGCCATGATACTACTCCGTCGACTATTCCGAAGAAAAGTCCCTAATAGTAGATTTTCGGTATGCGGGCTAATGTGCGCCGTGACCACATGCCATGTTCACCCCGGTTTTCCCCCCGTGATGGGAAACGTTTGTTCCTGAATGTTTGGCGGACATTGTCCGGGGAATGTGTGGCCGGGATAATCTGAGGGTGTTGTCATTTTGTTCGTTAGGTGCTCTTTTTTATTATTATAATTACTCTACTGTGGGGAAAATAGTGCGGGGAGTGTGGTGTGGGGAGTTAATCTATATCCCTGCATGAAATGTGTATGTCGATCATTTTGGAAGTATTGTACCTTGAATTATAAACTACTATCTCTAGATTTGTTTGGCGACATCGGCAGCTCGAATTCCGTGTCACCTCTTTTTTTATTTCTTTTTTAATCCGCAGCTACAGTAATTGTTCCCGGTCCTCGGTATTATATTCCGAGTTGTTGTGGCGCATCGGCAGATACATGCGCATTCGATCCTACTGAAGACGGGTGCCGCAATTAATACTGCCTCTGGCGACATATGCAGCCCGACTGAGAATGCTTCGTTTCTGTGAGTGTGGTGTGAAGTAAAAGGTGCTGATTCGATTGTCTAAAAGAGATAGAGAGATCTATCGATATATGCTCCAAAGAGAAAGCCCTAAACCCTCATATGGAATGCCTCGCCTGGATCCTTATTAGGAAGCATCTACAACATGGTGAAACATCTGGTATATTGAGTGGGGTTTCATGACGCTAACCGTGAAAATTTAGATAATACTTGTCATAAATTGTACTTAAGAATATGATGGCTATTTCAGAATCGATATAGCACCCTTCTAAGGATTGGGTTATCCACCTGTAGAAAGTGAATGATTAGACAGCCTTATAAACTATATTGTGTAGCTGTAATTTGGGCTGTAACACCCACGAAATTCATAGTTCTGACTTTTTTCTCTCGCGAGCAAGAGCATCATAATTCTGATGAGCCACACTGGGTAGCATTTGTAAACCCCTCGGATAGATAGCTACTAGTGACATATAGTGATATAATATCATAGATTTGAAGATCGTAATGGCATCTCTTCACCTCTTCACCTGTTTTATCTTACCTATCAATTATTACTAGTACTAATACCTAATCTACACTCAGCTACTTTTTGGGAGAAACCACGGTACCAATCAGGTCAGAATGCAACCTTTCTAAATATCTGATAGGTCTTCATGATACGAGTTCCTGCACTTTACTATATAGTACCTCAAATGGCAAGGGACAGTCAAGCAGTTAAATACAGAAAGAGTAATAAAATTACAGGAGCTACAAATTTAGACAACCGAGTCCCAGACTTATGCACAAGAGGATGTATATGACAGCCAAGAACCAACCAGCAAATCAGGTTTTTATGCAGTACTATAAAGTATTATTACTACTCATTTATCATGGCAAGGATTAGCGCATACTCACGTGACTGTAATACAAGGAAAAAAGTCACCAACCGCAGAGCCGCACGAACTCCCACCACGACAAGCAAGCCCAAGGATGCCAAAACGCAGCAGAGAGGAAGAAGTAAAAGGTAAAGTACCTTCTAAGCCAAGTTATATTCAATTACTAACACTAGAGTAGTAGCGCCGCTATTGAGCGCACTTGCAGCCCGCCGACTCCGTTCTCAGGATGTAGTCATCCCACCGGTGCCAAAGACTCCCGGAACGAAAAAGAAGACACCAAAAGCTACGCCTACAAAGACTGGAAGTCCAAGCCCTGCTATCGTAGTTACTGAGGCCGCTACGAATTCTGAACCTGAAAGTGCAGAAGATATAGCGCAAAAGAGACGAGAAATCGAGAAGAGACTCAGAGATCAAGTCAAGGCGCAGGCGCAGGCTCGCCCGGGTCTGGAGTATGGTAATGCTAGTTTGGAGGAGTCGGCACTTTCCAGAGTGAGAAGAAGGAAGAGTGGGGATGCTACAGACTTGGTTATAGCCCCAGTGGATCAGGAGATGGTGGATGTGGATGAGATTGCGGAGCTGAGGAGCGATGATGAGGGTATGGGTGAAAGGACAGATGCACGGGTAGACCTGGGGAATGGGGAGAGGTCAGTAGCTCAGTTTCATTCTCTCTACCCTAGAAAATTGAATGATTTCTATGCAATCTTATCTGGAAAATACTGATATTTTTTGACACTGGTAAAAATATAGATTAGTGCCAAAATTAACACAGGTCTCGACTTTCGTTCCCACCGAAAAGAACTATACCCAATCCCCCGATAAGACTACAAGTACCTTCCGTATGATCCATGGGGAGACTCTTGTTATACTCGGCGAATACGCCCTGCAAGTCATAAAAGGCACCATAAGTCTCTCTAGTGCTACTTTAACTAGTAAATCCGGACCACAGGTAGTATATTCACCGTCAACACAATCATTACCAGTGATTGAATGCTTCAGAAGCGGCGCAAAGAGTCAAGAATTCGATACCGAAATTATAGTTACTAGTCGGAATCTAAACTCGGGTTTAAGAGACGTAGGGAAGATTTGCCCAATGTTTAGTGGAATATGGACTCCAGTTGGTACGGCAAAGGGAAATGGAGAACTTGAAACATTTTTCCCAGTAAGTTTTACAGGGCGTTCAATCATTAAAGGTCTCTCTTTTAGAATCTTACTCTAAGGACTTCTACGGGTAGTTATACTCTACCACCTATAACATCCCTATACTTTCCATCTCAAGATCCTGGGAGTCATGCTATGAGATATTATCTCAGAAAATTAACGCAGAATCTTCATCTTTCTTCTCAGCTATACCTCCAGTGATCCTAATCACAGGCTCAAAAGGGACTGGGAAATCTACCTTCGCCCGCAGCCTAGTCAACAAGCTCCTCACATCACCCACCCGAGCCTGCACATCGGTAGCCTACCTTGATGTTGATCCCGGCCAACCAGAATTCTCTCCACCAGGATTCATATCACTCCACAAATTAACGGCCCCAATCTTTGGACCCCCCTTTACACATCCAAACCCCGAAACAGCTCTTCGCTCACACCACGTAGGTTATACATCCCCCAAGGAAGACCCAGGGCATTACATAGCTTGCGTCACCAACCTCATATCTGTCTACCGCGAAATTCTCAACTCTGCAACAACAGCAGAGGATACAAGAATCCCATTAGTAGTCAATACAGCAGGTTGGACCAAAGGCCTAGGACTCGAGCTCCTGGGCGACATTTTACTCCACAGCCAAGCATCAGATGTCGTATTCCTATCTGGTGCACTAGAGCGTATTAACCCCGTCACCGAGATTGTCCCAGAATCTGTACAGCTCCATGAACTCGAAAGCGTTTCTTCATCTACAGCGCCTGCAAGGTTCTCGGCCGCGGACCTAAGGGTGCTGCAGATTATGAGTTATATGCACCATGATCCCGATAAAGGAAAATGGGACTTTGATACTCCACTTACAGCAGTCCCACCTTGGGTTATTGACTATATGGGTCCTGAGGCGGGGATTGATGCGGTTGCTATCTTAGGGGAAGACGTAGCTCCTGAGGAACTCATCACTGCTATTGATGGCACCCTTGTAGGTGTGGTCCTGGTAGATGAACATGAGCTCCCACAACCCAACCCGACCCCTGGCATGAATCTGCCGTACATTACCAATCCGCCACTTCCAGAGAGCAGTTTTTCAGCTGGCTTAGCACTCATCCGTGGGATAGATGGAAAGAACGGATGTCTACATCTCCTCACCAGTATCCGCGAAGATGAGATATCACGGTGGGAACAGGAGGGACTGAAAGTAGTACTTGTCAGAGGGAGGCTGGAACTTTCGGTATGGGATATGGTTGGTGCAGGCACAGAGGCACCGTGGGTTAGTGTTGGTGCTGTTGTCGGGGCGGACGGGAAGGGTGCGGAGGTGTGGAGAGTACGGAGGAACGTTATGAGAAGGGGACACCAGATGGGACGGGAGTAAAGGGTGTAAAGAGAGCACGGACAATAGAGTAGTGTATATGCTATTATTTCTGTAGACTGTATAAAATTTTGGGGATTTTCGATGGTCATACGACTACAGAAAACAGGTAAGTTTCCAGACCTACAGCGCAATCCGTATTTGGCAGTAGGCGAGCGTTGAGTTTCGGGGTCGTGCATACTGCATCTATGAGACGACGAATTTTTCCTGCCAGGGTACCTAAATGTGGTCAAGAGCGCCCACGTTGTGCGCCTCCGTAAACACTTCTTGGCCCCCAAACGAGATCTGAGATCTCGTGCTCTCGGACGCTCCCAAGACTTGGTCTGATACAAAATATTTATTTCGACCCCGGGTCCTAGTGTGCTGTAGATAAGATCCAGGGCTGATAATGCATACCCTGTGGCCAGTGACCAAGCGACCAATTTGACATTCGCAATCTAAGCTCATAAGCCTTTGTCCACTAGTTGCATTCCTCACAAGTTACTCTCGGTAACAAAGGAGAACTGCGAATAAGTAATTATGAATTCAACCCTCGCGTACAACAACTATATCATCAGACGTTTTAATCACGGGACAATATCACGAGGTGAACGGGGTGAACGGGAGATTAGCACGGCTTGAAATTTCTGAAACGGCTGCGGGCCGAGTGCTTTAGCGGAGGGCTGTGTCCTCCGGCCATCCAATTAGATACCGAATAAAATGCCGAATGCAATTTCGTTGGATGGCTGTGCTGGTTGATTGATTTTGAGAACAGGGAGCAGAGATGATTAGGTGATGAACACGTAGTACTGAAATCTATATCAATCATCTCAGCCTTATCAAGCCGTCTTTGAGTGTTAGGTCCCCAGGACCGTTGGTGAAACTTTAGCCTGAGATTTGCAAACATAATAGTCGTAATCAGATGGAGCTCTGACGAATTGCATGCCCCGTGGAAGAATCGAGGTTGTGCATGGGCTGTCTTGTGTTGCGAATGCGTAGAGTTGTTAATTTGAGACTGCATGATCGACGGAGGAACCCTGAATAAAAATCCCCGAGTTGAAGCGTGGAATCCCCCCTCCTCCGCCGGACTCCGATGACAGATTCATCACTCCCAGTTAGAACTGAGGAGAATTCGTATTCACCCACGATTTACTCATGATTGGCCTACAACTGACCCGACCTACAGCTGTGAACCGAGGTCCTTGTGCGTAGAGTACTGAGAGAAACCCAACATTATGCAGGAAAGGCTTTGTCTCTTTTTTTTCACTTTCGCCCCACATAAGCTGGCTGCCAGCGGTTTCAGAAATTCTGTCGCGTCTTTGTGGTCAAGCTGTCCCGCCATCCCTAACAAGGCAGTTTTACCGGCTGATTCCTAGTGCTTGCGACCCCTTCGTTCGTTGCAGCAACACACAAGCATGCTTTTTCTCTGTGTCTGGGCTTTCTTCTTGTCGTCGTGTTCCTCTTAACCTTCCTTCCTCTTCTCTTCCCTCGAGTTTCAGTCCCCTCATCTTCCCCCCCTACGCTTCGTGATCCCTCCCGGCTTCTTCGTTTCGGTTCTCCTTGTCCTCGCTGTCTCGGTGTTTAACTACTCTCGAGGCTCCGGTGTTCAAGCTTTTTTTGCCTATTTTTGCCTTTCTGTATCTTGCTAGGCACTCGTTTTGTTGTCAAGTTCGATTAATTACTATTTCTCGTTGTCCCAGACAGTTCCCGGGTATCAACCCTTGAAACAGATCGAACCTCCGAGCAAGAGAAAAAAAAGCAAAAAAATAGAAATCAACCCCACAAAAAAAATCAACAGCTTAAAGAAGCGAACGAGAAGCAAATAGACAACGTTCTATCCGTTGAACCCATTTTTTAGCTCTCCCATTCACTTGTGAGGGTCATCATGGCTACCACTACAGTACAAACTCAGTTTGCTTGTAAGTCAACTCTCCGGGGGCGATACACCAGCCGGGATTTGGGTCTTATACAGATAGGACCTATACTGATGCAGCACTGCAATCTGACTCCTGGTGTTCGTTGTGGTGATGGGAAGGCGATGGAATTTGAGCTGACCTCGCTGGTGTAATCCGTCTAGACCGAACCCAAAAGACCATCGGCCTGGTTGAAGCATTCCCACAATATTCGCCTCAGCCTGGATTCAATAAGTATGGCTTGCCCATCCATCCGTTTTGAATTAATAGTCTCGGAACGTTCTGTGGTTGTTGTAGACTCTTGGAACTGACCTGGTGGTTTTGTCCCTATAGGCCAGAAAGCAACAACAGATGCTGTATGTACAGCCCGGATGGCAAATACTTTGCCTGGGCGTGCAATGAAGAGTATGTTTTTCTTGACCTATTCCGGACCTTACTACGTGACTCCCGCAGGTGTCTGGAGTTGTGAGTTTTTTATGCTGACTCATACGTCACAGCGTCAAGATATCCAACCCAGATACCGGTGAAGTGATAAGCACTCTCCCAGCTCAGAATGTTCACGAAATCGGATTCTCTCCACAGGGAAGCTACATCATTACATGGGAAAGACCTAGTATGTTTCTCGTGGGGTTGCCAAGCCCTTCCATCTCTCCAAAAACTAACACCTCCGAAAGCCAAGCAGGAAGACGGCAATGCTACGAAGAACCTTAAAGTCTGGATAACAGCGACTGCCGAGCACGTTGTAGCATTCGTGCAGAAGTCTCAGTCTGGATGGAATCTTCAATACACCTATGACGAAAAATACTGCGCCAGAGTCGTTACGAATGAGGTCCAGTTCTTCGAAGCAGACAATATGGCCACTGTTTGGGGCCATCTTCGCGTTGAAGGGGTTACAGACTTTGCTCTGAGCCCTGGGAAGAATTATTCCGTTGCTGTGTTTATTCCAGAGCGAAAGGTAATTGGTTCCGATTCATTTCTAGTGAGTTGGACTTACTAACATGATTATTATATGAAGGGGAATCCAGCCCAAGTCCGGATCTACCAAGTTCCTTCATGGACTACTATCCTGTCTCAAAAGAGCTTTTATAAAGCAGACAGAGTCCAACTGAAGTGGAACGCTTTGGGAACTAGCGTTCTGGTGTTCGCTCAGACTGATGCGGATAAGACTGGGAAAAGTTATTATGGAGAGACCAATCTTTACCTGATTACAGTAGCTGGAAATTATGATTGTCGTGTTTCACTTGGTACGCATGGATAATCACCCGACCTATTACCAGGTGTGTGGTACTAACTTGAGCTTTTTGCCGCATAGACAAAGAAGGCCCAATCCATGATGTCGCTTGGTCGACTGATTCCAAGGAGTTCGGTGTTGTATACGGGTTTATGCCTGCGAAAACCACAATTTTCGACATTCGTGCCAATGTGGTTCATCAAATTGCTCCTGGTCCGAGGAATATGATCCTCTTCTCGCCACATGCCAGGTTCGTTCTTGTTGCCGGCTTCGGGAACCTGAACGGATCTGTGGATATTTATGATAGGCAAGCAGGAATGAGGAAGATCTGCACGATCGAGGCCTCTAATGCCAGTGTCTGCGAATGGAGTCCCGATGGGAGGCACATTCTAACTGCCACTACTAGCCCGAGGCTCAGGGTTGACAATGGTGTCAAAATTTGGCACTACACTGGGGAGTTAATGTATAACAATGAGATGGACGAACTCTATAACGTCTTCTGGCGTCCCCAGACTGCTTCGATGCACCCGCTCCCAAATCCCCTTCCAGCAGCGCCAACCCCACACGAATCAGCAGCTGCACACGTTGCTACTTCAACCCCGAAGAAGCCAACTGGAGCTTACCGCCCCCCGCATGCCCGTAACACGGTAACACCTCTTCATTTCAAGCGTGAAGATGAAGGTGGCGCGGCACATATCTACGCCAATGGATCCGCGGCTGGGGCCTCAAACGGGTTTGGAAGAGGGAAAAGACGGGACGTTCCGGGCGCTGCGCCAGCTGAGAAGCTACCCCCTGGAGCTGCCCCAGGTGGTGGTGTATCGTTGGCTGGAACAGGGGCAGGCGCCGATGAAGATAATCTCAGTAAAGCTGCGCTCAAGAACAAAAAGAAGCGGGAGGCTGCAAAAAAGGCGAAACTTGAGCAACAAGGTGCCCCTGGAGTCCCCGGAGCACCCTCTGGCCCTGCAAATGGCAATGGTGAGCGTCAAGGTCGTGATGGCCGGGAGCATCGGGAGCATCGAGATCATCGCAGCCCTCACCCAAGAAGTAAGAGCCGTAATAACAGGGACAGGGACCAGGAAGGTCTCAAGAGAACCAGGAGCAAGAGTGAGAGGAACCCACACCAACACCCTTCCAGATCCGGCGCAGACACCCTAGCTCCCCCGCAAGTGATAGAGATCCCACCAAAGAGCGAGTCCCCGAAGCTGGAGGCCCCTGATACCCCCTCAAGCAATGAGAAGAAACTCAGGGGGTTGAATAAGAAATTGAGAGCGATCGAGGACCTGAAGGGGAGATTGGCGAACGGGGAGAAGTTGGAGGATACACAGCTGAAGAAAATTAAGACGGAGGCTCAGGTCAAACAGGAGCTTGCGGCATTAGGCGAGTGATGAGTTGTGTTTGGGTGGTGGGGAATATTTTTTTTAGGTGGGAGAAAGGGGACGACGATATGAGAGGTGAGAGGGGGTATATGGGCTACAATTAACAAGTGGAGAATCATAGAAGTGGAAACTTGAGGTATCAAACGGTTGGTTCAATGGAAGTGTTATTATTTTTGTCCAAGACCTATTTTTCATAGAGGCTCTTAGTCCGGGCAACTGTTATACAAGAAACGCATGTTTTTTGGTCCCCTTTAGGGCTCTAATGCGCTGTACGGGTTCCTGGTTCCTAGGCTTCTGTATATACAAATGTCTTTGAGAAATAATCTTACATAATTGCATTAGCACTAGGAATAAGTAGAGTATTATACTATTTTGACCAATTTCCAGACCTCAGTTTAGAGCGTTACCTTCTCCCTTAATAGGTACTAGCCTACGAGTGAGTTGCGATGACCTAATATCTTCCTACATGAATGAATGAATGAATTAATCATAAGTACATGGAGCCCAAAGGCTAAGGTAATATCTCCCTACATATTCCTGTGGTAATTGTAGCCTATTGTGATTCCATAATATCGAAAATCCATCTAGGGTTTGCCGAAGACTACAGGGATATAAAGGTCAACTTTACTCTATCTAAATCCTATTCCCGTATTTCTTTGACCACGACAGGGATAATATACCGAGCACTAACTATACTTGGATAGCGGGTTCTGACACTCGTATTAATGCGAGACAGTACCTTCTGACTTTATTTGATTTTTTATGATTACATATATGTATGACAGGATGATGCTCGCTGACACTGATAAAAAGCTCTCTTCGTAGGTATGTACTGGACAACTGTTTCCTACAGCTGATATCTCGCCCAAGGGTTCAGCCTAGTACAGACAAACTAGTACTATATGTATGGTAGGCTTTACTACAAAATTCCCCCTTACCCTACTCAGTAGATCATATTAACTAAAAGGTTTGAACCTATTGTTAATCGAAAGAAAGCAATACAAATAAAACCCATTGGTATATATATATCCCATAAATAATAAATTTCCATATTACTAACTAATACTAAGTCCATACTTTCTCATAACATCCTCTACGCCCATCGTCTTGATGGGCTCTTCATAATATTCTTATATCGAAATACCCGATGCCCGACGCTCAATAGCATTCCTTGAATAGAGAAACATCTTGAGAGAGGGATATTACTACTATTAGTCATCGAGATCATATCAAGACCACATGATATGACTTGTAAGTTCTTATGTAAGATTTATTAGAGGAGTCCTCCCTAATGAGGCATCGTGCAGACGCATGGGTAGATAATGAGACTAATAGAGGGTTCAGAGGTCCCTAGAGCGGGGTATATAGAGTATGCCAAGGGTATCCCTAAAGAACCAACAAAAATAACTCACTCTATATCTACTCTACTCAAACAAGTCAGATACCTGAAGCTTCTAAACCAAGCATAATACGATCTGTTCAGCCCTGAGCTACTAGGCTTACTCAATTACTAACCTAGTGCCCGCATATTTTGGCTTTTGTTACAGATAAACATTCTCAACCTGTATGGCTTACACTGAATACGCCAAGATCCCACCTCAACCTAAACACTGGCTACTATTCGGCCAAGTGTCACTACGATCTAGAAGACCGAGTGATAAACCGTGATGATAAGTGCCCTCCCTCTCAATCGTTTACACAGCCTTGTTCACAAATAATAATGAAGGTTAGGCGCTACAGTTCTTGTGCTTAAAAAACAAACTGTTGGCTCCGAGGACGCCTTCCTATCCTCTACCAACATACTGCACATCTAATTAGTTCCAATAAATACCATCTTCAAGACCCGAGTTACCTACTTACTAGACGAGACGGAAGGCGTGGGGCAGAGGGTCAAGATTGAGAGCGAGTTCTCTAGTTTAATCGTGGCTATAACATGTTAAAACCTGTTGGTAATAGGGCCCTATCTACTACATGTATGGATGCATCTGAACGCCTTAAAGTATGTTAACGCTGTGTTACACCGGGAAATCAAGGTTAATTTTCTAGTCCCTCATCCGAGCCTAGGCTCAATTGTAAGTTTTACTATAGCTAAGGCTGAGTTATTGATGGATATGAACAGACCCCTCGGCAAGGCTGCTTTTCTGCAGCTACATTTTAACTTTTTCCGTTCCACTACATGTTTTAGAGGGCTGTGCTAGTGTGGGCCGTTTCTTCATGCATAGAAGGCCAGCCAGGCAACTCGACATCTTCCATTCATTTATCTAAGGCCATTTTCATTCATAACATCTAGCATTTTTTTAAATAACAAGTTTCTATGAAAATAATAAGGAATGGTTATTATTGGTAGTAATGCATCTCAAAAACCTTGCTCCATGAATGATCCAGCGCCAACAAATACAAAGAAAAAACCCCCAACAAAAGAAATCAACAACATTCAGGAATTAGATGCCTGTACCACAGCTGAATATTATACCCAATAATCGTGTATCTTTCATTACATCCAAACGATCAGAGCTTCCCCACCCAATAGGAGCGGATAGTTTCCTCAGACCTATTCCTTTCGTCGCCGGAGATTTTTATCCACCCAATACGAGAGTTTCTTAGCGAATCCAGTTTTATATCTCTGTTGCCAAAATTAGCACCTACTCGCATCTCAGGGGCGGAGGGTGGGGCTGATAAGCTACATACCTTATAGATCACCACTCGACTCCCATCAATCAACTCATCCGGTTGAGAATCGATATGATAGCCAATAGCCGGCAGGACCTTGGCAAACACGAACCAATAAAAGAATCCAAAAACTATAATTCCTGTTGCGACCCCTGGAGTAACATATGATGAGATACTGGGCTGAATCATTGGTGGCCACCAAGTGAGGATAATAACAAAGAGGTTCATTGGTGTGTAGACGGCGATGATTCCAAAAAGGACGCCCCAGTTCATCATTTGCGGCTTCCAGGAATGGAACTTGCTGTGGTAGCGGAGTGAAAAAACACCAAGCGATACAGTGACTAGGAGATGTGAGTAAGTTGTTTCTTTTGAAACGAAAGGGGGGAACTTACTGATAATCCAGCTTTGAGCATGAATGAATAAATCAGTGATCAAGTTGTAGGCACCGTCGCTTCGCTTGTTTGGAGTAACAAGCTTCACGTTATTAGTAAAACATAATTGAAATTCAGAATTGAAATGACTGAGTCTACTAACAATAATCAACGCGGCCGAAATCCAGTGTAGGAACAACGCTCCCACGGGAGTATCGTAGCTACTCTGTTTTGCCCAAAACTTTGAAAACGGTAGAATCCGCAACTTTGCAATCTCTTGCTTGACACGGGCAACACCATAAGTGAAGGAAATGAAGTTCCCAAGAATCGAAAGTGCAATCATTATCTTCATCCCCCTCTGAATGAACCATCCATCACCAAAGACCTAGATTGAAACCTCACTCAGCACCCCCACTCAAAGAGAAACAGTATAGACGTATAACTAACCTTGAGCAAAAACTTAACCGCAACAGTATTACCATCCTGGTTCACTATCTCCTCTGTAGTAAGGACCGTAAAGTATGCCACATTCGCAAGCATGTAAAGCATTGTCACAGTCCCAATAGACCCTAATGCCGCAAGCTTAAACACCTTACTCTCCTTCCCACGTGGGCGCTTAACCTCAGCCAAAACGTAATTCGCATTCTCCCAACCAGTATACGCCCACAACACACCTAGAATTGCATTCGCATATTCCGACATACTCATTTTCTTAACATCCAGCGCATCGTTGAAGTTTACCAACCCATAATTCGGATCTCCAATATCAACGCCCTTACCCCTCGCGCCCCCCATAGCCGCGAACCCAACAAACACAATAAATGTGAGTAGCACAATCTTATAGAGTGCTAGAAAGTTGTTGACTGCGATTCCCATATTTCGTGAGAATACGTGTAGGAGGCAGACGGAGGTTAGCATGACGAGTGCAACGAACTTCTGCAGGCGGTAGTCGGGCTCCATAATCTCGGGGCTGAAGGCTTGTAGTACAAGCTTTGCAAAACTAACGCAGTTTCCGGCTTGGTGACTGAGGAGTACAAATAGTAGAGAGACGATAATTACGACTAGGTATCTAGGGTGTGGATAAGCTTCCTCGACCTTCCTGTGTGTTAGTATGAGAATCTAAATACTTGAGGAGGGTAATAAATCATACGTAGACTATCTCAGCACCGTTAAATGGTAGTGCAATTCCGAGTTCAATATATATAAGCACACTGGTTGATTAGTATAGCTCACTTGAATTCTCACAGATGCATCTAGTACATACCCACACAATGTCATGGCTCCACCCGCTAGCCAAAGTGCCAGAGCAATACCTTTACCACCAGAGTTCATCAACACATATGCCGGCTTCACAAAAACTCCCGTCCCTATCATCTTACTAATAATCAAGCTTGCCGTCGAGAAGTATCCCAGCTTCTTCTTCTCCGGCATAGGTGGGTATTCAACTCGATCATCATCATAGTTTGTCAATTCTGCTAGTATTTTGTGCTCACTGTGAGAAGAAGATGTAACTGATTTTCGAGCATCGCGGCGGTAGAATGTTGGGAAAGCTTGTTCCTGGGATATACTTGTTTGGGAGCGTAGAGAGGTTAACTCAACTTCTGGAGTCATCGTGGTAGAGTTTTTATGGAGTAGTTGTCGATAGACTCGGTCACAATTGCTTAAGTTTCCTCTGTGGGGGTGGTGGGCATCAACTAATAATTATAACCCAAACGATGTGGATGTGACACCTGAATCACTGGTACTTATTGTTACTCCCTCCCCGCCATACAAGCAACGTTTCCCCACCCTTATCGCACAAAAATGGAAACTGTTAAAGCTCGACTAGCCATATCCATGTATTATAGTAGCCTTGTAGAGGCTATGAAATTCATGCTATAGGACCAATTGCATCGGCCCTTGTCTAGAGCTAGAGGTGTAGTACCCTTTAGGCTCTAGAGTAATAAATGAATCAGCCCCGAGAAATCGCGGCGAGTAAGTGGGTGCAAATACGAAACGTACATGTAAGTAACCTAGGCCATGATACCCCACAGACACTTAACCCCAGTTCTTAATTGGTTATCTTACTTTGTCATAATTCCCTGTTGCAGAAGATGCGTCGGGGTTGATTCTTAATGTGTGCCTACCACGTTTCTTGTGCTACACCAGCTATATACACCACACCTACCAATCATGGGTAACGTAGCACTAAAGTAAACTCGATTCAAGCACACGGATCACAGTGTGATACGGTCCCGCCCGTTGAAGTCCTGGAGTAAGCCACAGCCGAAACATTCTGCTGTGGAATAAGGCTGGACTCTTCTTGTCCCCCTTAGCGAGGTAGGCAGAAGCGTTTTAGAGCTTTTGTATAAAAGCACAAGCCAAGTAAAGGGAGGCTATGTAGAAAGGGCCTCGAACAGCGAGAACGAAACGGTAAGAACCGATAGCAGGCTGTCACTACTGTCTAGGGGTTGGCCTCGGTTGAATGGGAGTGGAAGGGGAGTGAGAGGGGAAACCCATCTTGATCTCGGGACACCTGATAACATACAATGCGTAGCCAGTATTCTTAAATCAATAAAGTGGGAAGTAAGACCCGGTACCTGGTCCAAGACTATTAATAGTAGCTATCAATCAGTAGCCGGCATCGCAACAATGTATGTCTCTTTCATCATGGAAACTCACTCGCCCACACGACAGGTGGACAGGAACCCTAGAGAAAAGCCACCCTGTGACTTGTAACACCACACCGCGCATAGGGTACATTATCGGTAGTTCTAGCGCCTAAGCCTCGAGCCAATCTAAATGCTGTATATCTGTATAGGAGTACGTACCAAATGTATGCCTCGGATCTCCTCTGGTTCTCATGGGGTGAATGCCGTTCGTGTGCTACGATCGGAAAATAGCTACGCCGGTTCACCTACACTAATTATCACAAACTTATGATGTGAAAGGTCGGCCAGCACTAGACGGGAGGGGGTGAATCAGGGGAAAAGTGTAGGTGTGGGACTGTGGGCTATTGGTGAAAGGGCCTTAATAGTCTGATATGTTTTCTTTGGTAAATCAAGGAGAGCAATACGAAATGATGCCACGTCCACAGGACCCAGATAACTTCCGTCTGTATACGTAGATACGTACAATACCCCACAATCTATCCTCACAATCACCACCCAACGCCATTTGCACTTCATACTTGAAGAGCATCTGCCCCGATGTCAAGTACTGGTCTCCAGAGGTCTCTAACACTCTATCATCGCTTGTGCACCACTAATTTCCCGTATCTGAAAAGTTGTTGTCATAATATACCAAAATAGATGGCGCACGCCCAATTAAACACCCAGGGCTATAATTAAATCCCCTCCTCTAAAACCCAAGTGCTCTTTTAACGGGGAACCGGATTCAGAGAAGAAAAAGAAATAAATTATGAAAACCTGAGTCCACAAGATGACGACTATAGACTTTCGGGTACCTCTTCAATCACAATGTCTCTAGAGAGGCCAGGGCTATTCCTGTGCTTTTAGCACATCTTATTAACCATGATGGCGTACCTACATGTGACTTCTCATAAAAGCGAATGTTAGTTGATGAAATAAAAAAGAATAAAATAAAATAACGTCTCATCCAAAATCGAAGTTGTAATCACCCATCACCATCCAATTACCCATCTCTCTCCCCGCCAACCCAATGTAGTCTAGCCTCTCCCCCGGCTCTCTCCGTCGCGACCTTTTTTCTCTTGGCGAACTTTTCCACCCCCCCCCCAGACCTCAACTCAAACATTCATTCGAGAGCGCGCACCCCCGGAGAACAGCACCAAAACACCCACTCCCCCTCCCCCGCAATTCAAGATGCCTACGGCCGACACAAAAAAAAAATCTAAGAAACCCGCCGCAAAACCAACAGACAAGTCAAAGACAGTGTCGAAAAAACAACCAGCCAAAAAGTCTTCAAGGTCGGAGGAGAAGGTCGTCGAGAGTTCAGATGAGGACTCTGAAGATGAGTATTTAGAGGAGACTACAGAGGAGACTACAGAAGCAGTGACAACGGAAAAAAGCTCAACCGAGGAAACGAGCGAAAGTGGGAGTGAGAGTGAAGAGGACTCTGAAGATGACCCCAAGTCCTCGTTCGTCCTCTCTGTATCATTTGTACACTAGCAGCTACTAACGTCTTTCTGGGTGTCAGAGAAAAGACCTATAATTATAAATACAAGCCTCCTCCTTCATTCAAAATAATTCCACCCGGTAGCTCCTCGCACAATCCGTTCTCAGCGAAAAACTTAAACGGGAAAGAACTGTGGTTTATTACTACGCCGTACGCTGCGCCCCTGAGTAAGCTCGATCTTATAAACCCAGCGGACATTGCGGAGGGTCTACCGATTCTACAAACGAGTAGTGGACGGAGCTATTGCTTGAAGACTAAGGATAAAGATGAAGAGGCTGAGGCAGTTGAGGTGTTTGTAGGGGATGGTAAGGGGGGTTACCGGATAGGTATTTATGCCCATTTCAATTCAGTACGGCCGATATGAGGAGAGGTTTGGACGGGGGTTTGGCAGTGTGAGGAGCTAACTAAATATTTGAAACAGCGGGAAAGAAAATCACAAAGTCATTCCAGATGGTCGAGTCGCACCCAATGGCCAATAGGGTGACGGCGGGTATGGTACCAAAGAGTAAGCCAGTACGTGAACAGCCGGAAGGTCTGCGGATGCGGTTCAAACCGATCGGGTTTGAGGGGGAGATGGAGCAAGATGGGAATGTCGAGATGAAGGACGTCGACATTGAGGTCCGCCCGCCGAGAGAATCCAACGGGGACGGGGAAAGAGAGCACAAAAAGAAGAAACGCAAGAGCCACAAAGAAGGGGGGAAGAAGGAGAAGAAACATAGAAGGAGTAAGGAGGATGTAAATGCTTAATGGGCTGGGGCGAATAAAAGTTTTTGTATAATATTACATTTTGTGTAGTCTGATTTTAGTTGCTGGGACTGACTCCTGAAGATCCAAATCAATATCATTCTATCCAAACCCTAGAACATCTCTAAATGACCTATTGCATAGCTTGAGCCTGCTCCTGCTGCTGTGCCACCGCGTTCTGGAGCTGCATGATCTCAACCTTTTTTCTCTCCTGTTTCTCCTGAATGATCCTTAGTTTCTCCTCTGTTCGTGTTCTGCTCAAGTCTCCCTGTCAGCTACCATGTGAAATAAAAGGCTGTTGGGTGGAATGCTCGCGCACATCTCAGCCTCGATAAACTCCAGTCGCCCTCCTACAGCCATAACTGCTTCTGATTTATCCTGCTTTATGAGAACGGGGCCAATGAGCTTGTAGATGTTTGCATCGTCTTGGAGGGTCGAGAACTCCTAGTAGAGCTAGATATCAGCTATATATTCTCAAGCAACTCTTCGATAACCACAACCCTAAGACTCTTAGCAATCCAAGAGTCATAAATATATATAGTACCTTCTGGACAGATTTATTCTCCTGTAGCTGGCTCTCAAGTGTCTCCCTAGCCTCCACAACAGAGTTCAATTCTGCGTCCACAACCACCAATTAGCACCCACCCCACCTACCGCTTGTTTCTCAGAGCATACCTTTTTGCAAAGACGAGAACTCATCAGTCAGGCCCTGTAAAAGCTGTTGAGGGTTCGCCATCGTTAAAGATTCGCCACAGATTAATCGCTACCACAGTGTTTCTGTATGCGTAGTGGGGTTTATGTCAACTTACAAAACGTGGGGCTGAGGAAACCGAAACGCCAAGACCCAAGCAACGACGACGACTAGGGAAACCCCCCCTAGCCATCCAGCTCGCCCTGATCATCCTCTGCTTCTTCTCTCATCTCCCTCCATCCCTACAACCACGGTATGAAACCCTCCATCCTATCATGGGTAATTCCTCTTATGATATTTCAGGCTAACGTGGCAAGACAGATTCCCGGAGGCTAGCTATAATACGAAAGCCCCACCCCCGCATTTTTTACACCCCCACAGACCTCCGCGATAAAGCTCAAGCTTGCCCTCGTGTTCGTTGTGAGGTACTGTCATATCTGCAATCATGTCGAATACCGACTTTGTTGGCGTATGTTATTCTCTCCCCCGCCACCGGATAGAGATTCACAGTAGCTGAGGGGGGATGAGAGTGGGTTTAAGCTGACGCGTCCCTAGAAAGCCATAACAATCGTTAAAAGGGCTATAGAAGAAGACACGGCAGGAAACTATGAGGTCGCTTATCAACAATACTACCAAGCTCTTGAATGCTTTATGCTTGCGCTCAAATGGGAAAAGAACCCTAAAATGAAGGAGCCTATCCGTGCAAAGGTGGGAGAATACATGGAGCGGGCTGAAAAGCTCAAGTCACATCTCAACGAGGTTAAAGGTGGGGCGAAGAAGCCGAGTAAAGTCGGTGCGAATGGTAATACAAGCAATAGTGGGAGCAAGGGGAATGATGATGAGGATACGATGGACCCGGAGAGTAAGAAGTTGAGAGGTGCGCTAGCGGGGGCGATCCTGACAGAGAAGCCAAATATTAGGTGGGAGGATGTTGCAGGGTTAGAGGGAGCAAAGGAGGCGCTGAAGGAGGCGGTTATTTTACCGATTAAGTTTCCCCATCTTTTTACAGGGAAGAGGAAGCCGTGGAAGGGGATTTTGCTTTATGGACCACCGGGAACGGGAAAGAGTTATCTTGCAAAGGCAGTGGCAACAGAGGCGAACAGTACCTTCTTTTCAGTGTCGAGTAGTGACCTGGTTAGTAAATGGATGGGAGAAAGTGAAAGGTTAGCTTTTCCTCCATTGAGACCACATTGAAGGTTAAGTACTAATGATTGATATCACAATTTAGGCTCGTAAAACAGTTGTTCACAATGGCACGAGAGAACAAACCATCTATCATCTTCATCGATGAAGTTGATGCCCTATGTGGAACCAGAGGAGAAGGTGAAAGTGAAGCCAGCAGAAGGATAAAAACAGAAATGCTAGTACAAATGGATGGTGTAGGAAATGACACTTCCGGCGTTCTCGTCCTTGGAGCTACAAATATCCCATGGCAACTAGACTCTGCTATTCGGCGACGGTAGGCTGATATTTCCCAGAATCATGAATCTTACAGATAACTAATTCACCACATAGATTCCAACGCCGAATCCACATTGCAGTCCCTGACCTTCCTGGTCGCATGAAAATGTTCGAACTCTCTGTTGGCACTACCCCCTGCGACCTTACCCCACAAGACTTTAAAACCCTTGCACAAATGTCTGAGGGTTACACCGGCTCCGATATCAACATCGCCGTTCAAGACGCACTCATGCAACCCGTACGAAAGATTCAAACTGCAACACATTATAAAAGGGTCGGCGAGAAGCTCACGCCCTGTAGTCCTGGTGATGCGGGTGCGAAGGAAATGACATGGATGGATGTAGACCCCGAAGCACTTCTCGAACCCCCGCTAGTCCTAAAAGATTTTATTAAGGCGATTAAGAGTAGCAGGCCGACGGTTAGTAAGGAGGATGTAAAGAAGAGTGATGACTGGACAGAAGAGTTTGGGAGCGAGGCTTAAGAGGGTAGAATATCGATATGATTTAATGATGATACAACAAGAAAAGAGGATGACTTCTTGTCCGTTTTCTATTGTCAAGGTGGGTGGGCACGCCTTGTATGTGTATGGTAGGTATGTTTTGGGTCTGTTGATTGACATGTAGATCCTGCTTTTTCCCTTTGCACTCTTTGCGATCACTCACAGACTCCCTCTATTTTGCCTGTATTGTTCCTATTCTTTGTGCTTGTTACATCTTTATGGAGTAGGATGGGAAATCAATTATTCAATTATGTTATTACTAGTACACTTATACTTGAACTGCTAACATGTAGATCTATGTAGTTGCTATTCCGAGTAAGATCGCACTATTCCGAGGATAGGCCTAGATACTCACTAGATTAATTGGAGTATCAAAACCGGGGATTTCGAGGGTTAGGGTTCTCAAGTGACCCATATTCTCAGCTTCCGTGGGTGTATTCAATAACCACATGATATATATCCAGATCTCTTCCATTAAGTAGGATGACAAAACTATGAAAAGCCCATGGAGGAATTTTAGTATTGTATAGTCTCTACAGCAGGTACCTTCTCGGTCAACACCACCCCCAGGCCCTTAATATCTAACTATTCATCGAATCCCGTTATCTATGAGATCGTTTCTAATCAATCTTATCAGATTAGATGCATGCAGTAGGCCTCGCTTGTCACAAATGGTCTCCGGTCTCCTGCCTAAACAATATACCGAGGCCGACAAATACACTTGGTATAACCAAGCGATTTTCTTATCTCCCCCCACCACCTCCTTCCTCCTCTCGGAGCCCTCTCGGAGGGTCTATTTTTTGGGAATATTTTTGATTGTTGGATATTTTCTATAGAGGGCAGGAGCCGACTAGACACCCTATAAGTTCAAGCCGAAAGGTTTGACCACCTTACAATACAGTCTCCGGGACTTGTCCCCTCGCTGGCTTTTGCCGTTATAGTCCGTCTCATTAATAAAAAAAAGCAGAAGACAATAGCCCTTATTCAGCGGTAATAAGAAGTTACTACACCAAAATAAACCCACACCAAGTAAGAAACTGAAAAAAATCCGGCCATATTCACTCAATACTACCGTAGCCCCATTCAACCCCGTCCATAGCCTCGTAAATCTATATGAGCTACCGGCGAAGGAACCATTTTTCTCGGCGTTAGACATAGGCTGCCTCCCCTCTCCTCTCCCCCTAGATCCCTGTCCCAATTTTAGGCCGAAATCCCTTTGCGGAAGGAGGTTACGAAACAGCATGTATTTTCAAATTTGGTAATTATGCCTTCTTTTTTTCCTTTTTTTTTCTTTTTTGTGGGGATTACGAGCTCCACTTTCCATACTTCTTTATTAATCTCGTGCCCAGCCCCATATTTTCTACACAGCAAATATATCAGGTTAGTCATGAGACTACTTATCTATGTGTTATTATTAGGATTGACCGGTCAACATAAAAAGGTTTCAGTGGGGCGTACCTCCCATACCCAATTACCGGCAGATTAGAGCGAAAGAAAGTAATACTCTCAGGAGGGGAAGGTCGAAGAATAGTTTATTTGTCTCAGCTGTTAAAGGGGGGGGGGGGTATAGTAGTTATAAAAAAAAGCACACTTTGAATACTTGACTCATTTTATAATATATACTGCCTAGACAAAGGTATGTTTTGGAGATGTCTATTGAATACGAGGTTGGAACTAATGGGAGATCTTGTGCGAAATTCTAACAAATGTAGTAGATATAATAAAGGGGAGTTAGCACTGAGTTACATTAAATTATGATTCATGTGTCACGGAAAATCACTCGGTTACCTTCGCGCCCAACTTCGAGCATATACGACCAGGCCATCGACGCCAATAGAAACTACAAACTTGAATTAGTGAAATATGGTAATGAGAATATGACCGCGCTTAACGCTGGGCGTAAGTAAAAAATCACCCCTCGCCTAAGACATCAACATATTCTCACTACATAATACTGTTTTATCCCCAAACCAGACGTTTCACATTTTTTTCTCTTAGCAGACCCTACTCCGATGTAGTTATATGTAGGTACTATGTGCGGGGAATACATCAGCTGATCTGAGTCTGTACTCAGTCTTGGGTAGAAACAAGGCCTAAAAGTTCTAGAGTGCTAATGCTGCATAAGGCGTGTCAGGCGCGCCAAGAAAACCCGTGTTTCTGAATTGCATAATCACTGAGATACCTACGTCTGTAATTCCCTAAAGAAGAAGTCTCCACAGGTAAGACCACGAGCGAATAAGTACCTAGTCGAATTATTTCTAACACGAGGCTGCTTCTTTTTCTAGCCTTCTACATAAAAGTAATCAAAATGTGGATAGTAAAAAAAAATCACAAACTAGAACTGATAAGTTAGAGATCTTTTAGATAAGCTATATGGGTCACTCCAGTAGTGCCTAGAGTGTCTCTTTTATTTGAAGCCTACTACAATAGGCTAGTCACGGCTCAATACGAACGATGTAGGAGCCGTAGAAATTCTTTTAGAGCGTCAATAGAAAATCAGCCAATACACCCCAACAAAGTTCAACTCGTAGACGTTAGCCAAAAGCACCGTGTATTATATATAGTTAATCAATCAACCATCCTCAACAAAGATCAGTTGCATGTACTTAAATGATAAATTCATTCATTCATTCATTCAACAAAGATCAACTCGTAAAACCGAGTGATTTATCATGACTAAATATAATATAACCTATTCAGAATATATTTCAAGATTTTAACACCTATTAGAACTTCTCCTATACGCCCAAAAGAGATAAATAAGTTTCTAATATAGATTATTTATTGTAGTCGATAATCAGAGCCAGTTTAAGTCTTTCCAGCTCAGAGCCTGAGATCTTCACCGAGTTTTACCTATAATGAGCACCGTGTGACTAAATATTAAGCCACAATTTCATTTTTCCGAGTGATGGTATCGAGCCTTGAATATCCTTCTTTAATTTACCCGGACGAAAGATAGTTCTCTAGCCTTAGGACGTAGTTCCCAATTCCGAAACACCCCGAAAACCACCCTAGGTCTTTTACCCCTTGGAAAGACTTTCCTCAAATCACTACTTTATTTACGCTTACTAAACCATTGGACGTAGCCCCCAAACAAAGTAAAGGCTTTTATGGATATATATATTTATTTATCATACCAAGTCCCTAATTTTTTAAAAAATAAAAAAACCACTTACTGAAATTCCCCCCAGTGAGAAATATTCTCATACTAAACTCTTACCATATCTAGAATAAAAAAATAATTGAGGTTGAGTACACCATAACTTCCACCCAAGGAGGGTAACCATAAGACGGAAACAAAACCCCAACCCTACCATAGGTAGTACAATTGTGACGAAGTTTGACGTCAGTCGGCATCTTGTGTATCTTCATCGCTATATGCAAACCTGAGAGGTTGATAACGTCCTATGTTTTAATAAGCGCTTGTCATTTGCCTTTGCCGATGAAATTCCGGTTTTTTTTCTCCCCCCCCTCTCCCCATCGTTATCCCCGATGCTTTGCCACGAATGCTTTCTCCGAGGCAGTCTCTCGTAGAATTGAGGTGTTTCTGTGGTTGTGAGTTTCTCCCAGAGTTACGGAAACCTTTTTGATTAAGGTTAAAGGTGTATCAGGGTCTGGGGGGAAAGCCGTTGACCCTGGCCAGTGGACAGCGATGAATGATCGACTAAACCGAGCAAAGAACCTAGGCTTATTTCCCGAGTGACAAATCGAGACATGTGGCAGCTAGGAAAGCCAACTGTATCCTATGGAATAAGTCCCGGCTCTTCGCTGTAGTACCCTTCGGCATCTCGTTGAACGGAACCACAAACCCCCTTCCTCCCCTATCACGAGCATCCACAGTGGCAACTTTAGAATCCAGACCTCGATTCAGGGAATCCTTGTCCAGAATTCCACTTTTCCAGTGAGACTGCTTGCCTCCATCTTTACAACTTAGGCTTGCAGCAAACCCCCCCTAAGAGCTATGCTTGCAGCCTCGCAATATAACCCCTTCACACGATCTCACTCGACGCCTCCATTCTCCTGCGGAAAACTTCACCGCAATAGCCCTGTTTTGCAACCGGCATCGTTGTCCTGGTTTTTTTATATATCAATCCTTGTTGAAGGGAAGCACTGCCGAGACTTCCTCTTCAGTGTGAAATCGACCGATCTGAGAGTTCCCCCGTCCGAATTGATATTCGGGATAGCCGCATTGTTGCTCGTTTCGGGAGTGGCAACTTGTTTTGGTGACGCTTTGTCGCTTATAATGCCCTAGCTTTTTTCTTTCTATTCTCTCTTCAGAGTCAGAGCGTTTCCCCCCCTCTTCACCGCGAAAAAAAAGGTGGGAAGAGGAAGGAGGGAAAAAAACAAAGATCGATGAAATGAAGGCGAAGGGATCGATCAGCCATGTTTTTTTCCCCTATCTTCCACAAGTTTTTGTGCATTTGCGTAATCACGATGAGATTGTGTTTGTACATACCGTGCTATAATTTTTTTAGAGGCAAACTTTCAAACCTGACTATAGCGCACTGCCGGTAATAGACAAACGTCTGTTCTCTCGTCGTTGTCGTTCTCTAGAGGGAGGGGGAGGGGGCGTCGGCGTTGGTTACTTCATGTACCTATCACCCGGTTGTCGTCCGATTTTATTCATCAACGATCACTCGATCCCGTACATTAAATTCGCATCTTATTACCTCCTCGGTAAAAGCTGATGCGGAAGGTGTTAGGCCCCGACTACGTGTAAAAAGTACGCGTTGTCAGCTGCTCCAGCAGACCTGCGAGGTGAGCAGAAGGCAAAGAACGAACAGAAAGGAAAAAAAAAAAAAAAAAAAAAAGAGAAACAACAGCCGCACGGACATTTAAATACTGTATATTTGATTGGAGATCATGTGCAGGAACCGTTCGTCGATGCTTGGCAACAAGACCAGCAGACGCAGCAGCCGTTGCTATCGAAACGTGACCCAATTGCCAGCACAGATGAACCGGCTCATCAACCGACCAACCCAATGACGCGAATGATATTAGGAGAAATAGAAGGGGCAAAAAGAAAGAAGAAAAATCCTCCTGTATCTCCCGGAGAGCAACATGTGAGCCTCAATCTACAGCAGACTATCCGAGTGGATGGATCATTGGATGAAATAATCAATGGTAGGCAATGTACCCCGCGCTGCATGTATTGCTCCACGGAATAAAAGGCGGGGTAGCAAATCAGAAAGAGTCCGGAATAACTCCCCAGTCAAGCCCGTAGAACGTTACACGGGGAGGGGGGTGATGGTGGTCGCGCACGGCCACATCACCGCGGGCACGCCAGCCAGATCATCACCGCAGCGCGACTGACTGACCGCTGACCGACTCATCTCGCTCCAAAGCAAGTTTTCTTCCCCCCTTTTAGTATTCTTTTGAAAAAACATTCCATTCATGCAAGTGTACGATTCATCTGGAAATTAGGGCACAATCTCCAAAATCAAAATCAAAACAAAAAAAACAAGAGAGACCCTGAGTATTATCACCCGACATCCGGTAATCTCGCTCTCCACCACCCCCTCTCTCTCTCACTTCCATACGATAAGACTAGACTAGACTAGAGTAGAGTAGAGTAAAGAATGAGTTATATTACTCCTCACCTTAACAATACATTCCAAGAACAGTAAAAGACCAACAACCCAGCAACATCGCAACCTCCCCCCCCCTCTAGACTCAAGATCCCCACACACACTCACACACATGCACACACAGCAACATTCCCACTCCCCCACTAATTTCTACACGTGCTCCATGCAAGCCCCTCCTTCACCATCCAAAACCAAAAAATAAAATAATAACACTACCCAAAACTCCCCCCCACAATGTATGTTCCGAATCCTGTTCTTTTACGTACTCGCATCTAGGAGGACCTAGCTAGTTAGAGTAGGTATTTTGGATGGGCTGCGGCTGTGGGTTTTTCCTTCTACATAGATCCCCTCACTACACTATTGGTCATTTATTTTCCCGCTGCCCCGAAACCGTGCGCGGGCGCATCGCAAGTTTTTTTTTTTTCTATCGGCGTTAATGTCTACTCAGCTGTCATCATGTAAGGGTTAGAGTGGATGTAAATATGTATGTCCCAGTCTGTTACCATGGCCATGGAGAGAGAGGGGGAGTTTGTGTGTGTGTGTGTGCTAGTCCAGCCCAGTCCACTCAACTCCACCCCAGTCAAGTCAGGTCAAGTCCAGTCCGACGCACAAGTGTATGTGTGTGTGTATGGTGGAGTGGTTCCTGATCATGGATAAGCACTCGTTCATTCTAATTGCAACAGCGCCCCTTTTCTCGGCGTCGCGATAACGAAATCCCCACCTCCGTCCGCTCCCCCCAGCCGGGCTGTGCTTGCTGAGCGCCAACACAGAATTTTAGGATGATTTGAAATAGACAAAACTTCCAATCGTGGTCTTGCACATAGCAGGAAAAAAATTGCCATTTGAAAAAATTTAAAAGAATCCTCCTGGTTGTGAAAGTATGACGTCAAACCCATTCTCCAGAATTGGTCTGTGTTCAACTCCGCAACTCTTCTGAAACCTAATCTGTATGTGTACATTCATCCCCACAGAAAAAAAGAAGAAATTACATCACGAGCCCTTCTCGAAACTAAAAAGAAAAACACACATACTAAAAAAGATACAATTTCCAGAAACTACACTAGAATAATTTTCCCTTTCCTTTCCTTTTCCTTTTCCTTTTCCTTTTGTTTTGTTTTTTCCGTTCCCGTATCCCAAAGTCGCTACCAAAAGCTAAAAAAAAGTACGAGTAATGAAGAGAATAAGAAAAAAAAGAGAAAAAAATAGCTAGTCGTAAACTCATAGATCATTAAAAAGAAATTAAGAAAAAAATAAGAGCGCCCCAGTAGTAATTCCTCTCTATAAATTTTATAAGGAAAACAAAAAAAGGGAGAGAAAGAAGAGAAACAAAACAGCAAACTTCACCACCCATAGAAGCTGTGAATGGGGAAGAATAAACTGAAGTCGCGATAAAACGCGTGTGGAAACAAGGGGGGAAACGCTCTTGCATACAAACGTATTAGAACTACAACTATTAGAAAAAATAAGCTCTGCAACGAAGCGACAGAAAGAAGAAACAATTCGAACGAAACAGTAATGAAACTCTTCAAAGCCCATCCATTAACCCGCCAAAAAATAATATTTTCTCCGCGGACGTGATGGTCAGTTGATGCCTGTCGGAAATTACCCCACACGTTGTGTTAGTGACTGAGTATCGCGCTGCGGCTCCTTTGAGTGGATTCCTCTTCGTTCTTTTCCGCTGCTTCACCACGGGACGAGCCCGTAGTTCCCGCCACTGCGGTCCTGGGTGTAATTGAGTCGCTGACACTCAACCCCGCCATTCCGGGCGCCAGGCTAACAACCCCCAGGGACTGTTCCAGACTATCATCCGCGGGAGGCGCTGCAGAAACCGGGTACTTAAAACCACTTGCATTTAGTATGCCTACATTCGTAGTAGTTTCCATTTCCTCAGACACCCTCGCGGCACTAAGTGCAGCAGCATTTGGTGTAGCAGTACCGGGCGTAGAAACACCAAGCCCCGTTTTTCTTTCAAGCCTTTCATCTGCCCCCACGGAGCTACCGACGCTTCCCGCCCTGCTTCTTGCTAGAGCTGGACTCGCAAATCCACTTCCCAGCCCCGCTCCGAGACCCAATTCACTGCCAGCCCAGCACCCAAACCTCCTCACAAGACCTCCCAACAACTTTACAAAGCACATATGCACCTCAACAAAGAGCTCCTCTCTCCCGACCAACTCTGCTAACCCCTTCTGATTCACACCAAACCCATTCTCTCCGGGCGGCCTCCTGCGAAGGAACCCCTCAGGGCCACGAGAAGTGATAGAAGAAAATGAATTATTCAACAGCGGGGAAACCTGAGCATCCTCTGCTTGCTTTTTGGCCGCCAGGTACTTGATGCGGTGTACTAGTCCTTCGAAAGCCGCAACCACGTATTTCCACGAGCTGACAACAATTTTCTGATCTGGACATATACAAACTAGCGCGTATGAGCGTCTTCCGCCGCGGGCCTTGGGATCAGGGAGCCGAAACACATATGCAATTGTATATCCTGCAAGCGGATCCCCAAACATCATGGGCCCAGTCTGGGCAGGGATGAGCTCGCATGAAAGTGTGCGGACACACGCCTGCCTCAAGGTAGTGTAGCGGGAAGGAACAGATGGCGCTCTGGTAGAGATATATGTGAGTTGATGAGTATGTGTAGATGACCCATTTGCGGAATTGCCTTGTGTTGTCCCATCATCAGATGCAGGGGCGGGGTGAAAGTATGAATGCGCACTAGGAGACGAAGAAAGATGACGAGAATCATCATTTTGACGCTGAGCTCGAAGATGGGAGAGT
Source organism: Verpa conica (assembly GCA_033030425.1). Taxonomy (NCBI): domain Eukaryota; kingdom Fungi; phylum Ascomycota; class Pezizomycetes; order Pezizales; family Morchellaceae; genus Verpa; species Verpa conica. The sequence continues at coordinate 901,816 of JAUFSD010000008.1, read as the reverse complement.
TCGCCTTCTACGGTTTCTTCTTCGTCCTCACTGCCTGAGGGCGTACAAGCAACAATAGACTCCTTTGTCCGTAGGACAGGTCGTGTATGAACCATTGTTGATGCTGCACCATTGGAATAAGACTTTTCTTGAAGACCCTTAGGGAGAGTCATGCTACAATTCTTGCAAGAATCACCAGCCACCCCTGTCGATGAAGAAGAAGATGGACCTGCATATCCTGGACCCCCTGCAGTAGCCAAAGAAGCACTTGTCAGGACAGGGCTCCTAGGTGATGGGGGTGGTGTCTCCATTGGGGTAGAGACATTGGACGATGAGGCTGAGGATGTAGCGGTCCCATGGCCAAGGTGAGAGGTGTTTGGCCGCAGACCCGAGCCCTGGGAACCCAGGGCATTTAGGGCAGGGTTGCTCTTATTGAGATGGATAGAACTGCTATGGGAAGACTGAGGAGGGGTTGGACCAAAGGGCTGTTGTGGCGTTGGGGGCACGAGTGTGCCCGAGCTCGCAGATGAGGGACAGCATGTCGTGCATGCTGGGGGGGTCACTTGAGTGCAGAGGATTGATGTGGGACCGTGGATCTCGCAGAAATGCGCGAGGGACACCTGGAGACGGGAAGGCCCATTAGCTACATGCAGGTGTAAGGGGTGGTGGGGTGTAAAGATTAGGGGAGGGTGTAGGGAGAGGGGGGGGTTCGAGTCCAAGTGATGGAATGTAGAAGGGATCAGCGTACAATGAAGTTCATGATGGGCTAGAATCCCAAGCCGGAAGAACTAGGAGCTCTCTCGGGAATAGCAGCTCTGGAAACAGAGCGCGGGAGTTTTTGGTAGGAAGGAAGGTAGTTGCCTAGCTGTTAGCTATGCTGCTGTTGGTGCTATTCTTGCTGCTCCTGCTGCTCCTGCTGCTACGTTCCTACTGCTGCTATGACTGACTGCTGCCGCCTTCCTTCTCACGGAATCTGTCGCGTGGCGCGATGGTGATGGGAGATGGTAAACACACCTGCGTAGAGGTACAGTGAACGTAGACAGAGGGTAGGGGACAGTCCGCGGCTCAAATCTTTTCCGCCTAATCAGATAAGAAGCACGGCTGTAGGCTGCTGTATGTATGGATGGTGCCTGTCGCGATAGAATGGATGACTGTGCCTGCGTGTGCTAGTCACTCCTCGATTCGCCCCCCTTTGCGCTCTGGTTCCTCGGTTTCACCCAATCGATCGTCTCCGGCCCTCCGGATGCAAACAAAGTGATCCAAAAAAAGCAAATTGCCCGTGCACCTGTTCGCGCATGCAAGTATTTTGTGCAGAAACAATTCGATCCTGGAAAATCAGAAAAAGGGCCAATCGATAAGGCTGGCTGGCTGGCTGCGCTGATTGTCTTCAGCAAACGGAGAAAGGCATGGTAAAGATGGCAGCAGCAGTGGAAGTGACAGACACGATATACCGGTGCGATGGGCGCCCGATGGGTGGTGTGCTGGGGGGCCAAAGGGGGGAGAGGAAAGGAAAAAAAAGACGGAAAAAATCAATATCAAAAAAGCAAAAATAGCATAAAAAAGGAAAAAAAGCCTTCCGGTAGAAGAACCGAGAAGCGGGAACACAACGTTGAACAGGGGAAGAATGTACTCTAAGTGTGTGTACCACACAGTCTGAGCGCCCAATGCCTATGTTCCTTACTGGGGTTTCCAGAAGAGGGTGCCCGGCGCCCACCACCCTCCGGCTCTAGACCAAGGTCCAGACGAGGAAGGAGACCGGCCTAAGTCTGTACCCGTACATACAGCGTACACTCAGTCTTCCGCAGCTCGCGGAGTCGGGACGCTAGGTTGGCTGCTAAACACCGAAACGATCGGCGGTCGGGATGTGTAAAGCCCAAACCGTCCAGTTCCTATCGTACCTGTAATACTACCGTATTACTGTACTGTACTGCTGTACTGCTGTATCCAGAGATCACCCGGCCCTTGATCAATTGAATAAATTGTCCGTAGCGCTTTACTCGAGCAACACTTTACATTCCCCCCTTACAAACTGCAGAGTGCACATAGACACGTATGTGTAGCGGCCGGGCTTTGTGGCTGCCTTGACTCAATCCCTCACCGCCGGCTTCATTGTTGAATCTATTGTTTCCCAAATGCCCCCCCACCCCTTCCACTTCGTCCTACCCTCTCTGACCCCCCATGCTCCCCATGCATCGGGCTCAATTGTAAAGAGGACCGTCTCAACCGGGGAGAGTCTACAGCTTGCCTGCATAATGTAGATTACTTTGTTTTACAGTATACTTTATCCCGGGTGGTTGTTGTTTGGCATTTGTAAAAATAGATACTTTAATGGAGACACCACAAAAACACGTTACAGGATTGTATACACAACTGATAAAGGAGAAACACATCTCATGGGGGTTGATGCGATAAGGATGGGAGGACAGGGGGGTCCAGTCACACCCCCCCCCCGGTCACAATTATTTATCGATAACGGACTTTGCTATCATTGACCTTGCTGACTGGGAAATTCCTGTTTCAACTGCTTTTTCTACGAAGGGCGGCGCTCCAACTCCTCACCCCCGCTCGACTTCTCTGTTGTCCATCGTCAAGCTCTTCAAGAATTGGAAAGAACCCGGAAAAACCCTTCTCACCTCGCGAAACGACCAAGTTTCTCATCTCAAATGACAGCGCTGATCGCACCGTTCTTAGGGAGGGTCAATCACGCATCGGAGGTTTCTTTTGGCGTTCCCAGCGCAGCGCCTTGGGTATGGGGATCGCAATTATCAGTGAGAATCGAGTTCTTTTCAACAAGCCTACTTTACACGCTGACCACCCCACGTTCAAGTGTCGCTCTGGTGACCTGGACACAAACCCACCAAATGGGCGTTGTACTCTAGCAAGGTCCCGAGCGGAATCGTCGATTCCTTTGGCGAATCTGCTGGGCCTTCAACCTGATTTCGGCTTCGGTCGCACACAGGCGAACCGAACCATCTTTATGTTTTCCCCTCGCCTCGAGGAACTAGTTTTCTTTTTTTCTTTTCTTTTTTTCTTTTCGGTTTTAGGCTCGAGAGAAAGAGGGAATAGGAGGTGTGCTATGGTCATAAAAGCTCTACCAGTTGGCCACGCTGCTGGAACGATTTGGGTCGATTCTTCTTAGTCGCTATCAGAGATGGATCTCGATCAGAAAACAACTGGTTTTCATCCACCCTTTAGCACGGCCACAACGTGCAAATCAATCGGTCGCCGTTCCATAGTTTGAGGGATACGCGGGCAGGGGGGGGGGGGGTGAGGAGGAAAGAGGAGGGGGGACTAGGGCAACTTTGGGGTTACTTTACCCCTTCGACTTACCTTCATCTCGATCGTTTTTGTCGGACCGTGGAACCCCTCCACCCCCCGCCAGGCCTTCAACCGACCAGGGCTCCGACGGCTTGAACCGACCGAGGCGTATTCTAGGGGCGGGTGGGGGCGCGGAGGGACTTGTTTTACTTTATCTATCTGGCACCGATGAAAGAGAGATCTCGGAGCACTTCGAGGTAAAAGTAGCAAATGGCGCTAATCCTATTTAGACGAGCGTTTTTTTTATTTGCGCGTCCATTCTATTTTCCTTCTCGGTGCATAGTAGGGCGCACACCCGCACATAATTCACGTTACCTCGTCTGCTTGTTTGGACAGGTGGAATTTCTCAGGTACCGGTCGGTAGATATTTACAGTTACATTTTTCAGGGGATGTTTCTTCCTCTTTCCTCCCCCCTTTCCCCTGAAACCAAAGTTCATAGAACACAAGGAACTTAATAGAGGGGGACCTAGATTTCACTCGATTTGACTGATGATTGACCTACAGGTCCAAAGGTCTAGTAGGCGGACCTCTGGGCTAGGACTAGACTTGGCCTATTCCCTTTTCTTTAGTCTTCACTGGTATATATTTCTTTTCATGTGAAGCTTCGGTTCCTTCGGCCCATGCCGCAAGGTAAACCCTTTTCCGCTTTTGACACCCACACAGCTCCACTCCCTTTCCCTGTTAGGTATGCTTGCGCAACTCAGGGTCCACAACCCACGCCTTGCGTGGTTTACTTTTAATTTTGGGTTTTGAGTTTTTTGGAATGGAGGGGGGAAGGGTGTGTGGTCCGTGGGGCTCTTTCAGGGTATAGAAGGGGAAGAAACACAAAGGAAGGAGAATACAAGCAGAGCGATAGAGCGATAGAGCGCCAAGAGTGTCCAATAATAGAGAAAGTGCAAGGGGGGGATGTTTAGTGGGGTTGATTTGATAGAGGATTGACATGGTGGGGTGAATGAAGATTGAAGATTGAAGGTGGAGGAGTGGGATGCTTTGCAGGAGTGAGACCCTGTTGCTGCCGCTGCTGTAACGCGCCCGGTTCTCAGATGTCTTAGTGTGGCTCGATGTGCGCTACATGCTTGGCGTCTTGGCATCGGGTCCCCGGTGGGAATCTGGCAGAGGGGGGAGGCAATGTCGCGGAACATCGAGATCGAGGAATATTATGGCAAAGGACCCGGGAGAGGTTTACGAACGAGATGGCAGCAACAGGGCAGATGGACAGAGGGGAGGAGCAGGAGCAGGAGCAGCAGCAGGAGCAGCAGCAGGAGCAGCAGCAACGGTGCGGTGGATCAGGGCAGATGGGAAAGGAAAGTCTTGACCAGCGGGCACGGGCAGGCGACCACCAGTAGTCAGAGCGCCAGCGACAGCCAGCGACAGCCAGCAGCCATAGCCAGCAGCCTTGCTTGGGACACAGACGATCAGCCCGGAAACACGAGAGCAACCTAGAGTGAAAAGGCAGGCACAGCAAAGCACTCGTCAAAAAGCTAGATCCTCGATTTATTCGTTTCTGGCTGTTGATTCATCGGCTTGCCGATTCGATCAAATCAGAGTCACCGACCAACTATTCCCTTATTCTGTTCTATTAATTTTGTCTCCAGCAGCCTAGCCCCCCTTCTGGTAGTAAGGAAACACCACCTTCTACACAGACAATTGTCATCATAAGCGTCAGCAACAGCATTAGAGTGGAATTACTGGAATGCTGCACTCAAAATCAAATAGAACCAGCAGAAACAACTGAACAACAGAAACTCTGCAGAAACTCAATTTATTCCCCCCCTCTCCCTACCTTCATAGCCCCCCCCTTCCCTGAAAATACGCATCTCAAGCACAAACAACTCAGGCACTTTCTGCAAGAGCAATAAGCACCATCCGTACGTGACCATCAGGGACAACAGCTGCCATCAAAAAAATAAAATAATTATAATAAAAATCAACCAAAAAGCAGAGAGAGGCAGGGAAACTCAGAACTAAAGGATCTCACTGGTTATAGCCTCATCCCATCCACAAAGAAAAACAACTCGAAAATATATCGAACACGAACACCGCATAGATACAGACACGACCTTCTACATAACATAGCCTTTTGCATTTGTTTCCTCCGAATTTCCCCTTCCTGTGTTCCCAGTCTTCACTGCCTGTCCCTGTTCCCCGTTCTCCGTTCCAGTTTCCAATCCGTCTGCTCCCCACGCCCAGCACCTTGCAGGAAATCTGCCCCTCCCCCCCCCAAATAATTATTCCCACCACGCCCTTCCAGCACACCCTCACGCGCTTCCACTCTTCCGTTATCCCCTACCTACATTATCTTTTAGGCTTGGAAAAAAAATACGCTCGCTTGCTTCTGGTCCGACCAGATCTTGAGACACGCAGACCCTACTCGAGATATCTATCAACGGCGTGGCTCCTTGCCTACTTCTCCCCCTCGATCGCCCGCCACCGCGATCAATCTACAAATATTTCCCCCAACATCAAGAACTTGTGAGCATAAGCCCGAAAGTTTAGCTGGAAAAAGCCCCTCACGCTCGTTTATCATTCTCGAGAACCACCTGTCTCGATTTCAACCTACCACGTGAAAATTAAGGCAGGCGCCAGCATCAAGAATAAAAACGGCTGCCCCGGGCTTAAATCTGGAGGGACCTTCCTCTCAGCACAAAGCGTTAACTCTGGCTCAATACGAAGCCGACGATGACTACTCGATCAACACCGGTCAGCCGGAACTTAACATAAACTTCGATCACCATAGCAATTCAAGATCCCATCACCAAGAAAGCATGTTACCAATTATGTCGACTCAACAACCCCAACCCGATCCTGGCCCACACCTGAGACACAACTCCCATCAGCAATTGCCCGTTAGACCGTCCTCTAATTCTGAAGACGCTCTTGCTTCTTCTTCTTCTACGATGCAAGACCATCGACACACACGCCGAACGGCACCTGAAGATTCAAATTCCCTACAACACAGGCAGGGCCCTATGGATACAGAAATACAATCACAACTACCACCTGGCGCAGACACACGAGAGAGTAATAAACGAGGAGTAATAGGTGGCGATATGGGCGGAATGTTTGAACAAGACTCAAGTTCAAGAGAAGGAAGACCTCAACCAACACAAAAAGACAGTGGTTTCGTAAGTGGTGGCGACGCATCAATGTTCCCAAGTCCTCCACCAGAAGACCCCAGAGACGATGCCATGCTTGGATGGGGGATGCAGTTCGGGTCGTCTAGAGGGAGTGTAGCTTCGGGTGTCGGTGACGGAGCCGACGGGGCCTCAGGTGAGATCGACCGTGAAAGCATCGCAGGTAGCGGGGCTCACAAAAGTGGTTCTGAAGATTGGTTCAACACATTTAATCGTGATGTTGGAGGAAATAATTACGCTACACTTGATGGTATGATCCTTCTTTTCGGGATAGCGTCTTGGCAGGGGTTGTGTTGAAGAAATATACTGATGGACTTATTATTTCTTGTGTAATAGATGATCCTCCTTATTACCTACCGAATGCCTACAAGAAGAGCAACTTGGGTAGTGTTTCTCGGTACTCACGTCTCAATAAAATATATCCGGGCCGAAGTTCAAGAGTTGGTATGAAGCGTCTTCATCCTGCCGGTTCGATAGCACTCATCGACAGTACAGAGGAAAGCAACAGTGACAGCTTTAGAAGCGTCATTGATGACCTCACTATTAAAAGTATTTACCCATTCCTTACTTTACTATTGTGGCAAAGGCTAACCGACTTTTGTTCTCTCTTCTAGATCAAAAACTCAAGAAGCGACTAAAGAAACTCGAAGGTCTTCATGGAGGTGGTTTGGCAGAAGAAAAGTTGTTTGAAGTCCGAATGCACCGACTTCCATTGTACGACCCTCTCTATTACATCCCCATGTCTATCTTTAGTTACTAATACCTCTATTAGACACAAGAAGCAGGAACTTGAACGTTTACTACAGGGGTTCGCTTCTACTCTTGACAGTGATGGGTCGCCGGTCTCCTCATCAAAGAAATCACCAGAAAACATCATGACCCCTAGCCTACCATCAATAAACCCTTCATCCTCATCTCTAAACATTGCCGACTCTGCATATGTTTCTAACTCACGGTCGGGGACCACCTCGGTCGCCCCATCATCTCATGTCAAGAGCAAGTCCCATGTCACCCGATCTTCATCAGCAAGCGATAAGATGTCTGGTGGTAGTGTAATGTCCCCTTCACCTCTGGCAGCCATCAACTCTGAAAGGAACAAAATGAAAGAGGTTGTACGGAAGCTAGAACAACTATTCACTGGCTACAAGTCAAAGAACTCTGGATCCACCCCGGAAAGCACAAACTCTGATCGCTCTGGTTCAAACGTTGGGAACGTCATACCCGAGGAGGGTGCGCGAGAAGCCTCCATAATGAACCCCTTCCAAGATAAACAGGCAGCTGAATTCAGTGACCAATTAGTTGCTCCGCGATCTGACCCTCATGCAATTGGATCAGTCGAGATCACGGACCAACGTCCCACAAGGCTCAAGGACCTGGACCCCAAGCGCCTGACAAAGGCTGAGGACAATATTGAATATCTTGCCAATCTAACCCACAGCGCTGCAGTAGGAACAAAGGCTGAGGGGTTGGGAGATGGATGGTTTTACTTGAATCTGATTATCAACATGGCTCAATTGCACACAATCAGTGTCACCATACCCTTTATCAAGAAGGCTATTTTGACTAGCAGTGAAAAGTTGGAACTATCTATTGATGGGAAGATGGTGAGATGGAGAGGAGGTTTGGAAGGAACGAGGTTGAGCAGTGAGAGTTCATCAGGCAGTGGGGTTGACAGTGCGAGTATCACAAGCGATGGAAGTCCAGAGGATTCTTGGGATGGTATCAGAAAAAGGTCACCAAATGATTCGGACGGCAATGCCATGTCAATTGACCCCCTATCAAAATCTGGGTCAAGAGGGAGAACGAGCTCATCAAGCCGACGATTTCCAGCACTTTCACCAGCAAGCATTGGTGATAAATTCCACTACAAACCCATCTTTGCGCAATCAGGGTCATTCGACGACGATACTTCTAGCACTCTCAGCACTTCAATGGGCTCTTACCCGCGTGGAAGTTCGGATGAAGGCGGTGTGTCTAGTGTGACAAAGAAGACAATTCCTCTAGGCGGCCCAATCATCTACTATGAGGGTGGAAAGTTCTGCACTGATCTTACTACCCAAACTGTAATGGACGGCAAATACATGTCGGGGTTCCCATACGAAAGATTCACAAACAACCCGATTGGGGAGAAGCCACAACATGTGCCATCAAGTCCCAACACAAAGAGGGAAAGCCCAATGTTCTCAAAAGACACGCCACCACTGATACCATCGGACAACGATTCCATGAACCTTGATTCCGATTCTGATGTGGGGCTTCAATTTTCGCCGCAATTCTCCTCATCCATGCCTCAGACTCCCCCTCCACCAATGGAATTGGAGGTATCGGGTATCGGGGGTGTGCTACCTGACGACAATTTTGCTATCAACGTGCAAAAGAGGCATTTTCTGCTTCCACAAAATGCCAACGGTGCACTGCCTTGTTCAAGGAAGAAGTTGTCCAAATCGAGAATTCTAAGGAAGATCTCGCATCAAATTCCGAAATCGTCGATCGATGCTTTCCAACAGAACGAGGACTTGGCCGAATCGGGAGAAGAGTCATCCGATGAGGGATCCGGTACCTCAGAGAACGAAGGGACATCGGAGTTGGATTCAGGGGAGGAGCGCTCTGCCGAATCCGGAGCCAACGACTCCGAGGACTCAGATTCGGAGTCTTCGGAACCAGCTGCCAAAATCGCTAAGGCTCGCCGAAGATTCAGCCGTCATAAACTTATTCACCCCGAGGTTGTATCGGCACATGTACTCAAGCTTGAACCTTCGTCTTTGCCCCCTGCCAACTACATCTACTTTGCACCTTCGGATGAAACCTCTTCCGTGGATACAGATTCTGGTGCCGAAGCTCACTCTTCAAGCTCGGAAGAGTTCTTCCTTCGCATGTTGGGCCAAGGGACTACTGATATCTATGGCAACTCTGGTGACGATGATGATGAGTTGGGTGGTAATGTTGCCCCAAACGGAATGCGAATTTACCGACCCGTACAGACAGCAACTGAGTCTGGCGAGGCCGGTTCATCTGCTGCTACCGCTGGTGACGCCAGTGGTTACTCAAGCCCAGCAGTAGTCCCCGTCAGCGAGGCCAACTTAGTACAACCCCCTACAATGAATATTATGGATATGGATGGCGGTGATTGGGGTGATAGCCCAGACAGTGGGACAAGTGGGGATCAATTTTCTTCCTCGGCTGGCGATGAAGAGGATAGTTTTGGGATGTTGGATAGACCAACATTGAAGAGGGGTCGTGGATCTGGGGCTTCGTCTTCTGAGAGTGCTATTGGGCTCGTCAGGAAGACTGCTAGAAAGGCCGAGAAGGCTATCATGTTGGACGACCCTTATTGATGGAATTTGCACTTTTTTTTAATTTCTTTTTACTGGTTTGGTTTTGAGTACAAAATTTCTCGCCACCTATTTTTAGCGTCCGGATTTTGGGATTTTCAGCGAAGGATTTCTTGTTTATTTTTTTCCAGTTGTTTTTCATGCTTTGATATTCATGGGGTGCTTCATTTTTTCCCGGTTTGGAGCGTTCTGGAGTTTTATTTTATATATATATATGTTGCATTGCATTTTCCATGTTATCATTCATACCCATTAGCTTACGAATTTGTCTGGTTTGGTCTCTCGGTTTCTGGGGTTCATCTTTCTATTGTTTTTTTCTCTCTATTCTCTCTTGGATAAATTTATATAAAAGAGGCTCGTGAAGGCGCATTTAAGTTAAGTTTTTTTGGTAGACGGCAATATTTTGGTGGTAGCCGCATTGGAATTGATGGATCTTATTTTGGGAGTTTGCGCCTTCTTGGGTCTCTTTTATTTTTTCATTCGCATCACGCTAGGTAAATCTTAAGGGGTTATGGGTGTTTATGTTTTTCTCATTCTATTTTATGATATGTAGTAATTTTGTCTTCTCGAAATTGAGCCTACTACGCATAGGGCACGGAGTTGGAGAGAAATCTTCGAGAAGGATAATTTCTGCTGAGTGTTCTCTCGCCTTTATTTTTTTTCAGGGAGGAAATGTATATAATTTATTTGAGGGGGGGGGAAATAAATAAGAGGTTAGGTCTGTTCTTGTTTTGGTTCGATTCGATCCGATCACGTTCGATTCGATCGTTGGTTCGTTTACGTTCAGCTGCTCAACAACATATCTTATGCCCCTTCTTAAGGATTTCAATCACACCTAGGGGGGACCGGGAAGCCTAGAATAGTGGCTACAGCGAGGGGATACAAGGGGGGTGTGGCACGTAGTACGGAACACTCAGTGTTAATTAAACAGTCATAGTAGGACCCTTTTCAAGATACTATATCGATATTGTCTCTTATTATTTTATTTTTCTCTTCTTCGATTTATCTACAGGACGCCAGCAAAGCATGAACATCACAGTGCAGTAGTGTAGGTCATAGAGTGAGCAATCTATATGCATTTGTAGTGTTCCTGCCTTCTTGCCTTCCTTTTTACCCTTCTAAGCGTCGTCGTCGTCGTCGTCGTCGTCGCCGGTCGTCGTAGGTCGTCGCCGCTTTTCCCTAGCACTTGCTTATTGCTTACGGAACGAACGAGCCCAAGTCACCAGCCATCGTTTGAATGTACCTGATATCGCACCTTGAATTCCGATTCATCGGGCCTTCAATTCATCTACCTGGATCTCCCTCCCCTTCCCTTCCCTTCTCCCCCCCCCACAACCCCCCACCCCGTGTTTAGCCGCGCATCTGTCAATCCTTTTTGAATCAGTGAACTATTGAATTGTTGACGCGCTTTCTTCGGTAAACGGGATATCGGTGTTGTCGCCACCTGGCTTATCCTGTTTGCTTCGCCAGCCAGGCAGGCAGGCAGGAAAAATGGGTCCATCGATGGGGCTCAAGATCTGAGATCGATCGATGAGACCTGCACCCACGTGGTTTGGATTAGACGTCATATCATCGATGATCCCATTGGAGCGCGGGGATAAAATGGGGGGGTTGGGAACCTTGGACCCTGAATTTAGATAGGGTAGGGGTACTCCACTCTTCTCCACCTCCCCTTGGAGAAGGGATTCCGGGGGGGGGGTTATGCGTGTAATAGGGGGGTTAGGGGTACGTTTCCGGTTGTAGTTCTCGATCGGAGGTTTGTCGGGGAAATCTTATTCTCTGTTTATATACTCTAACTAAATGTAATCTCTCTCACTCTCCGCCCTACCGGCGCTTTTCTCCATGGGGGCAGCCTTGAGTAATTAATAGGTACTTGCCGCTACTACTAGCGTTCTTTTCTCGCGTAATAAATGACCCTCGGTAAAAAAAAATTGGAGGAAAAAGCGGGATTTTTCTTCCATCTAACTCTCCTTCCCGTACTTCTACGGGGAAGTTCCGGTAGGGAGGGATATATTTTTCCGGGGTTGATTTGCACCGTTACATAAAACCGATGACCCTTAATCATGTAAGACAAAATAACCAATATTATTTTTGTTTTGGGAAGAGAGGGAAGGGGGGGGATCCCAGAAGATCATGGGGTGATCCGCGCAGAGTAATCATGCAGAGAAGAATTGTTTCTAGAAAAACGAGTGGGAAAACCTGGTTGTCATCGGTGCTTTTTATCTTATCTGATTGACATGTGTCACTCTACTATCCATCAGCCGCTGTGTGGCGAATCGATTAGCAAACCGGCGGTGGCTGAATGGAGAAGAAGCTAATCTCGATATAGCTACGATCGAGATCGGTTAATCCCCCCTTAGCGCCACCCAAGGTCGCACCGATAGCCTGATCTGGAGTAGTAGAAAAAGTGAAGTCATTTTTTGTTTTTTAGTATACATAATCATAAGACGTCACTCGATTCCTCTACACTAGCTCGCCGGTGTTTGTTTGCCACTAAGGATATATAACAACCTTATGTCCCAGGTTTTATTGTCCACGTCGCGAAAAAAAAGCAACGTTTCATCGGCACAGTATACGATTCAGTACATTTACATCCCCGCGGCTTGTCACTTTTGAGGAGAGGGGGAACGTTTCGATCATCTCGTCGATATTAGGAAGGAGTCTTAATAATCGACGTAGTAGATACGGCAGCCGGGCTTTTTATCTCTTTTCGATGGTTATATGAGATCTCGCTACCTTTACTTAGTGGACAACATCTAAGAGATAAGCGATGGGGGCAACAAATGATTTGTCGAGGTTATTTTTATAGGATAATTCTCCGGTTCCCAGCTTAAAAACGGGCCCGAAATGGGAAATAATAATATCGATAATTTTGTTGGTAAAAAAAGGCTCATCACTACTTCTAGGGGAGGATAATTACGGACCAGCAATCGAAATGAAATTAAGAAGAGGGAGGGCCAGACGTCGTTCAGGAGATCAGTCTTTGCGACAAGCTGGAGCTTTATGTTTAATAGGGACTCGATAATACACTATTTACAACAAGCATACCACCCTTATCAAGAAAAACCGAGGTATAAAACATGAATAAGAGGATCTACTATTGGGGAGGATTTCAGGAACAGACTTCTGGTATCACAACTCTAAATAGAATAAAAATCCTACAACTACAAAAACAGATGAGTTTGCTACCGGGAATGTCCACGCAAAAAGAAGATCCAACATAATGGAGAGCTTGGTATTAGAATTTTACTAGACCTAGATTAAATATGCCAATGCATAACCTGGTTTGTGGAAACCCGGATTATGAGGCACTAGGAATTTCTCTCATAATTTTTCCGTGCTTGACCGGGATTGGGATGGGTCTTATGGAGTTTTGGTGGGAGGATGTGTGGATGGTAAATGGATTAAGAATCTTGGATTTGTGGGTTTTTTGTTCATTGTTTACCACTCGACTCGCCAGCCTAGGATTTGCTGCGAATAGCCCGAAACAAAGGGGGAAGAGAAGGTGTCTGGGGGTTATGGTATTTCGTGGGAGACCGAAAAACTAACAGATCGATCATTGACCTCCACCAATTTGGCGATTGTAGGGTCGCCACGCCCAAACATACCTTTACTAAAGTCGAGCAGTCACTACCAGCTACTCCCTTCTTGGATGCGACAGAGATTTTGATGGGTTTTGGGGTTGCCGGAGCTATATCCCCCAGTAGTGTTACGACTCTCATTAACGTCATTTGTTCCATTGACTTCTATTTCTCTAGGTTTAAGTTTTGGTTCGGGTGGGTAGAGTGATTATGTATGTGGATGTGGGAGATATTGAGTGGAGTGTTACTTTGTGGGGGTTGTGGGATTCGAACACTCCTCCGGTTACTGTTAGTGTTTCCAATTGGTATTTCGGATAAGGGGGCGAAACTTCCCTTATACTATTCCCTTCTCATGTTAACATTCCATAAAACATACGGGACTTACGTTTAACTAGGCCTTGGTCCGATAGGTTTTAGAAGACATGTCGAAATAAAGACCTAGTGGGGCTATCGAGGGGTCTAAGCCCCTTCTGTTGAAACACGGATCAAGAGCCTTGCATTATGCTTTCATACACGGGGGGTTTCTGGCACAGCTCGGTATTTCCTTTTTTTCCCACGGCATTCAGTTGATTGGTCTCAACAACCCAATTGGCCCACTTGAAGAGAGGCGGACTGGGCTTAAAGGGGGTTTCCACGTAGCCTTATCCCCCATTACCTGAGATTCCTTTATTTTGGTACGGGTCAGTCCTCCGCGCAGTCACACTGGCTCTCCCTACAAAGGTCATACTGACATAATGTCTAAAGCCGATTATGCCAGCCTTGCTCACGCCCCCCCCCAACGGTTCAGATGACTAGAACACCCTAAGTTTTTAGGGATATGATTGGTACGGACCGAGGAATAAATATTCTTTTTCCGGGGGGCGGGGATTTCTTAGAGACATCTAGGCAGCTCTCTAGAAAAAAACTGATTAGTGTATTAGCTTCTAATTGGTACAAATCTAAGACTACGGAGCCTACGCAAAGGCTAGTTGTTATATGATCCTCCAATTGGACTCTCGGCCATCTGCGAGCTCAGGGATCACTGAGGGATTCAGCCATTATTTTCAGAAAGGACTACTCGGGTCAGGGAAGAAGTTTGGAAAAACAGGGGAGACCCTTCAAGCCAGACTCATTGGCTAGAAGAACAAAAAGTCATTGAAAGAACACTTCTTATTCGCCGCAGGGATCCCCCTTGTTTTTCCAAACTTCTTCCCTGACCCGAGTACACATAGACTAGAGACATCAGGAGGGTTATTTATCCTAGAGCGCCCTAGCACTCAAACAATCAGGAATCTTTTCTGAACTCCGAATAATTGAGCGTATAACGAATCTTGGCCACGGTAATAGGGCCATGTCACTCCTTCCGTTGCCGCCAGGAAAATATCAAGCCACATTATACCACCTTCTCGCTTCTGGCGGCAGCCATAAGTCCTATTTCCGGTAGGCTATTGGGTGGAGTAGCGACCAAGTTCTCATATACAGGAAGAATTTTCCTTACACCCTTCTCTAAGCATGTGATATTATTAACGTGTATCACACAGGCAGCGGTGCATCTAACTACTAGCTAGCCCTATCAAGCTCAACGAGCTATGGCCCCGTCGCTTACAAGTGACTATTATGCTCTGGCGTCTAATTTTCTTTTTAAAAGAAAACCCCGCGTCTGTTTTTTTTCGTTTTAGTGTGGGTGCTATTTCACTAACATGTAGAGGGGGTGGGAGGAGTATTTTTTAAAAGGCGCCTGTTCTGTGGAAGAGGATTGAGAAAAAGAACACCATGATATGTATCAGCTTGACGCCAGAAGAAAAAGCAGCACTCTTGTATTCCCGTGTTCTACACGGCAACCTGCGAACCGTTTAGCCTCCGGGGATAAAGTGCTTCAGCGAACAACCGACAAGACATTCGCTGCAAAGCTCCTAAAGCTATAGACAAGAAGGGGCTTAGGAATTAATTGGTGAACTGATAGGTTGATGAAGGCTCTTAAATGCTGAGAGTAACTGGTAAGTCTCCAACTCAGTCATTCAATACAAGAAGTCATAAGTATGGGGTTCTAACAAAAGTCCAGAAAGACTTATATCTGGGGTTTATTAGTTCATTTCTTGGTGGTGTCTTGTTGGCTGGCTGGTATAGTAGATATACCTTAATTACTCAGTACTCATCACAAAAACATCAACTATAATCCTACTCTTACGGAACCTCTTCCACCTATATCCCCCCCCCCATAAGTCAACTTCCATTAGACAGAAGCCAACAAATTATCGCAACTACCTATCCTATGAACTCTCAGCCCTCCCACAACCCTCATCAACGGGGATATTCCGGTCTTTTGGCCGTGGAGAACACGATAGTACAGGAGTGCGGCTTTTTCTTCTACCGTCCAGCGGATCCATGTCATTTTATTGGAGTGTATATGCTCTGGTGGCCAAGTTGGTAAGGCGCAGCACTAGTAATGCTGAGATCCTCGGTTCAACTCCGAGTCAGAGCACTCATCTTTTGCATTTATTGTGGATTAGTAGTTGGGGGGATCGTGGGGGAGGGGTTGTTGAGTATTATTAGGTTCTGAGAGCTGGGGAGATACGATACTATCGGTAAATATTACAGGCTTTCTCAACGTAGTATAATAGTGTTTTTAGCACTAGTAGTATATGTGTGCCTTAGTTCAGTTACTTGATATGAACTCAATAACATCTTGATTACTATTATTTACGTCATGAAAACGCACTCGATCCTAGAACTCAATGATAAACAAGATTTTGTGCCCCAGATAAATATACTCTTTGATTCATACAGACTAAATCACAGTAAATAAACTCCTAGCGTTGAGCTATAAGATACGTTCCAAGACAGTATAAAAAAATAGATCAGGCCACTTGTGAGTTGAAGCACTTTTTCCCCCCAAGACCCTAAAAACAGAAAAAGAAATTACAAAAGAAATGGTATTTTTAGATATAGATACTCTATGAAGCAGGACCAACGGGGAGAGGGAAAGTAGACGCCCACGCAGCAATCTCCTTCTTCATCTCCTTGAGCTCCGGAACCTCCCCAGACAGAACGTACTTACGGAAATCCTTCTGCTTATTTGCCTCCTTCGGTAGACCAGACTGGATCTTCTTGGCGAGCTTGATGAGGGTGTCGAAGTACTGCGCAACACGCTTGAATTCCTCAGTGCCAAAGCCACGGGTGGTCATAGCCGGGGTACCGACACGGATACCGGAGGGCGAGAGAGCGGAGACGTCACCGGGGGTGGAGTTCTTGTTGCAAGCGATATTGACAGCCTCAAGGATAGCCTCAAGGCGGGCACCATCAAGAGAGACAGATTTGAGGTCGAGAAGAACCATGTGGGAGTCTGTTCCTCCAGAGA
This sequence comes from Verpa conica, assembly GCA_033030425.1. Lineage (NCBI taxonomy): Eukaryota > Fungi > Ascomycota > Pezizomycetes > Pezizales > Morchellaceae > Verpa > Verpa conica. Next base: position 885,134 of record JAUFSD010000008.1, on the reverse strand, counting down.
CAAGGTTATAGCCCATGCGAGTGAATTCCTCTTCGAGGGTCTTGGCATTGGCGATAACCTGTTGTTGGTAGAATTTGTATTCGGGGGAGAATGTTTGCTTGAGGGCGACAGCGAGGGCTGTGATGGTGTGGTTATGGGGACCACCTTGATGACCGGGGAAGACGCTTTAGGAGAGATTTTAGTAGGAGATTTTAGTAGAAATGAATGGGGGAAGTGCATACGAGAAGTTAATCGGTCCCTCCAAGTCGTAGTAGGTCTCCTTGCCCTTCTTGTCAACGCTCCTCAATCCCTTCCTGAAAAAGATCATGGCACCACGGGGTCCACGGAGAGACTTGTGGGTGGTGGTGGTGACGATATCAGCGTGGGGGAAAGGACTAGGGATGACCTCAGCGGCGATAAGGCCAGAGATGTGAGCCATGTCAACAACAAGATAGGCACCAACGAGGTCGGCGATCTTGCGCATGCGGGCATAGTCAATGTTGCGGCAGTACGCAGAAGTACCGGCGACAAGGGTCTTTGGGCGGTAGAGGATAGCAGTCTTCTCGAGCATGTCGTAGTCAATGATACCAGTTTCGGGGTTGACACGGTAGGGCATAGTCTCGAAGTAGGTTGAGACTGCAGAGATCCTGAGCCCATGTCAACATAATTCTCAATTTTATTCTAAAGAAGATGACCCGGAACCTACTTCTTGGTAGCGGTCTGATATCCGTGAGACAAATGACCACCATGAGGAAGATCAAGACCCATAAGACGTTCATGAGGCTTCATAATTGCCTGGTATACCTGCAAGTTTGCAGGGGATCCAGACAAGCACTGAACGTTAACACCCCAATTTACGGAGTCAAGGTGGAATGCCTGGAGAGCACGCTGTTGGCAGAGAGTCTCGATGGAGTCAATGTGCTCGTTACCACCATAGTAACGGGCACCAGGGTATCCCTCGGAGTACTTATTGGACATGGGGGAACCAAGTGCATCGTAGACGGCGCGGGAGGTGACGTTCTCGGAGGCAATTAAGAGGATAGACTCGCGTTGACGCTTGATCTCGAGGTCCTGTGGAGGGGTTAGTAATTGAGATTAGATGAGGGGAATTAGACTGAGATGGATAGAGGGAGGGAACAAACCATAATCTTCTGGACCTCGGGGTCACTCTCACGGAGAGAAGTCTCAATGAGCTATAGGTACATGTGTGAGTCATTATGCATCACACTAGGAGACTGTAGCTGAGAAAAATATACCTCTTTGTGAGCCTGAGAGAGAGCATAGGCAGAGTTGATTTCAGACATTTTGAGAGATTTTCTGCGTAGATGAGCAAATCCAGAAAGAAAAAGCCAGGAGTAATAGAGATGGATGGATTGTAAGATAATGAGGGGATTCGATGGGGTTTTGTTGTGTATCAATGAGCTAAAAAAAAACAGGAAGAAAAAATTCGCGGGGGAGGGGCAAAGATGGAAAAAGAAAAACTAACGGGAAAAAAATTACACCAAAAAACCCCCACCAACCCGTCCGATCATATCCCGATATGGTCAAAGTCAACTACATGAGATGAGCTCTTCACCGCCCTGGGTTCTTCCACGCGGGAGACATTTGTCTGGCCGACTACTAAAACACCGCAGATGCTCATCGCTAGAATGCACTCTATGCAGCCAGGACAGCGATAAGATAAGATTGTAGCTATCAGTCCTTATCAGTCCTTATCAATAAGCCTCAGGGTCTACATATCCACCACAAACATACACTTACTTCATCTACAGCCACAATATAACTATAAACATATATTTAAGATATTAAAATTTGCTTTTTAATCCTTCTTATGGAAATACTTCTAGAAGGTATATATTCCGGCGGATAATTACGACTTCTCTAAGAAAACGCTCCACTAATTGGCTAATTTTAACTAGGGGATAGAAGGTTGTTCGGGGGCCGGCCTTGAGTCTGTATACTAACTATAGTCGTCTAGCCATATTAACCCACAACTTCTAGCTAATTCAAATTTAACTATAGAAAAGAGAAAAGAAAAGAAGAGAACATGGGTATCCACCTTCCTTTAATAGCATAACAGATAAACTAACTTAACGCCCTATACAAGTTGGTATCCACTCACCACCAACCCACTACTATCGAGCCACAAACAACCTCACCACATCAATCAAGGTTACATGGCCCAATGGCAAGGCGCTTGACTACGAATCAAGAGATTCCAGGTTCGACCCCTGGTGTGATCAGAGAGGCCCCAGGTATTTTCAGTGGTGATCTTTTTATCGAACGTTCCTTCGGTTAGGCTTTTGGTTCTCAAAAGCTCATTCTACCAAGACCGTAATTAGATATGGCCCTATTTGAAACTTGTACAGAGTAGTCGTCTTTTAATAACGCGGACTAGAAATACATAGCACCTTCTTAACACCTACATACAGTATATACCCCTTGGGCGTACCAAAACCATCTAGACAGCCTGAAACTCACAAGCTAAGTCCAGAGCCCCATCATAGTAACCAGCAGATAGCCCTTCTCCATCTTCACATATGGCCAAGCTTCCTTAAGCACTAGGGACCCACAACATGCCTCATATAAAAAAGAACACAGCAGTGCCCTGTATTCACCAAATGGGCTCGACCCCGGGTTTGAACCGGGGACCTCTCGCATATTAACTTAGAGTGTGACCCTAAGCGAGAATCATACCACTAGACCAGCCGAGCCTATACTGTGGTGGAATTTTGGGCCTTTTTTTTTTTTTTGAGATAGAGAGAGACTCGCTCAATAGTATACTAAAGAACCCACTTTAGGTGGGTTTACCCACTAAGGAAATATATCGAATTCTAATAACTCCTAGGCAGCTCCATTATGGAAAAAGGCCTAATCTTACTGTATTATGGACTGTACCAGGTGGAGAGCCAAAGTAATCTAGCATAACTGTGGGAGACGGATAAATAAGGTGTGGATTCATCTACAAATTTGGAGGGGAGGTGTAGTTAATGGTAAATTTCTCCGAGCTGGAACTTCGACCCAGAAAGCTTTGCTCCACATCTGTTATGGTTTAGAGCGTGATGATTCTTCTAGCGTATTCAATATACTCTATGGCTTTTTGGAAAGTGTGTTGAAAGCTTATTTACGACGGACTTTTATACCTTTGGCTCTATGCTTAATTAGCCTCTGTGTACTTACTAGAGGTGTTCCCAAGAAAATAGAGTCAAAAAAATTAAAGACAGCCTGCGGAAGAGTCACAACTATCGGAATACATAGCCATCCACAGCTTTGACCTAATACATTTACTGAGGTTCTCACCCTGAAGATGGGGCTAAAAGATCAGGTTAATGCTCTGACTCGGAGTTGAACCGAGGATCTCAGCATTACTAGTGCTGCGCCTTACCAACTTGGCCACCAGAGCAGATGTTGTGGCGGATCATCATGGTGATTTCCCCCGGGTCGAAGAATATACAGTGTAATATAAGTGATGTGTACGGTCAGGGTGGCTTAAGGCTTCACCCCACAGTTTAATAAGGCCTAAATTTAGTCTTTAAGGGAAGAGAGCCTCGAAGGCTTTCTCTAGAGCATATATGGCTTAATACTAGGAAAGTACGAGTGCGCGTCCATGAATACCTATTAGCACGTGACATCTGTGACACCACTAATCTTGGCTATGGTGTGGTTCGATTCGATAACGCGTCTCGTTCGATACGGGTTCCCCTGCAACCGTCAGTCATTCAAATCATTGGAGAAGAGGGGATCCAACACCTATCCAATACAAAGCTGTCCATATTACATGTATACCGTACGAAGCAATAAGGGATGGCCCGATGCCTTACATTCCATAAATTACGTGAAGTATCTCATAACGTGGAGGGATGCAATTCCGGTGGGCAGGGCGGATACAGTATATCCTACGACAACAGCCCCCTCCCCATCTCTAATCCCACAAACATCAACAACAGCTTTCACCTGAGACGGGTTAATCACACGTTATACATAAAAACAGCTGGCCTTTACTCTGTAAGAGCTTGCTTTCCTCTAGAGTAATAGAATGGTGCTCCCACGGTCGAGCATTGTGCTTGTCACATTCACTCTCGCTTCCCTTACACTCTTCTTCTATGTCTATGCCTCTGGCTCTACAGAGACTCACAACTACCATCAACAGCCGCTAGTTCACCAAGAGCTGAGTGGGCGACATGTCAAACGGGTGGCAATTATTGGTAAATACAAAAATGCTCTTCTCGTTAACCCCTTCAGGTTGATATAGCTAACTGTTCCCAATTCAATGTAGGTGCTGGTTCTGGTGGCTCTTCAACAGCCTACTACCTCCGCAAATATGCAGGCTCTCAACCTACTAACATAACTATTTTTGACACAAAATCGTACATCGGTGGCCGTAGCACCACAGTAAACGCCTATAACGACCCTACACAACCCGTAGAACTCGGTGCATCCATCTTCGTCTCCGTTAACTACAACCTCGTTAATGCAGCCAAAGAGTTCGGCCTCGAATACTCTGACTACTCCGCAGAAAGCCCAGGTGATAGCGATGTAGATCCACTTGCAGTTTTCGATGGCACCCAGGTTGTCTTCCGTCAACAACGCACCGATGGAAAGGTTCAAGACTGGTGGAGTCTTGCTAAGCTTCTCTGGAAATATGGACCCCTTTCACCAATGCGCACAAAAAAGTTGATGGAGAGTACGGTGGGCAAGTTCTTGAAAATGTATGAGCCACCGCTATTCCCATTCGCTTCTCTGTCATCTGTAGTCGAAGAAGCGGGTTTGATAGATGCTACATCCGACACTGGCGAGCAGTATTTGACCAAGAATGGAGTTACGGGGAAATTCGCGACAGATCTTATCCAAGCTTCAACCCGTGTGAACTACGGCCAAAACTTGGGACTTATTCACGGGTTGGAAACAATGGTGTGTATGGCTGCCGAAGGCGCCATGAGTATCGATGGTGGCAACTGGAGGATCTTCTCAGGCATGGTCGACTCCTCCAAGGCCGAGGTGAGACTAGAAACTAAAGTATCCTCCGTCACCCGCGACCCGAAATCCTCAAAGCCTAAAACTTGGATTGTCACCTCCACAGGCCCATCGGGGGAGGTGGTAGAAGAGGAATACGACGACGTTGTTCTCGCATCACCGTATCAATTTGCGGACCTGACTATTAGTCCTCAGCTTGAAAGGATACCAGACAAGATTCCATATGCCACTCTTCACGTGACACTCTTCACCTCGCCAAGGAAGCTGGACCCAGAGTTCTTTGGCCTCCCGGTTGGAGACAAAGTCCCCGAGGCTATCCTTACCACACTCAATGCAACTGAGCAGGAGTTTGAGAAATTTACTCGCGGTACCGGCTCCGACGCTGTCGGCTCTGTTGGCTTCTTCTCCATCTCTACACTCCGCAGCCTTGTCAACTTCAACCTCAACCCTGAAGATCCCTCCTCAAACGAGAACACCCGAAAGGGCCGCTTCGAGTACCTCTATAAAGTGTTCTCACCCAAGGAGTTCACTGACAGCCAGTTACATGCAATTCTAGGTGCAAAGGATGCAGAAGATGCAAAAGTGAGCTGGATTTATAGACATGTATGGCAAGCATATCCGTATCTGTACCCTAGGGTTACGTTTGAAGATCCTATCCTAGATGATGGGCTGTGGTATACCAGTGGAATCGAGAGCTTCATTAGTACTATGGAGACTAGTAGTTTGATGGGGATGAATGTTGCGAAGTTGATTGCCGATGAGTGGCAGAAAGAAGCGGAGGAGGGGATGAAGTATCATTCTGGGAACGGATTGTAATCTTCAGCAAATATTAGCATAGGTCTAGTCTCTTACCCAGTAGAAGGCAACTTAGAGGATGGTGGACATGAGGAATGGATAATAGTAGGATATGACTGTTGGTTATTTTTTAGTTTTAGTTTTAGCGTATCTTTAGCTATATCAATTAGGAGCCGTGGTTTAGCCAAATAGATTATGGTTTGAGTGTTACATTCCTAGCTTGTCTACCTACTTCCTTCAAAAGAAGCAAAAGGAATAGAGACAGGGTAGTAACACTCTATACCCAACTTCTGACAGGCTCGACCGGGGACCTCTCACATATTAACTTAGAGTGCGACCCTAAGCGAGAATCATACCACTAGACCAGCCGAGCTTACACCATAGGGCAGGTATACCAGTTTTTTTTTTCAAGAGGGTGTTGAAAATAGTAACCACGAGGGGCCGTTGAGAGAGCTTATTTGTGAAGGAATCAAGGACTTGTGAGGGAGTAGAACCAGTATAACGATAGTTTCTTTATTCCACTGTAGACACTAGTTTATGTGATAGTTTGGTACCTAGTAGGTCTCGGAGTCATCAAGCGTCACTCGCCGTACGCATAGTTTGAGCTGGTGGTACTGGACGCTGGTATAGGTATAACATGGATATAAAGAAGGCACTCAGAATCCTATTAATGGAGCTGAAAGTTAGAATAAGCTTAGAGGAGTATTTAGGTATTTAAGAATTCTATATAAAGGATATGAGAATCTCTAATAAGAATTACTTTATGGACAGTGGCTATATACACTATTTAGGTCTTTAACTAGAATTAGTCAAGATACTACAGATCAGTATTTCCATGAGAAGAGATTAATAGTGGACTCTGCTATAGGGTTTTTAGAGTGATAGAGTCAAGGAAATCATACGACTTTCCCTGCTTAGTGAGCTTCCCATATGAACGGGTTTTTGATACAAGGAAACAGCAACCCATAGAGCCAAAATACTAAATTCCCATGAGTAGGGGGTTCGCTAAGTAAAGAAAATCTATACCCACACAGAACCGCTGATAGGCCTATGGTACCCCAACCGCCACCCCTAGAGGTGTGGACCAAGAAGACTCATATTAGTGGACCGCGTACTACATCGCCACCACTTACATGGATGCTTTATGACTCAATCCACGTCTCTAAGAACCCATAGTAATTTTGTTTACTAAGCAAACTCGTAAATATAAGCAACTCTGACATAAGCTCAGCTCAAACCTACAAACAACAATCTGTGAAAAGCGGTACTGTAATACCCCAAAACAAGCTCGGCTGGTCTAGTGGTATGATTCTCGCTTAGGGTCACACTCTAAGTTAATATGCGAGAGGTCCCCGGTTCAAACCCGGGGTCGAGCCATCTATCGTGGCCATAGGAAGCATCTCCTGTGGTTGTCTTTTTGCCCGAGAGAGGTTACTGGCCTGCTGGGGCACTGGAGATGTGTGGATTCCTTTATTACCCACTCTAGAAGTCTGTTTAGGCCTTTTAAATGCTATGAGCCAGCACTTGAGCTGATCCTGCCACGGCGAATTGCACTGTTCCGGAGATTCGAGCATATGTGAATGAGTATAACAACACATCCAAGGGGATTCAGGACCAGTAAAAGAAAATTCTCTTTAGGTGATGTTTTTCTTCGATACCTTGTCGGTACTTGGCCCCTAATACTTTTAAACCTCTTCTATAAGAGGTACCTGACGGGTCTCGAAATGAGCTACCTCAACGTAGTAAACTGCGAATAAACCACGTGAAATGATCAGCAAAAGGAAGGGTTTTTATTTGAGGTGGGGCATCCTTAATAGTATACTATTGTCGTTGTAGTTATGACCCATATGTCAACATTTTTTTAGCCATGAGCGCTGACTTATCGTTATATGTTGACTCTTTTCTGGTATTAAGCGGCGACCTTAAGCTGTGTGAAGTAGCGAACCGGATAAACACTAGTAGTGTGACTGAACTCCCATTACCAATCTTTTATATAGGTGTTAGCCTCCTGAAGGGATATTGCTACCTCCATTGACAGAAAAATTATTCAGGTTAACCAAAGTGTACCCGTGTTAGCTTCTAGTGTTGGACTCATAAGAAGCAAAGCAATTAACTTTCATCTGCTATATGGTATTGATGTTCCTAAATAAGTAGCAAATTTTCCATCACCAATATTGGTATTCTCTTTATCTTCACACCTATGGCTATCTCCAAGCCACACATGCGTTTTGTAAAACCGTTTAATTCCTGCCCGTAGGCTCTCGAATATGGTGTAACGTTTTCCAATAGAAATTAATGAGATCGGGTAGGTTTGTGCCGTGCTGCCTTCTTAAGTAATATGACTTAAGTTCTAGAGCTCATTGTGGCTCCTATTACTAGCCTCTAGACGAAACAGAACCATTGATAAAACAGGCATCATTTGTAGAGCTCAGCCATAATAAGTTAAACTTCATTACGGGAGATCCAACTTCGGCAGCCTATCTCCCTAGTAAATGTGCTGGGTACCCCTAGTTATAGGCGGTAGGTATTCTTTTTTATTAGGACCGATTGATGATACTTAAGGAAAACCGATCTAAGCAGATTTACTTCACATTTTACTCGAAAACGTTAGTAATCTAGCGTTTGTAAGCGGAGTTTGAAAGTGGAGTGTCATTTGTAGAAGTACGAGCCTTCGTGGCCCCTCGTATATTCCACCGTATCGTGTTGACGCACTTGAAGGATAACCCATATATTTACGGCGTCATAGGTATAAGTGTGGGGGTGGGGTAACCTATACCAAAAAGTCCTAATGTATTCTTTAATATAGCTCACATCCATTGTGACTATAGGGTGATGGGTGGATGGGTAAAGAATGCTGTTGATGAAAGCAAATGGTGCTTATTGTGGTGAGGAAAGTAAAAGAGAAGCAGCTGGTGGTTAAGTTTTAAACGGATGTCTTGGGATAAAACAATCTTTAGATGAAGCAGAAGAAAGGCGACCGTATTTTATCATATTTAAATAGGCACGAAGACTGTGGTGTATGCTTAGGACTACGAATAGGGCTAAACTTACCTAGTAAGACTGATTTATATCCTATATCGAGGGGCTCTCACTATTCACACTCTTTAGGGCCTGCCGTAAGCTCTCAGCCGAGAGCTAGAGTATATGTATCTAAGAATCTATAATCTATAATAAATATATAATTCTCCTAATAGCCTAGGAAGAAAATCATAGATAGGAGTACTTATAAACTACATTCCACTAGCATCTCCGCCTCGAGTAGTCACTCCCATATTCTCCCATCTCCTAAATCAAAACATTCGCTATTCAAGGTTCTAAAAAGAGAATATTAGCCCAATTCTCACTATAACTACAATACCCCCTCAATTAGCCTATAATCACTCGAGTGATTTATTATGATTGGGGCGCCACATTTATTGGAGTTTCAGTTTTACACATAATTCAAATTTTTGGGATTTTTGTATCTACCGCGACTCTAACCAGAAACCCTAATAATAAAATATTGTTCTTAGTACTAAAACTAATACCAGAGGGATCTCTCCCCACCCCAAAATCTTTCTTTCAGCGAACAAATTTCTATTCCCCATAGCTTATTTAACAACCTTCCTAATGAACATTTTCGAGTTGAAGACGTGACTAAGTTATATTAGCTGTTAGTGTGAATATAAGCCTATAGTATCACTTACTAAATCCCCGTTCCCCCTGACTGAATTCTGGGCAAAGTTCGACGGCATTTGCCGCCCATTCATAAGCACGATATTCCTCCCTTTGTGCACATTCACTACCTCCCTCTCAGAAGAAAAAGGAAATGCATTATCTATCACGCCTACCACAGTGTTCGATCGGGTGCCCGTAAGCGGTGGTGTCAAGCTCTGCAGCTCTGTCACTTTATCCTCCGAGCCACCACGTCTGACCCCTCCCTTCTTGACTTCAAGACCAGGCCCGTGACTGCTCTTCTCATGCGGGATCTGAGATCGCCTCTGCGGTTGCACTTTTTGTGAAGGCGGTTCATATAGAACTGGATGCCCATCAACCTCGAGTGGACGGCCATTGAGGAGGAGAACTGAACCAGCTTTCTTAAAATGGTCTTCATCCGGGTTGCTACTCTCAGATTCTTCAACATCCGGCTTCGCAGCGGCTTTCTGTTGAGCGTTGTAGAGTGCAGCTTCCTGGTTTGCGGCGAGCTGAGCATCAAGAACGTCCTTTGGGGCGTGGAAGAACTTGAGTGCGCGGTCGAGCCCACGCTTCTCAAGCACCTTCCCAATTTCTCCAGACACTATGCTTTCGATTGGTTTTTTATCGTCGAGTAGCTTATCTCCGAACATGTATTTATATATTTCCTGTTCATTCATTGCCCCGATCTTGGAAAGGAAGGTCCCTGCTTTGACCAGGTACGACTGCTTTTTGGATAGCGAGCCAGGTTCAAGCTTGGCTTCATTCACAGGATCTTGGATATTGGTGCTACGCTTTTCCAAGTTAGAGGCTGCTACCCCACGCTCTATAGCTACGTTTTCATTGGGCCCCTTCCTAAGCTTGGACCCTATGAAATCTGTGGTAGGATTGATAGCGGTATCACCCTTCTCTTTCACTAAATCTCCATCCGGGAGCATATCCTCCTCGAAAAACTCGTCCGGAATCTTCTTCTTACTCGCTACTCCTTGTGGTTTCTTGATCCACATTCTCTGTGCCTTATCAAACCCAGCCATTGTGTGGTAGATTTCCTCGTCTTCATACTCAATAGGTGTCAAGCTATCTGCCTCTTCGAGCATGGCAAAAGCATTACGGAGGGAGCCGCTAGATACAACTGAGCCTATATCAGTGTCTTGGTCTGAATCAATGGCGCGCTTTTCGGGAGAATCCTTAAGCCACATCCCCTGTGCCTTCGTGAAACCAGTCAAGACGGAATAGATTTCCTCATCTTCGTATTCAGGGACATAAACCTTTTCTTCCACAGCCTCTGGCTCGGGTTTGGGCTCAACCATGAGGAAGATTTCTTCGAGTTTACTCTCCGAGACAATGGTGTTAACATCTGTATTAGGTTTGCTGGCTGTAATATCCCGCTTCTGTTTACTCTTACCTTCCTCCGGTTCGGGTACTTTGTCGATATCTTCAAAGGTGGTATAAAATTGGTGACCGGAGTTAGCCCTCTTGGCCTTGGTAAATGATTCAAAGATATCGAACCCAAAAGTCAAGAGAGAGAGGGTAGATGTGGTCTCGCGGAGGCAGTTATCCGTGTGATGAAAGTAGTCGGTAGAGATCCAGTCGAGATTAAGGGGAGAAGAGCAACCAGGGTCGGAGCTATTGCAGATGAGAACATCGGAGGGAGTGAAGGGGACGAAGGGCTTAGAGATAAAGTAGACGGGCTGGTTTAGAAAGTGTTAGTATGATGATAATAATCTAGAGAGGTTATGATAAAAACAAAATCTTGAGGTAGAAGTAATTGGAATTCATAGGTGGCAGCATCTTCAGTACCTCGTAGTGAGAAAATTCGACGTCACTTGGAAATTGGGGGACCGGGTCAGAGACGTGGGCTACTCGACGATAAGTCGATGGAGTAAATTTCTGTAATTCACCGTTAGATGTATCTTAAAAGAAATCATTTCAAAAGCAAAAAAACATTATTTCCAATGATCATAAGATAACTCACCCCAGTGAGGTAATTTGTAAATGCCTCATTTCCAACCTTCGGCTGGCCAAAAGTCGTAACCTGTGGGTTCCATCCCTTCGCCTCAAAATCAGCGGCGGCCAATGCTGCCACAGCTCCTCCAAACTTGCTTCCAACAAGTATCAATTGATAGGGGTTTTCCTTCCCGGCTGTATACGGGTACTTGAGTATCATTCCCCGTCTATTCATTACCAGGACAGACGTTCATCTCATACCTTCAATATACTGTTCCACCAAGTCCTTTACGGCTTCCCCAATCATTTCCTCCATCTTGACCCATTGCTTATAGAACCCAGCGTGGACCTTACATTCCGGACAGACATTCAACATGCTACCCGAAGAAAGAGGTCTATAATCTACGGTTGCCATAGATGTATCGCTACTACTGCGACTACCCGCAACTACAATGAAGATCTTTCCCCCATCGTGATCAACTGCGATGTACCCGCTCGAACCTTCCTCGGCGAGGTCAAGGCCATAGTTGGTGTTCCACTCCTTTATTAACTTGAGTTTCGGGAACTCCCTGCAGAATGAATTACACTCGAAGGGATAAGTGATTCCTTCTACTGTTTGAAGACAGTTGGTTATATCAGCGAGTTTCGAAAGATCATTGAACCCGTTAAAGAGGGATTGAGGAATTCCACGGTCTCGTAGGGCATTGAGCGGGATCTGATGAGTAGCTGGGGCTGCTAGGACCAAAAGAGGCAAGCATGAGAGTGTTGAATATAAATTTAACATTGCGAAGAACATCTAATAGAACCTCCAAGCCCGAGAGACGTATAGCTTGCTGGCTGACCTTTGTATTTTCTTTTAAATCATGTTTCCCTCATACTAGTCTACATGTAGTTCTTCGGTACCGCGGTGAAGTCAAATGAGAAAAGGCTTCATAATGACCTTTAGAAACGAATAGGGACGATTTATGATTTCATAGTCCCGAATATAAGGATAGGCGCAGAACCTAGCCCCCTGAGAGACTCTAGATTGTGGATAGGAGATTAAGTTCAAGATATGCAAATCTACATGTACTCCTGTTACCCTCGATATGTATCGGCTATCTTCCCACGCCATTTGTAAAAGGTCGCCTTAGTATATATAGCGCGTAGTTTATTACTGCATGACTACTGTAGGATGGAAGATCCCATCCACCCCACCACTAGTTAGGTCATTCTCAAGAGCCGGCTGCCACACTCTAATAAATCCCGGCCTGCCTGTCGATTGACTCGTGCGTCAGTACCACAACTCCACCTATAGTTTAAATTATAGGAACCCACCGCCTTCTATGGTACTGGGCGTAGGCGAACTAAGAATGAGCGGGTGACTACAGCTATGCTGAGCCACCTCATGTTCATGAGATCACAATCGAGCTCAGCCTAGTCTTCAACTGTAGGGAACCGAATCGAAACGGTGCATTCTGTGTCATACACACTTTCATTCAATACATCTAAACCATTATTCTCCCAAGACTAGCTTCCGTGGAGCGTAATTCACCTTAGACCGTCTCATATACCTTGAGTGGAACCCCCTTCTACTTCCCCACACCCCCACATGTTGGTATTAGCTAGCGCTCTCCTCGAATGAGGATCTTGAATTCCAAGTGCATTTCGAGGCTTTTGCTTCCATCGGAAGATGGACACGGTTTAAGCCTTCACGACCGAGGGCGGGGGGGCGCTATCAGATGCCGGGTAGGCGCAGCAAGGAAGTGAGGGATACCACGTCTAAACTAGAATATCTTACTGGCTAAGAGCAACGGTAGGTTTTTGCCACTTGCTGCACTACACTGGCGAAGGTGTTTTCAGAAGCATACTATGTTAACTCAACCGCTTGGCATTATTCTAACCCCTTCTAACTATTTCCGTGAATCCCGTAGTTTTAGTGTCTAGAATATCCCCCCATAATGGTGAGAAGTTATGGAACCTACCCCGGGTGATAGTTCATGATACTACCCAGGTTATCTCGTATAAACTGCTGGAGCTCGATCAAAAATGATAAGGATTAGCCAATCAAGTTGTTCAAGATCGACCAAGATTTCTACTTTTGGTATGGTCCCGCAAGACTACCTGTTCCTCCCCTAAAATTTTGCGTTTCTCAGAGACACAATCCAAGGTGAGACTAATTTTGAATATCTATAAGAACGCGATAACTTACAAACAAACCTATGAGGAATCAAAATTTCAATCTGAACTGGAACGTTTTAGGGCGTATCAAGATCAGCACATTACCTCAAAAAAATCGGGCCCTTCATGAGTGTTTTCTAACGTCAGGTGCGATTGAAACCCTCAGTGCACTTTCTTTCTCACCAGCCGAAGCCCCCCCTCCACCTCCCTCCGAATTCCAATGCTAGTGCAAGTTGTTGAATGATCAACCGCGGCCTAAGCTCCCTGACATGTCGCATCGTATGTTACAACCTAAATTTTTCAGTCCGTTCCTTGCATGCAGACAGTGAAGATCGCGGAGGCCCTAGCTGGAATGTTGCAAATCATACCTGCCCAAACTGTCTAGTTCGGTTGCATCTATGGGTTAGGGACTAGGAAATAAAAATAAATTTTTTTGGTGTTTGACTTGTGGGGTGTGGGCCTCTTTCTTTCTTTCCTTCCTTTTTTTTTTTGCATGGCAACCGTAATTCGTCGGAATTTTTTTTTCTTTCCTTCCATACGGGTTTCGTATGGTCACAGATTGTGAATATGTCGTCAACCGAAAAGTCATAGATTCTCGAACAAAGTCCCACCCCTCCTGCCTCCTCCTATACACTAGGTAGGGGTTTTTTTGAGCTTGATTTGTTATGAAGCTTTGTGTAATCTCAACACTTCACTACTAAGGGTAGATCATGATAACACAGACTCAAAATCCATGCTACTAAGAATTGCAGCAATTGAGGGGCAATCGAGCTGGGTGGTGGTGTTTTGAGACAACTTAGCCTCACAATCTATCAGCTACGGTTGAGCTGAACCCCTTCCCTTTCGTAATAGAAGAAAAATGCTCACGCATAAACTATTTGCCGTAGTCTCTCCTTCCCCGTGATTATTTTGAAGCAACATTATTAAAAGATGCATGTAGCGTTAAATCTCCGATGCAGGTATCTCCCGGTGGTTTCCATCATGAGCTAGAATTCGGAGCTACGGAAGCTACGGGGGCCGATGTCCCCTGCAGAACTCCCGCTCTTGTTAGATTATACGGTGGCTTAGTGACTGTGCCATAGCACCTCCTCTACATGAGGAGCAGTGACTTTGCCACTAAATGGGATGGAGAGGGGCTTAAACAATCATCCAGGGGAGTGGTAAATAGCAAAAACGGCTGGTGGGAAAGCCCTTACGACGCTATGAGCGGGGCCAAAGGGTTTCAGGTGAAAGTAATTCGATGCATATATGACATGAATATGACACCTCTGCAGTCGATATTAGAATTAGAGCTGGGCACCCCTGGGAAAAGCATCCGCCCGCTTTCAATCGATGTCCTTTTTTTTTTTTGCGTGATTGATATGCGCATAGCTGTCCGCCCCAAGATTCAAATCGGAGGCAATTGAGATGGTCCACTATCCTTTCATGTTTGATCACCAAAGCCTTCTATCGAGGAGTCCCTTGGCCGGAGGAGTGTCTAACGGCAATGGCATTCCATGTCTGATATACACCTCCCCAAAATATCTGTCATCATATCATCATAAAGACGGTATTTTGTAAACAAACTAGTCCGGCTTGATGTCTTGAGAGTTACATAACTTTCCCAAACCTACAGGGTTGAACCTGTACCGGAGATTGGCTATTCAGAAACACCGAGAAGCGAGTAAGCTTTTACCTCCCGTCAATCGGCCCCGGATTATTCAATGCCGGCGGCGAATCAGGTTTGCCGTCTGGCTCTGTCTACTCTTCGTAGTCACGAGATCAGCTTCTGCCCAGTAAAGCCTATTAGATTTAATATTAGGGTGATTCTATTTTAGCGAGAGACTTGGTCCACCTAGATGTCTAGTCTTTATTGCGAAAAAGGGGAAATTGGTAGAATTCATCGGGAATATCAATGAGCTCTAATAAACGTCCCGGACTCGGTGGATACTCGGAAACCGAGCTAACGTTCGCCGCCCGATCACTTGCTGGGATGCCGGATACGGCAATAGCATCTAGTGGCTGAAAAAGCCGCGTATTATATATCATATATCGGCGCACTTCTCAAACCGCCACTCCCGTGAATCGGTGCACTGTGTTAATCATGGAGCCAAGCATTCGCTTGGAGAACAACCTTTACTTCTTTTCTTTTTTCTGCTGTCGCTTTTTCTACAGCTGAGCCATTCGGATCCAAGCCTGGGTTGGACCTCGGGGTAACCCGGCTATACAGTCCTCGTTTGTGGAAATCCCCCGAGAGTGGCTTTTCCGGTAACTCATGCAGAGCCTGTGGAGGGCGTCACTCATGTAAGCTGTTTTATCTAGATCGATTCCGGCATCAGGCAAGGTATTAATTATCAATAGCCATTCTTAATATTGGATGTCGGATGGGAGAAACCACCACTAACACCTATATTGCGACAACTCATATTGAAACCGGGTTACCAAGTCTTTTTTTTATTTTTTATTTTTTAGGTACCCATATGTAGTTAATATATGTACTTACACCTACATGTCACTACCACGATTTCGGATTGGGCCGTTCCACTAGGAGGCATCACAGTCCAACTGGGAATTTAGAAATCGCCAGTCCTCGTGAGTAGGGAGAAATAAGGGAAAAAAACCTGAGAATATCTCGGAGGTGACCCGAGATCCTTACCTTTCTCCCCCGTTTCAACTCGCTAGGATGACTTCGGGGAAAACAGCGAATGGTGTGCTCAAAACGCGGACTTGATTGGGTGGTTGCTCTCGTGATCTAGGATGCATAAGGGATTAGCACTGCTTCTGCAGGCCCCAGGGAAACCCTGCTGCCAGCCCTGCCGGCGAGATGATGAGTCGATCAGTTTCGACAGGACAGAGAGAGGGAGCACGCGAGAGCGCGAGATAGAACCAAGACGTTGCGCTAGATTGGTGACAACCCCGCTGCAGGCCCATAACTTACGTGAGATTTATGGTACATACATGCAAGCGAATACTAAGTATGGAGGGAGCATAGAAGAGGACGAGCGTTGAGGGAACGACAAGAGGGCTGCAGTGCAGTACAATACATACAGTACATACAGTACATACATCCACAGCTGCTGGGGGCCATTATACCAAGCAGCAATAGCGGTACCAATAGCAATAACAACAGCAGCAGCAGCAATAGAAGGCGAACGATTGATCGTGACTTGTGCAGTAATAAAGAGAAGAAAAAAAAGCAAGGGCCCCCACAGTAAGGAAGGCCCTTCCTACTGTTGCCCTTGCCCGGTGTCCATCACAACAACCTCTTCGCCCACCACCAATAATCTTTACATATCTCGCGTGGCTCCCCTGGACATTCCTCCCCCCTGGCTCATAAGGGCCTTTCTCCCGCACCTCCTCTCAAAACCCTTAGCTTGCCCACAACTGCTCACAGCTCACCAGTTCTGTCAACCAAATCACGAACCAAATCTTGGATTGTATCCAAGTATTGGCCATTCATTCAACCAAAAACCAATTATCACACCCTGTTAAACCCCGCCTGCCCTAACCATATACCACCCCCCCCCCCGCAAAACGGAGATCTAATTCGTCCAAAAAAACTTATCACCCGTAGATCGTGTGTTAAGATCTACGAGCTGTCTTGGATTCTAATTCTCGTTTAATCCAGCACCCACCGAGCCGCCTCACGGTCCCTTTATTTTCCTTAAGGCTCGTGTCCGGGCTTTCATTTCTGAGCTCCCCACGTCCGGAGTGAATCCCACGTCGGTCACCCCTCTCAACGGCCGTGGGATTGGAGCGTTTATAGAATAAAGCCAACAAGCATTTGCTTCCTTGGTATCTTAAACACTCTCTCAGTACAAAAGGGTTGATGATTCCTTCAATCTACCCTTAAACATCGTTGTTTGTCTACGCCAGCTACTCGCCCCCCCCCCCAAATCCATCGAAAGAAAAGAAAGAAATATGTCGACTATTTCGATTGAGTCGGGTATCGAACGAGCACGGAAGACTATCAAATCAAAAATTCAGTGTGTGATGGAAGGACGTCTCCAGCGAAAATCAGCAATGCAAAAACGGACAAACCCATCAAGTCAACAAGACTCCTCTCCTCAGCGAAGAGTATTCGAGATTTTCTTTGCCAGGCCTGCTCGTCGAACAATATCCTTCATTCGTCCTAAACACCAGCAGCAACAGAAAGCAACAGATGTTCAGAATGAGGCTGTCAAAAGGTTAGCTTTTGCGCCACTACCGCCGTTCCTTGTCAAATTCAATCTGCTGACAGGTTCCTTCTTTTGGTAGCCCTACACTAGGGGATAGATTCTTTTCTCTACCCATAGAACTACAACTGAACATTGTGAATCTTCTGTTCTTCTTCGACTTGCTCAACCTTCGGAAAACATCAAGGGATTTTAGGAACCTTACAATTAGGCATGAGGGTCATATTGTCAGGCATCACATCCACATGTGGGTACCAAAACACATTATCAAACTATATCCTCCACCAACAAATATTCCACCTACTCTAGACTATCTCACAGACTTGGCCTACAAGCAACGGGTATCGACACAGTTGGCACTGGCACTGGCAAACCAGATTGTGAAAGAGATGATGGGGAGCAGACAACAAAGATTAATGACAAAAGAAACCAACGATTATGTTGTCAATCAGCTACGACTCGGCACATCACCTTTGATATTTGCTCTTTTCCACTTCTTGGAGACGTATAGAGAGCGAAAACTAGAACATCTATTGGAAGCCGATTTCAACACTGCTGAAGGACCACCAACTATTCTCAACCCACTTTCTCACGAGAAGAATATGGCTCTCCAATCAGACATCCTTAAGCATTATCCTGATGATCTCCTCCTTCAAGTACATCAGATGTATCATCTACTTCTCCATCTGCTTATTCGTCGGCTCAGCCCAGCTAGATTACCATTTGGTCTTCGCACACTTGGCCGCTGGAATTTCCAAAGACCCACGAACCAGGCTTTCGCTAAGGTTCTTGTCCTTGGTGGTATCCGTGAGGTGTGGGAACTCTACAAGATCAAGGGCTACAGTAATAGACACAAGGCCCTCGAAAAATACTTACAGAAGCTCGACTTTGGAAAGAACCAACAAAATACTCTTAGGAGTACCTATACCGGGGGCCCTTCAATAGCTGGAACCAGTAGACCCACCACCTTTATCCTGCCTGGGCGTGGTCCGGGTCTGGATATCCCCTCAAAGCTGGCTAGGTTGGATGTGGATGAGTTGATGGATGTATGGACCCCTGCCGCAGAGGAACGTTTGCTATCTCGGGAGATTGTTGGATCTTTGGATGAGGTTGGCTGCTGTGGACACTTTGTGTCACAGTTGTTGGGTAGCACTGCTGAATCGGATAATGAGGATGATGGGGATGAGGCGGATTCTGAGGATGAGGATGACTCTGGGGATGATACTGTGGGTCCAGTTACAGGGGGGATGCATTATACTGGTGGTTTAGCGAGCGATGATTATAGTACTTGGGATAATGAGGGTTTGAATGGGGGAGAGGAGGAAGAGCAGGAAGAAGATGATGAGGGGTCTTTTGGAGATGACGAAGGTGTGGGAGGTTCTAACTCGAATTAAGTACAGTGGGGCCTGCCAGTGCCCGACTTGAAACTCGATTTATTGTGTTTTTTTTTCCTGCGATGTTTGGGACATTCTTTTGGGTATCTGGTTTCTTTATTGCCCTTTCCTTTTTTATTTATGTTCTAGTATACTTTTAGGGTGGCTTTTTATTCCTTTTCCCTTTTTTTTTCTTTTCACTCGCTGCATCATGTCTATATGGGTTCTATATGCGCAATATCTTTGGGGACGGGGGGGGTCGGGGTCTTTCTATATCGCTATTGGATGGGTTGGGAGTTTCTGCATTAACTTATATCCAGGGTGGGTTTGGGGCACTACGGGTGTGATCTATACTACTATATACAATACACGCTCATAACAAAGTAAAACATTATTACTGGCTAGATGGACTAGATGGAGCTTTGGGGGGTTATAGATATTTTTCTGGTTACGATTGAAATATGTAGATTATGGAGTTGGGCATTAGGCGTAAACGGAATCGTGGTTTTTGTGTATTGGCTAATAGATGGGCCATGATTTCAATGGGTCCTTTAGTTCGAAAGTAGACAAAATCGTACGATTCTCAGCAAAAAATACAAGGGTATTAATGTCCGAAGTCTACAAAAGCATAGTACATAATCGCTAGCAGGGTGGTCTTGCTCACTAGAAGAAGTAGCAAAGGGTGAGTGATTGGCTGTGCCGGTACTTTGCCCCGGCGGTTCCGTATAACATACCCAGATTCGGCGAGAAACGAGAAGGGACGGGGGGGAATTGACAGCTATACTATTACTAGCAAAAATTCCGTTTTGGCAGAGTTTTTGAAGGGAAGGGGAAGAGAAAAAAACTGAATGTGGCCTTTTCTAGTAACGATTTTTGATTTGCCTGACCTAACCCCACTGGCACATTAATTGGGTCAATTTAACCCCTGTTTTTTCGGGCCCTTCATTTTGTGTCTCTCTTTCCCTCTCTCCTTCTCTCCCTCTCTCTTCCCTCGCTCAAAGCACAAATTGCTCAAGATACAGTAAAGATATGACATATCTTTTGATCGGTACTCGATCTTCAGCTCAAAAGTACATGATTGACTATTGATAATAGGTGTGTGATATCATCATTTCTTTGTACATCTTTTTTCCCTAGCACCTCTAGCGAGATCACTGTGAAACAGCGCATTGCTCCATGCATGCAAGTAGATATAGGGAAGGAGTGTCTATGATCTACTATTCCCCCCCCCTCTAAAATAAAAAACCTATTTCTGAGATTATTTGACTTGGATGTATGAGTAATCTGCGGGTATAGTATCTACACCTATCGATAGCTTTTACAGGCGAAGAAAAGAAACCCTAGAGTCTCTGGCGCTGGTGATTGTGATGAAGGGATGATTTGTGGTTGTTATTGTTGTTGCGAACGGCATATGCATACTGTAGTAACAAGGTTTATTATACGGCGGACCTGTAATTGGTAGATAAATGCAGTGATGAATATCGCAAATAAATTTTTATTTCCCATCATAGACACGAGTTATTGTGAAAAAAGTTATGGTGAAAGCCAATACATATTCTCACAAAGACCCCGTTTCAATATGTATCGGCTACTCCCCTTCGTCTATTCGGTAACTGGCGACCATATGCAGGATACTTACCCGCGACAACAGCGGCTCTGCAGCCAAACCTCATGCAAGGCGATTCATGTCACATGCGGACAACAACAACAATAACAACCAGACAGCGGGGAAGGGATACGTAGCGGGTGTTCCGAGTTAGTGGTACATTACGGGGTACGTATGCTCGGCACTTAGTTTGGGAATAAATCGCTACCCGGGGGGGGGAGAATTTCGGCTATATATTGGGGTTTGTGCTACCAAGTAACGGTTCTCTTTGGCATGAAGGAATAGGCGTAATTTGTTTAGGGTTTAGAGTCAACTGGCTCTCGCTATTCGTAGATTTCGATAACTGGCCCGAGTGGTATTTCGCCTTTCTTATTAGAGAGCTTGTGGCTTGATTCCCCTATACGGTACAGTTCCGAGAATAATCTCGGGCTGTCTACTATGGTTGTTCTGAAAGTAGGTTGGAGCCGTTCTATGTAAGGAAATCGGTATCCACTATATCCGTCGTTGCTCGATCTATGAGATTGGGTCGCACGAAAGCCCATGTTAACATAGGCCAGGTTACACAAGCCGGGCAATGGCATTCGTTGGGGGCGATACCCGCAAGTTACCTGATGTCACGAGCAGGAATCGTAAGGTGAAATTGGAGCTGTCTTTGGATCATCATTGCCAATAGAAGTGGTTTCAATTACTGTACATACTTGTGAAAAGATATCGGATGTTCCATAAGATTCGCGTTAGTGCCGTGAAAATGACCTCAATTCATCAAGATTAGAAGTTGTAACAGTGTAGCTAGTCTTAATTGTAATAGAGATAGGCGGATGGTTCTCACCTTCAAGAGTCTTAGACTACGCTCATTATGGAGTTAAGGTAAGATGAATTGGTATATCCTACCCGAAAGCTGAGAACGTATTGGTTTGAGTACGCGACGTTCCATGTTCAAAATGGACGCAATGTACTGCTTGTGCATAATTAGAGCCCACATATGTTATCCATGCCTCCCTAGAATTATCAGTAGGGAAGCTTAATTGGCCTAATTTCGGATCGCCTTTTCGCGTGATTCTTTAGCATAGTATACCCGATGTAGATACCTCTTCTTGAACGTCCATCAAAATGGTGGATTGGGACTAACCTTCGGAGTTTGAGTTTAGCCTAAGAATATTTTTCTATTCCTTATCATCGCCGTCGGAGTTAGAGTCGTAGAGATCTCTCTGAGGTGGGTCTATGATTTCGGTATAAAAAAGGATTCGGGTCTGGTGAGGAGTCAGGCTATTTCGGGATGCCATTTGGCAGACACTAGACCTGCCAACTACTTATACAGACTACCTTTATCACCGAAAGCATAAATTTCAATTATTAAAATTTTTGACTCTTGTCTAATTCTATACTCGCTAGCATTGTGGGGGGCATAATCAGTAGTTTTCTTTCTAGATTTCAATCTTCTGTAGAGGTATTAATCAATGAGGGCTTAGATATTGCTAAACCATGAACTCTGTTTCGGTGGACTTCCAATATGTCATTATATAAGCCCCCATAGATCTCGTGAGGGAAATTAGGGACTCACGTGATTGAATTATATAACAGTGAATTTTTAGAGTTGTAATAAGATAAGTAATAGGTACATGCACTCTCAAGTTCACAATAGAGCCAATTAACTAATCACTACTGAGTTTTTTGTATATAACTTAATGTTATCCTGACCCTTGCAAACCTCTATTGAGACCTAGTTTTGTGGGGTACTGGAGTTTAAACTAGTAAATTCCCGCACGTGCTATCACGCTTAGCGCCTCAAACCGTGATATCGATTGGGTATAGTTACAAGGCTGAGATAAATGAATAACCGCAGTAGCCCGATAGCTAGGTGGTTTCAACCTATGTATGTGTGCGGTAGTTTATGCGTTTAGAAGAGAGACAAAAACGGTTACCTACCAGTGGTAAATACGCCGCCACCAACGCTAATCTACGGTCTAGACCAGTCCTTACATGTATCTTTAGGAAGGAGATTCAAGGGAAAGGTACATGTAGGAGATATACATTACGGGATCTGCACCTAAGCTTCTTTGGATGACCCATAAAGGTTATAACAGTTTTTTGGAAAGCCCTGAATTTACCTCATCATATCACGGTTTGGTATAATTAATAACAATTGGGGCACAAGGATAAATAGTGAAACAAAAGTAGCAAATATCTGTATGGTGGTGACGATGTGGAAATCGCTACCCGCGTCTAAAAACATAAGCTGAAGAAGTATAAGTTATTTGGTAATAAATTTTTATTTTATTTTATTTAAAATAGTAATACAATCTTATCAATAGTCAGATAAATGGCACACCTATCAGTGAGTAGAGATGGAAGAATTTGTCAAAGGGCTTATTAATATGGGGGCATTTGTAAAATCTTTGAACTAGGGTCTAAACTAGTTACCATTAACCGTACTAAGATTTGGTTATTATGCCCCCACAATTGTTTAGATGCGGGCACAAATCAAGATTCAGAGACCCTATTGACCCCACGCGGCACAAGTTGGTGGTTACTACCGGGACCAAAGTGCTGGAACTTGGGTTGGGATTTGGAACATTGGGGGCCTAGAGCGTACTGTCTTCTGTGAAGATTAAAGTGTATCATATATACTGTGCCTTCCTTGTACTTTACCCACACCGGAACACGTTTCCGGATGCTTTCGGCGAATACCGACATCATATTAAGACTTGGTCATATCAGCTTTAGAAAAAGACCGATAGGAGCAACTATAGAAATTCTCAGAGACAAAGATTCGTCTGCTGTAGGTATCCATACAGAAGCCATGTGTCGTTTATTGTGGAAATAAATAAACTTCTAAGGAGCATAAGGATTTTACTCAATGATGGCCTAATTTTGACTTAGGTATATGATAAAATAACTATTTGCTATTTAAAAGAAAACGTAAAACAGAGGGAAAATGCCACACTAATTGGTTAAGTATAGTAGGCACAAATACAGCCGTTGGCTATTTCAAGAAAAGTGAGTGATAAGATGAGAGAAAAAAACACCAAAAGAGGCCCAAAACGGTAAGATGAATTGAGAAGAGTTAGTTTCCAGCGTTCTAGGTGCTTACTCTTTAGCGTTCATTGCTGCTGTAGTTTGTCCGATCTTAAGTAGTGCTCTCGGGGCGTCTTGCCAGGGCATGAAAACTTCGACAAGCTATAGGTAAAAAAATAGTTGATTAGAGATCATGCCTAATTTCCTGACAGTTCATGTTTTATGGATCAAATATTTTACCTGGATATGCGGGGCACTGCAGAACTTTGCGTTGCTGAATAGATCATCGACCTCAGATTTCGTCTTGACTTGGTATGTATTTGACTGCTTAGGGTCGGCACTGAAGAGTTGTAGGATTTGAGTATGGTTCCACGGCTGAATTTCGTTATAGATTGCTTCCATCCCGTGGATAATACGTTCGATCGTATATCTATTATACTAGGTTAGCTATTTTGCCACTAAAATAAAGGAACACCTTACCCCTTGTTATTCAGGACGAAAATTATGGGCTTCAATCCGTGCTTGATCATAGTACTGATCTCTTGCACAGTTAATTGCAAAGATCCATCGCCTACAAACAAGATCACCCTCTTTTCTGGGTGATCTTCCTTACACGCTAGTGCAGCCCCTTGCAATGCACCAACCGAGTATCCAATTGACCCCCAAAGAACTTGTGAAATCGCTGTGACATCTTTCGGAAACCTTGTCTCAAGAATACCGAAGTTAGAGGTTCCAGTCTCGGTAATGACAACGTCGCCTTCCTTCAACCATTGCCCGACTCTGGGCCAGAACCAAGCATGAGTGATATCTTCCGACGAGGATTCCTGTTCTTTCTTCGGGATAGTGTTTGAGATTTCAGTAGTTGGGTGTTTTTGGATCTTAGAGTAATCTAGTGTATCAAGAAGTTTGCGAAGGACAGATTTCATTTCGATTCCTGGGAATTCAGAGAAGCGGATCTATGAAATATCACTCGGTCACGTGCTGTTAGATCTGACCCTTAATAAGACAAAGTTATGGGGTAAACTATACCTTCATATGATCACTATGGAACTCGACTGTGTTCTTCTTCGCAATATGATAAGTGAATCCCCCAGAATTAAAGTCACTCTGCAAACCACCGACATAAAGGATGAGCTCCGCATGATCAACCCTTTGACTGACGTCTTCTCTGCTAGCATCCCCAACATACACACCTCCGAATGATTTGCTCTCCTCATTTATAGCGCCTTTACCCATAGGTGAAACGAAGGCTGGGAGCTCGGTTCTATCAATAAGCTCATGAAGCTCGTCTAGAACCCGATGACGAACAGCACAAGCATCAGCTAGGATGATTGTGTTCTTTGACTTGTAAATAAGTTCTGAAATTTCAGACACGACCTCATCCTCCGTCTCTTCATGATTTTTGGGACTTGAAAGGTCTAGGGGAGTATTAAGGAGTGATGCATCGACAGTCTTGAAGACCATATTGGTGGGAAGACCGATGTATACAGGGCGAGATTTAGTCCAACAGGTCTTTAATACACGGTCGATCTCGCTAGCGGCAATGTTGTGATCTTCGATGATTGCTTGGGCTTCTGAGATATTTTCGGACATTTTCTCAAAAACACGAAAGTCACCATTTCCAAGGGTGTGATGAAGCAGGAGACCTCCTTTCTGAGAGGCGGTGTGGGGGATTCCTACAATGTGGACAATGGGGACATGTTCACTGTAGGCTCCAGCAACCTAGGAATTGGATTTGTTAGACTAGAGGTAAATTCACTGATGTCAGGGTATGATTAAGCTTACACCCGCAAGAGCAGATAGCTCGCCTATTCCAAACATTAGCATAAGTCCCTTAGATTATCGAAGGGCCTTTCAGTTACTTACCAACTCCAAATGTAGTAATCAGAGCAGATATACCCTTGATTCTAGCATAGCCATCGGCGGCATAGGCTACAGAAAGCACGGGTATCAGCAATTGAATGACACTTACACAGAAATGAAGGCTGACCAGCATTAAGTTCGTTACAGTTTCCAACCCAGTACAAGCCAGCATCTGGGAGAATATCCAAAGCAGTAAGATTGAAATCACCCTATAAACGTGCCAGTTAGTATCTGAACTCTCAAAGACCCCCCACAAGGATGGAAAAGAAATGGTGACATACGGGAACTCCATGGACACCACGAATACCGAGCTCATGAAGCCTCTTGAAGAGGTAAAGCCCTATACTAATTCGATCTGATCCAGACATGTTTATTGGGTGCTTCTCTGAATGATATCGATAAAGAGTTTGGTAATAAGGACAAGGCTGGGGTTTCAATTGAGAGGATGAAGTCTTACTTATGAAAAGCAAATGGAGGAAGAAACAGAACGTTCAAATAGACTCCAGCTACGGATTTTACAACCTATTTCGTCGACTGTGATCGAGGCATTATGGTAATTAACATGCCACCTCCATGCACAACTTCGGGAGAGCACAATGACGCAATGACGTCGACAGAAAACGGTTGCACCACATAATGCACATTAATTTTTACTAAACATTAAAAGGAAAGGGGAAAAAATAGAAATGCCAGGTTTGTCTACCCGGATACCCGACAACTCATTCATTCTCCGTGGATTCCCGAGAGTGATCAAGATGATGTTTGAGTCTACCCCGGTAAAGTTCTCTAGAGATACTGAGATGTTAGGTGACAACAGCTGATTTCTTTCTTCCCATCTTTCCTTTCCTTTAGTATAGGAGGCTTCATGGGTGCCTTATCTTGCGTTTCTGGGGTTAGATCAAGCTTTTTGAGCCGGTGATGAATCCAAGGCACTGCTTGTGGTTGAGTGACTTCGCCCCCTTGGTGTTTGTGTGAAAAACAAAGGATACCAATATTAACGTACGTTTCGTACATGAGTTCTACTACTACGTAGCTCTGCATGAATCGCTCGCCTAATTCCCACAAATAAACGTTTTGCCCCCAACCCTGATCAAGATCTCTTTTTCTTACTATGTAATACAAGCCCTTATCCCTTAAACCGTCACACAACCGTTTGAGACCGGTCTTTCAATGATATACCCCAACCACAACGCCTCTAGATATTACAGAAATTATGCTAGAACGTTTAGACTACATAACCTAAGCCATTAACATTATAGATTCGATGGGTTATATAGCTAGTGGTTGGGTAGCAAGGCTGGAAAATCGGGCTTGTGGCAAAGTCCGGTCCCGCTCGGGACCGTTGGCTGTCTAAGGGATACGGTTCGCACTTCCCGCGGGAATGGATCATGATAGTACTCGTAATTGACTGACGGTTGTGCACAGGACTGGGCTACATCCCATACAAAACTGTTTAAAATGTAGGGGTACTGGCCTCAGCCCGGTGCACAAACTTCATTCACGAGTAGATCAAGGCTCTACGGTGCTTTTGCCACTACCAACAATTTCTCCGAGAAACAGATGTTTATTGCATAATTACCATCGACTCCATCTAGAGGAACAGCTGATTCCCCGTTTCTAGATGCTTAAAACGAAACTAACCAGCAGCTGTAACACGAACTCAACCCATAAGTTTTTTTCTGTGGTGCTCAAAACCTCTATCATGCAAGCGTGTACGGGTAGGCAGCTGTTAAACGGAATCGCAATCGCAGTCAATGGACAGACGGGCCCGGGCCCATCCGTAAAAGTGGTGCGATACTTACACCGGGATTAGGCGCCTCTTTAATCCTACTCCAAGGACACAAAGTTCAATTCTCAATAGGCATATGTATATGCAGCTTGATTAAGCTGCGCCTTACGATGTTCCCAGGTCGGCTTTAGGACCTGCTCCCGGCAATTCAAATTCCAGAACAATCCCTGTAATACACGTGCCGCTCACTGGCGTCGCCGAACGGCCCGAAGGTGACTATGAAAGATCTTGAGGTCTCTATAATATTGCTCGAGACTTTTCATGATTGGTGATGTGTCACTACTCTCAGTGGCCACCTCTTACTCAAAAAATCTCCGAAACCACCAGATATCAACGTTACATTCAGCGCTGCTAAACATAGCCATCAATATATAGTATGTTATTCCGATATCTGCCATATGAGAACATAGTGGCGCAAAGAAAGTCTCGAGATCTGGAGTCTCACCACGAATACTCTAGGAGTTTATTAGAAGTCACCACATGAGACAAGAGACTCACTTTTAGAATAGAATAGAAAACATTGGTCCGTTTTCTACCGAGATATACAGCAATAATTATCATAATTCCGCCGTACCAAATTTCTATTTCTAGTGTTTTTGGAGGGGTTTCAAGAATACAAAATTCAATTCCACTAAGAAAAGCCCCTATCGAAATTCTATTCCAGTATTTTAAGGGCCCAAATAGGGATCCGGAGAAGTGGAATTATGATAGGTATTACTATAGTTAAAGTTCCGTGATACCTAGAAATATTCACACTAAACATATATAATAAGGCTTTCCATCAATCATTAATGAAAATAAGGTAACATAATACGGCGATATGGTCAGCACTTAGAAGGCTAGCTTAAATCTCCCTAGAAAAAGTGAAAGATATCAATATCTTTCGACCAAGAATACTTAAATGTGTTATAATTAACCAATCGATCGATCAAAGATACTTACACTCCAGCCCTTCCTTCCCTCGGTGTTATTCACTCTATCAGATCAAGCATAGGCTGCTCGACACGACACAAACTACCATAAAAGTTACGTTTACAAAAATAGCCAGGAAATACTCTCCTACTATCCTTAAATGATAAATTCATTCATTCATTCATTCATTCACTCTCCTACTATCATCTAGAACCTACTCAAACAGGTCATTTGTTCCTCCGTACGGCGGGCGGCAGCAACCAGTCCGCCATAATTGAAGTAACGAAATACCAAACCTCCCCCCACACCAAAAGTTACCTAAAAATTAATGAGCTAACTAGTATACTTAAATTATTTTGTACTTTAAATAAGTAAATAAACTTCTGAATAGCTATGGAGCCTACTAGTGAGAGGAAGGGGAGTAGAAGTAAGGGTCCTTACACATAAATTTTGGCCTGGGGCCCAATTGGGATTTTGGGGTTTTGCTGGTTTAGAGAGATATGTAAAAGGTTAACTTAGGAACCCCCCCAAAAAGAAAATTTCTTTTTTGTAGTCCTTATAAGTAGTGCCTATTAACAGCTATTAGAGTGCTCTAAGAATCCATAAGGCCCTGAGTGCAAAGCTGTCTTTAGGAATAGCAGAGTATAATTTAGTCTTTCAGAAAACTCGCTTCCAGGGCCCTGTTTTTTCCCTTGGTGATCTATAGCTATCTAGTAGTGTATTTTCTTGTTAGAAGCCTAAGATAATTCTAATCTATTTGTTGGCTTATCGCTTTTAGGGAGATTTTTGGTGGGGGGAGGTTTGGCCTTTTGCTCTCGCAATTATGGCGGACTGGTTGCTGCCGTCCGCCGTACTCCGAGGGTTTTGAACGAGCCTATACTTAAGACAAAATCTAGCCTACGTGCAAAGTGCATGCGACCTACTATATCCGTAACGCACTGCCTTCGGGTAGGTACTAGGTTTCACAGCAGCGTATACTGTAGTATTGTGAAACATCACACTACTCCCAAACGCCGCACCTAGACTGGGGTTTATTAGCCAACCAGAACACTTACAAGTCACCTAGGAAAGTTCAAAATTGGGTTTTATTTCGTAAGATCAACAGTTTCGGCCTAAAGGTGTGTCTACACTATATATGCATCTATAACCATGATTTTAAATTCTAAGAATTGTGGCGGCACGTGACAGAATTATATTCCCCAATATGGTAGAACTAAAAGTAAGTCTAAAATATCTGGCGAGTCGGTAGCTGGCGCCTATTTAACCTTATTATAAATCACTAATCGTTGCTTATCTATATCCCATGTTAGTAGAGTACGTTTAAAAATACTATAAACAATCACTCAGGACATACAGGTAGTGTTTGCTGGCCTTGAGCCGGTTGGGGTATTCCACACTCATTAAGGTGAAGCCCTGCAAGCGTCTCTGATAGAGTGTAGAGTGAGTACCATAGCATTAGGGCTGCGTGTACTATGATTAATTCATCGGCAAAGGTCTAAAATGACCCACCTGGGCCGATTCAGGATGCAGAATGACCCATATTCTAAAATAACACCCATGGTTACCCCACCACTGTGGCCACTGACTACTCGACACCCTACTATCCATCCCACCATGGTATCAACTTCACTACCTCTAGTGGTACTGAGATATGGTGCTTTCAGGACCTAGTACAAGTGGAAGTACACTGCAAGAGACTGTTTGGATCAATGTAGGAATTTAGAGATGCAGTTCACAGCTTTTTTTCTTACTATTACCATAGATATGTCATTTTAAAATATGGGTCATTTTAGACCTTTGCCGTTAATTCATTCATTCATACTCAGGACATAGCCCAAGCGTTTTTTACTCCTAAAAATGAATTTTGGGAAAGGACTAAGAAAAAACATCTATAGTAGCTTTCGAGAAAAATAATAGCGGGTTTATTAAGATACTTACTATACAGTGGCAAGAAACTGGCTATCAAATGCTCGCTAACTTGAGCGGTATGTTGTATGTATAAAGTAGACTTATTTAAATTTCTAATACTATTACTTATTGTAGCCTCACCTAACAAGAAGCCACCATCTAATACAAAAAAACTAACGCCACCCCA
Source organism: Verpa conica (assembly GCA_033030425.1). NCBI lineage: Eukaryota > Fungi > Ascomycota > Pezizomycetes > Pezizales > Morchellaceae > Verpa > Verpa conica. The sequence goes on along the minus strand of JAUFSD010000008.1, from coordinate 854,800 downwards.
TCTAATAAATCCAACACTGCAGTTGCTTCTAATCAGCCTCCCCCCCACCATATTAATAAAATATAGTGGCCTGATCATAGCTTCTCGTTTTATTTTCCCTAGAGCCGCACAAAGCCAGCATAACAACTATAAAAAATATTTCAGAGAAAAGATATTACGCGTATTGGATATCACGAATAGCAAGACCAGCGTACCTTTACAAACCCACCAGAATGGTGCTTATCGCTCAATAACAAAACCAAAAACAAACATGGTATTCATTCCCGCTCACCCCACCCCCTTTCACTATCATAAATGTTACTCAAACCCTCAACGCCATGACAGATAGACAAGATGACAAGGAAAAAAATAAGTTAATGAATGAAACAGTTGAAAAGATCAAACGTAAAAACCAAGTAGGAAGAAAAGAAAACTAAAAAAAGACTAGAGTTGGTCTTCCGTACCCTACCCACCCCGCCTATTTAATAACCGAGCCCTCATTTAACCCAACCTCGACCAATGTCAAACTTTTGTGTTCATTTCCCGGTCCAACAACGTTAACCACCAACAAATTAAAAAAAAGGAAAAGGAAAAGGATATAGAGCAATAGTGGTAAAGAAATAAACGAATGATGTAAATAAATTATAGAAACAATAGAAGTAGAAAACTTGCTTAAAGAAGCGACTGAAAGATAATGAAAGGCATAAACCGACCAAGCCTTATTCTACGAATGCTCCTCTGATCTTCATGTACAGACTCGTATCAAGGAAGTTAAAGTTCGGGTCTAAAGAACAGAACTCATGCTCGTTCAATAGGGTTGCAGCAGTCGGTCGTTCGGAGGGCTCACTAGAAGATTATTAGCATTTTGTTCGGCTACCCGTGGTTAAGGACAAAGAGACTCACATTGTATGACAATCTGCCAAAAACCCAATAGCACTTGGAGAGATGACCTCAGCAACATCGTCAGGAACTGGAGGCGCCTGCCTTTCGCTACCGAGCTTATAGATAGCACCGATAACTTCCTCCTTACTCCATGGTCTACGACCAGCGAACATCTCGAGTACCACGCATCCGAGTGACCAGATATCGATCTTGGCACTGTATCCTTGCCTCTCTGGTCTAATAACTTCAGGTGCCATCCAGAAGACAGATCCTTGCATCGAGTTTCCAGGATCATCACCATAAATGTTATCTAACACAGAACTATCAGTAATGATCTCAAAAGAGTAGTCAATAATTCATAACCCACCACTCTTCTTCGAGATACCAAAGTCAGAAATCTTGCAAGTCCCATCAACATCGAGCAAAATGTTATCCGCCTTCAAATCTCTATGCAAGATCCCCTCACGATGCAAATACTCTAGCCCACTCAGTGTCTGCCTCGTCAAACTCCTAACAACTGGCTCCTCGAAACGCCCATGCTTCCTTAAACAACTCCCCACACTCCCACCAGAAATATACTCAAGGAAGATACTCATGTTAAGCTCCTTCCTTTCACACCCAAGATATTGGACGATATTCACATGGTCGAGATGCTGCATCGTGTCGATCTCTTGGTTGAGTGCCGCGATCATTTCCTTCTGGCGGTCTGATTCACTCGCAGACACATGCTTCGATACCTCGACCTGTTTCACCGCCAAGAACTCTCCGGTAGTTGCGTTCATTCCAAGATACACCTTTCCATAAGTCCCCTTCCCGATCAGTTGACCCTTGAACCATTTGAAAGTAGCCTGTCGCTTAATCCCGCCAAGTTGCTGCTGCATCTGTTGCTGTGCCTGGGGTTGCTGAACTTGAAGTTGCTGTTGCATAGCTCCCCGTTTCCCTTCACCGGGCTTGACCTCAATAAGCTTGGCACCAAACAGCTTCGTGCTCTTGCGGCGCAGAATATCACCATTCTTGATACCCTGAACGTTTGGATTAGTAAACCTCTTTCGCTGCTCGTGTGCTCCCTTGGCGACTTCACGAATCGACTTCATCCTGCCAAGTTGCGAGCGGCCAAGATTCCGCTGGGCTACTGCTGGTACAGTCTGCTTGACTCTCGGAGTATCTTGCGTGATTGTCACCGAATCAGATGTTGAGCCTTCTAACAGAGTAGTTTGGGACGAGGATGCAGGAGTATCGGTCAGTTGATATGACCTTGGTTCATTCTCTGCGGCTACGATCGGAGATATAGGTGGTGAGAGATTGACTTCATCGATAATCGGTTGATCAAGATCGAGATTCGGGAAGAACTCGTCAAGATGATTGATAAGTGCTTCTGGAGGAGGACGTGAGGCCCAGTTATCTTTTGCATTGAAAGAGTCTTGACGATCGAGACGCATGAAATCCGCTGGGGAATGAGCCGCCACAGCGGACTGAGGAGCTGACGACTGATTATGATGTGTAGCTGGCGAATTCAACCCCAGCTTATCATCACCTTCTTCAAACTCAGGTGTAGGTGGTGAGTGCGTAGTAGTAGCGCTAGTACTAGCCGTCGCCGAAGTAGTTGGGGTTGATTTAAATGTGACATTCTTCGTTGCAATCGTCAAAGTTGGTCTTGGTGAATCTAATTGCCTCTCCTGCACTGGTTCAGCATTCGGGAATTCCACCTTCGGTTGCTTTTCCTGTCTCGATGAGATTGGAATTGCGAATAACCCATCGTCCTCATCACTATCATCCTGCTCTTGGTCCTGTTCACCCGAAGCCTCGAACCCATTCTCATCGAAGTGGACTTCATTCTCCTTGAACGAAATCTCTAAACTATCCGCAAATGTTGATTTCCGAATACCGAGAGGAACATCCCTATCACCAGGGCTAATTTCAGGTGATGCTTGCCGTGGGGGTTCCATGACTGGAATTTGCAACGTGAGTCTTTCTGGGCCAGCTTCATCTTCTGGTTCGTAGTCAGGTATTTTGAACAGCTGATTTCCCTTGCCCCATGTGAAGCCAGGGCTACTTGGGGTCCCACCTGAACGAGGGCTACTAGAACCCGACTCGCCAAAATTGACTGTCGCTATCGCACGCTGTTGCTTTGAAGGCTCATTGACACCTTGTTGGCTCTGTTGGTTGGGATACGTTGGTAGTGAAACGGTCGATGTAGATGGAGCAGGATCCCTAGTCAACTCCCGAGGAACGCCAGGAATTGGTGTTTTGGTAATACCGGCTGACATCATACCTGCAGTGAGCAACGAACTCAAGGCACCCCCAGGACTACCATTGGTTGGTGGGAACCCACTTTGCACCCCGCTATAGTCAGCGGTCCGCAATGGCGGTACAGCCTTCCGCTTTGGTCCCACTTCTGACATCTCTTGTAGGGCCGCTGATGATGCTGATGGTGGTGCTCTCCTTCTGTGCACACTGACCCTCCTCGGCACTGGCGGGTACTCGATATGATTACGCTCTTCTGGGTTCCAACTGGCATTGCTGTTCATTGAATCACGCCTACCCAATGATACAACTGAATTTCGATTACTTGGTACTGGCGGTGGCTTCCTCTGCGGGATTAGTGCCTCGAACTGCTTATCCTCGTATGGTGATGATCTAGGGTTATCAAAATCAACCATCCTAGGACGGTTCACTGTCTGGATCTTTGTAAATCCGGTCTGTCTCTCCCGCTCTATCCCTTTAGAGCTCTTCTGTTGCTGTGCAATAGAGTCCAACTTGTGTCGATGGCTCTGAGCTGCAGCTTCCAGCTGAGAAGTACCCGCAGAACCCTTGTGAGGGCCGTTAAGGAACGAATTAAAGGATGCATTCGATGATGAACCCTGAGGGAAGAATAGCTCGTCTTGACGTATCGATGAGAGGCCCCCATCAATAGGAGAAGCGTTACTACCATTTCTATGGTCGACTGGCTTCAAGCTCGAGAAATTTCCCCAATCACCTCCTGGGTAGGCAGATGCCGGATCAGGTACGGAATCATTAGGTGATGGATGGATGGATGGATGAGGTGCTCGTGGAGCATGCGGCGAACTAGGGGTAGCAATGACATTAATCTGTGGGCTCATTGCACTGTTCCCATCTTGATAACTCCGTAGTAGCGCTAACCTCTCTCTCAGATCATCCATTTCATCCTTATGTTGTGGTAGCGAGGATCGCTGGGCTTCGTGGAGTTCCTCGAGAGATTTAAGCGGACTAATAAAATCGCCTTGTTTCAATGTCGAGCTTTCTGAATTCAACTGACTCTTTGTTCGCTCAACTTGTAAGGACTGAGGTTTCAAGCCTCGAGTTTGCTCACTATTGAAAAAGCCTAACTGCGCTGGAGAATTTAGCTGACCAACAGCATTTGACGCAGAGGCGGGCTCATAAGCAGACTGTGGTGTAGGACAAACGAAGAACTTCAAGGTCGCAACACTATCTCCTCTTGTCCGACAACATAACATCAACATATGGTCCGTAAGAGGAGTATCATCTGTAGATCATACTGTTAGCTAGAGCTAGAAAGAAAAGAGAGAGATAAACATACCATTTGCTCCCTGTCCTACTTCTGTTAAATGGATTGAAGCTGCATCCCACTCGCTGATTCCCAACTCCCCACAAATTACTTTCCGTACAGCATCCACAGTATCCAACTTTGTGACATCGACCAAAACCCAAATCCTCCCATCCTTAGTAACAAACACAAACTTCCTTTGATTCGCTGCCCCATTCGCTCCGTTCGCCGCCCTTGAATTCTTCTGCCTTCCCCTTAGATTATCCACAGATGAAACTGAATGGCGGTCAAGCGAAGAGTCACTAGCATTGTTCTCTGGGATTGCAAAAGGTAGGTTGGGAACACCTGTCCTCCAACCTGGAGATGTTGGCGAATCGACATCATCCATGCTTTCCTCATCCTTTGATTCCTTCCTCGTCTTCAGTTTTCGAATCTTGTCGAGAATTTTTGTCCCACTAGACTTCATTTCATGTGTATCCTGTCTCGCGTTTGGCGGCTGGTGCGCTTGAGCAAGGCCTAAAACTAAGAGTGCCTTCTCCTTTCCTTTCCCGTCACCTGCCCTGTGGCTCATAGTACTTGACGCAATCGACTCCGTAGAATTGCTTTTTCCGTGTCGCGTAGAGATCGACTGGTAACCTAGACTAGGTGAGCCGCGAGGTGAATTGGTAATTGACGGTTTCCCAGTAGAGTTATATCCATAACTGTCTGGGGGTTCACGAATACTCGTTTCCGAATTTGACGGACTATGTCGACCTTGAACCTGGTCGACGTTACCGAGGACCCTGTTGGAAAAATCTGACCTTCCCCTCGGCACAGAGTCCGATCCACTGGGTCGGTGTTGTTGTAATATACCGTCACTACTACCTCTGGGGAAAGGAGGCTGATCGCTCGAAGTGGATGGGTAGTTGCTGCCGTCGTTATGCATGACAGGTAAGGTTGTGCTTCGGGTAGTGGAAAACCGTTTTGTGATCGGGGATCTCACTGATCCCTGAGGCTGCTTGCTTGGCGACTCTCCTCTCTCAGCTGAAGACGAATAGCTATTATTATTATTTTGAGGATTGATTGGGCCTGAAGAAGACGGTGGAGTGTTGGGAATTTCTCGGGTCAATTTTAGTATCTCCCGAACCATCTTTTTAATATTTTTGGCAGCCTGTCTCTCTTTTCCCGGGTCGGCGTTAGGTCCACAGATTCTCAACACCTCTGGATGCACGCGTTGGAGCAGGCTCGTGGAGTTATGTTGGCCCATCTCGAGAAACTCCTGACCGTGGATATTGAGATTACGGAATGCCTGCTGCCATTCCTGAGAAAACTCGTGGCGATCGAGGTAGCTGATGACTCTGTCCAGTGTCCAGACAGTAGCAACATCTGGGGAGAGGGGGCCTGAGGAGTTGGATGCTACGAGGGGGGACTGCTGCGAATGGGATACATGGGATGACCGGGTAATGGAAGCACTAACACTACGATTACCAGACTGCACAGCTACGGACGAGCCCGTGGAGTGGATAGTTGCGGGTGTCATGTAATCTCCCTCGGAAGATTCAGTGCGCACGAAAGAAGTGAGGCTCTCTGAGGATTGGGCTGATGGCTGGCGGTACATAGGCACTTCAGGGGGAGGGCGTTGGGGATGATGGGGAGGGTGATGGAGATGTAAATGTGGGGTGTACACAGCGGAACCGTTGCCGTTGACGGCGGAGGTAGCACTGGCAGCACTGACCCCGTTATGGAGAGGCACAGACAAAGGGGTTAACTGGGACTTTGGGACTGAGGAGGAGAGGGGAGGATGTTGATGGGGATTGTATGGTCCGTAGTGAGGTTGAAGCTGCTGCTGCTGCTGAAGTAAATGCTGTTGTTGATGATGAGGATAATAATTCATCATCCCTTCTCTGCTCCTTCCAACCGTAGCATAATGAGGATGATAGCCGGGGTCTTTTGGCAGTGGTGGGGGCGGGGGGGGAGGTAGAGGAATAGGAAACCCCCCATTATTTCCTCCTCCTCCCCCTCCTCCTCCTATGCATCCCGTTGTTCCTCCCCCTCCCATTCCTCCATTACTGATGCCACCATCGCCTCGTAACCGACTGTTGTCCAGCACAGATGTCGACACATGGCGTAATCCAATCCCAGGCTGTCCTGGCGACATGGAATTTCTCGATGGCTGGCGGGATTGCGCTCCAAACATACCTCCACCTATATCTGCTGGTGACGAGCTGGCACTCGTATGAGCTCTAGGCCGTGTCATCATTGTAGAATATGCCGACCCAGGCCCGAAAGTCGGTATGGGCAGCGAGTTACCCTGGAAGTTAGGGATCTCGCTCAGTTGGACGTTTGGCTCGGGGTCGTGTAGGTAGTGTGTCCCCGTCCCACCATTCATGCTACTTCCGTTCATGCTCATTCCTCCAGGTGACGGAGTGCTGCTGACTAGAGGGTTGTGCTGAGAAAGAGCGCTCGCTGAGCGTTGACGCGAGACCATTACTTCTTCTCTAACTCTCTCTCTCTCTCTCTCTTAACTAACACGTCCCCCCTGCTACTGCTCCTTGTCGTTCGGATAACTTATTCCTTGGCGGTCCTTACTCGCACGTCTTCTTCAGAGACGCAGCTGTATTGCACGCAAAGACTACCATCAGCGTCCTAGAGTATTCGCCCGAGAGTGTTTTTGTGTGCGGAGCGTGCGCGGGCAGCAGAAACTAGCCCCTCCAGCCGAGCTCCCTCCAATCTGCCGACTGACTGTCTGTCACCTCACAAGAAAGAAAAGAAAAAATCTGTGGCGTGCAAGCGGCTCTGTATTTCGCGCTCCGTATTCCGTATTCCGTGAGGCTCGTGCGTACACGGGTCGAGGTTGTATCCTGGTTGTTTGTTCTGCTTCTTGCTTGTTTCCCTTGCTCTTCTTTCTTTGCGCGGCCTTGGAGCGTAGAATAGGTGTTTGAAGGAAAGGCAAGCAGTTTGTGTGTCGTCCTTCGAGGGGTGTTCGCGGCACAGCCAGCAGCCAGCCAGCCCTTTGCCCCTCCCCCCTGCTCCGCTCGCCTGACGCTCATTTCATGTGTGCCCTCCCAATCCCCCCAGTCGGACCCTGTTCTACAGTACCAAGACTCTTATTGGGGCTGAACTGAGATTCTACGGTGGCGGCAGCGCAAGGCACCAGGAACAAGCTCTCCTTCCCCGGAGTCTTTCCGAACTATAGCTGAACTGAACAATATCCCGAATATCATGACAAACACCCCCCTCCCGAATTTCCGCTCTAGCTACTCATCGGCTTTTGTGCCGAATAGTTGCCACTTCCGATTTGTTTCGTTTAGAGCACAGTGCACCGTGGGTACATTACAGGGCGATATATCTACCTCTTCCCTGCCTGTCTGCTGCCTGTGTAACAAGAACTACAGTGAAGTGGCCGGGAGATACTAGCACTTCAAATCTCGGTGACATATCCAAATGAAGCTTCTTTCAACACCCAGCTGAAAGAACGAAAAGAAAGAAGGAAAGAAAAAAAATTCATTCCTATATATATACACTCTCACTAGTTCGTAGGCGTACCAAGCTTTGATCCCACGCACGTCCTTTGCTTTGTCCCATCGGGTGTCATCCCATCTCGTCTACTGCCCTAGAAAAGCAAGGGAGATACATGTACGTGTACGGCTTCTCATCTCAACTCGGCGGTACTGATGCCGGGCACAGTCCAAATTCTAACGCTATTTATGCTACGGCGTACATATGTACCACGATTCTTCCTTCTCCAGATTCCAGAAATACCTCCACCTCACTAGTATTATATCCAACTATTGGGATTGGAGGGGTCGGTTACTATTTTTATATCTATAAACTGCAGAGCGTTGAGCGGTACGGTACACAACAACCGTCCACCGTCAACCCGAGACAACGATATGGCGACACCCTTGCCCGTCCGTCAGTCCAAAATAACGGGATGTATCACATCGAATTCTCCCCGGCGGGGAGGGCATGTGATTGGAACCGGAGGTTTCCACCGGATCATCGTACCTCCGGGGAGAAGGATTATTCCGAGGTGATGTTGGTATTCTGAGGAGGGCGTTGAGGGGTTAGCACGTACGTAGTAGTACGCAGTAGAGGAACAGCGAACTATTAGTAACAGTATAAACCTAGTAGAACTTAGAACAGTCTGTTATTACTCCGAATAAAAATAAAATGCACCCCATAACCCGCCTACCCAGGGGGAGGGCACTGACAGCGTTTAGTAACTTCTCTCGCCAGGCTAATCTCTTACTTAGCGCGTGTAGTTAAACCGAGCTTGCAAACCATGCACTTTCCAAACCCCGATTAAACTCCATGCAGCTTCACGGCACATGTGGGTGTGTTGAATGTATGTACATATTCCTACGTACATCTGGAGTAAGCCACACGTGGGGAAGGAGAAGGGGGGAGGGGGGGAAAAAAGAAAAAAGAAACGTCGTCCCTTTCCAAATAGCATAAATTCTTTGCTTTCTTCTTCCAACTAATAGTGTTACGTCACCCAGTCAGGGGAGATAGACGCGAGTGAGAGATAGGGAAAATGCAGAAAGCATCTCCTTGCATCCTACACAAGCAGCTAGGAGCTTCTGTACACGCGTCATATGAGGAACAAAACATCTTTCAAACGTGTCTGATGCCTGAAGCTGAAGAACACGGGTGCTATCTATGCCTATGCCTATGCTGATCAGTTAACCCGCCGGTATGGCTAGATGGGCGAATCAAAAGGTCGTTACCAGCGAAATCATGGCAAAGTTATATTATGTACTCTCACTGCTTCGAGTAGAGTAGCCAAAAATTACCCGAGTAACCTCCCTGCAGCTGGACGGCACCGCATATTGATATCTCGCATGCCAAACGCTGACCTGGGCCACCGGCGTGCATTGAGGAGGGCCCTGGGGGATTTTTACTGTGTCAATCACGCGACCATAGAAGGCTTTTTTTCTTCTTTCTTTCCTTCTTTTATGATTGACGTGTAGTTGTTGTTTCTATGTTTACGATTTCAAGATGGTAATGTACATAGATATGCACTTATGCTGTACTCGTAATGTCCTGGCGTTTCCGGACTGGACTGCTATTGCATACCATACAAAAACAGTGCCAAGTCTATGATTTTGTATGGTATGCAATAGAAGTCCATTCCGGAAACGTCAGGGCATTACGAGTAAATAGCATAGACTGCATATAATGCTAAATTTGAACAATCGATGATACTTCTACTGCACTCTACAAAAACTATATAACTCCGTTAAAACAAAAGCCGTTAGGTACTTTTTTGTAATGAGATTGCGATAATTAGGGATTACCAACGATATCTCTTTGCCAGCTAGAGCTCACTATTTTGATCTAGCCCGATCTACACTTGACAAGTGTACGCAAGTTAAGGTGGTACACGAGAAAGGGTACGTTGTTTCTTTCTCCCTCACCTCCCTCACCTCCCTCACCCCCCAAGCGGCAGCTGTAGCGATCGGAGACCTCTATTTCTACTATCTAGAAGTAGGAATACATCGCAAATTACGCTTTAAATAGCGCTACCTTTCTCCATTCCGATTGGGTAACATATTTACCGCTCGGACTGGATCTAGTAGTTCCGGGGAAGTGTCCTACTAGTGCCGTAGATCTTGTAAGTGTAGGGTTAGCTAGGAACCGCATTTTTCGGTTCCGAGAACTCTACAGCCAAAATCGCGTTTGTCGCGTTATTTATTCTGCACAAACCAGCTGAAAGGCAAACTTATACCTAGTCCGCCGTTGACGTGGTTGTACAAATTTTGTTACTGGGGGGGGGTACGAGTCGGTATATGTGCTCAATCTCCCAAGCCTCGTGTCAAGATATGAAAAATATACGTAACTATATATGAGCTTAATATTTTAACTACCGTAACCTTCCTAGAAGGGCATCCAAGCTCAATTGACTGCTAGGCAAGATCTGTTAGTATTCACTCTAGCTCTCCCGGGGGCTTGGCTACGGCAAATATATCCGCGTCTCCCTAAACAGGCTTGGATCGTGAAGAATCTACTAGCCTAGAAACCTAATTTATAACTTAAATATATACCTCGGGCCCGTGTGCAAAAGGCAAATTTCACATCTGAAATGATTAGTATCTTTTTCTAAGGCAACTAATTTATAATTCTTACCTATGCAGTAGCTCAACCTAGATCGCCCAGACGTCTTCATCTCAAAAGTGACTTCAAAACTTACCATAAATACCAACTTAGGTCATTATAGTGTTGCTAACAGGCATACTTGTATTAGCGCCTGATACCGTGATCCTATTTGTATGGGACAGGGAAACTATATATATTGATTGATAAAGTGGACTCTTGCTATAAATAGGAATGTGTATTCCTGAGGCTAGAAATTAGTATTCATATAGGGGGAATATCATTAGCTATAGATAGTGATAATTTTATAAGTACACTCGGTAGAGTAATTACTCTTATAAGCCTTATTCTTATAGGGGTATTATAATAATCTTGATGCCGAAGGCTTGAGCCCACAGCGCTCAGGTCAAACGTTGTTGGAGGGTAGAATTTGGCATTTGGAATTAGGACCCTGTATGAGACACGATATGATATATGTAAAACCTTGTAGATCGATCCCCCTTACCTTTATTCTTTATTTAATATGCAACAACCATCTTTCTTCTATGACTCCAAGCCTTAAAAATATCCAATAGTCATGAATTGCCGCTTAGAAATATGTAGTTATAGGCACGTACTGGATCATATACTTGAAATTGTGGCATTATGCTCCCTCGTACTAACCAGATTCTTCGGATCTTGGAGGACCCTGGGGATGTATAAACCGCAACTGTTACTATTGTTTCTTAGCTAGTCTTTATACTAGGGTGCTAAAATTATATGAAGGCACGCTGAAGGTATATTCTGCTGGACCAGAGACCGGATGGTTAAATTATACAGTACTACTAAATACACGTTATCGTTTGCTTAATTGAGAATTACTGTCAATAGAATTTTTCTGGTTCGAGAACCAACATTAAAAGTGATACTACTCGAGGCATCAGGTTTGCTCTATAATAGATCCTCAAAAGACTAGAAGCAGTATTATAGTGCATATACATCATGAGATAGGTCATATACAAATTTGTCGCTCCTGGGGTGCCACCATACGTGCCTCATATCTATTCATATAGCCCTTAAGAGCAAAGATCTTCTAACTTCTGAGACTATCCGACCGAGATTAAGTACTGTATCCTTTATAAGTATTGGAATATATCGGATCACTATTTATCACTCGGTTATGTTTGTCACCAGCATAATGAATTTACAAATCTCCTCTGTTTTCAATGTTAGGGTTATTAAAAGGATACTTACGAAAAAATCTAAGAAAATACAAGAATCTCTAGTCCTACATTATTCGGGGATATACTGTTCCTTAGTCCCAAAAAACGGAACCGAGTGATATTACATGATAGAAATTTGCTTCACCTCAAACCAACTGATGAAAAAAACTAAGCAGAACCCCCCACTACATATATCTAGACAATCAGTTTGAAATTTTTCTACCTCTGGGTCCTTCCTACTACTGTTAACCTTAACATACTAGCGGTGCCGATAGACCAGTGGGTCAGGCGATTTATCTTTGGTGTGCAAAGATAACCTCACTACTAAAGATAAATCGCCTGATCGACTGACCTATCAGGATCGCTAGTGTATAGTAGTATATAACCTCTCCTTATCCTACCCTACCGGGGAAGTATATGCGCTGGTTTGTAGCTTGTTAATATGATTCCAAAGGAGAGGCGTAGGGACCTAACCTAGGCTTTGTAGAGATATATATAGTATATAAACTTTGCGATCATTGATTCTTTCTAGTTTATCGACTTCTCTAGCGATTTTGTGATTTATAAATCCCCCCACAAGCACTAGGATACCACTTTCCCGTCAGGGCGTAGGGATGAAGTTTCGATTGTGAAGTAAGCCAAAATTTCTACTCTATCATTTTGGGATATCGATGGTAAGGCGGTAAATGTTCATATACATGTAGGTTTAAGATACATGTAGACTAAATTCTCTAGAAAAAAGCCACTTATCGATTTTCGTGAACCCTTTTAAACGCAGATCGATCTCTGAGATATGTTAACTCACATTCTATATAATGTAGTGGCTAGCTCATTAAATAGCTGATTATTTATTTATTGGAGCATATACCCGCGTGTTAATTAATAACTCGGAATTTTCATAACCACAACACCAAAACATCAAGGAACCCCTAATAAAAAGACCCTAGATGTGGTTAAGACTAATTGATATTTAGTTGAATTACAATTGTAATGCTATGAGATTCTAACTACGTGGAGTTTTCTTGTTGCTAAAACACCACTGTGCTCATTCTGGTGGTTGTAACCACATTCCGAATTGTTAATTAACGCACGAGTATAAGTCTTAGATAATCTATCAATTATGTTTTTAAAGGTATTTTTACTTCTTTTTTTCCTTTTCCCCCCCAGAATCATATAATTTTTATTTCTGGGTATAAAATCAAGTAGTTATAAACTATGGCCTAAAGGCACTTTTACTTACACCTTTCTTATGCAAATTACCACGGGAACCGCTGGTGAGAAAAGAATAAAACTTCTAGCGTATTTCTACCTTCATGCGGTAATTGGCCATGCATAATTAGTATACAATTACGCAAGCTTACAAGAAGGGAAGCTAGAACGGGCCCAAGACAGCGGCCCATATATGCAAGGCCAACTCTTAGTTTGCACTTTAACTATTAATTAACCGGCCTTGATATATGTCTTGGGCCTTTGAAGGATATTTATTGTTTGCTGCTATAGTATTATACGTTATTAAACCTACCCGAACATTTAGACTGCACCTAAGCAAATCTCCCACAACAACCCCACCCCAAAAGCTTGACACAAACAGTCACACTAAGCTTATAGCCACTACACCCCCTGGGGATTCCATAAATAAAATTATCTTTCTTATAGCTATTGTGGTTGTGGAATAAAACTTGCTCAGAGATGCTTTTGTATATAAAATGTGGTTGCAATGCAAATGTTCGGGTAGTTTTTCTAACATATAATACTACTCTATTAATATATAATCCTCGATCTTAAAATCAATCATGACGGCAAGATCAAACGTGTAAGAACTAATACCGCAAATAACTAGCGAGACTCATAATGGCGCTAAGACGTCCAAACAAAGTGTGGCTAGATGATCTTGCTGTGAATTTTTTAATAGCACTTTCTTTGATCACTAATTAGGAATATATAAACTGCCTTTGCTACATAGCTAGATACTACGCCACTTCTTATTTCAACATCTTAGCGTCATTATGAGTCTCCCTAATTTTTGCGGTACCTCGGCATACATAGGTGGGGGGCTGAGACCTCGGCTATGGAATTTTTGTCTTAGATCAATTGCCAGAGTGTAATAACCCCCCGGCAATTCCCGCTCTGATAGCTCCCATAGGCTCAGCTATCGTTATTAGATTTAGGGTTTACTAGAATACCTCAGCTATAAATTCTATATTATAGTTCTGTTTATTCCTAATTAGAGTAAATTCATGAGCTATCATTAAGTTAAGGGGAAACCCCATTATTCTATACAAAAGAAAATTAATAACCTTGAGTCTGCCTTGTTTTACGCTACCTCCCAAACTCCAGCTGCCTAATACTATCCGTAGAGTGATTATCTGCCTCTAAGTCAACCTTAACCTCAACTGTCCGGACAATTCCATCGCCTTTCGAAACGATGTTTTCCTCACTTTCATTTCTATCCCTTCCTTGGATCTCAGTGGTAGTTCCATGTGGTGCACTCCCATCTAATGAACGCAATTGTATCCCGTGCTTGCTGTTTTGACCGGCAGAATAACCTAGTCCACCTTGCACATAGCTAGATTTTGCAAAGCTTGTTCCACCAAGGATAGATCTTACGAGTGGCTTTAGCGACGGTGCAGATGCGCTAATAATACCGACATTTACTTCAATTTGTGACCAGAGGAGGATGTAGATAGCAACATCTGAACAAAGCTATGTCAGCGTATAGAGCTATCATTAATTGTATGATTTATGTTCTTACATGGGATATCCCCGCCTGTCAAAACCGCAGTCTGATACTTGTATAAGGCGTTTATCCGTACGATTGAGGCAACAACAGCGAAGGTTCCACACGAGAAGATCAGAATCAAAGCGACTAGAAGTAATGTTAGCCCATTAGCTACCCATAGAATTTGTATAGTTGACCAACTTCTTTTACGCCTGTTGACTTGAAGCTTCAATAGTGAAGGAAGTGGTAGAAGTAGGATAACGATATCGGACAGAATGTTAAATGATGCCATCACGTAGTAAACGACAACCAAGTTATTACACCCTTGTGGAAATGTTGGAGCCCACGCCCCGCTTGGGTTCTTTGGACACTCGAAAGCCTAAAAATGTTAGCAAAGCCTTAGAGCTAATACAGACCAAGGTAAATACGAACATTGACGAAGAACATGGCGAGAGTATAGAGAACAATTATACCGCTCACAATGTAAATAGACATTTGATAATATTTCTCGGGCGATAATCTTCGGTAGAAAGACAAGATGCTGGCTTTTAGGAAGAACAATACTAGAAGGTATTGTAGCTGGTAAACATACCATAGCTTTAATGTTGGGATAATAATATTGGCAAAGTCCTGAGTTGTTAGCTGGTCTTCAGAGCTAAGGAGCTATAAACTAGTACTGATCAACATACCAGGTCAGCCATATGGCGTCTAGAAGATGAGAATGAGAATTAGCATTTTGCAGCACTTCAGATCCCATAGCTCAGGCCATCTCAAACATACCCCGTGCCATATTTGACGTGAAAATAGTTTGTTACTCCCATTCCCCATGCCATAATCTATTTCAAAACATTAGTGATAGTTATGTGGAGGCAATGGAAGCATATGTACTTACGAAAGCTACAAGCATAATCCAGTCATCACTACCAACACTTTTGATAATTACACTACGGCAGTAAAATCTGAAAACATATTAGAACAGCGATTCTACCCAAGATGTTTCACGTGCATATATATACCTAAGCGCCATAAAAATCGTAGAAATCGAAAGTAACGTAAACATCACTCCTAAAAGGAGTGGTCCTAAAGAATCGCCAGCCATTGTAATCAGGTTGATAGCTAGCTCTACCAGGAAGTTCGGGTTGGTATTGTAGAATAAGGATTGCGTTCTGGGGACTATCGCGCCAGTATTCAAGCTTTCCTGCGGGGGTTATTCATGATCTTATACCAGGTACTTGGGATGAGATGAATATGCAGGAACTTCTAATGGAACTGTGCATGTAACAGGCTTTCCGGGGCCATTCAAGATTTTGTGCCAATGTACGAAGGACTCCCCACGCGCTCCCACGCCCGTACATAAATCAGTTTTTAATAACACGTGCTCAATTTTGTTTATGTCCTTTTAACAGCTGTCGAAAAACGGGAGAATTCAGAAGGAATATGCTACCGAATTATCCGTAGCTTTGTAATTTGTCGGACTTCTTAGCGGCGTGGAGTAGTATATATAACTCGAGTACATACCTATATCCGCGTGCAATGTCCTTGTCTGTTAGCAAGGAAGAGAAAAAAGGAACTTTCTGGCTTAAAAAACATGCTAGTACTTTATTTGGCACTGCTTAACGACATGTACCTGGCGGAGAATAGCAAGGTAGTACGCACATAATTATATGGCAGCATTGAAAGTCTTGATTAGCTGAGAAGTGAGCCATTCAAACATACTGTCACTCGTCTCATACATGCACGCCCTCGGGTGAAATGTGAGGAACGGGAATCTCCAGTCCTAAAATTCCCGGTTCAGAAGGGAGGCCCGAGCCACTAACGAAGTAATCTTTTTGAACGTTGATAGATCACTTGCCGAGACAATCTAAGCCAACACCAACTTATGAAACAGATGACAGTTGTTATTCATAATAAAGCCTAAGTCTAGGTTTATTGGAGTCCTGACATCAATGCTAATATACCCAGTCTCGATATTAATAGGGGTTTCCGATCTCTCATATTGAAGATACATAAGGTTTACATAGAGCTTATGTGTTGAACGGGAGATCCTTGGCATATACTCACACGGGAGGAGTGTGGAACGGAAGGGTCCCGGCTGGCCATGCTGGCAGAATGTCTTAAAAAACATATGTAAAATTTCCAGCTATGTAATCCGGGGGACTAGCTAGTTGAGCAAACACGTAGGTTTTGAGAGCCTATGCGTGGGGCAAAGAGCAGGTGATCTAAGGAAGTACTGTAAGAAGCTGTCTAGAACTTGTAAAATTTTCTTGTATAGAGCGCTACGCTCCGAAGGCCGGGGCACCCTCTATACATGTGTTAGTAACTAGATTCCGGGGCAATGGGGTTATTCTTTTTTGTTGGAGATGAGGTAAATCGTATTGGCTTGGCATTTTATCGCGGCTAAGATGCAGTTCTCCGGTTCTGGTAGGCAGCGTTTATGGCGCCAAGAAATTAGACATCCTAGGATATATCATTCCACCTCTTTTTTAAAGGGAAAAAGAGGTAAAGTTGTACTCTGATTCGAGTGAGTTTTTAACCCTGATTTTTGGACTTAGTATCAAAACATCCCTTTGCATCTGCAACATGCAAAGCTAATATGTAAGGTGTGAAAAAACGTAAGACCCTAGCCCCCCATATTTTTTCTTAAAAAAGCAAGAAATAATCCCTACCCATTGGTTCAGGCAACAAAATTTTCCGCCAATCGATGTCTCTGTTGGATCCTATGCATCATTACATTCTTCAACATATCATCGATGTAGCTATAGAATCGGTATACTACGGTGGGAGCCTTCCCCTGGCATTTGATTAGTTGTTTGGAGGTTCTGGGATGCATGGCCTTCGAATTGGCCCCTCAGGAGTAATACCCTTCCTAAACTTCAGTCCATACCTTTGTCCCAAGAAGCGAGCCAAACCTAGACTTATTAAGCGAATTCTTGTAGATGTTTGTACCTCAAATGTGCCCGTATGTCTCATACATGTTGTAAATTAATACGCACCAACAAATCCAAATTCTTCAGGTATCCCACGACAAACCCAACAACATCTAGATGCTATCATACTGTCATGAGGGGCCTGTTTCTTGGGAATCGAAATGTACGAACTTCTTCCTACTAGCAGAGCGGCGTTGGGGCCGGTGGGATAAATGAGTGTGTTCTTGGCTTGCATTGAAATCCACCCTGCCTTGCCATTAATATTAAGTAGGGGATATATAATATAGTGCCGATGTCAAGAATTCGTGTTTACTTCTGCATCTGTGCGGCGGCACAATATCTCGCTTCACGGTACTGTACGGAGACAAAAACTAATAGCGCGTATTCAGCTACAGGGGCATAGCCAAGGGTTCACAAGCTAACGGTGATATTGTTACTTATTTATTTAGTTGTGATTTTACGGGCCTACAACTGAGGCATATATATTTGTGAGTCCCTTCCGGGGAGAATCCATTAACTTGGGGCCGTTGGCGTTTTACTTGATCTCCTTTTTTACTTATTATCGTGGTCTCATACAGCTTTGACTAAAGGCATTCGGATTGTGTTTGGATCATAACAAGTACAGTTCGTCCTATAGTTTCGAGAGAAATTTGTAAGAACCCTATAGTTATTCAATCGTATCATACTAGGTTATAAGCACAGACAATGCCTTACTCCGAAGGCGTAGAACATGGATCTGCTAAGCTTCTGCTCGCTAACCTAAAGGCCAGTGGGACTTTGTGGCTTTGTGGCTCTGCACTAGTGCACTGTAATTCCTATGTGGTTATCACATTTGGGCACGCCCTTCCCGTCCGATAAATTAGGTTAACGTCTTTAGCGCCTTGTGGCGTTAGAAAATCACCGGAACTACAGCTACCCCATGGATATTGCTACTGAAGCTTCATCGCCGGCTAGCCCTTATACCGCCGCGTATGCACATCTTTGGAATGGATATGCCGGCACGCGTGGGGAGGAGGCGTGGGGACTTTAGTTGAATCACGATTCATCCTTGCAGCTTGGAACATTTTGCCTGTAGAGCTGCGCTTGTACCCTAAGCATAAATACTGACAAGCACCTTCTATAAATCTTACTTTACCAACTTACTTGCTTCAACGATCAATTACACAATAGCAACTCTCAAAAAAGCTCATTACACGGGATATCTATCAATATGAAAATTCTCAATCTTACTAGCGCAGCACTTTTGTGTTTATCTACGCTCTCTATTGCTTCCCCTATTGCCCTTGCCGATTCAACAGATTCCTCCATTGCTTCTTCTGAATATAGTAGTTCTTCGAGCTCTTCAAAGTGCAGAAATCCTATTGTAAGGAAGGAATGGTATGCCATAATCATATATCAAGCCTCTTGATATCCCAAATTAACCCAATAAATTAAATAGGCGATCCCTCACTACTTCTGAAAAGAAGAAGTATCTTGCTGCCGTCCAATGCCTCGCAAAGAAGAAATCTATTGGTGCAGTCGCGGGTGCCCTTAGCCGTTTCGATGATTTCCAGGGTGTTCACAGTTCACAAACTCCCAATATCCATTGGGTCGGTCACTTCTTGCCTTGGCATAGGTATTTTGTCTCTGCGTATGAGAAGGCATTGAGGGAAGAATGTGGATGGACTGGAGGCCAACCGTAAGTGGTCCATAATCAGGAAATACCGCAAAACTAGGTTCTGACAACGTGAAGTTATTGGGATTGGTTGATTGATAGCAGCTCTGGACTCAGCATGGACAACTGGCCTATTTTCGACCCTAATACTGGTACTTTCTCTCTTCTATGGTTAAGATTGGTATTCACTAACATAACTAGGTTTTGGTGGAAATGGCCCTTTTATTGCGATCTCCGAGAGTGATAACCCGTTGGGAATCACTGGAAGAACCGGAGGTATGTTTCTCTTGATTAGTTGAAGCTATGGCCTTTACTGACTTTCATTAGGTGGCTGTGTCAAGAATGGCCCTTTCACCTATGACAAGTTCAAGCTCAGCTTGGGACCTACGCACAACGTCAACGTCTCGAACCCCCATTGCTTGACCCGTGATTTTGCAGAACCAATTGCTCTCACCAACCTGGTCCCATCTGTTATTGATGAGATGATGTCCAAGACCACATATGGCGCGTTTGCAAGACGCACTGAGGGGGAGCCAAGCTTCGACGTAAAGAACGTTCACGGAGGTGGACATTTCGGTGTCGGTGGTGTTCTTGGTGCGATTGGTGATGCTTACAACAGCCCTGGTGGTGAGTTTCTTGGTCTCCCTTGTTTGATCGGTCAAGTATATTGACAAAGAGTAGATCCTCTCTTCTATCTCCATCACGCAAACCTTGACCGTATCTGGTGGCAATGGCAGCAACAGGATCTCTCTAAGCGTCTCAAGGACGTCTCTGGACCGATTATTCCTTTCGATTATACCAACGCATTGGGAGGAAACGTCACCCTTGATTATCAGATCAACCTCGGCAAACTCGGGAAGTCTGCTACACTGAAGCAGATTCTTGATAGCACGGGCGATACATTGTGCTTTAGTTATCAGTGTTAGAATAACTAGATACATTAACGTTGTTAATCTGTAGAAACTTTGTACAGTAGGCTTTTGTATTTACATGATAGTATTATAATTTTAATTTATAATTCAACAATACATGAGTATTTTTTTGCTTGTAGTCTTTCCTTTTTTATATATAGGCTACTGGTTTTTGGGGAAATTTGTCATATTTTAAATTTAGTCCGAAAAATCCTAAAGCTGAAGGGTTCCGAGGGACAAGGTGAAGTCAGGCATTGTATTTCTCTTGTATAGTAGTTTATAACTTTGTTTCGGTTCCGGTACATATTAGCTATATATATGCTTAGTTACTAGGTGCCATACTATATAGGGAGTAGGTGGCGTTGATTATAACTCATCGAACCCGCGATTATGGGAGGGAGAGGTGTATTTTAAGTTGCTGAGTACAATACATGCAACTTTGAGTGTTAGGGGATCAGAGCTGCTGATTTTTCTTGATGGACCCTCGACCCTCGAGCCTCTGAACGATGACGAGCATGTCTCTAAGAGTGCATGTCGTAGAGCAGGATGCGAAGCTACATTTATTGATAGGGATATGCTAAGAGTGTATTCAACGAAATTTGAATATGGTTTGACTTGTGTGACGAGTAAGAGGGGCCACGACTAAATTACATGTAGAAATTGGTATTTCTTAAGCTGGAGAAGTATATATATATTTAGGAAACAAATCTGTTGCATAGAGCTTGGTCTTGTCATAATGTCGATATCAATCCTTTCTCAGACAGCAGGCACGGATCCAGGGTATTAAGGGAAATAAAAATTTATAGAATCCCAACATTGAACAAAGGATTAGAGTTCTGGTCTAGGTGAATATATTGAAACTGGTATGTCTTATATCCCCCCTAACAACCCTAGCTTAAAAAATCATTCATCTGCCCCCCCTTTGAAAACAGCCATAGTAGCTCCTCTACGCCTGGAACCGCTAGCCTCGTAGTTTGTGAGACTGCGGTTCCTCGGTGAATTATTTGCTTGGCATAACAAAAGGAGAGATAAGAGGATGGTCTATTGAGTAAGACAGTGGCTACAGTAGGGCTTGGATTGTCGAGTGATGGCCCGTGACGCTCTATTTGTTGGTCTCATCATGTACACACAGTTTGTAGGCCAGAGTAATTTAAAATTTCCCAGTAGGAATTATCCAGTGGCACTGCTTAATTCTACTAGGATTTCTGCACCACAATATCCATAAGTACCTAAATCCTAGGGGACGTCAGTAACTATTCAGATTTAAGTTTTATTCTTTTTATTTTATGTATTCTATACGAGCTTATGTACAAGTTTATAGTAGCGAGGCTACTGCTAGCTTTAATTTTTTTCCCGATACGCTGTATAGTTTAGAAATAATCCTAGCTCACTTTTAAAAAGAGGGATTCAGGGTACATTTGCGTAAGTAAATAATCTAGATGCTAGGCCGGTAAGTACCAGCTAGTGAGCTGCTTTTTGCATTTATTCAAGTGTATGGTCTGAGTGCTATATATATAGCCTTTGGTCCCTATGTGCTTATGATTAATTAATTCATTCATTCACCCGCTAACGAACTCGGCTAGATAATGGAGAGTAAGTTAGATTGGAGATCTCAGAATGTAGGATAATTTGCCTGGTACCCTACATGGCCTAAGGTTTTAATTCAAGTTCCCTGCCATTAACTAGAATGTTTCGTCAAGGATAGTCTTGCTACGTAGATGACTATAATACCGGATTAAATTATTGATATTAGAATAGGGCTCATGGTCAGGTGTCCTAGGTTATAAATATTCACCTCGTATGATTATTGATTAGGTATTCTGGCTAATTTCCTATACGTTGTCACATGGAGCAGGCGCCGAGTGATAATCTGAGACGTAAATTCATAAGGTTAAGTTTTTATAATTACTTTCTATGCTACAAATTTCCAATATCTTCCTGGGATTTAGTCACAGTGGGGGCCATGGTTTAATTGAGCTTTATGGAACCATTAGATGAAACTATTAGGCAGATAATAGGAGAGAGTGGTTCTAAAAAGAGGGATCTTATTCTCAAATCTACATAGCTCCTCGTACTCACGCACCAATATATATTAATGCAGGTTCTTATAGAACTCATTGTATGCATTCTCAATGTCAAACAACATCTACCTTTATGTATCAGTATATTCCTCTCACTAGTACCCTCCCTCCTCTCATGAAAAGGGAACTCACCTGCCTCCCCTGCCCCTCGTCAATCTCATCCCCTGCTCCCATCTGATTCAGCACAATCAACCACTTGATAATATTTTGCCTCCCCTCAAATTCTTCCGCACCCGTAACATTATTGACTGCTGTAATAACCTCGCTTAATAATGGATGTAGTTGATCTTTCGCTGTATACGAGAGTCTGAGCGCGTCCATAAAAGTTATGAAGTTTTGCGTTGCTTCGGCAGCAGCCTTAGCAGAAATTGCGGGAGCAGAGGAGGATGAATTAGCAGCAGTGTGTGTGTGTGTGGGTTGTTCGAAAGTTGCGGGGACGCCAATCTTGAGACGTTCAGTTGCGGAGGGATACTCAATCTATTTACTTGTGTTAGCTATGAATGGGAGAAATTGAAGGTGGTGAAGACATCGTATTCCCGCTTGAATGATTCGAGGTCACCAAATGCGCTTGCTACACCAGGGCTTTTCAGTAGCGTCTTGTACTGACCGAGTAGCCGTAGACATGTTGGTGTATAGCTATATCCTCCCACAATGATCAGTCTCACTTCTTACCCCTTTCTCAGCTAGGAAAACGTACACTTCCTGATTAATACTATCTTTAATATACGCCTTCTCCAAAAAGTCTAGAGTAACAATAATGCTATAGATCTCGGCCAGACTCTCATTCAGCTCCCTTTGCTGCGAAGTGGTGGAGAGTTTCACCTCCTCATCTAGGGAGATGCTTGTGGAGAGGGAGTGTGGAGAGGGAGTGTACGAGTATGGTGACGGCGCATAGGGTTGGTACTTTGGAGCACTCATTGTGTTTTTATTCGCATGCTGGTGGAGCTGAAGCTCTTCAGCACAGGTGGGTGGGTGACGTCTCTGCCGTTGTCATGCGGGGGACCATGACATGGGTGTGGGCACGTGCAAGCTGCAGCTCGGTTGTACGCGGAGAAACAGCTGCCCCTCCACGAGCATCACGGGGCATCACGGGTGTTCGGCGAGGCCTTGGTCTTCAGCTGTACGTACAAATACTATTACCCACCTTCAATTGCTCCACGACACCAGTACAGAACTCAATACCCAAGCAGTCATCATGGCATCTAACTATGGAAACGTTGCTCATCTCCTCCCCACAACCTACAAGCAGACTGTTGCGGAATGGCTTACAGAAGATACTCCGTCGTTTGATTATGGTGGCTTTGTAGTTGGAGAAGATGAAAAGACTGCTACACTTTACGGAAAATCTGCTGTATGATTTCCTCTGCCTCTATCCCCTCTTTTCTTTCCCTCCCTTTGCTTCTCCTATTTTAATTACTAGACTAACATCAGTTATATCTAGGGTGTCCTCGCAGGTGTCCCCTTCTTTAACGAAGTATTTGCTCAGCTAGAATGCACGTATGTTGCACATATCTCTTATAATCCACCTATAATTGCTTTGGTACACAAAGCTAATAATCCTCAGTGTCGAATGGCATATGAAAGAAGGTGAATCCTTCGAACCTATCAAATCCGTTGCAACAGTCCGGGGTCCTGCTCGCAATCTCCTCCTTGGTGAGCGGGTAGCTCTCAACACCCTTGCCCGCTGCTCTGGGATTGCTACAAAGTAAGTTTTATTCCTATATACCGGAGGAGTATAAATCAAGGCAGACTGTATAAAGTAGCTCGGCTCTACCAATCCCAAGCCATATCCTATATGAGAGTCATATTATACACTTACCTCTCACTCATCCTTCCCTAAGCTCGGATTTAACAATTTATAGATCCCGTAAGCTTCTTACTCTCGTCCGCTCAGTAGGCTATACCGGTATCCTTGCCGGTACACGGAAAACCACTCCCGGATTTCGTCTCGTCGAGAAATATGGTATGCTGGTTGGTGGTGTTGACCAACACCGCTACGACCTCTCGTCAATGATAATGCTAAAGGACAATCATATCTGGTCTAAGGGGTCTATCACCAATGCAGTTGCTGCAGCACGCTCGGTAGGTGGCTTCGCTGTAAAAATTGAGGTTGAGGTCCAGAGTGAGGAGGAGGCAGATGAAGCGATTGCGGCGGGAGCGGATATAGTTATGTTAGATAACTTCACGGGAGATGGGTTAAAGGTTGCTGCTGCAAGTATCAAAGAGCGCTGGTACGGAAAGGGGAAGAGTGTGCTGCTCGAGTGCTCTGGAGGCTTGACAGAAGACAATGTGAAGGGATACTGTTGTAATGGTCAGTATTAGTGAACCCGAGTGATATTTGAAGGAAGGGTTGATTACTGACTGCGAGTAATACAGATATCGATATCATGTCTACAAGCTCTATTCACCAGGTACGAAAAGCTTCCCTCATAGTAATTAATTCAAATACTATAAACTAATTCATTAAAATTTCATATAGAGCACTCAACACGTCGACTTTTCGCTCAAAATCGACCACTAAATAGATTTGTTTTTGTAGAAAGCATAATTAAATGGATTCAACTAGAGTGTGTTATCCTTTCGTTTCTATAGAGAAAGAAATATAGAAACAAAAATACAACTAAAGCCTAAAATAAAAAAACCAAGTAAAAAGCACTAAAATAAAAGTTACAAACATACCATCCTCCATCTCAAACTACGTAATATGAGTGAGGCCCCGGAAAAAATCCCTAAATATCAACAGTTGAAAGTGCATTTATGCAAAGGTAAAAGGAAACAGTAAAAAATCAAATCCAAAGTATCGCCACTTTTAGAACCTAGACCTGTTCTAGAGCGTATCATTTTCCCCAACCAACAAACATTAATAGAAAATTCGTGACACCATTATTAGAAATCCATATCCGCTGCTAGGTGGCATGTAAAATAAAACAGAAAAGGGAAAAGACTAATCACACAAGAAAAAAAGTCCAGACACAAAGCTACAGACATACGTACCCTTCTCGCCGCTATAACGGTCAACAGCTATTATTAGTGTTGATATCGATAGTATCAACAGATGACACAGCATCTCAACTTCCTCCACCTTGTAACATTTGAATTACTAGGTACTGTGTCCCCAGGTTGAGGGGGGTTCGTGACAGGTTCCTTTTCGTTCTCAAGGCCAGCCACGGATTGCTGCCTTCTGCTAGAATTGAAGACCGCGGTTCCGTTCCTGGCGGCTTCTCGCGCCGCCACAACGCGACGGACGAGAACTGCTATTCGTCAGAATTGTAAGAGTATATAACATGGGACGATTTTGAAACGGGATGTGGTGGTATAGATATGAAACAGATGGAGATACGGAATCTGAAACAAGATCGGGGTGCCTGGGTGTGAATGGGTACTTACGAGCAAAGGTCTCCTCAACATTGACGATGTTGCGAGCGGATGTCTCCATGAACCTATCTCAGGAAGCCAGGGTCTCAGCCAAATACGTTCGTCCAGCACATACCATCATGACAACAATAGCATTCACAGTTGGCCCCATTCCATTCGTCCCACTTCACCTCCACAGAGGCGCCGAATATTCTGGGAATCTTGGTAGAGCCAACTGAAATCGCTCTCCGCTACCCAACCCAGAAATGAGAACTTGAAACGCACCCGCAATCATGACTCCTAGCCCACGCGAGACCCTCCTGCGATGAAACCTTCCTCGAGTTGGCAAGATCACATTTATTCCCTGCGACAATCTTCACATGCGGTACAGCACCCGGTTGCAGCTGCCGCTCCTCCGACTCCATCTCTATGATGTCGTTGAAGTAGTCGAGCGCCAAAAGGGAGTCGTGGTTCGTGATGTCGTAGACAAGAAGGTACGCGTCCGCTGCTAAGTTCTGTTGTGCCCATAGGCCACGATATCTGCGGTTGCGAAAACCCCCCGCGTCAGTTTACTGCAAGATAGTTTTGGCATGTGGAGGTGGGGGTTTACTCTTCTTGTCCGGCAGTGTCTATAGAGAAGTAATATGTTAGCATCCGTCTGGTCCCTCGAATTTGGCATGCTGCCTATATTTTAAGTGGCTAGGTAGAGAGGTGCTATTAGACATACCCGTCAATGCTAATTGGTACTCACGACCATCGACACTTCGGGTCACGCTGTAACTGTCCTGTACGGTTGGATCATATTCATGTGTCCACTTGCTACGGACGAGTCGGAGTGATATTGAGCTCTTTCCTGCAATGATTCCATGCCACAAACCAGCGGTTGGAAATGTCAGCCCAGCAGTCCTTCCAAGCCTTTGTTTATAATAACGGAAAAAGAAATATATATATGTGATAGTTGATGAAAATGGCTTGGAGGTGCAGTAAGAGGCGTAATTTACTGGAGTAAACCAAAGGAAGGGATGGGAAATCCGCACCAGTACCACCGTCACCACAGACCGTAATCGAGATCGTTTCCAGCATCTTGAGGGGTTTCTCCGTATTATATCGCCTAGTGATTTGGTGGAAGTGAAAGGGGTGCCAATGTGTTAAAGGTCGGGGACGAAGTTGACGTTAGATTCCGACTATCGTGGCCCGTGAGCTGTGCCTCAGAGTGCCTAGAACCTGGGCAGCGGATCCCACTGGTTTCAGGACCAATTCGAAAACCTTTTCGAATTGAATCACAAAGTCACAATCTGGCCAGAACACTCAGGAGTGAAGAAGAGGACCGACTCGCCAATTGAGGTTCCTACTCTTTCCTTCGAGAGTTCCTATAGCTTGTATATACGGAGGGCAGAGTAAACGCACAATATCGCGCCATGATGAACACCATGGCCTGCATATTGCTTCACCCCCTGTTTGCTTTCGCTTAGATTGCATCTTGCAGCTCAGCCGAGATAACACGCGCAGGAACAGGGTCCAGGGCAGGGAACAAGGGCGTTTGCCCATGTCCTTATGAGGGCTCTCTCCTCCAGCCAAATACTCTACTTGCAACGCCGAATTATACTCTCTACCACTTTTAGTCTTCGCTTGGGAAAAACGTCTACTGCTGCTTTTGATTTGAGGGTCTCTGGTTCATGGCTGTTTTTGTGTTCCCGCGGCTGAAGGAGCGTTTTTTTTCCCTGAGTCTCCGAAGAGGGATAGCTGCCGTCCATTTCCAGTCTTGGCTGTGGTGAAGTGAACGCGTGTTCTATATCCATAGTACATATCGAGAGGAACTCCCCAAAGCAGACGCTGTTATCGCTGCTCTATGTATCCCCCCGCGTGCAGCGGGTGTTCCAACTGACCCGATTGATCGGTACAAATACGCCCACAGTTACTAAGTTACAAGAGGAAGAAGAGGGGAGAGAGAAAAAACAAATATTGAAGCCCACTCGTCACGTAAAAACCATCCGAAGTTTCCTTCCCTCGCTGTCAATGCCGTTCCTGCCGTCTCTGGCCAGACTACCTAGAAGTACATACGTACCTATGCACAAGTAGCCTCGTTGAAAACTTCCAATACTTCATAGCCCCAGCCTGAGAATCCCTCCCCCCCCCTCAAAAAAAAAGACGAAAAACGAAAACAGTAAATTCGTCGCGTTGTCACTGGGCGCGTGTAACGTAACCCCAGGCGTATAAGGAATTTTTGGGTGATGAAAACACGACGTCAGTCTGCATACTCTAGTCCAGCCCAGTCTGGAATTCGTACCTGCACACGATCGCGGCTCTGACGTGCCGGGAATATGTAAAGTTCGATAAACGAGTGGAAAAAAGGAAGCAAGGTGGGTTTGAAACCGAAGGATCCGAAAAGTAATATTTTACCGGAGCTGGGGAAATCCTATGGAGCCCAGCACCAATCCTATGGGCAATTGCCTGAGTGGGGGCTCAATGTACAAGTAAGGTTTGAGGCTCTGCAGAGCCCCATACTAACCCGGTTTGAATATCCCAAAGAAAGGGTGTGGTGGTTTCGGTATTGTTTTTTCCGAAGAAGTACTATTTAGACCTATCATATTGGGCAAAGATAGCATATACGGCAATCCCCTCTGTATATTAAGTGTCCATGGTTTTAATTAAACATCCCGAAATGAACTTTGGCGTTTTGGCTCACTTCGCTTACTCGCGCTCGCAGCTCTCGACCGTATGCACATAATGGGACAGTCCAAGCCTGGCGGGTGATGCGGGAGGGGAAAAGCTTGTTCTTATCCTCACGCCACCTTGTTTCAGAATACAACTGGGGTAGGAGGCGCCGGGGAATTTCAATACCGTTAAGGATATCTTGCATTGAGGGGCTTGATGAGGTGCTGTTGGTGTTTTGATAAGAAGTGCTCATGTGTTATCTTTACATAATTAATATATATTTATGATTATATGGGTGGCGCAGCCAGTCAAAGGCCTCAATATAATTATCTGGTTAGTTAATTTGATCTAATTAATTACATTTCCTCGGTAATCTTGTGTTATAAGTCGCGCATGTTCATGCAAGATAGTGTTGAGTGGATCTGATTAAAAATGCATGCTGTTGGTGGTAAAATTATATGGTACTACATGGCAGGTTTAGTCCCTATCTTATGTTGAGAAATATGATTGTGTAAGGTAGGTTCTACTAATTAAGAAAAAGCATAAAATATACTAATTCATATGTGAACTAGTGACTAATGCAGTGACTTGATATAAGCCCTACTAAAATACAGATGATCGCGATAATCTAAATAGGACCAAGGCCATGAAAAACTTAACCCTAAAAACTCACTGATTTAATTTTTTTCGTAGAGTGGCCCTGAAGATTCCCCTAAATTTAAGCTAGAGTACGAGGGCAGGTCATTGCTCCCTCCAGCCAACGCGACTGATGGCGCTCCAGGCTTGCCACTTACAAACATCCCTTTAAACAGCGTTTTAGAAACGCCTTGATCAATCTTAGACCTAAATGACTTGATCGATCTAACCATCTCTTTTATTTCCTCACATTTATTTATTGCCGTATGATTACTATTTTTCTTCGCCATTTTCGTCGCCTTGGCGAGGGTTTTTTCGATATTTTTGACCCGCTTATTAAGGTACAACGAATCATTGACCACCTCCCAAAAGCTATCTGTCCCCGCGTTCTGAGCAGCTGTATAATCCGCTTTTAGGACTCCTAGTGCCGT
The DNA here is from genome assembly GCA_033030425.1 of Verpa conica. NCBI lineage: Eukaryota > Fungi > Ascomycota > Pezizomycetes > Pezizales > Morchellaceae > Verpa > Verpa conica. The sequence continues at coordinate 825,768 of JAUFSD010000008.1, read as the reverse complement.
CATAATGTCCTTGATATCAGACTTCAAAAACACTAATGTCATATCTCGAGCGCCCTCTACCATACACATGAGGATTTTGAAGGTGTAGAAATTATCAATAGCAGTTACATATTTACTTAACTCTCCAACTTCGGAGGCCATGCGCTGATCGCCAGGGGTTGGAACAAATTCATTAATGAATTTTGCGACGCACCTATGGCGCCTTGCGAGATAGCTGACCTCAGGGCACATCCGAGAAAACTGGAGCTTTCGTACGTTGGTAGGGACCTGTGGAGGTGTGTGTTCGAGTTTGAGTTCCTGTAGGGATTTAGAGATGTCCACTATGTCCGTAAAGAAAAGCTTGAGGGCGGGAGTAGTGATTGTATAGGGCTCTGTCCTTGGTTCGCCGAGGGACCAGATTGGGGTGGTCGGAGAGATGTACCTGGTTCCGGGAACGGGTGTGGCTCCTGAAGTGTATACAGGTAGATTTCCCCCCTTGTTATCCATTTTTAGGGACTGTAGGTTAGCTATATGGGTGATTTTTGTATTTGAAGTGGTGTAAGTCGAATAAAAAAGTAAAGTAGCGAGAGAATGAGTTTGATAGGGGTACTGGTATATATAGGTCGGGGGGAGCTTCAAGGTAGAATCTCTCAATTCTCAAGCTGATTGTTTCATGGTAAATAAAGAAAGAAATACATAAGTGCGAGCTTGTTTCGATAGTATTACTTAAGTTTAACGACTATATAAATTAAAACGGAACCTTCCTTTGAGGCCGTTTAACCCTATTGCGATTGCTTTGTTCTAGGTGTTTGACCATGTATTATATTTCTTTGTTCTTCTCAACCATTATGATACACTATAAACTGATCATACCAAGCTTTTGTAACTTCACTAAATGCTTTCTACTTACATGCCCAAGTTTCAACATTACGGTTGTGGCCAGAATAGAGTTTATTTCGAGGACTTTGATGCTGTCAGGAAAATGTCGGTTGAGAAAGGCAAAGATCTTGATATGTGGTTTTGCGTGTAAGTTAAACCACAGCTTGTTTTATGTAAACAGCTTGTCTATATCTGAGGAGGTAAGTGTCACATGATATCACTCGTACTTTCCCTCTCACTCGACCCAGTTACTGTATGATAGGGTATACTACAAGCCTTAGCTATTGGTGGCAAAGCATAAGGTAATGAAAAGCCTCTATACCAATGAATGAGCAGTAGATTTTCTGGCCTATTACCCGCAAATACCCTCTAGTAGGCGAGGTACTTTTCCGATATCTCAGGGATTAAAATTACTCCTAACAAAAAAAATTGAGCTCTTAATCTACGGAAAATATCACTGATACTGAATCTCAGTGGCCAAGGTCGTGCGACCGGTACTCAGATCAGGTTAGTTATAACAAAGCTGCATATATAGTCCGTTGGATAAACGAATCCGCCAGAAGGAGCATTTATTTCGGATATCTGGCAAAAAAAAAAAAAAAATTTCCCCCAATCACTCATAAGAGCAAGCACCTGACAAAAATAGAATATACGGCAGTCATTTGTGACATGAGAATCATTTTTACCCTTCCTAAACTGTTGAACCTTTAGCAAGGGCATTATTCCCTGGATGAGAGTTCTCGAGCATTCCATCCACCCGTCACCCAATAGCCTACTGAGCGCACAGGATCTCGGGCTACTCAACGATCACTTATGATATTTATATGCACAAGTGTTTATCCTTCCTGGGTTTTAGAGGCTAAATATCAAAGTAGTTCAATTTGAAATTTAGTGGGAAGACTCTCAGCATATAACCATCCATCTTTAGCTCATCATGATCAGCCTGTCTGGTGTTTCGTCTCTTCCATGCGTGCATTGGTCCGACGAACTCAAGTCTTCTTTGGGATATGAGTCGTTAATATTGCATGGCTGATCACTCGTTTTCGTCCAATGTTGCTCGGTGCGTGATTGCTTGATTTAGAAGGAGTAACCCTTGCGGCACATTACTAAACGAAATGCAATCAACGCTTCGAGAAACTTAGGGACCATCGCATAAAACGTACGCGTCACTAAAAAATAAAATAAAACGAGATGCCTTAACCTATAGCCTAAACGTTCTAAGCTCATCAGGAAATTATGATGAGCCTGTAAATTCCTGCGACAAGGTGAAAATTTCTTCAAAGATTTTTGTACAGCTACCGCCCCCAAATACGGAAGAATTAGTGGTAATATGGACTACAAAGTCGTACGAATGCACAATGATATATACTTGAAGTGCGCTGGCGCATCACAAAATCTCACCCATATTTTCATATCTTACGTAGCAGCTCCGCCGTAGTTCAAGCAATGCACATAAGTAAGGCGACCTGAATCGCACTTTCACAAGCCAGCTAGCTACAGGGGAAACATCGTGGTCCCATTCGAAACGCTGGTGTGTTCACCATGACGACTTTTGGGCCAATTTTCAACCGGTTGAGCCTATCATTTCCAGCGTTGTTAGTAACGAACAGAAAAACCGTCATAAGCGAGGACCTGCATATGTGCGACGGGCCATCGGTTTACTTCACTTCTGTTGTCGATTTCCTTAGAGCGAGGTACCATTTAGAAGTGTCGGCAGTGCGAGTGATATCGTGTGATTTTATGTAACCGTAATCATCCATCTCAGGGCATAGATTACCAAAGAGATAACGGCGAAAAGTGCTCTCACAGAAGATTCTTCTTGTGGATCAAGTGGATTATATTGGACCTATTACTTTCTTATCTTCCCTATTGAACGCTATCATGGTAGCTTTAATCACAGTAAGCCTCCGTCACTGCTTTGCTCGCCTGGAAGCATCTGATGTTGTGTCACAAAGTTCAAAACTGCACTTTGCCAGCGTTCAGTAATCAAACCTTGGGTGAATGATTGGCAGTGGGAGAAGGTTATCCCGAGACAAGCAGAAGTGCTTCCGTGGTTACATCCCCCCTCCTCCAAGCCTGTCCCGATAATTTCTTTAGTCTCCGGAGTGTCTCTAAAATCACTATCAACAACAGCCTTTCCTTGCTTTGGAAACCCGAAACCTCAGCTCAGAAGAAAGTCATGATATCGCTACTGGCCGCTTTAAGACTGGGGAACACGGGTCCGAATTCAAGTCGCCAAAATAGACCGAAAAATCGGGTATACCGCGCCGTGCAACTAGCGTTTCCTGCAGGTAAGCAAAACAACACTGATAGCCTCGATGACGACGTAGTATGGAAAGTGTGTCTAGATCTCAATGCCACCCCCCCCCAAAAGACCTGCGACAGAGCTTCAACTACCCCTCCCTTGCCCCTCCCTTCCCATCACGAAAAAAATAAAATAAAAAAGAAAGAGACGACGTCTTCGAATCTGAGAAACCCTTCTTGCATCTCTCCACGTGCAAACTGCACCTCACTCCGAGGATTGAAAGGAAAGGCGGAGTGATACTCGCCGGAGCTTAAAAAATCCCCTGACTTCTGACCTGTAAAAACATTTCTTCATCCCCCTCTTTAGCAGTTCCAGCTCTCAACAAACAGCAACATGACCCACAAAAGTTAACTGCAATATCCCAATTCTTCCTATTGCATAAAACCCAAGGAATCCAAGACCCGAGTCCTCAGGCAACCGTCCCAAAAAAACGCGGGGTAAAAAAAATAAAGATAAAATATAATCCGACCCAACGCACCCATTGGCTCTGTACTGATCGTCAATAGCAACAACAAAGATGGCTATCGGTATTCGTGTGTTTTACGTGCACGATAGCTCGAGTACAAGATTCCCAATTGATTTCTTCTTCTTTTCTTTTTGTTCTTTTCTAAACTCTCTATACGCATTTAAAAAAACTGCCGAATGACGAATGGCGTGCCACGTGCGGCGTGCGCGAGTCCATACAGGCTCCTCCGTCACACATCACATCACATCACCTCACCTCACATATCATCACATGGTGCGCACCCCGCATTCAATACCAGGAGATTCAGTGGAGAACCTGGGAGGAATAGGACGCCGCCGTCACACAAAAAAAAAGATCGTTTATCAACTTTGATGACAACGACTGAGACGATGATTCTAAAAAGAAACTATGAAGAGGAGGAGGGGCTCGAGGGAGGGGTTGTAGGAAAACTACCGTGAAACTTCGACGTGGGAAACAACTGACAGCAATTCTGGTATCGAAACACCCCTGGTATCGGGTTGGCCATTCTGAGATGCAAAAAAAATCAGGATATTGACAAAAGAGTCATATTTCGTTGTATTACGGATGTAAGAAATACAGACACTGCAACTACAAATAATCCCTGATAGGTGACTGGTATTTTTCACTCTACGTGTACCCCCCCCCCCCTGCAAGATACCAGCACAGCATAAGATGAACTCGGGTTTGGAAACAATAACACCACTGGTATGCCTTACTATCCTCGCTATAGACTGATTTTTCCCTGACCTAATTCCAACCCACAAGCTCAAACACCAAAAAAACGAATGATATCGAACCAGAAGAAAGCAGATGAGATACGCAAAAAAGCATGATATGTAAATAATGAATAAAAAAACGGGACAATAGAATTGAAAAAAGAGGAGATAATCAAACCGGAATAAAACCCCTCTACCCTTTTCTTCCAAAATAAAAAAAAAGAAGAAACCGAAAAAACCAATTTCTCCCAAGCTCATGAAAAAGCCCCTGGAACGCCAGCATGATCTTTCTTCCCGCGCGCCCCTTTTCTTCAAACATACAAAAAATAAAGAAATAATAAAAACCCCGGATTCAAAAAATCAAACAATGATAACGCGACTTGCTACCAAACGATAAAGCGTACACTTTTGATGACAAATTTTCCCTAATGCATAAACACATTTTGACACATTGACACGTCGACGCCCCACGTCACAGCTACTCGTAGATCAAGGGTCTTGACACAGCCGACCTAGAGTTCGGATGTGATGAGGAAGCGATGCACAGAAGGAGGAAAGAGGAGGAAAGAGGAGGGGGGGGGGATTGATGATGGTGATGAGGTGGAGGATGCGGAGGTAGTAGTAGCGAATGAGGGAGAAGGTGAATAAGGAAGGGAATATAGCACAATGAATCAAGGAAATGGTACAATATAAAAAAGGAATAAAAACTAGAAAAAGAAAAAAAATAATAAAAACTAAAACGCTCAATTCTCAAGTACCGTTCGTCGTCATATCCATGTCCACAGTTCCATTCATGTTCCCATTTGGTGTCATACTGCCACTCATACTCCCATTCATGTTACTATTTGGGGTCATACTGCCGCTCATTTTACTATTCGGTGATAAAATAGGATGTGGTTGAATGGGTGTCATTGTATTGTTGCTACTGCTCGCAGTGCTTCCTCGTCTCAACTGCTGCTGAATGGGCGATAGTGGTATCGGGTTCATACCCGTTGGTTTATTCGGTGATGACAATCCTGGATGGGGAGAGTCTCCAACGGAATGCGTTGTGATCGGTGAGCTTTGCGTGGGACTCGTATTTCCTTTGTCGGAAGTTGAGGTGGCAGTCCGCGGCGATACTCGACCAATCTTTTGTAGCGATCAGCACGGACTCCGTATACCACGACAAACTCGGCCTTTATGGCAGCGGTTGCTGAGTGGGAGGATGGGGGAGGAGGTTTGGGGGGATTGCTTACGAGTTTGGCGTAACGCAATCCACAAGAGTTGCACAGATCTCTCTTTCCACTTGGCCCTCGTCGCCACTCAGGAGTAACCCTTGTATGACAATTGGCACAATCCTTTTCGAGCTGATCTACGCCCTTTCTCCGCTTTCTCTTCTTCCTGAGTGCGAGTAGGCTGGCGAGCTCTTCGACGAGTCTCTTGTTTGTCCTTTGCATTTGTCGTAGTTCAAACTGCCAACTAGTTGACCTGGTGGTCTTGAGTTCCTCAAATAAATTCTCATCACCAGTGCCGTTTTCTGCGCTATTTTCTCTTGAATCATGAGCGGGTGTCGTTTCACCAATATTCTTGACGTGTGAAACCTGAAGTGGTGACCGGTTGCTCCAGTGAGATGGCGTGGATGCTGCTGAAGCCATATCCTTAGGGTTTGGACTTCCTGCAGAAGCTCTGGTATGCTTCAAAAGCCTTGTCTGGGCGATTAGGAAAGTTGGCTTTCGGCTTTCGGTACCGTCTCCGGGAAACAGAGTTGTGAGAGCCTGCAGGAACTGGCCCCTCTTGTTTTGAATCTCATGTTTCACCGTCGACTTGATTCCCGCCCTTGCCTGTTCTAATGCTCTACCAAGCTCATGTTTTGAATCCGGTCGCATGAGTGCCTGAATGCTCGTCCCAGTCATTTCATCTGACTCTCTGTCTAGTAGAACCTTGACGTTTGATGAGACAAAGAGAAACATCCCACTGGTCGACATCTTCGTCCATAGTTCATTTTCCCCAATTCCTCCTGTAGACTGAATATCTCTCCATCCCAACTTGTAAACCGGTCTTTCTCTTCCAACCAAAATAATGCATTTTCTTCCCTTTCCTTGCTCAGTATGCAAAGTCCCATGACTCTCAAACCATGTATATCCACTGTACTTTCGGCGAATCCGGAAAACTACATTGACTGATGTGCTGGTAGATGTATCCTTTAGATCCCTGGTAACTGGTACAATATCGCTCGGGTGGCAAACAGCCGAAAGGCTAGTTCCAACGAGTTCTTGTGGTTCATATTCCAAAACCTTCCGAATGCTCGGAGAGCAGTACAAGAAAAGTCCCTTTAAAGAAAGCACGTGGACAACGTCATCTGTGTTCTCTAATAAAACTTTGTCCAAAATCCTCTTTGAGTGGAATTCTGATTCGCCGGTTCCGAAAGAGGTTAAAACTTGAGAAACATCGTCCCTGGCCACGGTCAATCCAGATCTCTGATCCATAACTAAAGCTGCGGATGCCGGTACGTAGGAAGGCAGTTGGTTGTATTGATAGTTGATCGCAAAAGATCCGTCTGGTCCTGTCCAGTCAGCTCCGTAAATCGCCAAACTTTAATAGGATGTATATTACTAGTGTCTTACCTTTATTTCGGTTCATCATAGCACCGGGCTGTTCGACCAAATCAACTTGGAATCCAACAAAGTACACAATCTCGGGTCCATCCCATGTAATCGGAATCATAGTCAAGAGATTTGTAAAGGGCTGTCCACCCTTGCGGTAGTTAATCAAGGAGGTCTGACCCTCCTTCTTCGCATCAATCTGGTTCTTGAGGTAGTACACTGCATCGTCGTCTACATACTTCCTCTTGACACCTTGGGGACACTTGCCATCCGGTGACTGCAAGAAACGGCAGTTTCGCCCGAGAATCTCGTGTTTTGTGTATCCAGTCAAGCGTTCGAAAGTGGCACTGCAGTAAACAATGGGATTGTCGAACTTGCGAGCATCAGTTACGACGAAAGAGCATGAAAAGTCCACTGCTCCAATGTTGATTTGAGGGTTGGGTCTATTGGCTACTCGGTACTAATTTTCCGTGTCCAATCCACATCAGCATCTACTTATGGGAGGAATTGGGTGGAGCATCTATGTAGAGATGCGAAACACAAAAAAAATAAATTAAATGTCTAACCAGGACGCCTAGCATGTCAAAGCCAGTTGATGAGTATACGTTGTCCGAGAACATTGCCTGATGCGCCTTAATACCCATCGGAGTATACGCTGAGGATGGACTCATCCCTGCCAGTGATCGAAGGTCAGATCCCATGGTTCCCTCGTAGTAGGCAACGGATAGGTATTTAAATGACCCACCTCCCATCGAATCAACTAAGACTTGATCCATTGTTGCACCCGACATTTGGGACATGTGCATTTGAGTCATAGGAGATGAGGTTAAGGAATCGACGGACATTCGGTGGGAGTTTGGTCCAAGGGGACTGCCTGGCATTTGTGGGCCTACTGGACTGGGAGGAACAGATACTGTGAGGGAGCTAGTCACGGGGCTGGAATGTGAAGTTCCCGATAGAACTTGCGGATCGGCAAACATCGAGGTCATCGAAGATTGCATCTCGGGACCCGAAATATTGCCAACACCCATCATGCCCACAGCGCTGAGTTCGGGGGTCGAAGAATCCATCTCTGAATACGATTCCATGGTCGTTGGTAACCGGCCCATGTCGCTTCCCATCTGGCTGAGTTCTGCAGTGCTGTACGCTGACGGGCTGACCATTCGAGAGAATGAATCTCCGTGGTCATTCATAAAATCGATTGCATAACCATTAGCCAGAGACCTTCGCCGCAACTCGCGAGCGTTCTCTGCTACAATTTCGTCCATACCGACTCCTACCATGCCGGGTGTTGAAGCTCGTCTGAGGCCAGGCCCAGGCCGCTCGACGGGACTAGTCCCGTTCATTCCTCGGGGACCTGCATTTCTGACAGCCATGGTATGGGGCATCGCGTACTGGGGAGAATTGGAAGCGAGATAGCGATCCAGTTCATTCGCATCTAATTCCATCATCATCATCGCGAACCCTAGATCAACCCCGATCGCGCTCAGATCGGAAGTGTGAAGGGAACGGAAGTGATCAAGGTGTCGTCACACCTTCAAATAACTGAAGGCTGCTGACAATAAGTCGGGGGGGGGGCTCAGAGTAGGGCCCAGGTTTTTGTCTTGGGGTGGGTATGGTTCGGAAGGTTGGGGTTGGGTTGGGGTAAGTAGGTAGGTATGGGTGAGTACAAGAGGGAACCGTTGAGGGACTTGCTATTACTGCTATTGGGAGAGAGGGGTGTGTTCTGAGGTTGTGTCTCGGGCCAGGAAATGGGTAGTAAAAAAAAATTGCAACAAGAAATAATACAAAAAATGGTTTTTAGTATGGGATAGGCAATTCTTGAAGGGCAGCAGCAGGCTGTTCTAAGAAATCTGAAATCTCAGATCAAGCAAGCGAGATTTGAGAGCGAGGCAGTGAGCTGTGTATGAGGGAGTAGAACAGGCCCTGGTGGCAAACACTTTGTGATGAAGAGTTCCGGCTATCTTGGGGGGGTTATGGGGGGGGGTATGGGGACCGGGGGGGTGTGGATGGATGGGGATGGATGGTGAATATGTGTGGTTGAGGGTGGGCTGCCCTGCTGCTGCTGCTAGTTGTGGTGGGTGCTGCTCTGGCTGCTGGCCGGTGGAGTACTGGGGGGAGGGGAGATGTACAGTGGAGTACTCGAGGTATCACCGGCAGCAGGGGAGGGGAGGGGGGGTAAACGGGGTTTGACTGACGCTCTGAGACGAGACGTGGTGTGGACAACTGAAGGCACGCGGTAACGAGGTATTCTGTTTGGAAAAGCAGCGAGCAGCGAGCGGCTCGGGCGTTGCAGAGAGGCAGCTGGTGACGCAGATCGATCGGGCGAAACAGGACACAGGGTAAGGGTTGCGCTGACAACTTCTGCAGGCTCAGGCTCAGGCTCACCCTGCGGACAGTTACGGGGCAGGCGGCAGTCGAGAGGTAGCGTAGAAGCAGAGGGCAACGTGATATGGGAGATTATGTGGAAAGATATCCGGATGGATAGATGGATGCCCTGCTGGTTCAGTATAGATCGGCACACCTAGTCGAGGTTCTGTGTTGTTGCGGCAGAGTTGCAGATGTGAGGGAATGGGCGTGGTCTGAGCTGCGGTTCGCTCTTCAAGCAGCAACAGTTATGGAGGCACGGAACGAGTTCGTGTCCTGTCGAGTGCGATGATGTCGGTGCGAATCGTGATCGTGGAGTGAATCTGTGATTGCGGGGATGGTGACACTGTTTTGTTGTTGCGGCGCGTGGTGATCCGCTGCTCTTGCGGACCGATATATTCGGAGAAAAAGGAACTCAGTGGGATCAATGGATAAAATATTGCTTGCCTGGGTACTTACCGTGCTTAGGACGACCAGAGACATAGAGAGACAGAAAAGGCTACCCTCCACCTTAATCCCCCTCATTCTCTCTCAACCCGCGTGCGCAGACAAAAAAAAATGACAGAAAGAGTGGCCAGGTCCTTAATCCGTTCCTTCATCCGTCGAACCAAAACTCAAACGGGCTTCGTGTTTCGTTCGGTGCATGTGTTTAAAGTAATCCCCACTCAATGTTCGCCTACTACCACCCACCCGCTCAGAGTTCCCCACGACATTACTCTTCCATCCCCTCTCCACCCCCCCTCCTCCCCATTTCCCCCATCAGCACCAAACCCGCCATTAGTGGTCGGAAGCGTGACAGTTCCCGGCGGGCCAATGCCGTGCGCAGGGGGGGTTTTCCATTTCTAAAGTGCATGTTGACCCATTACATACGTCTTATGTATGGCCCATCGAAGGTAGGAGATCCAAAAAAAAAATATCCACCATCACAACCCACCCCGCTACCGGAGAGGAGGATAAATTGTTTTTCGCAACACCCGGTGCCCGATATATCCCTCACCAGGTACTCTGAATTTCCGCAAGGGAATTTTGCCCTCCCGAAGACGGACGGACGGACAGATAGAGCAGACAGCTGTTTCGCTTCGTTGGCCCTCTCCGCCGGGTCCTAGCAATAGCCTATCAGTTGTCAAGGATAGGGATACATACATGCTGTGTGAGGCTCAGCTTTTTTCTGTACCGAATTTTTGTGCCTGACGTAACTCTTGATCAAGGAAAGCAAAGAAAGGAAAAAGGAAAGGAAAGATTCTTAGAATATTCTCCGTCTGGGTACAATAAGGCACATCCCCTGTTCGCCCCACTCCGTGTTTCCATCCCAGAGTGAAGGGGAAAAAGAAATTTAGGAACTGCTATTCACAAAGAGAGAAAAAGCGAACGAACCGCTTAGCTGCAATGATTATGACTGCATATTACGACAGCAATAGCGACAACAATGTCAAAAAAGGCCCCCCCCCCCGATTGCATACATAATGATTTCCAACCGCCCAGAAATTAATCGGTCATTTATCCGGGTATCCCGCTCTATCTTTGTTCTACCCTATTCTCTCTCTACTACTAAATTTCCCGCTCTGTGCTCTAACAATACTGGCTCTCTGTCCTCTAATTCAGAATCACCAAATGCTCTTCAATTGCACACACGAGCGCGTCAATTGTTTCCTTCGTGGTTCGACTGTTTACTACCGCCCGGAAAAATTCACCGTACCTAGGGTCCGGCGAATAATCTAACCGCACAAACACAAGAAATGAATTATTATTTACTTTCCTCGGAGGCAGGAAATTAAGCCTCGCAGCCAGCATAGGCCAGGTACGCGAGTAGCGGGAAGAGGGTGAAAAGAAATGGGGAGATGGGAAGACACTTACCAACCATGAACCCTTTAGCCACTAATTTCGTAGCAATTGCTCTTGTCGTTGTCGTATTCCTACCAAGCCAAGCCAAAAGAAGTCAAAATCAAGTTTAATCCCAAAACCATTTTCTCTTCCTTTTAAAATCTCTCGCGGTAAGCGCTCGGTGGCAATGACTTACTTCTTTGCATTGTCGAACAATACTCCTTCGGGAGTGTAATAGAAACACCTACATTTTTATTTTTTATTAATTCAGTCTGGGCTCGAATTTCACAGCCCCCGAGTGGCGAGTATTAAAGCCACGACTAGACGCGCAGGAATTGATGATCATGGAGGAATGAAGGTCAAGTGACGTAGGAAAAGAGAAACAAAAGTAATGACACTTACACTTGCAAACAGGGTGGTGGATTTTCAGAGACGAGGTGGAAGTACGTTTTGCTTTTTAGCAGGTTCGCAAAGTATGCCGCCATTTCGAAGGCGTGGTCGATGCGCTCTAGAGTAAAGCGTTAATCATTTCTCTGCCCTAGTGCAGCCGGCCAATCGGGATAGTAGAAAAATATAATTAATGCAGGGATTATCCGCATATACATGCATCAGGACTCAACAACAATTACGAGGAGCGTACCTTGATAGCCATCTTTACCATAATAAATCCAACCGAACGCCATCTTGAGGGAGTCGCCACGACGTCCACAACCCATAGTCATCTGGGCTAGGTCGTAGATCTCATCTTCCCCGTCCTCGCTTTCATGGAATAGACTGCACACCACATTCCCCGCAAGTTAGGAAAAAGACCAACAACCTTTACAAACTTTTCATGCCGGGGTATATGAGATAGATGAAAATAGGGAACCCCGTCCCAGCCTGGCATGGATAAACAACGGTAGATTCCGCCAAGCCACCCAAAAAGCTTCAACCTCAAACATCATCACACAATAAGTATCAGAAAAGGGAGGCAACACTTACTATCCGGCCTTCAAATTAGTAGCTCTCCAGAATTGCCTTCTATCCCCTGTCAATAGGAAACTGCAGGTCATAGGCACACCCAACATTTTGTGAGGATTGACAGTCATACTGTCCGCCATCTCCACACCTTTCAGCCTCCATTTCTGGTTCTCACTGAATATCACACTTCCACCCCAGGAACCGTCGACGTGGAACCAGAGGTTGTGGGTTTTACATACGGCCGCTATCTCCGGGAATGGGTCGAAGGAGCCTAGAACGGTGGTGCCGGCGCCAGCATTTACGTAGAAGGGAGTATAGCCTTCTTTTTTGGCCTTGATGACTAGCATTTCAAGGTCTGCATGGTGGGTCAGTGATCCAACCACCAGGTCTTGAAACGGCAGTAGTTACCGCTGGATGGTGATTTTCAATATCACATTTCTTTTTTGGGGGTCATAACTCACCATCAATAATCATCCTCCCCCTCTTATCTACTGGAACCTGCCAAACTGCCTCACTCCCAAATCCGCAGAGAATAGCAGCCTTCTCAACACTGTAATGGCCATGCACGCTCGTAAACACGACGAATCTATGCGCACCGTTTCCTTTGGTCTTGGTATCGGGGAACATGGAGTTCCGGGCGATCACCATGGAAGTGCTATTTGAGGCGGAGCCGCCAGGAAGTGTCACCCCCCCAGCATTGGGGGAGGTGAAACCAAGGAGGTTGGCAAGGCGGGTGGTGGTGGCCTTTTCGATTATTGTGAGTGCGGGGGAGACTATGAGGATGCGTCAATTCTTCTACTCCTTATTATTTAGGTGAGCTATTCTATGAGGGGAATATCGTGAAGGTTCTGTGGGAGAGTTCAACGATACTTTGTTGGGATAGGCTTAGGCTTTGAGTTTCAAGGGTTTGAGGAGTGGAAATGCACCTTGGTATACATGAACCTGGAACAATTGTAGGAAAATCGTTTTTTCGTCAGTTCTATATGCTGCTAATTTTAAACTCGAAGCTATCATCCCCACTAATATCATGGATAACACCCCATGTGAATTCCTACCAAGTGAAATAAAGGATTCACAACCTACATTCGTATTCAAGATGCTCAGCACCAGCTCACTCATTACCCCTACTGGGTCCGTGCAAGCGTAAAGCTTATCCATAAATCCAGGATTCCATGTATTAACCGAATACCTCAATACCTTTTTCACTACGGTCAACAATCCATCTTGGCCCCTTCCTTCACCGCTCGGCAAGTCAAGATCAAGAACCGCAGATAGTTCACGCGGCGGCAACGGGTCAACTATTAACTTTCCGGGTCCTGCGCCGGTGTCCGCAGTGGCTATAAAAGATTGCAGCTCAGGTTGAAGGAGTGCGAGGAGCTGTGGTACAGGGGTTAAGGCGGTTAGTTTCCGGAATAGTAATAATAGCCCGTTAGGATAAGGGCTAGGGTGGGTGGGTGGGTAGGTGGTGAGGTGGTTTGGCATACCTGCCCGACTTCCTGTGCTCTTCCACCACTCGGGAAACCGTTTATGGGGTTAATTATACTGGATGGCATGATGGTGTGTTACGGGATTGGGTAGTAACACAAACAGGCAGGAGAGAATTTTTTTTTCTTCTTCCCCTCTGTCTCTCAAGATGGAGATATGCGGAAAAAAAGGGACAGGAAAAAATGCGTGAAGGGGGTCAACGGGGGTGTCTACGTTGCGGCGCAAGATAGAGAAAGAAGAGGGAAAAAAAACAGAAGTCACTCAGTGAAAGTGAGCTAGTGCGGCTGATTCATAGGTTGATGGCGACATGTGTAGTTGCTTAGCTAAATATCATAATGTGGAGTTTATAATATATCCCGGTTAGTCCGAGGAAGAAGAAAAAAAATTGTTTTGTTTCAACCACCAACTCCCGTGTTCTTACTTTTTGGCCCACATTTTGTGAATAGATTAAAATACTCAAGCTGCGCTATTGCGTCATAGTCGTCCCAACTTTTTATTTTTCATTTTTCATTTTTCATTTCATTTTCATTCTCATTCTCATTCTCATCCTCATCCTCGTCCTTATTTTCGTTTTTATTTTTATTTTTTGTTGGACCCTTTTCCTTTTTCCTTTTCCTTTTTCCTTTTTTTTTCCCTCCCTTTCTTTCTTTCCCTTTCCTTGTGGGTTGGTCGCTGCCCCTGTAGAGTACTCTAAAGTAGGGTATAAGTATGAGTAAGGCTAGCCTGACCGACTGACATCACTGGACAGGGGTTATGGGTAGGGGTTGTAGATAACGCCCATGTCAATGGAGACGACCAACACTCGGTTTTTCTTTATTCCGCCCTTTTCAGCCATCCTTCGTAGCCATCCTATTCAACCCCCCCCCCCACTATATACAACCGCCTGTGTTTAGCCGTATTGGCAGACTTTATTAACCCGGGCTCTCACGCAACACGCTGTCTCTTACTCGCCGCTACTGCATTGGATCCTGTCCTCGGCTGCCCGGACGCTACCCTCTTAGCAGACCCGTGCCGTTCCCGTGCGAGCTAGTAAACAGTGAAAAACATCGGTTGTTAGCGCTCCACCGAGAAGCGTGAGGGGAAATACTCTATACTCGGCTTACCTCCAGTGCTGTCTTTTTCCGTTCTCCTCCCTGAATCTGACCCTGACCCTGAGCTCCTCCCCCTCCAGATGTATTATTAAGCTTCAGCGCTCCCACACTACTACTGAGCGACGCTTCCTTGGCAAGGTTGAACCACTCATTCCGTCGGGTCTTGTATTTATCCATTGACCAATTCCGCCATACTGTTCGTCCGAAAAAACTCTCTCTAATCTCCGCCTCGGCGCTCATGAGCTCCATCGCGATGGACTGCTTGTAGTTCATGATCCCGTTCGTCGCCGTCCACGCTGCATCGACGATATGAGATCCTCCCGGGTGAATCGCGAGCTCCGCCCACGATCCTCGGAGGAGATTGAGAAGCTTCCGCTTATCGGGTGTTGTTGAATGCGGTGAGAGTAGGAAGGATTGGATAACGTGTGATCCTTGTGGGTGTTGCGATAGTCCAGATACTGTAACTGAGGTTTGCACAACGAGAGATTTGCAAATCATTCTGTGGAATTCGCCAGGGAGTTGGAGCATTGATTGGGCCAATAGAGACCCATGACGCTGTTTTGGCTCCCGCCTAGGCCGAGGAGGCTCCTTCCCTTCTTCTACTTGCTTGGGCACAAGTGCTTCGGGGGTGAGGACAAGCATCTTGAATATTAGTTGTTCAGATGTACAGTTGTAGGCATCTGAGATTGCCTATGGATCGGGAAATAAGTTAGCGATAGAATAGGTTATAATTTCAAGTCTTTTTTTGGAATGACAATTGGCATACCTTCGCAATTTCACTTGCATCAACACTCTGCTTCCCACAGCAGTCTATTAGGGTTTTGATAACTGTAACTTGCCCTCTCTCTATTTCCCAATCATCAGCCATCACTCTTATATCTCCCATTCTATAGGTAAGAAACTCACCGATCATCCCGCCAATCTCCTTCACAATCTCCTTAATAGCTTCCTGCAGGACTTCCTTACTCAGTTTTTCTAAAACCCTCACCACGACGAAGCCAGCAGTCTCATTTCTTGCTAAGCTTCCCATGCGCGTTTTAAAATGTGATTTGTAGAGTTTCTTGAACTCCTTCTTAGGCGCATAGCTCACGATCTTTTCCGCCAGGTGACTTCCGACAGGGTCGTACAACAGGTTTACAAAGAAACTCGATGGCTTCTCTTCATTGTCTTCGCCTTCTTTCTCACCACTTATGCCAGTAAGCTTCCCTAGCAACGTCACCTCCTCTTTCCCCTTTTTCCTCTCATTTCTAGATTTTCGCATCTCAAGCTGTAATAGCACCTGTAATGTAGGACTGCCAATCTGGTGAACAGCCATAGCCCGGATATCTTCAACGCTCAGCCCAGCACCCACGCTCCCTATAATTCTCTCTAATGCCTCAGTGAAGCTGTCTGGTACTTCGATTGTAGCGCCAAGTTCTCGCTCCTCTGGCGGTGCAAAGTCTGATACGATTGAAATGTTCTTTTTCTTCCGACTCTGTACTAATGACTGCGAGGAGGATATAGGCTGACCGGAGAGAATAAGGAGGAGGGCACGGATGGGGTGGGATGCAAACCGGTGGGAGAGGAGAGATAGTAGCTGAGGTTCAAGTTCCTATACCCAGTAAGTATCAGTAAACATAGATAGATACAATGGTTTAGGAAATATACATTAAGCATAAAGAGAAATAAACTCTCCATACTAGCAAACACCTCCTCACCCTCAACCCCCGTCTCTCCTTCCACCACATAATCCGGATCTAGTTCCCTCGACGCTATAACAACCGAGCGCTCAAAGAGGACCTCGCAACAATGAGATGCAAACCTATGCTGTACGAGGTTCAAAAAGTGGCCGGTGAAGACCTTCCATAGTTTCTTGAGCTGTGCTGGCGTCGATAGTAGTATCAGCTTCTCAAGAAGCCGTGAGCACCCTTGGCTACTTGCAATCTTCAACTCTTTCCCGTCGGCTTCACGGTACACATTTGCGATGAACAGGCCTCGCTCTTCAGGGTCATTGAAGGCATTATTTTCGAGGACTTCGTCGGTGCCGCGAAAGTATTCTGCTTCTTCGTCTGTGAGGAGGCCGTAGAATTGAGAATCCTCAGGCTGCGCTGTTTTCAAGTCAATTCTGTCAGTATAGGCTATTTTACTATTTTGACTTTCTCCGGGGGGGGGGTGAGATATAATTCACCACCGTCACTATAATATTCGCTATAGACTTCCTCTCTATCAGTGGTGACCGTGGTGAGGTTTGGGTTTTCTGCTTCCTCGAGTTCGCGCTCCTCCTTTCGTTTCTTCTCGGCCCTGCGACCTCGTTTCTTGATTTCTTTTGGCATTGTAGGTGGATGTGTTACTGTGCGGCGTAGGGAGGATTTGATATTGGATGGTGATGGAGGAAAAGTTTATTGGATGAGCCTCATGTGCTAATGTCTTGGCATCACGTGCGTCGCGCGTTCATCACGTGGTGAACGTGGGTATAGGTAGGCTCATATATGATTATCATTTGGTTTGTTGGGTATGTTTATAAAGAGATTTATAGACCTTATAGACCAGAATTTATACACTGTATTAGGTATGACCTGGTCACGGGGAATTACTCGCTAATTACTAAACATCGAGTAAAATATAAATCTAAATAACATTTATTATTTCGATGAGGCAAGTCTCTATAGCTTTATAGATTAGGATCACAAGAGTACACTAAGACTGCTATTTTTTAAGGAATATGGCATACCTATTCCTAAATGGGTGATGTGCCTACTAGTAAAATACCAGAGAAAATACATGTACGCTCTAGTAAGAGGGCATCATAGATACACATATAGAGATCGAATCAAGCCGTATCTACACAGATAGATCTAACAGAGATGTCAAGAGGCTAATATCAAGTTCACCTAGCCTTGTAGTCCTAGTTACTCAGTACAGCAATGAAACATGCGTCTTCTCTCCATTCTCTATGACCTCCACCCCCCTAGGAGTTACTGATACATGAGCAGCACCTAAAGCTAATCAGACCTCATGGGGGCCTGGCCGCAGCCTATCATTCACCTATTATAAAACCTACTATGGCTCGGTGAGTTTCTCAACACTGATTGGGAGCGTCCGGGGGCTGCTCTTATGTTTATATACGGAGGTATCCTACAAGTGATAGTGTTGGGTTGGGTTGCACAGGATACGAGATAACAAGGATCAGACATATAAAGGCCCAACATAGCGAGGTGCAATTAGAACATTGATCGATCCTGACGACTTACACCATAGTACCTAAAGCTGGAAGCCACCCCTACTTTTCTCACCTCGAGTAATAATGAACTTAACCCTAAGGTTTGGTGATTCTTCCTTGGCCTTTGTCCGTAGAGTAAGGCAAGCGCATACGATGAAGAGCACGCATGCATCAGCAAACCTGCGCCATTACCACCTGCACAGTCACCAGAGCACACGAACAATGGGGGTTTAAGCACGTTCACCTGTCAGAATTTAAGGACAGGCGTAAACACCAAACGAATCACTAGTCAGATCTTGTAAGGACTTTAAGTCCTCTATAGGAAGCAGATTTATCAGCGTGATATCAAATTATAAGTTAGGCTCCTAAGCTCCTACCAGTATTAGCATGGCCTTTGATATTTTATACTAGTGGCAAATGAATATAGAGTGTTTTTATCGCTCGTCTTGGTCCTGCTTTGTACCTTCATTTTAGCTTACATTCATGTTCGAGAGATAGCCAACAACACATAAAAGAATTATATCGACAGGGAGGCTCCTATTTGATAAATATTTACCTTCTAAATTTGCTACGTAAGCTTTGTGGATCTTTTAATATTTATTTATTTATATGTAGGTGATTCTGAGCCAGTAAAGAGGATCCATGTCATATTAGCAGGGGCTGAAAGGCAAGATGAGCATTATGAGTAGGGATATTATATAGCGGTATAGAGGGTGGCATTCCTAGATGTTTGCCTGATATAATGATCCTTTGGTATAGCTATATAGCCTAGATTGATTAGAGCGTAGCATATAATAGGTTCCGAGGAACCAGCTGAAAAAATTTCCTTATTGTAATAAGCGGGTTCCCCTCCCCTTCGAGAGCCTGAGTAGTGCCACTGAAGATGACATGTACGTTAGCTTAATCCAAGGGAGAAAAACGCAGCTTGCAGACTATAATCTAGAAACTTCTGGTCTAGTTTGGAGTCCTAACTAAGTAGTAAAACCTAGCTTTCTGTTTGATTATAGATACTCTCTTGTTCAGCTGTATAGCTCCACCCCGACCTCTTTAGTGTCTTCTTTCTCTTACACCATACTGGTACTATTTGGACGAAAAATAAAGCTAGAGGACCATTCAATTATTGTAGGTTCTATTTTCAATTTTGTAGCGGCTGGTAAGAGTACTTTGTGGAGATCTCTAAACACCTAGGTTTGGTGAAGATTTAACACAATGTTGGACTGTGCAATAAAAGAACTTATTTTACAGATTAGCTATCACGCCCTTATTTCTAGGCATATCGTGCATAAACCGGAGGGAGATAATACCAATATAAATCTTGAGATTTATTGGTATCAATTATAAAAACACCAATTGTTTATAAGTACTTGGTGCCCATAGGTTTTTGCCACATATGGTATATATATGTACTGCTGGTATGTGGAATACTCACAACTCGAGTGAGATACTATGATCATGGTCTCGCTTCAAAAAATTCCCAGTCGCTATTCTACCTACATAGCCTGAGTGGTAGCAGGACTTTACATGACCTGCATGAATGAATGCATTACTACAAAAATGATAAAATACCTAGAAATTGCGCTCATCTGCCTTTCAAAGCAGAAATTTATAGCAGAAAGCAACAAATACAAGAATAGCTAGCAGAAAAACATAAGAAAAAGCCACTTCTTCGCCGCTCCATGGTATCCATATCCAACCCGTTCAATAGTAAAAAAAAGTCCATAAAAAAAACCTAGAATTCTTAATTCTTCATCAATCCGCCCGCCGGCTTTCTCCAGAGTCCTACAGATTCCTTCTCGGCTTCTCTCTCTTTCTGGTTCTCTGGACTGATACTCAATGCACCATCCATGACCCCTCCTTCTCTTAGTTTGTTAATAGCCCTGATAGTATCGATGGCCGCGTGGAGGGTCCTTCTAGCGTTGAAATTCTTTCGTACAACTGGTAGCAAATCCGCCGATTTTCCGAGGTGATCTTCGCTGAGGAATGGGTGCTCAAGGGCTTTGTGTGCTGTCATCCGGTCTTTTGGATCTACAGTGAGACATTTACGAATGAAGTCCCTCGCTATTTTCACCATTAGCACTATATATGTATATAAACTAACAGTTTGATATATACCTGTCTCCGAAACATTCTCCCAGTAGTCCTTCGGCTCAAACTTGTAGTCCGCAGCAAGAATAGCTTGCATTTCCTCCACATGGGAGTCACGATCAAACGGAGTATATCCGCAAAGAAGGAAATATGTGATAACCCCGATTGCCCATACGTCACTAAAGCAAGAACCAAGCCCTATTAGTATATGAAGCCCCACAGAAAAGCGTTATTGGATCCAGAGCCACAATGATCTTAAGGATGAACATACACTGCCTTCCCATGTCCAGTCTTCTTAAAAATTTCTGGTGCCATATATCCTGGTGTTCCGCAAGTAGTAGTTAACACATGGAACTGTTCCTCATCCATGATCCTCGAAAGTCCAAAATCGGCGATCAACAGATCAGAATTATCTTCTGCAGTCCTAAAAAGGAGATTTTCCGGTTTCAAATCTCTGTGTACAATTCCGTGGTCGTGTAAGTAGGCTACCGCCGACAGGGTTGCGCGAATGATATCAGAGGCGTCGGACTCGTAATAAAACCCTTTTCGGCAGATCCTGTCAAAGAGCTCTCCTCCTAGTGCAAGATCGGTAACGAGGTATACTGTGTTTCTCGTAAATCAGCACCTAACTCAATACTCATTTCCTTTTTTACTTCTCTTTCCCTAGTTCTCTATTCGAATAGCCGGGGTAGAGTTTTAAAGGCCTATATACTCGGGCACGGTGCGTCACGTAGGGTGCCGATGCCGGTTGATTTTTCTTTCAAAAAACCAGCTCTCTACTAGGGAAACAAATAAAGTGAACATACAGTTGTTCATGGTTTCGAAGTAATCCACTAAAGTCAGAATATTCTGATGTCCCATAGAAACCCTTTTCAAAACCGCGATTTCATTTCGTACCTAACCAAAAACATCAGCTCTCTATTACCCATCCTACATTTCCACCTCTTCTATTTCTGAAAGCTCTACGAGATATAACCTATCCTGTACCTGCTGCAGCATTCGGTTTGTAAATAAGACTCACCATGTGTTCCCTCCCTGCCATAAGCCTCTTATTGATAACCTTGGACGCATAGTATCTTCCCGTGTCGATATGCACACACTCTTTAACAACACTATAGCTACCGGCGCCCAGAGTCTTCCCTGTCTTGTACCTACACGGTAGAATCTGAGGCTTTGTAGTGCTGTGCGGCGGTGGCTGAGGGGTCTCTGAAATGGTACTCATTATCGCGATAAGCTCGGTTGCGCGAGAAATGCTGGGGAGGAAGTAAATCTCGTATTACTAGATATAATGAACTCGCTCTGTGTGAGAATTGATATAGCGAGGAGTGTAGATGACAGTGAGAGACCCCAAGAGCGGCGGGGAGTAAGAGGGAAGGGAGAGGGGAGAGGAGGAGGGGGAGAGGGGGGGGATATTGCTTGTTATTCTTGGACAAAGACGATGTCAGCACGCAGGGCTGGGTAATAATAGGTACATATATAGCTTAGCAAGGCGCAGGGCAGGGAACTGAAGGTGGCAACACTCTGGTTGTGGTGATCGGCTCCTTATTACAGCGACCGCCCCATCACACCGCTACGCAGGGACAACTTTGACGTGGAATTTATTATGTGTACTTTGAGATATGCAAAAACATAATTTTCGAGTTGAACAGAGAAGAAAAAAATCCCACAAAAAAATTTCACCCCAAACTAAACCCGAACTACAAAAGCCTTATGAAAACCCTTTCCGCAGCTATGGAATTGAAACTATACGGCTTCCTACAAACTCCCCTAGACAAACCACATAGCATGTTTCAACCCATCATGAAGAGGCCTGATGTCTGGCGCTTCGGTAGGCGGCAGTGTGTCCCTACCACCAGACCCCGAAGTAGTTGTAGTGATTGTATGTGTATCCTCACTGTTACTCTCATGGGCACGGGCACGAGTAGAAGCCAAATGAGCGTAATACGCAGCCGGGACTATGTTGTGGTTAATGAAAGGCCTTAAAAAGTAATCCTCTTCTGTGGAGGAGAATGCTTACTCAAGGAGACCGAATTCGTCGCACGACAGTAGGTGTAACAAGTATTGTAGACTAGAGCCTGGAATTTATCTACAGGCATCTTGTTCTCATCATGGATAACATGGTAATGAACAGGGCGAGCAGTGCCCTGAATTGCATTATGCGCAGCCAAATCTAGGCTTCATCAACTAATGTTCAAGAGATCGCAAATCATCAAAGTACAGGAAAGAACTCACAGAAATCGTACTCCGTCGGATGAGTAATGTCTTTTTCGATAATAGTTCCCGGTACGCAATTACCATTGCGATCTTGGGCGAATTTATCGACAGGAAAAAATCGGGAGTGGTGACGTTTGGAGCAGATAGTGACAGTAATTTTAGGATTGTAGTTAGACTGCAGCACCTTGCACGCCTCCCGCATATCGGCTAATTCCTGTTCGATGATATGCTGGTATTGCCCTTCACTAACACCATCACGGAAATAGAAGATACGCCCTGGGATTTTGCCAGTAGACGCCTTAAAAGCACGTAGTAAAGTGCACATGAATTTAATCATGTTTTTCGAGGTGATAACCTCAACTCGGTACCCGTTAGTATTTGCAATTGCGGCGTAACGAGTACCTTGCACTGTGGAGCCAAAAGTTCTAGTTAATAATCATTCACTACTTGAATCTTTTGGCGTGGTATTAATAGGAGAGCTTACAGTCGACCGAACCAACCATCGACGCAAAGGAGGATTTAACCATTCCAGGAGCAGCATGGGAAACATCAGCACCAATAAGAATAGTTGGATCCTGACCAAACAATGGGTGGTCGCTTTTGTCGAGGTAGCTGGTAGAGCCACCCATCTTGGCATTAAACTTCATTCCAACATTCGAGCAATATTGTGGCTTTGCCTGCTGAACGTGCTTTGCCTGTAAACCTTTTTTTATAGTCGTTAGCGATAAGTGAAAGGGTATTATTTGCTAGGGGCCTTACATTGAGAAGGAACCCCGATGTTAATATCGCAATACGCCTTAATCTCGTTGTACGGCTGAGGCGACTTTTGCATCAAAATGAAAACAAGCATCTGCGGCTTGCTGTTGACCCTATTTCCGGCCTTTTTATAAAGCTCAAAAATATTCGTACCCACAGCTTTCTTAGAATCGGCATACATAACGGGCGGGTCTTTTGTTTCAATGATACCACCGTGTTGATTGTAGGTAGTAATGAAAACACGAATGAAGTTTTTTACGGTGTTTTCATCACACATCCTGGTGTTACCGAAAACCATGACACCCCAACCCTTCACAGGAGGAGAGATCTTGGCAAATTTCTTCCCGCGAAGATCCCACTTTCCGTCACGGGGGGCGAAAACCGGCTCGGTAGATCCAACACCATAGGAAATCTTAGGTGTAGGCAAAACACGACCTTGCGACTATTGAGGATTAGTATATAACAAGGTTATTTGAGGAGGGCAAGCAAAGTAGACAAACTTGGATCATGCTGGTACCAATCTCCATACCGTACTGGAGAAGTATAGGGTCCTTCTTCCAATCAAGTTTCGCAACGTTTTGCCCGATTTCCCCTGCGCGGATACCGGGTCGCTATAATTTATTCTTGTATCAGTTGTCATTCAAGATATATAAAAAATAAAAGAATTAACTACCTGAACAGTGAACTTAATCATATCAGCGGTTTGGCGATCATCAAGCTTAAACGGATAACGTTGGCCCTAAACAAATATACATTAGTACTTCTAGACTGAATATAGTTTAGAAAATGCGTACCTCGACAATATAACACAACTCCATAGGAAAGACTTCGTTCTTCTTCTTGGTTTTCACGAGAGGAAGCTTGGGGTACCGAATACGGTAGTTATACTGCTTCCAGAAGTAGTCATTGATACTAATCTTGGTTTCGGTATAACCACCCTCATTGTTTGGACGTTTGAGGTCAAATTTGTAGTTAATTGCGTTATCTTCAAATCCATCAATAGAGTAGGTCTTTCTGACCTCATTGTCCCTTGAACGATGCTTGCAAAAGAAAGAAATACGCTTCATACGGCGAAGATCACGCATGATTGCCCCCTTAGGGCCCTCATTGCCAACCTTGTTAGCCAACTCGTCAGCGGAATCTATATTTCTGTCAGCCAAAGAATTATCAACACAGGTTAGAAGAAACCTACTAATACGCAATAGACGCAAGGCTGTGTCTAAGACGCTTCCCTGGGACCAGAAAACCGTAGTTGCGACGTCTACGTTTATGGTCAAGCGGCCGCCTTGGGTAGCACGAACAGACTGGAAAATTCCCTTCCAAGCCTCAACTCCACGCTCCAGCTCACGTGCTCCTGATTGTTGAAAAAACGAGCGCTTAATAGCAATGAAGTTCTTTGCCGGCGTCTCACGGATAAGATGGTCAAGAAAGTTGATGCCTGCAAGGACATCGTTGTCAAGACGGTATTTTCCTTGGACGAAGGCCTCGACTACCTGAAGCGGGACGCGCGAAGGAGCCTTTGTGATGACCACTTTAAACGAATTGTCGCGTGCGTTCTTACGAGGCCTAGTGTTGCCTTCATCCAAGTCGACTGTAATGGTTGTCCGGTCGCCAAATGGGAAAGGGATGGCAGACCAAGCAAGTTTATTGCCTAGAAGAGGTCAGTAATGTTCATTAAAGACTAACGAGGGAGGACCAACCATCAAATAGGACTGTTTGCCTAGCTGGGCCTAAGGCCGACTGGACCCTCTCAGAGAACCAGACCTTTTTAATCAATGCTCGCTTTTCATCACCTTTTCCAATAGTCACCTATATAAAATTACAAAAACATAGTTAGAGAGATCTATAAAATAGTAATACAAAAATAATTTTCTTACATCATATTGATGAATTGCCCCAGTGGGGAATCTAATGACCGGATACGAATTTAGCGCAATTTTGGCGGGCTTACCCTTGGTACCAAAGCCCGGACGCTTCGGAAGATCCTACAATAAAATACAGCCGTTAGCTATGCTATAAAATAAAAGGGGGAAATCCGTGGCCACTGTCTATCTAGTAAACTAGCACATCAATGTGCCAGCCAGCATCCAGAATATTGGGGTACCAATGATAGCTCCACGAAAACAAGTAGAGCGGGTGGAGAAACTTACGACTTCCAAGGATGTAGACATTGTATTTCCGCTGGATTGATTGTTAGAGGACCTTGTTCGATAGAGTTTGTAGAAGCTGGCAAGTTTACGATAATGGAGACAGGAAGAAGTGATGAGAAATAATCAATGATCAGGAGAAACAAACCAGGTACCCTAAGCTGGAGATATTTTTCTGGCTGGGTGTAGATGAGAAGAAGCAGGAAAGAAGCAGAGGAAGGAAGCAGAAGAAATAGTAATTTTGGGGAAGTGGGGTGAAGAATTGCCCTACGATATGCTAGGGAGAGCCTGTTAAGAGGAAACAGCAATTTAGGATTTGAGGATGAAGAATTGCCCTACGGTATGCTAGGGGGAGCCAGTTGAGAAGACGAACAAGAAAAATTACCCCGCGGTTTAGTGCTGGAGGATAATCTTCAGATGAACGATGAGGATGATGGTTGGGGAAGGAGAGAGGGATGGGGGGGAAGGAGAGGGAAGGAGAGGGTATTTATGGTGGGAGAACTACGATGGGAGTTGCAGAGAAACACCGCAGGTGGAGTAAACACTATCAGCGGGAGAGAGACACAGGGGCAGCGGGCGGGGGCAGCGGTCATGGAAAGACAGGAGCTACCCGCAGCAGCTTTTGCTAGAACGCTCCGTCCGCAATCCAGAAACTTGGTAGAAGAGCGGTGGGCCTGAAGCACGGGCCCGAAGGCTTGGTCGGTCTTCCGATGTCTCGCTTGCGTCGCCAATCTGCAGCTTTACCCTTAACAATTAGCAGCCGCGGGGTGGGGAGACGCGTAGATCACAACAAGGCGGGGCTCATCCACGTTAGTGACATCAAGTGCAACAACTTTTTACGCCAGGGGTGTATGACGGATAACCCCGCTGTTCCTCACGTTTAGGCAACCCGCCAAGAGCAATGCTCAATCACGTGCTTATCGCGCGACACGCTGTCCACGTGCGACCTACTGCAGGGCACATGGGTGATAAATACATAAAACTCTTTAAACTTCGACCGGCGGTAGTATGCTCGGGTGGCAAGAAGGCTAAACGGATCACCTCCTTGCGCAGGATACGCATGTAAATCGCCGTTAACGATCTGAACAATGTAGTGAATTGAATTGGGTGAGGTTAATCCTGCCCAGATACAAGCATATCCCTGGTCATTCCCTATGGTTTCTTCAGGCAGTCAATTGTGTACCACCCATCCTTTTCTTTGCAGTCCTTGAACTTGCAAGACGCCTAAGATTCCAGAAATACCAATATGCTGATCAATGAGACAATAGGCCACATGTTCAAGCCTCCAGTATTTGTTTTGCCCCTTTGGTAATCGAGATAGCCCTCAACGCCGAGACCGCTGCGGCTACTGCTAAGTGTCCAGGGTACCTACACGCATTTACCAGTCCTCCAACGTAACTGAAGATACTGTGTTTTTAAAACTTGAGATACATGACGGATTAATTGAATAGAATTGTAAGCGCACGGAACGCTCGGCAACAAATCAGTAATGCATCTAAAAAGGCGGTCTTTTGGCCTAAAGCCGGCGGTCAGGCATCCAACGTAACTTATAACCAGGATTGCCGAAAAAGAAACTATTTCCCTGTTTATGTGGTTTGATAAACTATTGGCTGAATACCTGTTTATATCACGGAAATCTTGATCATGGGGGTCTCGCTGAGAGTGAGGTGTGTGTATCAAAGATTAAGCCACCAGGACTCAAATATTGTGAGGAATGGAGATGAAATCGAATATGCTACTCTTGTTGGTGCCATTACGCGTGATCGAATGGAGTCGCGCAGTCCGTGCTCTACAGATTAAAGAGAGGAATTATGTTTAATGTTCGGTAATAACCCGACTATCTTGGGATCTTTGGGGACCCCAAAATCGACTATTTGGAAGAAACTACATGTAGGGTTAGGTTTTATGTGTACATACCTCAAGTCATAGAGAAATCAGCTTCAACTACATATCTAGCAGGATACCTCTAGCTCATTGTGTACTAGCACTAACAGACCCTTGTAGTAACCTCCTAAGTCTTTGCCATCCCCGTTCCTAAAAACCCCCCCCAATAGATAAACTTCAAGAGCCTTAACTTAAGGCCACCCATTTATGCTTATAGGGTTGCCACGATGACCAATTTACCAAACCGCGAGGAACATTATACCTAGCGCGCATGTATATGTTCTGGCCCGTTGGGGGGACGTCCCCCCGATAGGCACGTCCCCCCAACGGGCCAGAAATATACATGTGTTTTCACGTAATAATATTATTATATATACAGTCGGGTTACATCATGATATGACAATCTTTAACACATGTCCTGAATAAACTCCTTAGTTCCTTGAGACTTGACTGGTATTGACTGTAAACCCCTCATAGCTTAGAATCTAGGAAACGAAACTTTCCTTGTAGTGGTAGCTGTATAAATGGTATTTTTATATTTCTCTAGTCTTGTAGTTTTAATTGAGTATCTTCAAGCTCGACTACAGATGAAATAGCGGCTATTTGTAATCATAACTACATGTACTGGTATTACTATATGTATGACTACATTAGGGCTGATTATGCAGGTAGTAAAGTGCCGATGTACTCGTTCTCGTCAGACGTTTCCAGAGTACGGTAATGGGGAGCGCCATGCCTTGCCTACATGGTAACACTGTAGCGATTCGTTGATTCCATACAGCCGAGGGCTAAAAAAAACTGAGTTGCTAGATTTTGGCCAATCGCTCAGGCTCACAATATGACCTCGAAGGATAGACATGGCGTACCCTCTTACCAGACTCCAGAAACGTCTGACGAGAACGAGTACCCTCATGAAGCTTGATAGTCAAGTTGACAGGTGCAGTATATGGAGATTGTTTTTTTTTTCTCCATCCAGTAGTGTGGTCGCACTCGTCTGCCTGATCTAGGCTGAACGCCAAGAAACGAGTGATATATCATGACTAAATAATATTCACAATGTAAAGATGCACCCCTCTTCTGGGAAATCTAATAAGAGAAGTAGAGGGGGATAAGCAGGTGGTGGTATAGTTTATCACTTATTAAAAAGCGGGGAAGTGTATTTAGGCTCTCGCGTGAGTTGAATAATCAGTGTGGGTGCAATTGACCACCCTCTTTGTTAATTGTATAAAGCAAGTCCGCCCCGATCTTTTATCATGGTAAATGAAATTATATAAAAAAATCATAAATCATAGGGTGAAATCTTTTAAGTCCCATAAATTCAACTGACTAGACTCTAGGAATATTTAAACTTCTTGCTTACCTACCCGCCGGAGACCTTTATGGCTTTGATTCCTTTTTTAGTGATGCTCGATCTTGCAGGAACAATTTTTCCGCGGCGGAAATATATGTAGCCATGGACAGGAATTCTGAAGAATTCATCACGCCACTATCATACGTAAGCGAACCGTTCTCTCCGGTAACTTTAAACACATATTCACATAGGATAAGGAGCATCAAAAAATGAAAAGAAGAGAAAAAAATTTACAACTAGTCCATGCGTATAATGCTTAATCTGTAAGTCAGCGGCGATGTCCAAGCAAAGAGGTTTGAATACTTATACACAGTCTGCAACGAAGGTCTTAGGTACTGCAAAGACGACTCGTCATGGTCTAGAAGAGAACACAAAAACAAACCGGGATAAAGCTAATAGAAAACCACCTACATTTGATTAGAATACCAATGCTAATCTCGTGTAACGATCATGAGTATGTGCCACTCACTCACATAAAATCATGCACCGTATTAGCCCTAGCTTAGATCAGGGGATTGGGATTAAAACTAGCCAATAATAATAATAGGGATGACATCTCCAAGTCCCAAAATCATTGGTGAGAATCGGAAGTTGATGATAGAATTCGCGCTCGACCTGAATTTTAGCCTTAGAATTACACACTAAAATTCATTATAAAGCTCTGGAGCAGCTACATGATGCATGCTTTGTCAAAAAGTTACGATCATCTGTAAGCAAAGTATTACAAAATTAATACTGCGAAAGAAAGATATTGTATGGCTGCAAGCCCCCGATGCGGCTTCCTGTCGCCAGAAATATCTGATATTACGCCAGATTTTAGCTTCCGTGGGGAGATCTTGAGCGGCCAAGGCCTCACCACTAGACCTAACTCTTCAGGACTCATGTGTGCTTTTATCTATAGTACCTTGAAATTCAGAATAATAATAATATATTTACTAGTTAACTCTGGGATAGTCTGAATCTCTGTCAAATAAAAGTCTTGGCTCCTTCGTTTTTGAGAGGTTTGTCAGGATCTTATTGAATCTCACACTTAACGAGGCTGGTCCTGGGACTTCTCGGCGCCATCACTATATTTACATATAATAAACAGACTCAATTAAGTGCGTCTAACTAAGTACACCCTGTATCTATGAAGACTTAAGAAAAATGACCATGAAAGAGGTGAAAGCAACAAAAAAACGCCGATCCAATCCATTTTCCCCTGGTTTATACATTTTAAGAAAGAAAGGGATGAGGATATCTACACCTATAAAACCCAGACATAGAAATAGCGAAGAAAGAAAGAAAGAAAGGGGCTATCTATAGTATCGCAGAATTTTTCAGTACCTGTAGCGGCTAGCACTTTTATAATTAGTTGAGAAATTAATATGAAGGCTTTGAAGAACTTACTTGTAGTAATTCTGTTCCCCAGACGTTGGTGCCAGACCGTTGAGGTCGACAAAGACCTCCATGTCATTGTAGTAGTGAGGTAGTTGCTGACCTGAAGTATATGGGGCACTAGTAGAGGGATTCGCAGAGGTATAACCAACAGGTGTTGACGGGGATGGTGGGAGCATACTAGGATTGACTACCGTAGCTGCTGGTATTTGTAGTTCATGGCTAAGGTGCGAATAGTATGGAGAGTCGGCAGAGGTGTGAGAACGGGCTGACAAGGTGTAATCGACAGCTGTTGGTGGCGAAGGTGGCATTAAGCTGGAATCCATCCCTTGTGGGTAGTAATGGCCTGAGCCTCGTAGATTGTTTTGGTTCCATTGTGGCTGCTGAGATCGCGAGTGACTTTGATGTTGCTGATTCTGCATCTGGTGGGAAAGTATTTCCCAGCCATCACCTGTAGGCTCGGGTGAGCCAGTGGCCGATGTCGTGAATTCATCCTCGTCATGGTAATATCCGTGTTCATGGGCATCGTCTTCATCTTCAAGGTCGCTGTCTGTAAGGGTGGTGTTGATGCCTATTTCCTTCAATATCTGGTTGGCGAGTTTACCGCTAGCCAGACCGGTTGTAGATTGAGTTTTTGGCGGAGGGAGATTCTTCCTAAGTCGGTCTAATTCGATCAAGCCCCCGATAAGAACCTGGCATTTACTCTCTAATATCTCTACATAGCTGGTAAAGTTCCTGTGTTAGCTGGTGCGCGCCTAAGATTCCCGTAGGGTTTCCAGGAGCAGGAGAGTTGCAAACATACCCATCTGGATAAACCCTACCCTTTGGTCGTTTACGCTCCGTGAAAGTACAGACTTGATCTGCTTGATTGCACCGGTGACATGGGTTGCTGCCATCGCACTAAAACAATCGAACCACAACTTAGATTAGAAGCTATTCCTAGGTACAAGAAGGAGAAGTTTTTCTTTCTACAAAACCAATGGGGAAACACCCAAGGTTCCATTGAAAAACAGTTACACGAAATACACACCTTACTCTTCTTCAATCGGCACCGATCACAGGCTTTTCCAACCCTTTTTCGGTGGCTGTTGCTGCTATGTGGGGGTGTCCCATCGAGCTGATCGTGTGAATGTGGGGAATAATAACTGGGGCTCCCGAGAGAACTCATTGTGTGTCTGAAGGAAGTAGAAAGCTGTATTGAGTGAAGACGGACGTATATGAGGACGAGGCTTTATGATGAATCAAGAGAAGCCAAGGGGGAGGAGGCTCTGCTCTATATAGCTTGTTGATTTTGGGCTCACCGAGCGAATAGGTGAATTAAAATATTGTGAGGCTCGGGTGAGGCTCGGGTTTATATTGCAGTTACCAAATGCTTGGTGCTCTCATAGAGCCTATAAGGAAAGTCATATTGTGGCACAAGCGACTGGCCCTGCTATTTTCTCTATCCTCAGGATAATTGAATCAAACCCAGTAGGCCACGGCTCGGATTGAGTAATCTGGAAAAAGAAATTCTGGCACTCGCCCCAGCACGTGTTTGAAAAATCCCGCGACTCTTCGATGGAGCGTCATGGACAGAATCTGGGTCAAGATCTGTCTTCTGGAATGTGCCGAATATTATTCAGAGCTGTGAAAGCCTTACCACGATACTTCAAACAAACCCACAGTGGCACATAAGGGCTGAAGCCAAAGTACAAGACATTGAAGGGGCACTCAATTCTCGAAGGTCTTTCCCAATGTTTTAGCGTGCTGCTTGGGTTAAGCTTTAGATTAAACCTATTGGGAAGGTCAACAATGCCATGTTACGGTGGGTTTCGTCCCCACAAGCAATGCTCTTCGTGAGAATTACCAATGACCAGCCCCAATTGAAAGACATGAGGGATGTCATATTTAGAATATATGAGGTTGCTACCAGAGTACTGCAAAGTGACGGATCTCGGAATACAAACAAACCCTGTTCGAATCGTCCTCTTGTTCAACATCCGAAACTTGTCTTATTTCCTGTGTGCTATAGATTGCATTGGCCAATCCCAACGGCCCCAGGCGACTTAGCAAGAAGAGGTGCGGCTTACGCGGTGCATATCACCATAAACTGTGTGTGCTTACTTGCTTCAACACCCCCTGTTGTAAGCGCGGACCCCACACCGCCAGCACCCCAATACAAAAGGAGTACTACGCACACATTCTTCAAGACATGGGGGAAAAAACATGAACAAAGACGGAGAAAACGGAGAAGGAAGGAAGGAACAAAAGCCTTCTCGGCATCAATATAGCCAATCGGGTGTATGCACAGGAATAGCATCCGCTAGCGGGGGAGGGCCAGCCGAATATTGCAATCGATGCTAAGCCCCGCCAAATGAATATATCGAGGATTAGCCATCGAGTGCACAGGGGATTAGGGAAGCATTGATAGGAAATCTTGGTTGTGATGACACACACTGCCAGTAGAGGAGAAAAATTCCCCCATAATCGAAAGACTAGTTTGAAACCGTAGATTGAGACAATGAGCGGCTGAGTGCTATGTACTATAGGCTCGAGGACTTTTATGGCATGTATGGCGTACACCGAGAGTGGCCACGATAGGACAGGCACAGTGACACCGGCAGATATTTTTTTTTTTTTTTGGAGTTCTGCGCTCCCAGCGCTGGAAATTGGAGCCTTCAAGCCTACGGTTGCTTGTCGGAACATCACTGTTGGTACCGGTTGCTAGACCACTTCCCCACCTATTGTGAGCCTGGAGGCCAGTTGCCACTGTTGTTTGTCACCCCACCTCAACGCTAGCCATCCCTTCCCCGCCCGCCGCCCCACGCCAGTTACGCCTCCTCCGCTTGATCTCCTCATCCCACCGTCCTTAATCTGATATCTAGAAGGAAACATAAAGTGTTGAGAGAAGGGCAGGGGAATATCACAAAGAACATAAACAAACCTGGGAAGAAACGGAAAATAGGGCCAGAAACAGAGGTAGAGCTTGGAAAAGAGGCATTCAACCCCCCTTCTTAAAATACAAAAGAGGGGAAGTTAATTGCCCACCTACCAATCTCCAAGCTTGTTGGTCACCAAGGTTCCCTAAGAGGACCATCACCCACCCTCACCTCTGCAACCCCATAGTTTCTCCCTTTCCAGAAACTCTCCGGCTATCTAGCAATAAGCTATTCTCTAGCAGCCGATTCAGACGCAATTTTACATAGTATACTGATTCATTAAAAGTGATGGCTGACCTCCCGCCTTACTCGCCTCCGAGTAGCCTGAACACACGGGCGAGTATCGGAAGCCTTCGCGGCGCTCCTCACCCACCGTCCCCGAGGTCTCCATCCCGTCATCCTTCAATCTCGCAGCAGTCGATGGCCGACATACTCTCCAGCCCTCCTCAGCCTAAACAAGAAGGTGGAGCCACCTTGCGGGATTGGAGGAGTGTCAAGGTCGGAGAATTACTCAGTCAGAAACAGTTACGTTTCGTGGATCTTGAAACCCCCGTCGAATCTGCATGTCAGGTATGCCACTATTCACTCAATCTCGTCTGATACCTCATGCGTGCTGCCCGTATCCGGGGAAAAGTCGGGACGGACCGTATGACGTCTTACTTCCGTTACTCTTCCACCGGCGGATTACCCCCGGCTGAGTAACCTTCGAGAAGCCTTTTACTTCCATGCAGGAACTCTATTTTTTAGTCTTTCTTTTTACACTTGCTGACATGAGGCTCTTTTAAGATGCTTATCGACTATGAGCTATCATCTATCCCTATTCGTTCATCTCCTACCGAGCAGTCGGTCTGCGGGACATTCGACTACAGTGACCTGTGTGCCTTTCTTCTACTGATCATGGGTCTCTATCAGCCTGAAGAGGACGAGGACATGTCATCATTCGAGGAACTTGCAAAGAAAGCTCGTGCGGGCTCTACTATTCCCGTCAAACTCGTCAAAGATCTTGGCAAAAAGGACCCGTTCATTACGGTATCCGAGGCGGAAGGACTTTCCAAAGTTGTTGAGATATTCGGAAGTGGTGTCCATCGGATAGCTGTTGTCCGCGAAGGGACCGACCAGGTTATCGGGATGCTTAGCCAACTACGTCTTGTTTCTTTCTTCTGGGAGAATGGGCGAAGCTTTCCTACCATCGACCAACTCTATCCTCGGAATCTACGTGAGCTAAATATGGGCTCTGGTGATGTCATCTCCATAAAGTAAGCTCCCCTGAAAGATAACCAGCACTATGCTGGGGCTTTCGTGTAATACAGTGATGTGATAGACCGGGTTGCCTTAGTAGAATCATGAATCCCGCTTGTTATTCAGCATTATGCTGGATAGATAATATTTGAAAATCGATTGGGAAAAAAGCTGTCCTTTTGCTTGCTTGTGGCAGCGGGAATTTAAGAACCCAAGTTTAGAATTTTCTACGGCTAAACCGGTCTATTAATGCATCCTGCAAGTCACATTTAAGCGATCATATACTAATATTATTTTAGTGGAGACAAGAGGGTTCTTGATGCACTAGAATTAATGAACTCGGAAGGGATTTCATCATTGGCTGTTATTGACAACCAGCACAATGTTATTGGAAACATTTCTACCTGGGATGTCAAGGTACTTCAATACTACAACCATAATGAAATTCCTCCTAAGTTTCTATACTAATACATAGTTATTTTCCAGTATCTCACTAGATCTAGTTCCATGCCTTTGTTGAAGTCCTCGTGTCTTCACTTCTTGTCAGTCATCTTGACAGATAGAGGTCTGAACGATGGCAAAGACTCGTACCCAGTCTTTCATGTGAATTCGCAATCAACCCTTGCACACACCGTCGCCAAACTTGTGGCCACACAAGCGCATAGGTAAACCCGATATGAGCTTGAGGAATAAAAAAATTTCTCTTCTCGCGTACATACCGCTCACAGTATCTCTTTTTTTATAGGATGTGGGTAGTCGATTCCCCCAGTCCCGCGTCAACCGCTCCGCCAACCCCCACAATCCCTCATGCTGTCGCCGTTCCCCCTCCATCTTTAGCGAGCCCTAACCCTCCATCTTCATCTTTCCCTCTGTCCGGACCATCAACAATCAATGCTGGTTCGATTCCTGGAGCGCACCTTAGTGGCCGCCTTATCGGTGTGGTCTCACTCACGGATATCCTCAACCTGTTTGCGAGGAGCTCAGGACTAACACCCGTCGATCCAAATGAGGCAAGGAGACAGAGGCGCAGAAGCTCATCGAGCTCAATGAGGGCGTCCTTCGACCAGAGCAGCAGAAGTTCCATAGACTTACGTGAACTTCGCGAGCAGGCGAGCAGGTCTTCATTTGAGATTCGTAGATGAAGCTACATACTAGCCACGAAATATCATACAGCAAGGGCTAAGCGCTATAGGAATTTTCCCACTAAGTTCTTTTTGAGGTGCGTTGTTAGTTCATTTGTACCATACACGTAGAGTAGGTCGACTCCTCTTCTTTTTTCTTTTTTCTCCCTCTCATTTGCCCGGTTATGCAGTTGGAATTTTCTTAGGAAGAGAATCATTTGATCTCTGCAGTGGGAGAGAGAGCAACAAACCTAGTGCTAAAGGGGCCTAAGACTATGCATATGTCCCGATTAGTTTAGTTTGTTGATGACTTCTGGAATTACAATGGGAAGCACATTTTGTGCGGACATATTCGTCCCTTGTGGGTGTATGACCCTTTGTGAGACATCCTGTGATACTAGCATAGAGAGAAGCTGGAAATGCCAGGATACCGGTGGGGTCCATTTACACCTTAACTGCTGTGGCTGAGCGTCTTGGGCATCCCCTATACTCTACATGCAAGTTGTTATACCTATCGATTGGTGGAAGTAGAATTTGCATGTTAAGGCTCTTCTTGCCCCGAGTGTGAATTTCGTATCAGTCCGGTGTATCATAGGCGATGGCTCGGCCCATCTGCCGTTTGTTTCAAGGGCCCACGTTGCGGCCCTGCGTCCGGTATCCCAGAGGGTCCCAGAGGGTCCCAGTGCTTGAGTCTATCTCATGTGACGATCAAAGCCGATCAAGGAGCTAAACAGGGTGAGGTCATCTCCCCTAAATAAAGGCCACGCTTACAAAGAATGGTAATTGATTATTTGAGACCTAGCCAGGGATTAATGCTCATTTTTGGCTGTATTGGGTGTGGATGTATAATACGCTAACAGATAACATTAGCGCGACGGGAATAATTTTCTTAGCGGCCGTCATCCTTGTCACACGCAGAACCTCGCGACGTCCAACGTCCCTCGCTACAGAGAAATAAACCCCATCACGAGACAGCCAGCCATGATTGTCAGGAATTCACTACTACGGAAGAGTTAGTATTCACTCCAATTGGGCTCCAAGACAAGAGGCGAAGTGAAGTGGGACGAAGTAGGAGACCTTAGTTGCTGACAGTGGAAGTTTGACCTAGGCCGATTGACACCACACTCTATACTAGATGTCTCGAGGGCAGTGTCAGTAGCCAGAAACTTGAGTACATCAGAAAAGAAGAATCAAGATCAGGGAGTACGAGTGATCAAGGGTAATAAGTGGCAACCGTTCACAGCCTCCGAGGCATACACCAACTTTCAGAACTTCAGTATGTTTCACTCTCTCACTCTCTCACTCTCTCCTTTCTAAGACGAACCGGCTCCATCAACCTTGAGCATTGATGCCCCAATATACCCGCATGAGAAATTTCGCTAATCCCAAGATAGAAAATACTACCGGCAGGCTAGGAACTAAAGTTACCCCCCATTACCAGCCCCATGTACTCGTCAATCACCCCCCAACCCCCAAAGACATAACTCTCGAGCTTCTCCTCGCATCCGGTGCACATCTTGGGCATCTTACCTCCCTCTGGAACCCCGGTAATGCACGCTATATCTACGGTGTCCGTGACGGAATCCATATAATCTCTCTTGAAATCATTGCCGCACACCTCCGCCGTGCCGCCAAAGTCGTTAAAGGTGTAGCCCGTAAGGGCGGCGTCATCCTCTTTCTCGGTACACGTGAAGGTCAGGCTCGCTGCGTGGTTCAGGCTGCAAAATTGGCTGGTGGGTTCCATGTATTCGATTGGTGGGTTCCAGGGACAATCACGAATGCGCAGAAAATACTCGAGTGGGGAACCGTCGTAGAGAAGGATATGAGGGATCGTATAGTGTCTGAAAAGCCGATTGAGGATGCGAACCCTATTACACCTGACCTGGTTGTTTGCTTTTCGCCGCTGGAAAATAAGGTTGCGTTGCATGAATGTGCGTTGGCCGGGGTACCGACTATCGCGATTATTGATACCGATGTGGATCCGACGAGGGTCACCTATCCTATCCCGTGTAACGATGACAGGTTCGTCCCTCGGTCATCCTCTGTTCCGCTAAAATTCACTAATGTCTATTCCCTTCACAGTTTGAGGGCTGTGCAGCTCGTTGCCGGAATCCTCGGTAGGGCGGGAGAGGCTGGAAGGAACGCTAGGATCAGAGATGCAGAAATGCAGGTTTCATCTTCATAGTGTGGCTTTATGCAGACAAAAATAGAACCTTAAATGCAAAAACTCGATTTTGCCTATGTATGTATGTACATACAATTGTATCTATAGACATTTATCAAACCGAACAGGTAGTCATCCCTCGTAAAGAAGACTATACGAACGAGGTTATGGAGGAGAAAATGGGGAAGAAAACAAGAAGACCGTATTCTATAGAAGGTATCTTTCCTTAAAAAAACAAGTATCTAGCCCAAAATATCTCTCCTTAATGAAATAAAACAAGAAATACTATGTTTATTTGATCGCCCTCATAGTCATTTCAACCCTGTAGATTCAGGTTAGTCAGCAACTTATAGGTGGCAAGTAAAATGGGGCAAGAGTAGAGCATACACAAAAAACGTCCCTGCAGAAACTGGCATGGCTCTAAGACACGTCGGTGCTAGCCCTTTCCAAAACCCTCCCATCCCCTCCTTGTACCACACCTTCCTGAAGCAATCTGTCATGCTCTTGTACGCTTTATCCCCTCCCAACTTATCCGTCTGCATCTTACTTTTAACCACATCAAGGGGATAACTTCCTAACCAAAGTGCCTCTCCAGCCAGCCCACCATACAACGCAATCTTCCACGCTGGGATGTCCTCACGCTTTACCCTTCTTGATTCCATGTTCATCAAGTACTCAAATGTCAAGAACCAAACTCCGTACGCTTGGGCCTCCCTCAGGATTGTTACCATCTCCCCCCTATAAAGCCCGTGTCTGATACCCCCAGTAGCAACGAGTTTCTTGATACAGTCCAGTGGACCACTGTAAAGCCTTGCATCACCATGCGGCTGGGTCTGAAGACGAATCCTTACATGCTCAATAGGACCCGAGATGACAGAATTAGCAACACCCGCTGCAGCGCCAGCAAGATAGTACTGGCCATAGCTGAGTTCTTTACGTTGGGGGTGCTTAATAGCGTTGTAGTCAGCAATGCGACGGCGGGCTTCGTGGAATGCACCGAATTGGATCGACACACAAGCACCGATGCCGACAAGTGGGGTTAAAGTCCCTTTGTAGAAGGCAAGTGGTCCTTCATTTTTGTAGATCTGAGCAGCGGCGTCAAGGGCATTGGAGTACTGGCTAGAGGTTTGAAGACGAACTTTGACAATATCTACGGCACATGAATCAGTAACAATTCATAGAGGGCTTGACTTTGTCCCGATGTCCAATCTGGGCACTTGAGGTAGGTTCCACACCAAAAGGCTGGCCTGTAAACCGTAATTAGCAATCAGTCAATCTCAAGATTTCACCCAAAATTGCTGCTTACCGATCAAGACCTGGGCAATACCGCCAACAGCACCTGCAAAGAGGTCTTTCAAGGACCTCACAAGGCTCCCCTCGTCTTTTTCCTGAGCCGCCATTATTTATCGTAGATTAAAAAAGGCAACCAGGAGCGACAGAGAGAGTGTGTGCAGCAGAGAGCTCGTTAGTGTTTTTGACAGATATGTCCTAGGCACAGACATGCAGTGTCAAAACAAAACACTAGAGATGAGGTGATCGGCACAACCCCGCCATCACGTGACCATATGGGCAGGTGCAGGCTATTTAGAGTCAGGTTTCACCTAACCCTAGACATAGACGTTAGACTTGCTTTGTGGATACCACTGATCGACATATGTAGTAGAATTATTGCAGCCGAGCCGTTAGTTTTTCCCAAGCGAGAAAACACAGTAAGCATAAGAAGCATACTCAGGCGTACGGGGGCGAGATGTTAGTTGAAACCTTCAAGGCACTCAGCCACAGCAGTTAAGGTGTAAAACATCCCTCGGCATCCTGGCCGTTCCAACCTCCTACAGATCTAGCCAGTCAAATGCTTAAAAAGTGGAGCACAGTCAATGGCGTGACTTTTGCTGTGTTATTCGGCAGAGCTATCCTAGCGAATTTTATGTAACCGGCCGCACTGCTTGTCTCAGATCTTAAACAGCTATCGTGCCCCCCCCAGGAACCTTCAGTCTGCATATTCATATGTAACTTTGCAACCTCTCCAGGGTTCCAAGCTCCGGCTTCAGCAAAACTTCGCACAAGACCTCAAAACTCTAAACTCTGGCCTAACTTCCTCCCGGGTGGATAATCTTATATAAGAAAATAATAGGGTCATAGCCATAGCAAACTTCCAACACCAAAAATAAGTCTTGAGGTTCTTTTAGCGAGATGAGATTTTTTTTCCCCCCCCATGCCCTGGCCAAAACAAAATAGGATCGCCGGCTCATACTCCATAACTCGGCATCAAATCGCTTAATCTGAGAATAACCCACCCCTTACCAGTTTACCTGGTCCGTGCCCATAGGAGGCCCTCAACCATGCCAAAGCCCCAATAGGGCAAACTGGCTCACAGTATGATAACGAATGCATTCCTATAGAGTCTTTAGGTGACCTAGCACCTGGGTTTGGACGGTGGACTAACCACTCTAATCGTCATGCCAGATCTAGACTATCTTTGTACCTCAGA
Source organism: Verpa conica (assembly GCA_033030425.1). Taxonomy (NCBI): domain Eukaryota; kingdom Fungi; phylum Ascomycota; class Pezizomycetes; order Pezizales; family Morchellaceae; genus Verpa; species Verpa conica. Next base: position 786,153 of record JAUFSD010000008.1, on the reverse strand, counting down.
CTCGAGTACGAAATTCAACTTTGAAGGCATACAAGAGCTTAGCCATAGTAGCTATATGTAGTATAGAATATCCTTCGCCGGTATCCGTTTTAACTTTACTCCATGCCTATATTAATTAAACGCGCATTAAGTTCCGTTAAATTATAAAAGCATTTCTTTGGCCCCAACAAGGGTATATAGGGAACCGAACCATGGTAGATGTACTGTATAGCCTAAATTTTTTCTTTCCCCATATCTCGGGCTACCGGCTGAGTTATGGAATCATGGAATATCACTCGTTGGTGATATAAATCTGACCTTTTCTATGAATAAATGGATCAACAATTAGTACATGGAGTCTGACTTATTATTCTGTGGAAATCAAATAGGAAAAATAAACTATAGACTATACAGCTCTATATACATTTAGTATCGAGTTTTTTCAGTTGTGTGGACCCTTGGATATGTTTTTAGTAGTGTGATTGGTTCACCGCTTGGGAGCGGTTCCCCTTGTGGCCAACTGGCCTCCAAATATATCTATCTATGATCCGAGGAAGCCTGTTAGTTGTCTTTACCGGAAGACATGTTACATCTTTGCCTTGTTTAGAGACGCAATACCGGTAATTCTCCTTAGATCATATGCAGATAAGGCAAATGGGTCTTCCAATAATTCTTCTGCAGATCTTTCCTGCGAACTCTTTCGGCTATCTCCGCACTATGCCACACCCTGTTATTTTGTGTCTTATTCGACAGAGTGTACCAGAAACGTGGCTCAAGGTAGATATACCAAATCTCGTATGAGTACCGACACCTAATACATAGGAAACGTATTGCATTTATTTTTAGGCTAGAACAAGGTCTTATGCTGGTATCATATCCTAGAATATCGATTGATGGCTAAAGTAGGGGCTAAGACATTGAATACTGCGTAGGAAAACCTCAGGTTCTTGCTTTTCTAATTTTATTCGTAGCTGTGTCCCTAACCTAGTTTTCTTTAGAAAGTGAGACTTCTAGTCAAAATAATTTAACTCATGGATTGACATGGTGCATCAATGCGAGTTCAGTTAACCTTAGTATAATTATGCATCTAAATGAGTTAATCTAGGACTTTAATCACCAGATCTAGCGAATATTATGAATCTGCCTTGAAAATTTCTCCAGCATGCATTTAGGTGGGGCCGGAACAGCCTGACAACTATTTCTAACGTGAGATTTTCGCGTAACTGCCTGTGGCGGGGAGCACGCCTTAACTCCCCAGCTGTATCATTATTCTTCCGAGACTCCGGAACGGGAAACGCCGAGAGCTTGTAATCCATAGACACTCTGAACTCCCGCTAAAGCAAGGGCCCTCGGCGCGTTATTGTAAAGGGGCATATTTTAGTCAATTCGGTGGCTGTCACGTCTTAATCGTAGTTGGAGATGCGCAACCGTGTAAATAGTTAGGATTAGTGATCTCATCATCTTCCGCCGAAATTGTGCTTACGGGCCAATGAGCTTGCTTTGGGGGGAGGGGTCATTGTGGTTTCTCCAGTTAGATTAATAGTTTGCCCCCCTGCACACATACATGCGGTACTTGTTTGCGCCCAGCTTCTGGCTTCAGATGGCCAAACTGTAAAGCAACATCATAGGACGGGTGCTTGTTCCCTTATCAGCTGACATTCCCAGAACTGAGACTGACAGAAGTCGTATACCACCTTAGAGTGGGAGATCCATGGAGATGCATGGGAAACTGTAGCGGAGCCCCTTTCTTGGTCTCACGGTATTCTCTGCGAGTCATGCATAGGCAAGGTATTTCTCTGGTTAGTCTTAGATATAGTCCCTGGATAGGTTTTTGGGGGCCGCGGTATTGAGGGGAATAGACTTAGTGATAGAATATAGTAGAAAGGCTTGTCCATTATACTCAGGGCATGCAAGGAGAGTCTGAGCATGCAAGTCTCAAAAACGTTGATTAGTCGTAGATTCACCATGCCAGGGCAAATCAGGAGGCGTTATCAACAAAGTCGTTTTCAGGTTCTTGCCCCGAATAGTATAGCCTCTACACAGAAAAATCGGTAGCGTACAAGAGCTCTTAGAGTCTTCGCCAAGAACGTGAAGGGGCCAATCAAGGCCTCGAATACTTTTTACCAGAGGCTCTTTACCAGATTAGGTGGCATGGGCTCCGGTTGGCTCTTGAGTGTATCAGGAAGAGGTCTCAGGCGCTCACCAAATACCTAAAGTTGAGGTTGCAACCGCTGCAGCCGCGGGCAACACATCTTAGCGGCACATACCTACTAAAGGGATCACCACAGCACTAAGCGATCCGCACCTATAAACGTGAACCTACGATTGACTAAGAAAGTATTTTCTTCTTCTCAGTTTAGTAACAGTATTATTATTAAGTTATACATAGTGCCATTTATATGATTAAAAAGCTACTAATACGCTCTACAGCCCTGAAGTAATTGTTAATACAGAAATGTTCATGTGTATTTAGACTAAAGTCTCTTCCCAATAAATAGTTTCTCTATTAAGTTATTTTATTTATTGTGATTGTAGTAGTAGGTTTGATTCTATTGCAAACGACAAGTTAAAAAATGCTAGTATCCAGTTTCCATGGACAGAATTTTTTCTCTAGGGGTAAACTTTCCTCCCTCCATTCTTATAGTATACCCGAAATCTCGCGATTTCTAAAAAGAAAAGGTCTTCTGGCTAAGTGTGGTATGAATGTACTGAGTTAATCATTTTTTACTTTTTGGCATTTTATAGATGGGTGTCCTTCTGTATATATTCGGCCGTATTACCATAGTACAAGTGCCCATGTAATTATTGGGGGGATATCAGGTCGTAGCTCTGCGAAAGATCATGACGTAGCCCTAAGGCAAAAGAATCCCGCAAAATCCGTCTGTTTTAATCCCCCCAGGTTCTTGTAGTTATTGAAACCGCCCTCGCTATTTTAGGTTCGTCAGTACCTTCTCAAGTGGTCTTTAGTGTACTGTCTGCTGTTATGCTGGATATTTGTGATAGGGCCAAAGCATTTTGAATAATCTATTTAGTCGTTCAAAATATTTAAAGTAAATTTCTTGCTGATGAGAATATTATGTAGAAGAATCTGAGGATGTCATTTGTATATATAGGCTATAGTCGAGTCAGAAGTTATGAACTCAGCCCCATGAATTTTAGGAAAATCAAACACCTAGATGATTGAGGTATAATCTCGTCGACCTCATTTATATTTATAGCGGTGAGGCCGTACTAGGGAAACTGGTCTTAAAAACTTGTTTATTGTTTTTAGTTACGGGGATATACATATTCTTTCCAAAAGGTAAAATTCAAGGGTGGCATTCGGTATACGACATTTCTGACACCTTTTTGTATAAGATCTTTCTAGTTCGTGATTGTGGCCTTATCTTGATCTACTACCTCTCCAACTAATAAAGCTGTTTGTAGTGTTGCTCTAGGTTCTCATAATCTTAAACCATTTCTAGATAGTGTTTTTAACGAGCTAGTTAGATTAATATCTTTGTTTACTAATAGCCGCTGTGTTCGACTGGAAGCGAGATGATCGTAGGGTCCAGAGTAGCAAAGGATTACCTAGAAGTAATGTTTAGTCTGAGCTGCTAATTGCGGTTTGGTATCCTATCAACATAGGATAATGGAAAGTAGTATTAATATCTTAGAACTTCCCGGGTTAAAAATAGTTTGATTCAGAGACTTAGATATAGCCTCATACTAGACTTTATATGTTCGTCCTAAGTTAGAAAATTATCTCAAGCCAGTCTACTCTTCATATCAGATGGAGGTATATTTAGAAATTATTTAAGGCCTGTTTATATTTTGGCCACATACTATAAGCATCTATCTAAAGAGTAAAAGAGATTGTGGGTATATAGGACTAAAAATCACTCATATATAAATTTAGGAGCGTTTTCCCTTTGATATTGTGTTGTTTTGGATGTGAAGGACTTGGATTACACGTAAGACGTGGGTTCTGCAAAAGGAACATTGTCTATAGGTTGAGTACAAGACTCATGGGTTAGGGAAACTTGCCCTGATCATGTCTCGAGTGGCCGCGCCAAGCTTCAACCTGTCACTGTTGGGCTGCCAACTCCCAACAAAGCTCTTGGTACATGTAGCAAAATTCTTTGGGGAATTTGTAAAACAAGGGAGATATTTAGTAACAAAGGTATTCTAAAGGGAAACAGAAGTCGAATATCAAATAGAAATCTTGATATTTTAGAACATGAGTACTATATACCTCATGTGTCTTTTTCTACCTGGTTCCTACCCACCTAATTTAATATCATGACCTCGCTCCTACCGTTCCCAACAAAAAAAAAACGTGAAGTAGAAATACGCAATGACCAATGAGCTGAAATGGACTGAATGACCGACTAACGCGTAATGTAGAAGTTAAGGCTGTCATGAAAAAAAAATAGTAGAACTTTCATTAGAAAGTGAGAATTACACCTCCATGAATCTTATCTCTGGCATCATCGCTCACTCGCAGTCCACTTCTGGCCTCTCAAATTGTCTGATCTCAGGTCCGATACCTTATTTATAGCCTTAGGAGTTGGGCAACTTTCTTCTCGATGAGCGCTTCATCAGGGAAGGACAAGGCCTCTATTGAATACGTCAATAATGGATAGAGCGAAAACACGGTAAGGAATGACTTACCAAGGCCAATAGCATACGGTGTTGGGACTTCAGCACCAGTAATTCTCTGTTATAATCTTTAGTGAATGTCAATTTTAGAAGTGAATTAGGGGAAACGGTTACCTGAGCAGGGGCATCCAAAAAGTCAAACATGTACTCCATGCTCAGTGCCAAAATTTCACTAGTGACACCGAAGCTAGGGAAGCCGCTCTCTAGGGCAATGAGGTGATTTGTCTTCTTGACGGACTTGATGATAGTCTCGACATCAAGAGGCTTTACTGAACGTAGGTTGACAACCTCGACCTCGACACCATACTTCTTCTTGATGTTCTTCGCCGCTGCTAGTGCTTGGCCAACACAGCGGGACAATGTAACAATTGTAACATCCTTTCCAACAAGCTCAATCTTGGCCTTTCCAATCTAATAGGGAACAAATCTTTAGCCATTTAAATAAAAGAGCTTAAGATTTATAGGAGACTTACAGGAAGAACAAAGTCACTTTTCTGAGCTTCTTCAGACATAGGGAATGTTTGTCCATATAGAAGTCTAGGAGTAGAGGGTAGTCAATAACATATCACTCGGCCTCAAGAATGCTTTGGGGCCGTACTCGTTCTCAAGAACCACAACCGGGTTAGGGTCTCGAATGGCAGCCTTCAACAAACCCTTTGCGTCCTCAGCACTCCATGGCGTAACTACTTTTAGGCCAGGAATGCTTCCATACCACGCAGAGTAATCCTGGATTGAGTATTAGTGTATCCTTTAAATAAGCTAGGAAACTAATGAAATATACCTGTGAGTGCTGGGCGGCGACACCAGAGGCAAAACCATTAGGACCACGGAAAGTAATACTGCAAGGCTGGATACCACCACTCATATAATGAGTCTTGGCTCCAGAATTGATAATTTGATCAATAGCTTGCATCTATCAAAATATTAGAACTTATACTTTATCACTCATAAAATTCGACTTACAGCAAAATTCCAGGTCATGAACTCGACTACAGGATTAAGACCAGCAAGGGCAGCTCCAACACCAAGACCAGCAAAACCATGCTCCGTAATCCTATTATCAATAATCAGCGAACTGAATATGATATCAGAAGGGGGATATAATTACGGAGTGTCAATAACCCTTTTATCACCAAACCTGTCCAATAGTCCTTTGGTAACTTTGTATGCTCCGTTGTACTGCGCAACTTCCTCACCCATGATAAAAACTTTCTCATCTCTCTCCAACTCCTCAGCTATAATAATTATTGTCAGCGATACCTATCTCCCCGCAGCTCGTCAATTGCTGAAAACGGCAACGTACCAAGGGCTTCATTCAAAGCATCTCTGACAGTGTAATCTTTGGTCCCTGCACTGGCCATTCCTCTCTGCTGCTGCTGTATTCTCAAAGCTGCAGGGAAAGTCGTTACTCGGGGTACACTGGCAATAGGTCTCCGGACAGCATGGCCGGCGATGCGCGACAAGAGAGACTTTGTAGGATTGAAGATCATTTCGAAGGAAATTCTTAAGTATAGAGAGAGAGGAATTGAAAGTGGTTAAGAAGATGAAGAGAAAGATGAGAGATATTTAGATGTAAAGAGATGGAGTGAGTGAGAAACTCTGAGGAGGGGAGTAACGGGTGGGATTGATGGACCAGGGCCGGGATAGGGAACTTTTTCGCCTCATACAGACCAGGCTAGACGAAGGTCCAGGTTGTTGGGTTGTTGCAGCTGCACCGCCACTAGGGCTTTATTCTTCAATGACAAAGAGATGTGTAAGTTGCATGACTGTGGCTAAATTTGTGGCTCACAAAGCTGACAAATGCGTGTTACCCAATCGGAAGCCTGGTCTCTTTCGAAAGACACCAAGGGGCTTTTCCCTCCTTCTTTCATCAAGCCGCCTTGTCGCCGCCATCTTTACACCATCCTATTCTCACGACATCTTCCTTTGCGTTTCTGACGGCCTATGATTCCCTCAACTTCGCTAACTTAATCATCATTACGACATCTCTCAACGACATATTTATCGGATTCATCTATCATAGGCGTTGTTCTTTCGCTTTCCCATCGTTACTGCTCTGGTTTTTTATTTTTCTCGCCACGCAGAGAGTTGGCACTGGTCAGCGTCACGCGGGAAAATTTGGGAATAAAGTCAACTATCTTCTAGGTCTTCTAGGTTTGGAGATACGCGGGATATATAATTTGGGCTCTTGTCATCTACTTGCTTAAGTTTCTCTCACATCCAACCGCGTCACCTCCGTGTTGAGGGGTTCTCCTTTTTCATTTTGTTATCAGATCTTTGATTTTTACCCGGGAGAAAAGAGAGCATATCCTTCTTGTCAGATCATTATTCTGTTTATTCCCCTCCTGTTTCTTCTATCAGCAGCTCTTTTTTCTTCGGTTGGGTTATTATTTGTTTGGCTTTTAAGGGTTTCGGATTATTGTGTTTCATTGGTGCCCTGAATCGAAAACATCATCTCAACGAAAAAAGGAAAGAAAGAAAAAGATTGGCGAGAAAGCAAAGAGTTCTATCCTGTGTAGTTCCGGTTTGTTCTTTTCCAGACCGACTTTCCATCATTTAGTTTTACCCCTTCCTATTTTCCCCGGGTCACTTACGCGAAGTGGTATAATCAACCTCTTTTTCCATTCTCATCAAAGAAAGTTAAACGCATAGCTCCATTCCTTGAAAATCGTTCATTGTGACGAGCGTCACGGCCGATTGTCACTATCAACAACAGGGAAAAATTCGTGCCTTTTTTTTTTAAGTGTCAGGAACTGGAATCGCCATTATGTCTTCATCGGTATTTTTCAAGTTTAAGTCTCAGCAGGAGATGTCGCGGGTTACTTTCGACGGAACCGGAATTTCAGTGTTTGAACTTAAACGGCAGATCATAACCATTCATCGATTAGGTGATGGAACGGACTTTGATTTGGCGATTAGTCACCAAGAAACACGCGAGGGTATGTTATGTAGCTGTGGACCAATTATTCTCAATTTTGTCTGTGTAGTGTAGCTAACTGCTCTTTGATACTTAGAATATGATGATGATACTACTATTATCCCACGTTCTACTCCTATTATTGCTCGTCGTCTGCCTCCGAGTAAACCCGGTCGTGGAACTGCACAGCGATATGTTAGTGGAAAGATGCCTATGAACGCACTTCCTAATGCAGGTCGTCGGGAAAAGAATTTTGGGAATGGTCCTACTGCTGTGAAGAAGGCAGAGCCTGCTCCAAGTAATGGTGGTAATTTCCCTGGTCTGAGTAGTGGCGGGGGAACCGGTGATTCTGAAGAGGATAAGATCGCTGCGATGTTTCAGGCTTCGAGCGAGCAATGGAATAAAACTCAAGAACAAATGGCCAAGTGCGTATATAGTTTTGAATATGATGGACTTTTTATGATTTCGTTATCTTTACCATGATTACTGACATGTTGCGTAATTGCGCTTTATAGTGCTACTCCAATCCATCGTGGAGGGGGGGGCCAAGGCGGCTTCAAGAAAGGTAATGCACCAGCCCCTGCTCACCCGCCGCCAAATGGGTATATCTGCTATCGTTGTGGTGAGAAAGGTAAGAACCACACCTAAACTCCGTCCTTTTACTACAACACTAATGAGTGGAATATAGGTCATTGGATTCAACAATGCCCTACAAATGCGGATCCGACCTTTGATGGTCGTACCCGAATTAAGCGTACAACTGGCATTCCCCGTAGCTTTCTCAAAGCTGTCGAGAAGCCCCTCCCGCCATCTGCCGACGATGAAAATACTACACCCCATGCTAACACCACTTCTGTCATGGTAAATGCGGACGGAGAGTATGTCGTAGCTCAACCAGATCAAGCATCTTGGGAGTCTTATCAGAAGAAGGCTGCGACAACCGCAAAGTCTTCTGCTCCGGTTGGGAATAAAGAGTTACAGGACAGGGGAATTGAGTGTCTAATGTGCCATAAGCTCATTCGTGGTGCTTCTAAGACTCCTTGCTGTGGGAAAGTGTATTGCGAGGAATGTATTCAGACTGCTTTGTTGGAATCGGATTTTGTTTGTCCGAATTGTGAGGCTAAGGATATTCTCTTGGACTCTTTGGTGGTTGATAACGAAACAAGAAGTAAGGTTGAGGAGTATTTGAAGGGAAAGGAGATGAAGGATAGGGAGAAATCAATGAGTCCTTCTGTAGCATCTGGGCTTACTGTAAAGGCTCGGGATGGTTCGAGTCTTGCTGCGAATGGGAAAAGTCCGTTGTCTTCTGCTGTTTCATCTGTCAGTTCTTCATCTGCTTCGAGGAAAAGACCTGCCGAGGATGACCTAGGGCCTCAAGTCCCTCGTGGGCCTGCTGCTATGAGAAACACACCCCAGTACCAACAACCACCCCTGCAGCAGCAGCAGCACCAACCTATCCCTAGTAGTATATATGGTGGAAATGGACAAATTTTTAATGTGCAACAGCAAGGGCCACAAGCGCAGCAACAACCATTCCATCAACAGTTTCCCCAACAGAACCAACATCAGAATACACCACCCCCACAACAACAACAGCATCAACAACAGCATCATCAGCAGCAGCAACAGCAGTACCATCATGGGTATAACCAATATCAACCTAGTATGAATGGGATGGATGCCATGAATAATGGGATGCATGGTATGGATAATAACTATTATCATGGTAATAACGGCAACCAATACATGCCCAACGGTCCTGGTCCAAATGGTATGATGGGTATGAACGGGGTGAACGGGATGAATGGGATGAATGGGATGAATGGGATGAATGGGATGAACGGGGTGAACGGGATGAACGGGATGAACGGGATGAACGGGATGAACGGGATGAACGGGATGAATGGGATGAACGGGATGAACGGGATGAACGGGATGAACGGGATGAGCGGGATGGGTGGTGGGATGAACGGGATGGGTGGAGGAGATATGAGAATGGGAATGAACGGAATGAATAACATGGAGGGGGGATACATGAATCCCGGTATAAATCAAGGAATGGGCATGGGTATGGGCCCTGGTATTGGTATGAACGGGATGGGTAGGGCAATAGGCGGAGGTCCTCGACCGATGGGCCCGAACGGGAATAACCAGATTATGAACCCATACATGATCCAACAGTATCAACAACAACAACAAGAGGCAGCGCGGGTGGCCAAGTTCGGGTATTTCCCAAACCAGCAGAAGACTGTGTTCAGCGAACCCTTTCCGAGCGAGGAGGATAGTCCATACATGAGGAAACCAGTGAATCCACATCGACACCAAAGACCTAAAAGAATCCGCCCAAGTGACTTTAAGGCATTAGGCGAATAGTATATTTACATATATTTCTTTTTTCTTTTCTGTTAGCGTTTTTTTTACCTATCTTATAGTTTGTATTCTTTTTTTTTTGCAGTTTAGGGGTTACCTCCTCTTTACCATGTTACTTATCCCTTATAACTTTGGGACGTTCTAAAACGTCTCTGTGCATAGAATAGAGGATCTGACCCTCATAAAAGAAAAAAAAATACTTTATCAATGTTGAAATATGGGGATGCATAGTGTCTTTTATCTTTTATCTTACCTGTCGCTCTTTCTTATTCCTTTGTCTTTCTACCCTCACTAGTGTTGCTTTGTCTTGATGGGTTTGGATATTGGTCATTCCTACTGTAGGAAAAGTTGTATTAATTTAAGAAAAGGCTTATGGAAGGCGAGATGACTGTGGGTGGAGTATAGGCGCGAGAAAATATTTTTTGTTATCATTTTTCTTTTAAATGTGGTTAGCCACACTATTGGGTGGTTTATTTGTTTGTTTTAGGTTTAAAATAAAAATAACGTTTGAAAACTATGTGAAGATGAGAGTTATCTTGATCTGTATTATGGATCCTGTGATCTATAATAATAAACCAAATGCTAGTATGGTTCCTATATTTACTGCACAGCAAAAGCAACCATTGGGGCTGGGCATGAGACTAACCAAATGTAAATTTAAATTGCTAGCAAAATATTCTACGTAGTTCCCACCACGCTCGACGGGGGTGTTGTTTTATCCTTTATATTCATAGGTAATCACTCGGCTATAGATATCTACTGGATTGCTTGAGGGCCATAGAAATGATGCTCTAGTGAGGTGGTATCTTAGGTATGTCTTCTAGGGAGAATCACACTATATGAAAGATATATAGGGACCTATATATTCACGTATGTAGTCTATCTCTTTTTCAAGTTAACTTCTTTGTATTATGATCAATATATCAGTCAAATTTCTTATATTCGACTATGTGTAATATTTAAGAGGTCTTAAGTTTTTTATTTTATTATTTTCCTTTACCCTTTAAGCGCATTTGGACTTCGAAAGGTTTGTTACTAGCTAGCCTAGGCTACAGTCCCTGAGTAGATTAATAACTAGTTCCAACTAAATGTTTGGTAAGCAACTTTGACCTAGACTTAGGCTTAGTTGTCTTTAACTTGTTTTAGTAGTTAGTGGAATATTCCGTATTGCCTTTTTTAGACACAAGGAAGTGCTTAGTCCTATTTATTAGCTACATCATGCCTTTCGTATTTAGAAAACCACATAGAACTTAGAACCTTGAATCATGAAAACATATTACTATAAACACTTGAGACTCAACATTTTTCGTTAAATAACCCGATCTCTCTGCTCAATTTAGTATATATCATTTGTTGAATACCATCCATCTACTCAATTAGACAAAAAAAAATTACGCTTTAACATTAAAAATTTGATCTAAACCGATAACGCCTACACAACAGGCCTAATGGAACCATTAAGTGAACTCGCTCAAGAAGTCATGACCACTTTCTATAGCACTCTCCAAAATATCATCAGCGACCTTAAGACGATAGAGGACTCATGCGTCTCACTAAATGAGTTTAGAAGCACTAACCTGAAAATTGCCTCTACAGATGGTAGCCAAACCGAAAAGGATGCTGCAATTGACTTTGTAAAGAATAAGCGCTCGGAACTTATCGGGGCTTTTATGCTAGTTCAACCTGTTTTGTATAACGGGATGAAGGAGTATAGACTACTGAAAAGAAAATTTAGAGAGGTATCTAAAGTCGACTCTCAGATAAGCTCTGTATTTAATACTATTCAAGAGTGTATTGATGGAGTGTGGGTGCGTCATATTAACCTTATGCGTTATCTTACTCGTGAGACCGAATAATAGTTGTATGTCCGGGGATCCGATCTACAATGTCTCGTTTTCATTATGTTATTTTGGGCTTCTGTCAGTGTAATCATTTAGAAATTTCTTAGCCAAAATCTCGCCCGGCGCCTTTAGCCATAGAACATGTCTTGGTTTTAGGTTAGCCTACGCTATTTTTGCGTGTTTGTAAGTGAGCTTTCTTGTTAAAAGGTTTGCGTAAAAATATATCTGAGAGGCTTTATATACTTAATAGGCTAAAAAAAAGAAGCTATACTGGGGGAGAGAAATGGGGATGGGGAGATTTGTGGGAGAATATGAGGGAAGACAGCGAGTGAAGTTAGAAGAAAGGAGAGCAAGAAGATGGTTTAAAGGAAATGAGTTTTTTTTTTTTTTGCTTATTTTTGCTATTTCTGTTATTTGTTACGTTTGCTCGTGTGTTTTTTTGGGTGCCCTAGCCTTTGGGCCCCATTTACTTTAGTTCATTCATTCATACAGTAGAAGCTCTCTATAAGAATACGTTCGGGACCGAGAATTTATGAGAATATTCTTATAGAGAAAGTATCCTAACCCAATAGGGTTATTTTAGGCGGAATACTTGCCAAATGTCGCCTAGTGCGGCTCTTCTTGGAGTTTTCTAATAAGAATATTCTTATAGAGAGTATTCTTATAGAGGGCTTCTACTGTATTCAAAAGCTATACTAGAGGTCTTTAATTTCGAGTGATAAACTATGAAGGACTGATTGGTTTAATAGGTATATGTAATCGCTAGTCGCTATTACAGCGAGCTTGCCATATAGTGGTATAAAATTAGAGCAACATTATACCCTTATAGAAAAGGCTCACCGTACATAACATAATTTCTGTCTGGTCGGGAGTGCATGCCCTTACAAGGCGATTATTCTTATAATCCGATCTCTTATAGGGGATTGCGCTATATAGGGAATCTATATTAATAATAGAGCTACATTCAGGGCATGTAGGCCCTTTGTGGTGTAGTTGGTATCACACCCGGCTGTAATTGCTTGCTTACCGGTTGGTCACCAGTTCGACTCTGGTCGAAGGGACATACCTTTTGGGCTCTATTCCGAGTTAAGCCTGAGGTTTCTTGTTGAACTTGGGCTAACTCATGCTAAATATAGGTAGGATATATGATAGAGGCAAGAGGCGTGTTATCGCTTCATATGGTAATGGGAATAATTTTATATAATTTTATCATTCCCAAGTCCTTATCATATACTAATAGGTAGATAAACTTGGGTATACTACAAGGGTATATATATGTTCTGGCCCGTTGGCCGTTGGGGGGACCTGCCTATCGGGGGGACGTCCCCTGAACGGGCCAGCCTGGGAGCGGACAGTTAGGCATCCCCTGAATGGGTTACCCGTTGGAGGGATACCAGTGTCCCCCATATGGGTAGGTGATAAATCATGGCTCAATTAATACAGGAAATCCTAAATAAATTAGGTGGGTAGTCAGAAAAATATCAGCCTATCCTGAGATTATTTTAAGATTTCTTGTGATTTTATACCATGCATTGTTGTCTCTAGGAGTTTTTATATTGTGGGTGCTTTTTGGTAGAAAATAATAGTTATATGTTATCTGATAGATATGGGTGCTTTATAAGCGATGTACTTGGATAAAATAGGATTTAATAGTGTAAAATAGCTGTCTACCCATTCAGGGTATGCAGTGTGTCCTTCCAATGGGTAGCCCATTGAGGGGATGCCCTATAAAACTGATTTATAGCTACCCATTGGAGGGATATCCCTCCAACAGGCCGGCCTGTCCAGGGGACGTCCCCCCGATAGGCAGCGTCCCCCGAACGGGCCAGAACATATATATATCGTGTCTTAAAAACAGCTGTGATGTTGTCTCCGTATATCTAATTTGCTCTTGCATACACATCTTATCTTACCTTCTCTTACTTCTTGTCGAGTCAAAAGGCCGGAACAAGTGAGCACAGTTATCACGAAGAAGAGGAACATGATATTTCGTGTGAGAAATCAGCAAACATTTATACTACGCCTGGTTCCGCTAGCAGTAAAACAATAGAGCAAGGAAAAAGAAATGACAAGAGCCATAGGTTCCATTCATTCATTATATAGTTTGTTAGGGTTCCACAACACAAAATAATTTTTTCTATTCCTTCGCGATAAGAGCTTCATTTTCCTGTTGGGCCTTGATGAAGGCCTCCTTGAATAAGTTGGCGTCTGGTAGAAGGCAAGTTAGTATTGATTTTCTAGCTCTTTAAGAGAGAGTCGGTATTAGATGAGGGACTTACTCTCAGAGTTGGCGAAGCGGATGGCCAAAGTTTGTGCCTCTGGCTCACCCTCGCTGACGTCGGCAGAGGTGTTCCATACCCAACTCCTGTCGCTACCAACATTTGGGGAGAGTTTCATATCGGGGACAACTGCAAAAGAGATTGTGTTAATTTCTAGGATTTCTAGGTGTAGGTGTGTAGAGTTGGGGCTTACTGTAATGGTTGGCGCAAACTTTAAGGGTTTTATCTCTTCGCATAACCAGCCTGGTCTTGCCGTTCTCCTTGTGTTTGAGTAGCCTCACGTCACCGGTGCCACGCTCCTTCCATTCGCGGGTTTCCTTGTCAAATTTGAACAGCTTGGCGCGCCTAGATAAATTTTTGTTAGTCTATGTAACTAGGAAGTTACTTTGAATACTCTGTTGCATCCTTTCTAGACCTTTACCACCTACTGGACTAGCGGAAGGCCCTTCTAACATACTCAATAGCCTCGATTCCGACGTGGGTTACGAAAAGAATCACCGGTTGATGAATATATTTGAAAAGGCCGTGGCAGGTAACAGAGGTGGTAACGGTCACTAAAGCGATGAAGTATGGATCAAAAAAGAACAAGCAGCAAAAACCCACATCTTGAAGGCCTGCTCTTCAGACTCCTCATTGGTCCTGACATCGATCTTCTCGAGACTAACAAGAGGCTCAAAGTGCACATCTGGAGATTCGGGAGCCTCCTCCTATCAAATCATACATGCATGTCAGTATAATCCACCTTAAACCTGCCCTTGACTAGTGTGGGATATTCAGGTACAGCAACAGTAACAACAACAATAAAGGGGGGGGGAACGAACCTCTCCAGCAGCACCAGATTCTTTCGCAGCCTTAGGCTCATCTTCGTCATCTTTATCTTCTCTCTTTGGCTTTGGGCCCCCGCCGCCAAACATGGAAAATACGTTATCAGAGGTAGTTGATTTCTTGGGCTCCTCAGCCTTCTTAGGTTCCTCGGTGGCGTCAACGGGGGTCTCGACGGGCTTCTCCTGAGCCGCAGGGATAGGTTCGGTAATGTTAGTCATGGTTGTAGTTTTGAGGAGGGTTTTTGTTTGTATGTAGGCAAGAAGAGAAGATTTGTAAAAGTAGTAGAGGTGGATTTTGGGCTTTACTCTGGTAGAGGCAGTAAACACAACAATGTAAGGGGGGATATGTGGATGGATGTGTGATGGGTGGGATGGAGGGGGGGGCGAGGATGGAGTTGCACCAAGAGAGGGGAATGATGGTGGGGTTGTCAGCCAACGGCAAACCAGCCTGTGGCTTGGCAGATGCCGCTCGAGTCAGAAGTGAGCCCCTAGAATTCCTTATATTAAGCTGAAGAAAGGGGGGGATTCTATTCGACTTCAATCTGAAGGGTCGATGGTTGGGTATTTTACTTGTTACAGTCCCCATTTCTCCAGACCCCTGATGCATTCATGAAGATCGTTATCACGCGAGTTACATTGCTTACTCAGAGTGAGCGAGTGATACTCTATGAAGTTGCACTGTCGTTCTATAACTTACGCTGTAAATATGTACTTCACAGACTACCCACCGATAACCCCGGTTTCAACGTCACTTTCGTTTTTCCCCCATGGGTCCGGATCCATCCGTCGCAGTACAATTCTCCAGCAGCAATGGGTTCCGGTAGCAGTAAACCAAACGGGCATGTCTTTTACGGGTATTTCCTCTAATTTTAAAATTGTTTAAAATATGTAGAAATCACTGACCGGATACTAGCGAGACGCCAGTACGCTTTTCTAACGATCTTGTCGAGTCGCTACAGTCCTCCTCCGAGGTTGATCCCTCCCCCACTCCCCCACTCCCGCAGGTTAATTGAATAGGCTCCTAACACAACATTCACAGACCGACTCAACCCGTGAGAAAACCCTTGAGCTGCATGTTCAGTCTCGCGTTGAATCTGAGCTTCAGCGTCTCCAGCAGCGTGAATCACAAATCCTCAATGACCTCGAAGCAAGACTTACGGCCGAGGATGAGAAGCGCAGCGGTGCGGAAAAAAGCCCTGGTAGGGAGAAGGTGCAAAATGAGATAAATGCACTGAGACAAAGGCTGGATGGTATGCCAAAGGTGCAGAAATTAGATAAGGACGTGGAAAACGCGAGAGAACAGGTTATCAAGTGTTTGCGATCAAAGTATGGGTCATTACTTTTATCTTGTGTGTTTTTGGCTAGGATATTATATACTAACCTCGTTAACAGTGATCGGACACCGTTGGATTGCTACAAGGAGGTCGATGAATTTAAGGCTCAGACTCGGAGACTTGAAAGACAGTTCGTCGTTAGGACAGTGGGCAGGGATTTCCCAGCGGGCCACTAGAGAAGTGGAGAGTGTAGATACAATGTTTCCAGTACAATTAGAGCGATATTAAAAGTATTTTTTCAATTGGCTGTAGGGCTGAGCCTTAAACGAGACCGCAAATGGGGGATAAGGAAATAGGGAAACAGTAATTATATTAAAACATGTGTAGGGAACTTCGGGACCCTCTAAGGGTAATTCCTAGTAACCTCGACCTCATTTGTAGTATCCCCCTTGCTTAAGACATCCTCCTATAGTCTCTTTACCAATCCCCTCTCAGCAATTCGATAAAAACTGTTTCATAATTTTAGCCTATTTTCACCCTAGCAGCATCAACATACGTACCAGTGCTGACAGACCCCTAGCTGGTGAGGTCTATATCTCTCTTATTAATGATATCTACAAGAGGGTCAAAGATAGGATCGTATACTGAATTGTCTTTGAAGAATCTATGTAAATAGAGGATTTCCTGGCTGACGATGGATATGGACTGTATTATAGTTCTAGCATATTTCCGCGGAGTGCAGGGAGGGTGGCGGTGTTGGGGTTAGGGGTTTGTGAGGACATATTGGTGGAGTCTTCTTGATAAATATAATATTTTTTGGTAGGTGCTCAGTGTGGCTGAGGTAGCGGTTATTTATATAGAGTGGTATACTGATAAATGATTCAGGATGGGATTTTTATTTTTCATAGTCCTTGGAGGCTGTTCCAATACCGAAACTACGTGTCTTGATAGTAGTGGGCCATGCGGTAGGTGAGTTACCCTCAATCTAAAGTTCTAGAGTACCTAGTCTAAGCTATAGTAGACTTCCGCTATAAGAATACGCTTGGAACCGAGATTTCATATTCTTATAGAGTACTTGTTCTTATAGCGCATGCATATAACCTACCCTAAACCGACTATCTGACCAGTACACCGTATTCTTATAGAGCAGTTTAATTATTCTTATAACGGGGGTGTACTGGACTATCGAAATAAGGTACTTTGGGTTATAGGTTTTCTGGGTAAAACTAGTACGTCATACCAGATGTTGCAGTACTTTGGTAGTAGGGCTGGTACATCAATAAATTAAGTCGCGGTTAATTGTTATGGCTATATACCTCACTCGCGCTCTTCTGTCTTTTTTTTTTTTTTTTTTTTTTATATCAAGTGATTTTATTGTTCTGGGTACAAATGTAACGGGGGCACTCCCAGGGGAGTACTGCCGTACCAAAAAAAACCAACAACCTCCCTTTCTGACGAGAAGCTTCAGCAGCGAGGCTTAGAACCGCTCGTCAACACGGAAGGTCGACAGTCCCTAGGCTAAACAGGTATAAGGGTTTTTAAGGGTTGCAAACTAAAGACTTTAAAAGGCTCTGCTTCCCAGGGGAAGACAAACGTCTTTAGCGAAGAGTATGAGGGTCTCTGAACAACGGTTGTTTGTTGACTAGCAAGAATGGTTGTCCTGGGGGAAAGGCAGGTTTAAGCTATGAATTTGATTGCAAGCAGGCTGCCAAGAAGCGGGGAAACAATTCCTCCGTGCTTGGAAATCAACTGAGTCTAGAGCGCCCCTAAGAACTAGCGGAGTCGATAGACTAGCGACTAAAAAGCGTTGGTCACTAAAAGCTCTGTAACTTTTGCTATAATGGTCCGATTTCAAATCCGATTGCACCTATGGATTTGCAGTATTGTCTTTTTGTTAGGGAATCAGCAACTCAGGGGGGCCCCTTCTGCAAACGGCGGGTGGCACAGTGGGGCGCCTCGCGGGTGTTAGAAAACACAGAGTCCCCTAGGTAGGGTAACCCACTGGTGATTCCTGCCGTTGCTTAGATTCCCTTCCCACGCTCCTAGTCCAACCTGGAGACGTGGCGGAGAGGTAATCTTGATCCATAAGGATCTTAGGGCGAAGCACAAGGCGTTGTGACGACTTAACCATCGTCATGACTAGTCTTAAGTACCTCTCCATATAGAGACACCTAAGGATCTCCCTTGAGGATAGGACTAGCTATCCTATTCCGGTCAATAGATACTAAGGAAAGTCATTACTATGATAGCCCGATCCCTAAGCGAGCTGGTGAGCTCCTAGGACAGAGCGAAGCTCACCGCCGTCGGTATGCAACAGAGACCAGAGTAATGCGTCTGTAGCTTATAGCTACGGGAGATACTAGTGCAATGAGACTGAAGCAGTTGCCTCCATGAACAGAGTTAAGCTCCTGTTCCTCTAGAAGGAATAACAACGGCTTCGCTGATGGCCAACCTTATGGGAGGCCGAGAGCCGTGAGACGAGAGCAAAACTACGCTTAGTAGTTAGGGCCGCCAGCAAAAATAGTAATTAACCTGGCGGCGACACGAATCAAACCATACGGGGCTACGCCTTGTGCTTCGCCCTAAGGTCCTTATGGATCAAGATTACCTCTCCGCCACGTCCCCAGGTTGGACTAGGAATGTGGAAAGGGAATCTAAGCAACGGCAGGAATCACCAGTGGGTTACCCTGTCTAGGGGACTCTGTGTTTTCTAACACCCGCGAGGCGCCCCACTGTGCCACCCGCCGTTTGCAGAGGGGGCCCCCCTGAGTTGCTGATTCCCTAACAAAAAGACAAGTTTTGGACCCCAAAAATAACCCCAAAACCGTCAGGAAAATTTGTCCAACCGAACCAAACTCGGAGGGTATATGGGGGACAGTGCTGCGAATCCATAAGTGCAATCGGATTTGAAATCGGACCATTATAGCAAAAGTTACAGAGCTTTTTGTAACCAACGCTTTTTAGTCGCCAGTCTATCGACCCCGCTAGTTCTTAGGGGCGCTCTAGACTCAGTTGATTTCCAAGCACGGAGGAATTGTTCCCCGCTTCTTGGCAGCCTGCTTGCAATCAAAATTCATAGCTTAAACCCGTCCTTCCCCCAGGACAATAATTCTTGATAGTCAATGAACAACCGTTGTTCAGAGACCCTCATACTCTTCGCTAAAGACGTTTGTCTTCCCCTGGGAAGCAGAGCCTTTTAAAGTCTTTAGTTATCGACCCATTAAAATCCTTATTCCTGTTTTGCCTAGGGACTGTCGACCATCCGTGTTGACGAGCGGTTCTAAGCCTCGCTGCTGAAGCTTCTCGTCAGAAAGGAAGGTTGTTGGTTTTTTTTTGGTACGGCAGTACTCCCCTAGGAGTACCCCCGTTACAGGCGTAGCCCCGTATGGTTCGATTCGTGACGCCGCCAGGTTAATTATTATTTTTGCTGGCGGCCCTAACTACTAAGCATAGCTTTGCTCTTGTCTCACGGCTCTCGGCCTCCCATAAGGAGTTATCACGAAGCCGTTGTTATTCCTCCTAGAGGAACAGGAGCTTAATTCTGTTCATGGAGGCAACTGCTTCAGTCTCATTGGACTAGTATCTCCCGTAGCTATAAGCTACAGACGCATTACTCTGGTCTCTGTCGCATACCGACGACGGTGAGCTTCATCCGTCACTGGAGCTCGCCAGCTCGCTTAGGGATCGGGCTATCATAGTAATGACTTTCCTTAGTATCTATTGACCGGAATAGGATAGCTAGTCCTATGCCTCAAGGGAGATCCTTAGGTGTCTCTATATGGAGAGGTACTTAAAACTAGTCATGACGATGGTTAAATCGTCACAACAAAATCTGGTATGCAGTACGAAACTATGACCTAAAAATTACCCTTCCCCTTCCTAAAAATAAACCAAAGCCGCCTAAAACAAATATTGCAAACAACAAAATATAAAATTACAAAAGAAACAGATCTGAGTTCCGTCATTAACGCCTGAACTTCCTGCTCTTTATGTGGCTTAACTGCCGGTTCCTACACCTTACAGTGGGATTTGATGCTAGCTGTCACTATCTGTGACTGAGCCGTCAGAGACGGTGGTGAACGTCGATATGGAAGAGAATGAGGGGGCTGGAGAGACCAGTCCTTTTTTGGAATAGTTTATTTTATTGGAGATAATAAAATTTCCAAGCATAAGGGTGAGAGCTTCGTTCTCCCAAATTTTGCTGAGTGACTCAACGTTTGGGAGTAGTGTGTTGGGCTGTGTTTCTAACTTGGGACAATGTAGAATAACGTGTTCGAATGTTTCGGGGTGTAAGAGGTACCTAGGGCACTTATCGGAGGACTTGATGTTGAGCCAGGACTTCTGGCCGTTGAGATAGCTTTTTCCGGCTCTCATTTGATGGATCCGAGTGGATTGAAATTTATGAAGATGCATAAATAAGGGGAGTGATGTGTCGACTTGGAATGTATAGTATTCCGGAGGGGAGAAAAGAACTTTCCAATTATGGAGAACTTGATATTTGGCGACAATGCCAAGCATGTCGGGGGGAAGATCTAGATCAAGAAGGGGTTTTATTATGGACTCTAGAAACTCGATTGGGAGGTGATTTACACCTGCTTTGGCAGTTGAGTTCCATTTCTTTGGAGGATTTGGGAGACCTTTGAGTAGCTCAGAGTGAGAATACACTCTGTCGGGTGAAATAGTGGGAAACGAAGAATGAAACCGTCCTGTAACCGGGTGTAAGAACCGATCACCTATTGGGGAACAGCAGGCGATAATCACAAGGCAAGGCTAGTATCGAGAGACTAGGAACTCAAGGACAAGGTAGGTATGGTATTGAATGCAAGTTGTTGCGTAAAGAACTAACTAACTGGCAGAGACGAGTCCCTTTTATACCCTTTCTGGAGGGACGCTGAGATCAACAATGAGACAATATGAAACTGAAGGAGCGACCTCCTTCTACATGAAACTATAGACGCCTTGTCCTGCGAGGCGTACTTCTTATATGACCAATGATAACAAGAATCCTACGAGATATGAAACGATACATGAAACAAGGAGATAGACAAGGCAGACTAGGAAATGGGTGGTTCTTGACACCGGGTTGTTCAGAGGATGGTTTCACGGAACAATTGGGACGCCAGGGTGAGTCTTGGTGTGACTCATGCGAGGAAGGAGGCAGGGTAACAGGTGTCGAGGATAAGGACAAAGGCATTGTACAAAGCGGGGATTTAGTGTATAAATAGGGAGCGTTGCTCCCTCTCTGTAATAGTTTTCTTTCTCTTTTCTTTACGCAACGTCTCTTCCTCGTTATGAGGCATACCCACTCGGAATTCCAACTTCGTCGACAATAGAGTTACTGGCAAACCTTCGGGCGCGCATAACTTCTTCAGCAAAAGCACCTCTGTAGTACATGTTGAGCATGGGAATACCGCAAACCTTCGGGCGCGCCGGTTCCTCTTTGTCGAACTTTACCTTCTTTCTGGTGCCCCCTCAGGGGAGTTGCGTCCACCAGCCCCTATTACCTCCGGACTTCACACTGCCAGTCTCTGTAAGCCTAGCGCTGGAACCTCTGTCAAAGTCTTCCGGAAACCCTCTCCATCTCACTTGATTTGGATGAGCCCTTATGTAAAAGTACACAAGCCCTTGCTCTAGTGGGACAGCAGGTGATGTCTAAAGAGCTGGGACACTAAGGGCACATGGACTAGAAGACTGGGAAGACTGGAACTAGAGTAGGTACTTGGTAGTAAATACAAGTTGAAGGATAGAGAACTAAAACTAAGAACTGGAGAAATGGCCTGATACTTATAGTATGGCCGAAACATGAAAGGGAAGGGGCTGACACGCATAGCGTGTCAGACTACATGAAACAAGAACATGATACGTGATATGAAACTAAGGAGATCCTGATGACGTGGCCAGCCACGTCATCCCATACATGAAACATAAATGAGACTAGACATGAAACTGATATGAAACGGGCAAGGCTGACTGGTGGTCAAGTGACAATTTGTGACCGAGTGAGAACTGATGATTTGTCGTTCTTGACACCTTACTCGTTGCCTTCGGGCGCTCATTACAATTTTGGGGATCCTTCAACCAAGGACCACTCCCCACCACTACCAGCGAGCGGGCAGCCCCCCTCAACAACACATTACCTTACCGGACCAGGCAGACTCGATTCTCCAGGTTCCCTACTATACGACAACACTTTCTCCGACCGGAAAAGTGTGCCAGTCAAGAAGTGGTTGACATCCGGTTTTCATACGGTCACCCACCCCCTTACTATCAACGGTATGCCGACTGACAACGGTCTCTACCTCCCCTACCTCGGTTCCACATAGTGGAAACTCAACTCTACTTTACATCCTACGCTCCCCTTACCTCTCTGCCAGAGGATTGTCCGTGTCTAGCTTCGGCTAGGGAAAGGGTCACGACGCCAGGAAACGGGAGCTCTCGTCCGTGAGGAGCTGTTCATCATTTGCACCGCGATGTTAGTGAACCTCACTCGGGACCCGATACACCCCCCGGGATTCAAGCCCATCGACATGAAACGCCGGATTGGAAGATGCTTTTGGAAGAGCAAGAGTTGTTTATTATTTGGTTACATGTTCTTTCTTTGGTGTCGCTTAGTTAGTTCTATGTGTTCTCTCTTTGGTGTGTTCCTCTACGCGTTTAGTTCGTAGATACATGTACACTCTTTGGCCGGTACCCAGTACCGTTTAGTTAGTTTTGGCGGAGTTGTTTGGCGGTCTCTTCGGAGACTTACTTAGTGGGCCACGGGCCTAGATAGGAAATAAATACTCTCTCTCTCTCTCTCTCTCTTCAGTTAGAACCAATACGAACTTTCTTCTTCGCTGCCTCTCTGCTGCCTCATCGCTTTGCGATCGCTGAAACCACTTCCTACTTCACAAACCTTTGGTATTTTGCTTGTAACGGATAGTTACCTTGCCATCGAGTTAGTTGTATCCTGTGGTCACGCTGCCCTTATGCTGCCCCCCTTGAAAGATAGGCAAGAGAGACGCGGATACCGTGTCTTATTTTTAAATAGTGTAAATATAGAATTAAAGGAGGGGAGCGGGCCTCTGCCCACAGTATTTGGAGATTGGTTGATCTGAAGCAACCGGTGACCCACCTCAGAACTGAGTTCCAGAAGGTTTCCATGGGTTTTAAAGCGGATGTGGGGGTGAAAAGAGTTGCTCCGTAAGTGAGTATTGGTTGTATGCCAAGGAGAGCGAGTTTCTGGCAGTTGGCTGAGGAGAGGCCTTTGCCGGGCGAGGAGAAACGATGAAGAATGCCGAAGCAGGCTTGGGCAGACGCAAGCCTTCTTAGAAAATGTTTGTTGGGATTAAAGTTGGCGGAGAGCCAATATCCGATCCATTTGACAATGGATTTAGGTTGGAAAGTCAAGCCGTCAATCTCGATGGACTGGTAGGCGACGGGGGATTTATCTTGGGGGGTGCGCCAGTGAATAAACTCTGTTTTTGGGACTGAAAAAGTAATGTTACGGGGGGCCGCGTCGGAGATGAGGTGTGCGTAATTGTCTTGCAGAAGAAGAACGTTTTCTTCCACCGAGGAGGAGGCAACTGTCAAGAACGACAAATCATCAGTTCTCACTCGGTCACAAATTGTCACTTGACCACCAGTCAGCCTTGCCCGTTTCATATCAGTTTCATGTCTAGTCTCATTTATGTTTCATGTATGGGATGACGTGGCTGGCCACGTCATCAGGATCTCCTTAGTTTCATATCACGTATCATGTTCTTGTTTCATGTAGTCTGACACGCTACGCGTGTCAGCCTCTTCCCTTTCATGTTTCGGCCATACTATAAGTATCAGGCCATTTCTCCAGTTCTTAGTTTTAGTTCTCTATCCTTCAAACTTGTATTTACTACCAAGTACCTACTCTAGTTCCAGTCTTCCCAGTCTTCTAGTCCATGTGCCCTTAGTGTCCCAGCTCTTTAGACATCACCTGCTGTCCCACTAGAGCAAGGGCTTGTGTACTTTTACAGCAACAGTTAATGCAAAATCGTCTACATATGAGAGAGTGATGCCAGGAGAAGGTTCCTGGTGGTGTAAAATGCTGACATATATAACAAATAAAAGAGGGGAGATAGGGGAGCCCTGTGGGACTCCTACTTGCGCTCTTCTGTCTTTATAGGATAGAATTATATATTGTTAATCATGAAGAATCACTCGATATATGTAGTTAACTGATTTTGTGTAAGGTAAATGTTCCTAGTGGGTATTTATTATGTTATTAAGTATAATAGCTAGATTTATAGTATTGAAACTTTATTTAGGGATTTATTTGTGAGTGTGGCGGGGCGGTTGGGATGGTATGGTAAAGCCTAGGCAACGGGATGGTGACAGCGACTAAGACGGCGACAATGAACGGTGTTACGGCGAAAGATATTACAAGTGAAAAAACTCTGTAATATTTCTTTACTAGACAATATAAACAAGACGTTGCGTGCCTAAGAAAATCCTCGGGGCGAGGCCCCTCCTTATATGCTTCCCTTATTTTTCCCTTCTTCTCTGCTTCCAAAATAACTCTAACGCCAAAGAAAACTTTTTCACTCTAAGCTAAATTTCCCCCACTGTTTCTGTTGGATATGTCACATCCAACAGAAAGGTATCTTTCCCATACAAACCGCGTACAAAGTGTACAAAGAGCTCCTGGGGTCATACGATAACGTTACGTAAATTCCGAGACTACCACGAGGGGCCGTCGGCCCGGAGAACCTTATTGCCAGAGACACAAACCCCCATCAACCTCGCGTGCGTGGATACGAGCCTTCCCGCGCCCATTATTCCCTTTCCGTTAAATCGCTCACAATGCGCGCATTCAATCGACTCGATCGCCTAGTGGGGGCGAGGTCGAAGGTGACTCTCTTGCTGGGGTGTGGTCCGGTTTTGGTCTTGTTTCGTGCGACGGTGGCGTTGGTATCCTCGGAGCTGCCCGCGACAGTGAGGCACCTGAAGTAACGAGGGTTTTTTGGGCATATTTTTTGGTATATGTAGATGAAACCTAAGGGGATACTTAAAGTACTGGTCGATAAAGTGGTATCTATTGGCCAACTCTACTTCTATATTCAAATAATTTTTATAGTCATCGTGTTTAGTTAAACGGGAAGCTATCTACAAATAAATTCTATGGGCTTTTTCAAAAGCACTAAAACTCGTTTTTCAAGAGAATTTATAGCAACAATGATATTAGTATTTTTAGCTGTCTATTTTTGATCCACATACCATGTGGTATCCCGGCCTATGTCGCAAGAAAATCCTGAAACACTTTGTATAAGTACTTATATATAGCTCTTTGAGTCTCTGTAGATTAGACTCTACAAGTACGTGTGATTTTGGCTAGTTTGTCTTTGGTATATTGAGTAGGGCCACTCAAAGAAATTTCAGGATTTTTAAGATCATAGGCAATGGCCAAAATATTCTCGTAAGTATTGGAGATGTGGTCATAGCTATATAGGTAACTCAGATATGAGTTTTGAGATCGGTGCTCATGGCTGTAAAGCTCAAAGCGGTTCGTTTAAAAGAGTTTGATAGGGGAAAGTTTTTATAGAGTTAAATTCTAGTATGAACAGGGAATACAATGAGTGGTGATGGTGCAATGTGATAAAGTAACATTAAAGTTAGACTATACGATCTGTTGAAACTTGCCGTAGAATTTTCTATTATTAATCTATAATAGGATTATAAAGTATCATTTGCTTTCTCCATGAGGCTCTAATGAACTTGGCTTCGGGTTTTTCTACCTCTGCGGCTGGGCTAAACAGCAGGGGGTACTGCTTTTCTTCCTTTCTTTGTTTGGGTGTATGTTAATTATTGGCACCCGTAACCGGGAGAGGCCTAATGAAACACAAACCAGCGCTAAATTCCTATCTCATCACGAGCGCTAAGCCTTGTTCTTTGTCTAGTAATCCTAAACTTACTGTCTACATAAACTCTCGGGCTCAATTATAGTCGCCGTACATCCTTCTTAATATCTGCATGGCCAATGAACATAAGAGAATAGAAATGGAGCAGTTCCAGCAAAGCCTTCGGGATCTCGACAGTAAACTTCTGGAAGTCAGTAGGAACCTCACTAAAATCTTCCAATATATCTGCCGGGTCATGGCACCCCTCAATAGTAGTGATTTATCTCTGCACAAAGAATGGGATACCCGGTCTATGGTCGGTTACTTTGCTCAACTTAATCAACACGCCTTGGTCTCTTCCAATGACACGCCTGGTACATCTCGATGCCGCCTCCATTTTGCTATCCGCTGCGCAAAAGGTGGACTTGCAGCTAACGCAAAGATCTTTCTTGAACTGGCTCAGGAATTAACTGCTGCATTTGGGACTTGTAGGACTCTTAGGGCTGAATTTAGAACTGCTGCCGAGACCGATAAGGTACTCAAAAACAAACTCCAGGAAGTTAGCGACTACATGAAGAGAATGGGGGCAAACTTTATGAAAATTAAGGAAGTTATTTACGAAAACTTTGATTTAAGGGCTCCATTTGAAGCGTCTCTAGTTAATTTACACCCAACTAACTCCTTGGAGGGTTAAAGTGCCTATTTCTTTAAAGTTGGTAAGAGACACAAGGTTGTAAACTAAGTTAGCTGTTAATTACTAAATTTATCTCGACTCACTTGATAGGGTACGTGCAAAACTAGTATTTTATTAATTTTAATATGTACTCAGGTATTTACTAAATACTTGTAGTGAGAAGAGACACAGCACCAAAACTCACCAAAATCCTTTCACAGAAAAACCCCCAAATCATACAAAAAGCCAGGCATAAGCTATGTATAGTACCTAGAACTACTGTGATAAATCTATATTGTTATTGTGATTGTGTTTGCTGTCTTCTCATTTTGTTTTGTTGCTACTACCTCCCACACACATAATTTTGAGTGTCGCCTAAGGTTGCAACCTCCCTACGAGTATTTAATAAACGCCTGAGTATTAAAATGGGATAAAGGGTAGAATTTCTTTGTAACTATGGAATCTTCTCGTGTTAACGGCTTCTTAGGAGTACGCCTTATTTTATGCTATCTAAGGTAACTAAACTAGTATATAGATTCAGAGAGGAGATAGATATCAAGCCCATAACTAACTCCGTTAGTAACACTTTCCATAATGCCATTCTATAACCATCTCAGAAATAACCTAAAAAATTCGTCTAATTTTGAATGCAGGCATACGAAAGAGATACTACATCTAGCTTAAAATCTCCATGATAATATGTAGAAACCCCCTCGAGAGCTTTCTACAGGCTTCTTGGTTCTAACTTAACCTCATAGCATTGCACTAAATCACCCACCTCAAACTCACCCCAGCCTTCAAATCCCATGCCGCATTCAGTTCCCTTTCGCATATCCATCACATCTTTCTTGACATTCTTCAAACTATCCAGCATCCCCTCAAAGATTGTCTTTCCACTCCTAGTGACCCTAACCTTGCTGTTTTTCGTAATCACGCCTGTCTTAACCTTACACCCTGCAATGGGCTTATATTGCTTCCCCTTAGTGTTGATCTTGAAGACTGCCCCGATTTCCGCTTCACCGGTAATCGTGGTGATTACTGTTGGTGGGAGACGGTCTGAGAGTAGACGCTTGACATCGTCGACAAGATGATAGATGATATTGTGTGTGAGGATTGTTACACTTTTGTTGCGTGCATAAAGTATGATCTCAGGATCGGGAGAGAGGTTGAAGCAAAGGATATATCCTATTCATCATTAGATTAATTATAAAATCCACCTAAGATGCATTAGGGGCAGATGAAAGGGCACACCTTCTACAGCCGCTGCATAGTCTACATCGAACTCACTGACATTCCCAAAGTTGCTCCTAACAACCTTCGCAACAACTTCATCATTCCCAAGTGCCTCAATCGAAGTAACAACTGCTTCAACTGACCCACCAACGTCACCCTTGACGATAAATCCAACCTCTTGGAACTTCGGCTGGGCAGCAACCTCCTGTTTTGTGGTTTTCTCCCATGCAAGGACTGCGGTATCAGGATCTTCTTTTTTCGCCTTCGCCTCTTGCCTTATGATAGCCTCCATCTCCTCTTTCTCTCTATGCAATCGCCTTTTCTCGTTGATCGCCTCCATATCTGCTGCCTGTCTAAGCCGTTCAGCCCTTTCTTGGCGAAATTCGATCACATCCTTTGCCTTTGCCTCGCTATCTGCTTGAATTGCAATTTGACCTGCTTCAGGCTGATCTTTCCAGCCTAGAACCTGGACGGGAGTGCCTGGTGTAGCAGATTCAACTTCGACACCATGTTCATTGATGAGTTGGCGAACCTTTGCCCATGTATCTCCTGCGACCATGCAATCACCCAAGCGTAGCGTTCCTCGTCGAACTAATACAGTTGCAATATGTCCACCAGGCCTGGTACCAGCTTCAAGAATCCAACCTTCACAAGGACCGTCATTTTCGGCCCGCATATCTAGCACCTCACTGAGTGTAACCGTCGCTTCTTCCAACTCACCCATACCTTGCCCAGTCTTTGCAGATACGCACACGACTTGTGTATCACCACCATAATCTTCTACATCAACACCATGCCTCGCGAGATCTTGCTTAACCTTTTCTACATCCGCATCTTCTTTGTCGATCTTATTCGCCGCAACAATTATAGGAACATTGGCAGCCTTGGCATGTTTGATCGCCTCTATTGTTTGCGGCTTTACAGAGTCATCAGCAGCAACCACGAGGATGACAATATCAGTGACGTTTGCTCCACGCTCCCGCATAGTTAGGAATGCTGCATGCCCGGGGGTGTCGAGGAAAGTAATATTTTTCCCGCTAGGCATATTGACCGAAAAGGCACCAATGTGTTGTGTGATACCACCGTGCTCAGCGGCAGCAACGGAGGATTTGCGGAGCCAGTCTAGTAGAGAAGTTTTACCATGGTCGACATGGCCCATTATAGTTATGACTGGGGGTCGTGGAGGAAGTGTAGAACGATCCTTTGGTGCAGGCCTGGGAGATGTTAGATCTAAATCTCCCACGGATAACTTATATATAATGAACTTACCTTGGGAACAGGTCCCGCTCTTTGCTATTGTCCAGGATGGGTTCATAATTGTATTCCATAGCAATAAGACCCGCAACTTCTGCATTTAAAATATGATCATGACTCACTTCTGTGAATCCCATCTCTTCCATTTGCTGCGTAAAGTCATCTAGCCTGACCTTCAAAGCCTTCGCAAGGTTAGGTATACTGATATACTCCGGAAGGTACAAAGGGATCATCTTCGGGGTCTCGTCTCTTTTTTCCCGCTTCTTTGCCTTCTTTGCAGCCTTCCTATCCTTGTGTGATTCTCCTTCTTCTAATATAGCGGATTCGTAGTCATTGAGAACAAGCCTTTTTTGTGATTTATCGCGAGATCTGCCTGCTCTTCGTTTTTGGTAGTCATTGTATACAGGCTCTGTGGGTCGACTGATATATTCCTCGTCTTGGGAGAGAGACTCTGGTTTGCGTACTTGTGGCTGGTAGCCGTCGCTGTTATTCCATGTTGTTTGCGTTGGAACGTAGGTCTCCTGCGACCTTCGGGCATCGGTTGAGGTGTATTCTCCTCTTTGGGTGTATGGATCTCTTGGAGTATATGAATCTCTTGGAGTGTATGAATCTCTTGGAGTATATGAGCCTTTTGGGATGTATGAATCATTTGAGGGATACCCGCCTCTTTGATTGTATTCATCTCTTGGTATATATCTACCTTGCTGAGAGGTAGTAGTAGCACCCCCTTGACTTGGAAAGCGTACCTCTCGGGTGAACCTCTGGGAGTTACCTCCGGTCAAGTTTTGTGGCGTCCCACATTGTCTTACTCCATCTATTTGCCGCCTATTTGACCCAGCCCTGTATCCGTCCTGCTGGCCATAATTGCTTACCCGGTTGATCCTTGGAGGAGGTCCAGAAGTACCTTCATTCCTGGACCGACTAGTACCAGTATTCCCTGGTGATACAAGAGATGAAAGTATTGCTCTGTCTATACCAGAACTCCCAGTTGCGATTGGGTTAGTTGGATCCCATTTCCCCCCAGAGGTTCTACCGGCGGTTGGTGCTTTTCTAGTGAATCCTTGATATCCTTTTCGTTCCTCAGTAGATCTGGTTTGTTCTCCATCCGAATTCCTCCCAGATGAGTGGATTGTTCGAACTAATAGCTGTTGGTTGCGAACGAAGGAGTTTCGTACTGCACAGAAAACGCACAGCGGTAGTCCGGATGGCGTCTATGTTTCAACATCAGTAAAGCTATAAAACCGGAACTTAGCGAGTCAAATTGCTGAGATAAATAAGGTTATAGATAATTCAAGCAGCAGGAGATGAAATACCAATGACTTCTTCGAGGTCTTGAGCATCATCGGCAGAGAAAATTGATGGACTGAAGTCAAAATAGGGCCGTTTGAGGATCCCACGTTTCGTCGTTCGTTGTCCAAAGAAATTTCGTAGATTATCTTATCTCATAGATCTTATCTTCTAGATCTTATCTTTCATGTCTTGTTTAGGTTAGTGCTCAGTAACAATGCAAGGCTTGCGCAGCCAACACCTATCAAGTGATAGATGACTCATGCCTCTCTTACTCGAGACAAGACTGGTCTAACTAACCTAGGTACCTACACCAAATAGTATCTTGACTACCCTAACAATACCTTTGTTGACTCGCTCTGGAGCACTGCTCCCAACTCCATCGCCTTAGTCCAAGCGTTTTTCCACATCCCGTTATCCCCAAATTCTCAAACTCACCCGCTGCTACCCCGAGAATTCCCTGTCTGTGGAGCCCTGCGTTATCGTTGTTAGACGGAAATCTCTTGCACACTGCCGCACGTTCCCAGTTATCCGTCGCTGTCGTTCCCAGAAGCACTATCCGGTCCACAATCTACGCCGCCTGATCCAAAGCCCACATCTACCGGCAGCTGGGAGTACAATCCATCATGCCTGATCTCCAGGTTCAGCAGCAGACTGAGCTTCAGCTGCGGGATGATCAGCAGCAGCAGCATCAGCAACAACATCATCATCAGGATTATCAACGGAAATCTTCAATCCTTGAAGACCCAAATGCTGCCCCGATTCCCACTCCAAATCAAAATGCCCACCTTAATCCTCGTGCTGTCTATTTGCGCGATCACGTTTCGATAGCTACTATTCATCCAGTTACTCATCCTAGCTTGATCCCAGCTTCGTTGATTGCCTTCCTTCTGAGTCAGTTTAATGAGGAGCTGGAGCGGGGTGATACATATCCACTTGATCAACCTATGACCCTCGAGCAATTTGAGAAGTATTGGTTTGGCACCTTCGCTGCTGTAATGTTGATGGGTGGTAAGGAAGAAACGAATAATCTACTTGAAGAGCGGGATTGGGCTACTCAGTGTCTTGGGACTTTCTACATCAAGCCTAACTATCCAGGTGAGAAAACTGGTTACTTGAACACGAGGGTATACCTGAGATACTGATTTCTCTGCAATCAGGCCGTAGCTCGCACGTATGTAGCGGTGGGTTCTTGACGACTCATGCGTCCCGGGGAAAGGGCTGTGGGAAGCATATGGGAGAAGCATATCTTGAGTACGCGCCGAAGCTTGTATGTGTCGTTTGACTTGTTATATCAAACTAGGTTCCGTGTAATTTTCGCTAATTCCGTACTTCCCTCTTTATTAGGGCTTCACTTACTCAATTTTCAACCTTGTTTATGAGACAAATACGGCTTCCCTAAAAATCTGGGATGGGTTGGGCTTCAAGCGAATAGGAAAAGTCAAGGGTGCCGGCCGGCTTCGTGGGCATGCCCAGCCTATTGATGCAGTCATTTACGGTCGGGACCTTAACGATGATGATGACTATGTCTCGGATGAACGTTTCGATAAGATCCGATTTTACCTCGAGAAGGGCAAATACCCACCAACAGCCGATCGCTCTGAGAAAAGTCGACTCCGCTCAGCAGCAACTCATTACAAGCTCGATAATGGCAGGTTGATGCTAAAAGATAAAGAAGTGATATCTGATGGCCAAATGCAATATGAAATTGCCCGATCAGTACATTGTCAGGCCCACGGCGGTATCAACAAGACTACTGCAAGCATTGCCGAAAAATATCATTGGGTTCGTATCAAGGAAACTGTCTCACAGGTTATCCGTAACTGCGCCGAATGTAAAGAACATGCCAAAGCCCCAGTCGTCCGAGGCGAACGTTTTAGCAGCGAACGCAGCCAGCCATCGCCACAACATCAGCTACAGAATCAAGAAGCCGCTCGCGCCGCCAATATTGCTCAAGCTGCACAAATGGATATACCAGTTGACCCTGCCATGATGGAGGATGTGCAGCACACGCACCAATTTGCCCCCGTTGCGAATATGAATCCCACTTCTGAGGAATCTGTCGCTGGACAGACCCCACAACACGCTGCCGCTGTTGCTGCGGCCAGAGCGGCGCTTAATGAAGGGGACGTACTAACGGAGGAAGATAGAACGATGCGGGACCGCCACCTTATGGAGACACTGATGGCTGAGATGAAACGAGAGCCTGCCGCAGAGGCAGCTGTAGTAGCCTACCAAGAAACTGATGTTGAGCGTGAAGTGGAGAGGCAGTTGCAAGCGGGGATGGAAATTGAACGATAGACGGCTGCAACAATTAAATAATATGTGGGGGAGGGCTCTTTGTGGTGATAGTGGTTGGAGGCTTTCTGTTTTACTTTTTTGCTATTATTTTGGTACCCCGAACTTTGTGAAGGGAGCCATGGTGTTCAGTTATGCCAGATGCATTTTTTGTTACCGCTAGATATTGCTCACTCATGTATTGCTCTGATTTATGTTTGAATGATCACACACTACTACATGTACTTTTTGTCTACTTGTTCGTATGGCTAGCATTGCCTTTGGTACTATTCTCACTTTCGATTTCGATGTTTCGTGGTTGCACAAATCATATACCGTTTATTGTTATTTGTCTTCCAAAAGATCATTAGTTAGGTGACGTGCTGATTTAGATGTGCCATAAGAATACGTTCAAGCGAGTCTGATGTTACATGTTCACCTCGATCCAGGAGAGGCTCCTCATTACTGATACGGATACATATACCTACTTAAGGTGAGAGGATATAAATAAGGCAAATTTTTACTTAAATAGAGACTAAAGTTTAGGTACTTATTCCCTACTACATATTTTAATCTCTGGGGGGCTTTATTTTTCACCCCTAGGGGATCTACATGTATATATGTTGTTCGTATGACGAATCACATAATATCACTCGAAGATCTGTACCTGGGATATGTGGTAAAATGTAGAGGGTGAGAGTAGACTAAAAGCTTAGGGTTCTCGCTGTAGCGAGTCTCCCATCCCTATATATATGCTCCTACATCATAGTAGACCAAAAACCTGCTTGTACCCGTACTATACCTATTCGATACCCATAATACAACAAGATATTATCCACTGATCGTTTATGCGCTTAATTATTAGAAACCTGGCCCCAAGACAACTCAACAGCCATAAAAATATTGAATAATTTTCAGGCCATTTAATAGTATGCGGTCTTTTTCTAACTGTTCTCAAAGTAATATAGTTTTGTATGGATTTCTGTTTTATCCTTAGTCGCGTTCTCAGATTAAGGGAATATATGTAGTAGAGCTCTCCTTTTCGTGAGTTCTATGTGAAAGATATCGTACTTCGGTAGATCCAAGAATATTATTTGGTCTATCACACTTTTGTAATACACTTATAACCTACCATACATGTAGTTTCTCAAGTAGAGAAACTATTAAGCTTCTCCCGGATGCTGGAAAGCTGACTCGTATATATTGTAGCTAAGATCTTTATTCAATTATAAAATGGCATGCGCATAAACGCCTATACCTTCTACGTAAAATCAATCCCTAATAAGATCCAAGTACTTACCACGAGGTGATTTTTACTTAAGTTCTATAGAGTCAACCTGGGGTATCATTCACCTAGTATACCAAGCCCACTCTTCTATTAATGAGAAGAAAAGAAGAAAAAAGCCCACTCTTCTACGTATTAATTTATACCTAGTTTTTATACTATACACTTCTGGCTTTCTTAGTTGGGGGATTTATTTTCTTTCGTAATTTCTTCACGACGCAACACAAGCTTTTGTAAATATTCTCAATAGCACATAGCTTTATCGATACGGGAAAGGGTCTATGGGCGAGGGAGAAACGCGTTTCTGTTTGAATCCGTGTCGTATAAAAACAGTTATAAACCCTGCACTTAAAAGTCCCCTTTAGTGCAAGAATTCCATAAGATCAAGCCAGCCTAGATACAAAGTACAAGCAGGCGAAGAGAAGAGAGGGGGTAATAAAATAATGATTTCTTATCAGTCCCCTACGAGATTACCCACCCCTTGTACCAACAAAGAGAGACAAAGAAAGACTGATAAAGGGCCTATTTCTTTCTCCCAGAAGACGAGGCTTTCGCTTCAGACGCGGCCTTCTTCTCCTCAAGCTCTAAAAATCAACGGTCTGTTAGTAAATCACCACTAAAAGTAACAGGCTTCCAATAGATCATAATGCCATCAAAGCACAAGACAACCAAAACGTACCTGCTTTCCTCTGTCTCGCCTTCTCCTCTCTCTCTTGCCTAATAATTGCCAATCTTGCCATATCTGCCCTTGCTTGATCCGTCTTCCCCTGCTCCTGCAACTTCCAATATCTCTCTTTCGCAGCCGCCGCCTCCACAGCCTCACGTTCCTTCCTATTCAGTCCAGATTCGACAACACCAGCAGCGTTGGGATTTGACACAGCAATCCGAGCAGACTTCTTCTTGACCTCAGGTTCAGGTTCATCCTCGTCTTCGGAGCCTGAAGGGAGATCACCAGGGGCGGGGGCAGTGGCAGCTTTGCGGGCGAGGGCGGCTTCCTTACGAGCTTTAGCAGCGGCTTTACGTTCCTCACGCGTTAGCTCGGGTTTGTCTTCGTCGTCCTCCTCCTCCTCCTCCGACTCTTCTTCTTCAGAAGACTCGACAGCGGGTTTGGGATCACGGGGGTCCTAGGTGTGAGTGTTAGCTAGAACATAAGTAGAAGGAGAATAGTAGGCAGTGAGGGACATACAGCCCACATCCCCTCCGGTTCGCCAGAGCCCTCTTCTTGGTCGAGTGGCCTGAGGTTCTTGGAGAAGTTCTTTCCACCTATACACCTCACGGTTAATTAAGTTTACACTGGTCATTTTATTCTTGATAGCAACTTACCACCACGAGTAACCTTTCTCTTTCCACGGGGCGCTCCTGGGGCCATCTTGTTGGTACTGTGTAATATGTATGAGTACGTAAAAATGGAGAGATCTGATTGGTGGTGGGTAGAGAGGTTTAGAGAGGTATAGTATCTGGGGGAGATGAGCAGTGGTGGGGCTGTCGTTAGAGGGGCAAGTCTCAAGAGGATCTTGACCCATGCCAAAACTTACGATAAGATAATTTTACTATTTATGCATAATTCTAGAGATAAACTCAACTACATTATCTAGAAGCTCCAGTAGTTTTTTTTTACCCAGAACCCCTCGTTATTTCCTATTTTTTCTATTGTTCCTGCGGCCTATTTCGGAGAAATCCGCTCTGTGGTCCTGCCAAGATTTCACCAGCGCCAAGAATCTCATCGCATATTTAAGACAGCAGCCTCCCCCACCCTTCTTTCCCCCCCCGTTACAAAAATCAACCCTTCATATTCACTCTGTCGTCTACGAATCCTACGGATCTTCGGAGGGGAAAATGGAGGGAAGACAAACCTACTGTCCCGTCAGATTTCGCGATCTGCGCGGGCTGCGTTGATACCTTATGTCCAGTCGATCTTGATTATTGTGGAATGTTTGGACAACTATTCAGCGGTACATACTTTTTTTTCACACCTAGAGAATTGCATTGGGTATTGGAAGATAGGGGGTATGAGGATACGGGAGATAAGAAGTAGTTCAAGAATGATGGTTTCTACTCGCACCGCCAATTTCTTTCTGGGATAGGGTTCCTTTTGGCAGTCAATGAAAAATTTTCTCAAATGTGCTTCTTCTTTCTTTGTAGACATAAGCAGTTTCTTCCGTATGGGTATCCTAATATCTACAGGTCGCTTGACGGTTAAAGCTTGCACAACTTTATTGGCCATTGAATTGCTCTCCCAGACGTATTCGAGGTCCCATAAGCACCGGTACTCATCACGCCGCTCATCTCATGGCTAAATGTTTCGTAGGGAGGCGCCCATAGAGTCTGGTGTGGGGCCAGAAAACAATAAACCCAGGCGCTAGCTTAATATGGAAGAGAGACTATGGTGGTTTTTCTCTGCCAAATTCAATCGCCTAGTAACCTCTATTACCTCTATTATCGACGTAGATTTACCTCCAAGTATTGTAAGCTACATATCATTAGTAGGAGAGTTCCGCAGTGCCCGTATGTGAAACAATTCTTAGTAACTAAGTACTTTAGGTTCTTAAGAATGCATTATTGCTAGTTTTATGTTACTACTACATATGTAAGTCATTACAAGAGTAGGGCTGACTAAATAATATAGAAATACCAATAAGTAAATATATGTAGAACCAGTATCAATTTCTAGGGAGCTTCCCCCACCTCTCTCTCGTACGCCAAGGCTAAAAAACTCTGTGTCTTCTGTAACTTGCCAAGACGGTTCGCGAGTGATATATAATGACCGCTGCCTCTAGTTTCTTAAGCCTATATATATCTGCGACCTACCCGAACAGTTACTAGGTATCCCAAGTTCTTGTGGCTAGGACGACCCCTGAGTAATTCTAGATAGATTTTCTACCAGTCAACGCTCCATTGGAATGGCACGCTAATGGAGGGATTGGTCTCTAGCATGTAATTATGGAAAAATATGAACTAGAGTAGTATGGTGGAAGTGAGGTCCGCTTCTCTCCATAGACACCTACATGTAGGTAGGTTTAGAGATTTATCTACATATATTTATACTCTAAATGAGTTGAAATAGCCTGCAAATACATGTATACAACTAGTGTATGGAATAAATTGTATATTTGTACAGTATAATACGTGTATCTATGGTCTGAGCCACACCAAGGAAGTCTAGGGCTTCAGTCTACGTTCAAGAAACATATAGATAAGAGAATTGGCTGGAGGGATTGCTGAAAAAAAACAACTAGAGAACCTAAGTATAAAACCAGGTTCAAAGAGATAAACGGTAGAAGCTACTAGGCCGCGTTACTAAAGACGCCTCATACCCACCGATATGCTTATCTAATATTCGCGGGCTGTTATTGTTATATGCTGTTGAAAGAAGACTTAATCAATCCTCCTCCTCACTCTCCTCCTCCTCCTCCTCCTCCTCCTCATCTCCTAAGCCTCCAGTCCTCTTCACCCCCCCTGGTCCATCTACTAACGCGCGATATTCCTCATAACCGACTGTTGCCTTCGTCCCTTTATACCTAACTACGCTCAAATCCACCTTTCTCCATTCCTCCTTCCTCCCAGTCCACCCCGCTTTCCTCATCAAGCTTACTACCGTCTCTTCTTTTGTCCACTCTTGCTCGACCGGCACATCAGGCAGGTAGGTAGCGCCCATTCTCTTCCCATGGTATATAAAACTTATTCTCAAGCCGTGGGTACCGAGAGTCCAATCCATGCTTGAGGAGGCGGCTTCGAAGTCGGTAAGCAGAGTTACACCACACTCGAGGGATGGAAGTTCTTTGAGGGAGATGGGCGGGAACCGGGTATCATCTAGTGCGCTATGTAGCCAAATACCACAGGTTATGACGTCAGTGATAATCACTCCTACTCAAATGCCGTCTCTTTAGAAGCTTAGTAGAATGAGGAGGGTATATAAGGGGAGACAAACGCAGTAAGAGCGTAGCTTTTTAGCCCATAGTCGAGAGGTTGAGCTTCGAAGGTGCCAATACAGCCTCGTAGGTTTTTACTCCCGGACCTGGAGATCTTATTCCAGGTCACAAATAGCGGTCTGTCAGGGTGCGGGATGGCCACTCCATTCGTTCCATTCGTGTGTGACGTTCCATTCGTGTGTGCTAAGCCATTAGAAGCCACACCGTTGGTAGCCGCCCCCTGTCCACGGTATAACGCTTCGATTTGAGGCAGAGTGAGTGGCTTTCGGTGCTCGAGATGAGACGCGAGTGTTTCGAAGCAGTAGTGACATTGGGGAACGGCGGCCATTATTGCAGGGGAGGTGGAGTTTGTCAGGAAGCTCGGAGAGAGTGTGGAAGGAGATAAGAAGGGAGAGGTGGGGTTTATCGGTTATTGGTGTTGTTTACTAACTTATAGGAGCTTACACAACTCAGCTTGGTGGTACCGTTCCATTGAACGACCTCGTGCCTGCGCAGGTGGATCTTGATCTGCATGCATCTGAAAGCACAGCAGGAGAGACACAACCCCGCTATTCGCGGCTGAAGTGTTGGTAGTGAGAGAATCATGCGGATACCTACATATATATATTTATAGAGGGCAGGACCGATGGAAAATGAGAATAGCCATTATTATCCTAGAACTGCTAATCTTTAGTCGAGTATGCGGTGGTGTTTGTTGTTGTTGTGGTGGGACCAGGCACATCCTTGTTTGTTCTACGTCATTGGTGATTGGATCACCGCTTTGCACTCGGTCTGGGTGTATGTTGGTTCTTACAGTTGGTACCTTGCGATAATCTTCATCTGTATATAATCTGGTGTCTATATTTCTACATATATTTCTGGCATTGGGCTAGAACATATAATAGTGAGGGCAATAGTTATAGGGCTTGATACTGGGGGCGAGCTTGAGGGTTATAGGCTCGGGAGTGAAGGAGGTTGTATTTATACGACTCCAGTGTAGATTTCATGGCCCTCCAAGTACACCAAGGCTGCGTCACTACAATAGCTCTACGTATCAGAGGATAAGATGAGATCTACAGCCGATATTTTTACACATCAATAAAAGTCTCGATCTGAAAATTTAATACTTTAAGGGATTGTTTTAAGGATTTTACACAGCTTACATGCACGAGTGTGATGGTATCATGCCTATCACGATCGATGTCCGCTTATTGCATTTTTTATACTTCGGAAATTTACTTATCCTGACTGAGAATCTACCTTATTACGTATAAAAATTATTTACATTAAAAGCCCTTCTGAGAATTATAGCTGCTTCTGTTTATTCTATTATATTCGTGAACATCCCACTTTGTGGTTTTAGGGCTAGCCCTAGTCCAACGCCTAAGGAAATTCTGCCCCTCCATGCATCTCCACCATCACGACCATTAAACTCCGAAAACAATCAACTCCCCAAAGCATCGCCCACTATGACTACCGATGCCACCTCCCGCCCTCAGCACATTGAGGAAATTCTCTCTGGTCTTGACCGTTACAATCCGGAGACTGTGAGCACTTTCCAGGACTACGTTCAGAGCCAATGTGATACCAGGACATACGACAACATGGCCAACCTGGCCTTGTTGAAACTGTGAGTATAAATATTTCATTACTACCTCACGAAGCCCGGCTTATGAACCCCCCATATATTTCTGTTGGGATTATCGTGATGAACATCATGTCAACGTTTCCTATTACCTGAAGGGTGGAATGAACCCCTCCCATATTGAAGCGAACCTAGTTATCTCTGACCCCCCCACTGAAAACCCTCATTTAATAACCCACCCTCTACCCGTAAATCTGGAATATTAATGCTAACCATATTCTCCCCGTGTCCTCAACGCTGTAGTTACCAATTCAACCCCCATCTCACTCGTGATGAGACCATAACCAACATCCTCGTTAAAGCACTCACCGTCTTCCCCTCTCCCGACTTCTCACTCTGTCTACACCTCCTTCCTCCAAATACTCTCATCACTCCTCCCATCGATACCTTCGCCGAGGCCGTGCAAAAGCTTCACACCCTGTCTAAGCAGCTCGAATGTGCCGAATACCGCGATTTCTGGGGAACCCTCGACAGTGACGATCTCTACGCTGATCTCGTCGCCGACTGTTCTGGCTTTGAAGAGCTGATGAGGCTCCGCATTGCTATGGCTGTTGCGCAGGCTTTCAGGGAGATCAAAAGGGAAATTCTGGAAGGGTACCTCAATATGAGCGGAGAGGCGTTTGAAGGGTTCGTTAAGAATGTATGCTTGTGGACATTGGATGGTGATAAGGTCAAGATTCCTTTGAATAAGGAGAACGAAGCGATCACCACAGTTACAAGGGAGGTAGTTAAAATTGAACGTATGTTTTCCTGGCCTCCAAATACTCTTTTATTGGCTATAGTGGTTACTAAAAATATATCCTTTGGGTTATTTAGAATTTAGTAGGGTCTTCAGACGCGCGTACGAGCAGCCGTGTTGAAGGAGAGCAGGTGTTTATCGTCTTTTTCTATCTCAAAAGGTTCTTCTATAAAAGTCTACATGAACATGAACAAAAATGGGCCTGGGATCTGTGGGAGTTTGTGGAGTCACCTGGGACGGAGAGAATCATTATAACTAATAGGAGCCGTGCCGTAGTTGGTCGGGAATTTCTCTCTGTAGACTTTTTTCCTTCGTTCTGGTGGCGGGTGTGGTTCTGCTTTTTTCTTTCTTTTTCTTTTTTTCTGCTAGTCTTTTACACCATTACGGATATAGAGGCTTTCGCAAGCCTCACAGAATAGAAGATTTTATAGGAGTTGGTGAATCCAGCTTGATTAAGTAGTGCTAAACTCATATCTATTCGCGAGGGTGACTCGAAGGCCATAGCCATCCCCAGGATATCAGTGGGCTTTAGTTAGTATATATTTAATAGGGCTTTAGCACCCCATACTACATATCCTATACCACAAGATTCTTTAGATTCTTGGCACCCAGAATATAGTGCTAGTGGTTTTGATTCATTAGCAACTACACTTCTGAGGTTCATAGAAAAAGTAGGTTTTATTTTTATTCCCACACAGGATATTATATGTAGATCCGGGGGGGGGGGGGGTTGCTAAATTTGACTAATCCTTAGGATCTTTCTATAGTCCTCGAACCAGAGGTTTATAAATCTTGCTAGAGCCTTGCCTCCTGATGCCTCCCGAAGGATAACACGAAGTTGGGACTTTATTTTTTGACTTTGTAGATGAGCCCAGGGCTTTAGTAGAAGTAATTTCGGTTCCTTCTCTTGTTTCTGTTTATGCCTGGCCTCTGAGCTCCAAGTTTCCTGTGTTGTACTTTTGGTTAGTGCTTCGCCGTGATTAAGTCAAGCCCAGCTCTAAAAGTCTAGAAACAGCCTCTCCTTGTATACTTCCTACCTATTCAAAGACTGAAGTAGAATTTCACGAGAAAATAGATTAATATCGTAATAACATAGAATAGAATAAGGGTCATATTTCAATCCACTCCTCGATTCTACACTATCTCTAGCCCTAGGTATATACATCTCTTCATTACTCACTTAAAATATAGATCTACAGGCTTCCCGTCCTCGACCTATCAGGACTTCCATCTTCACTGCCCCCTTGCCCATCAAATCCCAGTAGCCCAAGCCCAACGCCAAAAACATCATTACTCCACCCTACAAACGTCTCCACATCCCATATGGCCCCAGAACTTGATGGTCTCCGATTTCCACTCAATATCGTGCTCTCATAATAAGATTCATAGGCTTGTATAACCAACTCCTACGTCGCCCTTCCGTCAGTTATATTTCTAAACCTCGGCGAAGCTAAAGCAAATACCTGTACAGCGCCAACCAGCATCTCCCTAGTCCTCGCATCCTCCAGATACTCACCAAGTTTCCCTCTCAATACAGTCACCTCTCTTTCCACAGTGTTTCTCACCACTGCCGCCGGATCAGATCCAGCCGCCGCATTGATCCTGTTCGATGGGCCATCAATCCCAGCAGTCATACGGTCTGCGAAATGTTTCGTGAATTCTCCAATGACTGTTCGTAGCCTTGCATCGAGCTCGACCTTCGCATCCAGCATGTTCTCGACTACCTTTGGCATCGCGGCGCCCTTGACTAGGTTAAGAATACCGGTGCGTGAGAATATACCTTTCTCCCGTAACTCCCAAAAAGAACCAGCGATCCCGGAAAAGTCGATCTGAGTGTCTGGTTTTACAAACTCGATGTCGAATGCAACTATCTGTTCTTTTAGGAGGAGTAAGTGACGGATTAAGAAGAGATGACCATCGGCAGGGGTCTTCTTTTGGGTTAGCTGTTGTGAAGCGCGTAGTAGTGAGATAGTTGTGAGATGGACAATCGTATGCGCAAGGTCGTCGAATACAGTTGAGTTAACGAGTCGGTAGATTCGGGAGAGAAGCCAGATACATTTTCGGAGCGTCGGATACCATCCTTTGTATGCTGCTTCTGTATCAAATCCTCCATTTCCATTACTACTCGCAGGGTCATCGTGACGGTCTATTATCATCGGTGCGTTAGGCATCGGAGTTCCAGGGATAGTTTCCGTAGACTTAGAGGAGAATTGTATTTTTGTAGGGTAATCTAGGTCTTCTGGTTTAGGTACGAATCCCTCGATTTCATCGCGGATCATTGTTTGTGCACGGAAGACAATCC
Source organism: Verpa conica (assembly GCA_033030425.1). Taxonomy (NCBI): domain Eukaryota; kingdom Fungi; phylum Ascomycota; class Pezizomycetes; order Pezizales; family Morchellaceae; genus Verpa; species Verpa conica. The sequence continues at coordinate 743,574 of JAUFSD010000008.1, read as the reverse complement.
GGGATTGGGTATCATGGAGAGTGGGCTGGATTATCTGGCCAAAGTCGAGTTGTGTACGATCGAAGGGGTCGGTGTCTAGATCTTCAAGGTCGCGCATGTAGCGAGTTTGAATTAATGTACACAGCTCACATAGCTTTATGAGTTGTGTTTCATGAATGATACGAGGCCGGAGATGATCATAGAGAGGCTCGCATAGAGTTTCTAGGAAGTTACTATCGGGCATCTATTAACACCTAGTAACCGCGGACGGAGTTTGCAACAACTCACTAGACTTCTCCATCACCTTGCTCTCCAGAGAAGTATGCATAGAATAGCTCAAATTCATCCATACAGATACTCCTCACGAAACTAATCCCACTCCTGGCAAACGATACCAGTTCTTTACCCTTCGCATTAGTCGGCGCCGAAAGCTCAGTCATACGCTTATATATAATCGGTCCAATAAGCTTCTGTCGGACAGATGAGAAAGATGAATAGCACTCGTTTAGTAATGACAGATACCTATGGCCTGCTTAGACATAAATCGACCCTAGCATACACTCGTTTGGGGTGCATACGTACTCTTCATGGTCACACCTCTTCTCAATCTCCCCTACCAACTCTCTAAGTAGAGGCGCATTAACCCTAAATTTTGCATATAATAATGCGCTCTGTGTCGTATCATTCATCTGCCTTTCTTTGATCCTTCCCGTCACCTCATTTGAGACCTCCCGTACACTACCCACAAAATAGTTCCTCACTAGTGTGAGCGCGCGGGTCATGCACTGTCTAAACTTTGGTGCATAACTCTCCACATCATGGAAGGCTTTGTGGGCTGGATCATTCATCCATGCTAGGCAGTCATCTAGTCGTACCAACATCTCTCTGAACGCTGGGGTTTTCACGAAATCGCTTCCTGGTCGGGCAAGAAGACGAGTTATAGGCTCGAGTTCTGTAAAAGGGTGAAGGGCGGAGGATATGGATGAAAGGAGATTTTCTAGGTATGATTGGTGAGAGAGAAGAGAGGAGCATGTTTCCTGGAATGTAGAAGTCTGGGCGTGGACGGTACGGAAGGAGGACTGGAGAGTAGTAAGGAGAGAGAGTGTTGTGTCAGTTGTGGAGAGGAGGGAGTTGCAGGTTGCGAGGTGAGATTGAAGGGTAGAGTGGAATAGTCTATGAGGCTTGTTAATAGGTGCCTATGGTTTAGGCGGTTTACGGTGGGAGCAGGTACTTGTATTCACTGTTTGAGTTTTGGAGGTCGTCTTCAAATTGTTTATACCAGCCTGCGAAGTCGAGTTCGTCTTTGATTTCTCGTATAAAAGCTGTACCTTTGTATGTTCCTTTTAGACCCTTCTCACGCCCGTATCTCATAACTCTAGCACTTTCAAGATCATTCCGTGATTTGGGTCTTGGGGGTAGTCTTTGGACATTACTGTTGACAGCTTTCTCGGCCCCTGGTAGCATGAACTCTTCATACGTTGGGGCTCTAAGGTCTCCATAAGATTTCGGTCTCCGGAGGACTGTGGCTATTGGGGGTTCTGGGATTTGATTTCTCCGTTGCTCGGTAGACTTCTTGGAGGGATTCGGGGGTGCTCTTTCCTACAGAATTCAACAATCAGCCTAAAAAAAACATAAACTCGAGTCCCCCAATCTACAAATCTCGTCCCTTGTTGGATCACATACCAAAGATTGCCGAGAAGGTGATTGCTTCTTTATTGATTCCTGCCGATGCATTTTAGGTGCTTCGGGAACTGCCGGAGCCGAGTGCTGGTACCAATGGTCTTCGAACATAGCTGCGGTTACGGAATTCTATCCTAAAAGGAATTTTGTGTTTCTTTTTCTGTGATTTTAGGTGTTCTGATAGCTATGTATCGAGCTGTTGCCGAGCTGTTGTTTGGCGGGGTACTTTTTTTGGCGGTCTAAGTTCACGCGATGTGGTTTGAAGTGCGTTAGGTAACACAGCGCTAATGATGAGCGCCAAGAAGGAGCCTCAAAACACCGCCTCCTATAGGGAAACCCCCGCCGCTCTAATAGGCATACCCAAGCCTTTTAGAGAGGGAGATTTTGTATTCATAGTCGTGGAGCGGTTAAGTAGACTTAAAGAGGTTTGAAAACTAGCGAGTGATATGTGGTGATGCACGCCGTTCTTATTAAGTCTATTCTCTAATACTAGCCAAGTCAGTCCTCAAATGCACTACCTGACCCGTGTTCAAACAATTTCATATGCTAGACCTCTTTGCATGACGCATAATCCTTCGAGACGAAAATGAGGCTCTGTTAAGTTACCCGGATAGCTTTCAAGAACTAGGGTTAACACTTGTGTAACTAATATTGATGTCATCCGCAACTTAAAAGAAAAATCTGAAGGTCAGGATCGAGCACCACAAAAAGACCTCATTCGTATATATGGGAGTAAACTGACCCAGGTATTTCCTCTAAATTCATGCTATTACTAGCTAGAAATTGAATTATATCCTAACTGTTTATCTAGTGAATCATGTTCAAATCAACTTCAAGTCTCTATTTAATCTCACGAACCATCCCCCGGCATTTCTTGGGTAATGGGTCTGCTTACCGTAGGACTATTTCCACCGGGTGGAGAATTAAATCTAGTGCCAGTGCTTCCATTGGGAGAAATAGAACCGTAATTTTTGCTGCGGCATTGGTTAGTGGTTTTATAGCCTACCAATTATCAACAGAACCTATAGTTCAGGCAGAAGCTCCAGCTACTCAGATTTTACCAGCCGAGGATCCAAAATCAAGATTGAGCGTTCAGCATATACAGGTATGCATAATACTGCCAAAAACATCACAGGAAGCTACTCTAATATCGTACTTCCCTGTAGGTGAAAAACAGCTGGGAGAGCCCAGGTGTCTATGCTTGGGGAAACAATGTGTATGCTTGTCTCACCCCATCTACCCAAGAGTATATCTCATTTCTAGTAGTGGTCGAGTAGTTGCTCCAGACTCAAACGAAGACCTTATAAAAAGCCCCCGTCGACTTCAAGCATTCGACAATGTTCTCCTCCGTGACCTTAAACTTGACCGTGACATCGGGGGTAAAGTAAACCCCTTCCTTCACCGAGTCTCCCCCATATTCCAGCCCGACCACTAACATGCCCCCCATTAGTCGCCATAAACGAAAAAGGGGACCTCCTTCAATGGGGAGTCGGATATGCATCAAATATCAAAGAGCCAGAGAAAACACTAACAGGCAAAAATGTCACCTCCGTTGAAATTTCCGGAGACAGAGTCTTTGCCCTCTCGAAAGATGGCAAGATATATAGTCTTCCAATGTCAAAGAAAGACCAAGCCGAGGGTGTCAAACCCTCTGAACCGTCTTGGATCCCTGGAATATCCTCGGAATCCAAAGTCTCATACCGCATACTAAAGCCTGAACTAGGATACTTCGAAAGGTTGTCCCTAGTAACTCTTCTCAGACAATACCGAACTAATTCAATCCCAGTGTCTCAAAGATTGCCTCGGGTCGCGACCACATCCTCCTTCTCACCTCTGCTGGCCGCGTCTTCTCCGCAGCTGCCTCATACAACTTCCCCACAAAAGGCCAACTCGGAATTCTTAACCTCACGTTCGCAACTCGCCCCGCTAACAAACCTTATGACACCTGCCACGAGATTACAGCCCTTTCTGAATTTAAAATCACCCAAATTGCTGCCGGTGATTACCATTCTATAGTTCTCGACGACGCTGGGCGTGTATTTTCATTTGGTGACAATACAAGTGGTCAGCTTGGGTTCGGGTATAATCCAGAAACAAACTCTATTCAAGTACCTATCCTACTACCATTCCAAGGACTATATGAGAGCAAAAATCATGTGCCAAAGGTTAGGAGGATCGAGGCAGGGGGTGCGAATAGTTACTTCTGTGTTGACACAGAGGATACCGTGACAGGAAGGGTGAGTGCGGACCTATTTAGCTGTGGAACTGGGATTTGGGGGAACCTAGGGAATGGTAAATGGACGCATGTACAAGGGCAGCCAACAAAAGTTAAAGCGCTGAGTGGGCTATTCGAATGTATACCCCCTCTCCCATCACCCATTATCACTCATGTTTTCGTTCATTCATATATTAACAAGTTATTAAAGACGACGACAAAATAAACACCGTAGTCCCTATCCGCCTCTCATCCCTCTCGGTCGGTGCAACTCACATCTCCGCGATTACGCAAAACCTCACAAACGTCGATGCTTCAACCTCCACTTCTTCGCCTGCCCACGATGTCAACTACGGCTCTGACGTGCTCTGGTGGGGTAATAACGAATTTTATCAACTCGGAACTGGAAAACGGAATAACACTAGCGTCCCTGTTTATATCCCCCCTCTTGACCCTATGGTTGCTGAGATGGTAATAGATAAGGGGTCTATGACAGGGAGTAGTAGCACGGGTGATATGAGCCGTAAAAGTGGGATTATTGGCGGGAAGGGAGATGAGGTTGGAAGTGCAAGATTTACGAGGAAGAATCAGGTTCATAGGTTTCAAGCGACGCCAAGAAAGAAGGTGGCTGTTAATGGAAGGAAGGTGGAGGTGGAACAGAAGGTAACATGTGGGAGGGGGAATTCAGCTGTTTATTCAGCAGTTTGAAATGTTGGATGTGATATTGGAGGTACGGGTTGTATGATATAATACGGCATAGAAGATGTGTGTATTATAATAAAACTCTGCTTTATATTCTCTCTAATTTGATTTTGATGGGTTTGTGGAGTGCCAATCATGTGTCATCACTCGGAAATTTAAGCGCCTCTTATTCCAATTGGGCTGAATGAATAAATGAATTAATCACAGGTACATGGAGCCCAAAAACTAAGGTACTCGCACTCCGCACTAGTCAAAGGCCTACGGGGGCACGTAACTACAAAAGTCCGGATTGACTTTTCGTGGGCCGTAACGCCTGCGCGCCACACCCAACGTACATCATTGAAGAAATAAAAAATCTCTTTGAATTAACTAACAAGAACAAAGTATGTAATCTATTTTACAGCTAGAATTTTTATGGTAGAGTTAGAGTAACTATTAGTACCTAAAGGGTTGTCAGTCCTTGTTTTAGTTCACTAGGATCATAATAAAAACCCAGACCACAAAAATAAACCACAACTTACAAAGTAAAATTCTCTAGACTTCCGCTTTTCTTTCTACTCATTCCCATTCCCCTCTTCTCCCCAGCCCCAGCCTCCCTCCTCTCCTCCGGCTTCTCTCTCCATCCCCTTCCCCTCCTCTCTGCCTGACTGCAGACCGACTAGTTTGTCTCCAACTGGGCTGAAATGCCCTATATAGCTGAACAAGGGCTTGGATGGTTCCTTTTAATACGTCATCTACAATTTGAGAGCCGTATGTAACCAATTATGACCCCTGATGACAAGCATTCACCTCTGTTTTGTTGCACGGTTGAAACACGACAAGTCCGAGGTAAGTATTTTGTCTTCGCTACCAACAACTGAAGATGATAACACCAACTTTGAACAGGAGTTCTAAGCAACAGCCGTCACACCCGAGTACTTCTACTCCTTTCGACCTCACCAAAGAAAATTCGAGAACCACTGAAGAAATATACCAGAAGGAAGAATTAAGAAAGCCCAGAATGATAAAAGTGCCAGATCTCCGGTGCGTGCATGCGTAGTAAAAAAAACAGAATAGACTTTAGTACGAGACCAGGTCATTTGGTAGTGAAGCACTACTATCTATTGTCAAAATAGATGAAGATGGGTGAGATCACTCGTAACTCATACTACCGATGATGGTAATTTTTATCGTATTTGAGATTATTGCCGCGCGGCCAAAAGGGAGAGGCACAAACCTGACAGGGCGGTTGTCTGAAAAGCTGTTTAACAAATATGGCTACTAGCTGGGTATTGACTTGATTGGAATATTTGAATTATGGGGATTTACGTTGATCAGTTGAGCCTGTGAAGCCCTGGACCTATGCTGTTGCCTTTTGAATTGGAGGGGCTACATCTTTCAATATATATATATATGCATTGATTTTGATGTATTACGAGCGGATTTCCTACAAAATGATTACAGGAAACGTCAAATAGCCCCCTCTCCCGAGTGTCCACGAGTGATTTGTGGTAATGTCTAGATGCAAGTAATATCTGCGTTGATCATATATCATCACTTGATATTTTACCTTTCCTAATAAGGAACTACATAAGCCACACTATGCAGCGGGGGAAGTGAGACAAAAAAAGGAATTAGAGTAAGGCGATAATATTTGAAATATATGGCTAGGGAATACGCAGTTAGCAATATCGCAGTATGGATTGAATGTAGACTACTACAAGAAAGAATGCGAGAGCATAAATATATTGATTCTTGGATTTAAATTTATTTCCCCCCCTCAGATGCGCGGCTAGACCCAACGATCCATTTAACGTCCTCTCGCGGGCAAAGATGTGTGAGGCGGTGCTACAAACCCTAGATAATTAGGATATATTAGGCGCATAATTATATAAGGTGTTTATATGTACCAACAGTGAAACCCACTAGACACAACGACGTCTTGGAGATGAGAGAAAGGGAGCTATAGCGCTAATTAGACCCAAGAAACAGCTGAAAAGATATTTCTACTACCTTTTTCCCCCTTGGTTCTCCTTTGGTAGAGTTATTCAAATACCTAATCCTAGAACTAATCTCTCTTGATCTATAGCCCCAACTGATCTGTTTTATATGATAACCCAAACCCCTCAAAGCATTGTAATTATATGATTGATCCTTATATATATTAGTTATCCACGAAACGAAAGCTTAGCCCTCCAATATCCACAGCAAAACAAATGTTTTGTATTATATGACCTATATAGCTAATCCTCCAAAATTTGCATTCCGTCCCTCGAAAAAAAAAACCCGTGACAAAGTAAAAGATACAAAAGAAAAGGTGGGAGTGGTAAAAACTGAAGGAATAAAACCTCTAGTTTTGAAATAAAAAATAAAAAATAAAAAAACCTCTCAGTTGATCCAATCATGGCTTTCCTCTAAAAAGGCGAGTACTCATGCACACAGAAAGGGGGGGGGGCTTTTTTTTACCCAGTTGCAAAAAAAAAAAAAAAATGACACAAGACATTCAATCTTTAAGAAAAAATAATGTGGGTTATGAAGTTCCGGCGGCCCATAGGAAAACCTGGTCCAGCCGAAATGGGCTTGAGAAGATGTAAAAGAAATTTGTCAAAAAGGCTTGTCAACAAAGACAAGAGAATAAAAATGCAAGCTATAATCCTTTCGTTTATACGTTTCAGGGTGACTGGGTCATTAGCTACTCCAAAGAGGCCCTGCGGAGAATGGTGAAGTCGATTTACAACTTTCCGGTGGCAGTGAGGGCGCCGTCGCTGATACGAATGATCTTGCCGTTCCCGTCTGTCTTGGATGGTACACCGTCGTCGCCATAGTTGTTGTCTAGATACAAACAATGTTAGATAACCTGAATGGAATTAGTACTAAATTGGTGTCTTACTTCCAACAGGGGCGATCTGAGCGACGGGTGCCGCAATGGCTGCAGCGACGAAGAGGAGGGCGACCATGGTAATGTACTGCATTTTTATTGGTTTGATTTGGTGTTTTTCTTTAAATCTGCAAATGGAGATGTGTATGGTTGTGTGGGTAGAGGAAGCTCGCTGCTTGTAATCGATTGTAGAGAGGATAGATTAAGTGTCTGAGGACTGAAGGTGGTAGTAGAAAAGAAGGTTTAGGCCGAACCGGTCGACAGGAATGCAAAAAGATGATTACTAGGGGAAATTGTAAGTGAATGACACTGTGGTGAGGAGGGAACAAAAGCTGGAAAGACGACGGTATAAATACATTGAAAAGAAATACACGGCTGTGAAACGCACGGGCCAAGACAGTAGGGAGGACTCTTCTGATACAACAAGCGTTACAAGCAGTCTACAAGAGACAGTTTCGATATTCACCCTACATCTATACAGCATGGGATAGGGAAGGTTACTCTTCTCCAGTAGAAAAGGGCACATTCCTATTCCAGAGTCTCGATGATTGACGTTTCGCACCTAACCAGGATCTTGGTAGCACCTACATAATGGCGGCGCCAAACACCCTAAACAGGATGGTAAGCGATCTCATTGGCTGTCAGGGGCTGTCCGTCCAACGCGCCGAAACGGGTTTGAGGCAACCACAGGTTTGCAATGCTCAAGCTTCAGGGTCGTCTACCAACAATAACAGGAAGCTGTCTGTACCTGCAGACGCCACACATAGAACCGCTTGTGAAAGACTCGGGGAATTGTTCATCTCTGTAACACTTGGCTGCGCAATGAGTTGATGAGACGTCAAGGCGCATCTCTCCTTTACCTTGCATCATGGCGCCCGTCGGCAATTCCACCAGCTAGGAAACCAGGAAACATTACAAATAGGAGATACCAACACAGAAGCCTCGTATTTAAAACTAAGCGAGGGTTTATTTAGAGTTTCTGGGAATTGTTGGTAAACAGGGGGAATAGAAATAATACTATATGTAGTTAATGCGATCGATTGGGATGAACTCCTCCAGCATGGGCTGAGCGCGGTTAGCCTCCCAGACGGAGCAAAATCACAGGATATAATAGGATATAACTGCATATAACTACATTAACGCCGCCAGGTCTAAGCATCGTAAGGGTGATATCCATAGGTTAGTTCTGCTCTGGAAAGTCATGATAATTAATTGTATGAAGGATTTTTTAATATCGGGGTCCACATTTTACCCACCAGTTACCAAAACAGATAGTATACAGTCACCAGTGAAACAGATAGCAGTTTAGAATTTATGGAGACGTATCCCATAGAATTCTATAGCTAAGCCCTAGAAAAAAACGGTAAGAGAAAATTCTACGCTTGCCTACTGGTACTATCACATCAGAAGGTTCTTCTAGCTATTATCACGCACACAATGGACAATACTCATTCCCACCCCTCCCCCAATATTCTTTGATTCGTAGCAGTACTTTCTCAACTCCATCTTTAAACTAAACGAGTACGGAATTTGTGATGTAGTTGCTAGATACAAATTCTCAGAACTCTGGGAAGAAGTAAAAAGCCTCCTCTATTCTCAAAAAATACTCAGACATTCAAATTGTAGAAAAAGGCCTCAATAAGCCTCTTATATCAAGCAACGGTAAGCGAGTGGGAAAGCTTAACTAGCCAGGGCCTTCTCAAAGGCGCCACGAAAATCGGAGTTTCAGAAGCAACCAAGCTCCTCGTATTCGCCGCCGTATCGAGCCGTTTCTTCAATATAAAGGGCAGGAACTCAAAGATACCTACGTAATATTCGAAGCAACAAGTAGTCCCTGCTTAGAGATCCCTGGTAGTTACGACCAGGGGGTATAGTGGTCGGGACTTGATGACCAATGTATTCAGCTAGATGCTCATTCCCATGCATATCAAGCATATACATGTATACGTGGAAGTTGATGTGGATCCCTCTTAGAGATTTATTAACTCCTGATCAGTCTTTTTATGCGTCAGATAGGCGTGTATCTGTGTGGTTCTTCCTTCCTTTCTTGTACTTTACTGTATCATGGACTTTGAAGAATCTTTAAATCCTCTTTATATATGGGTGTCCGTTTTTAGGGTTAGACCTTTTATAGATCAGTGTTGACTTCATTATTTACAGATTCCCCCTAGCTTTCAGCTATTTATATCCTAATATAAGACCTCTTCTAAATACCTATTGACTTCTCTCACTTTTATCTACCGCCATATTCCACAAACTTAAATATACACTGCCTAGCACCCCTAAACAGTGGGTCGAACACGGAGACTAACTTACACCAATCCTCCTATGTACTCTCATCACTATTTGCAACCACTCCTCTACTATATACCATAATATAGAAGGCACCATTCAATAAATAATACCGGATACCACAGTAGTATCCAGGAATTTTTCAACTCATTCTCCCTCACTACCCTTGGTATACCCCCAGATAACCCAAAGAGCCTTCAAACAAGGAAATAAAATCAGACCTAGACAAAATCTCAACAGGAATAGCAAATTTTTACATGTAATCCTCTACATAACGAAAAAATAAATCTAAAGCCGAAAAACAGTTGTCTTCATCGCTCGTCACTTGACTGCTAGCACCCTGATATTCAATATACAACCGGTGCACCATAACCCACAGAAATTTATAAACATACATGTAGTTGAATAATAGTAGAACAAAGAAAGAAAAAACAACGCAATTTTAATAGAAGTATATAAAAAATTAAGCTGTGAATAAAATATAACGGTGAAGTCGTTTTAAATACATTTACCAAAAGCCCAGAATAGAGCACAGTTTTGAGACGTGACATTGGATAAAATAGCCGGTGAATACAAAAAAACACCTCTAGCACAATAATACCCCCATACCAAATACCTATGGAGGCTGGCCTTCAGCACTTGAATGGCGATATTCGACTTAGACAATCAAAAGAAATACTTTACAAAATTCGTAGTCTCAAATTCCATCATTAGCATCTCTCCTACACCCCACCTTACAACTCATCCTTCCTTTATAAATACCCTCTAGTGTATTCTCTACCTCCATCCCTCCCTCATTTTCCTTGTTCCTCATGGCTACACTTAACCAGAACCGAATATCTCCCATACGTCCGGACCCTGCGATATTCGTATCACTAAAGCCGTGTATTACCGGTGGATTCTCCTCTCCGGCGAGATGATTATTGTAGTCAAGTGTGATAACTGGCGAATCCCAGGTAAGGTAGCCCGCTGGAACCTCGACCTGTTTAGTGAAGACCATTTCAGGCTCAGGTCGTATATGGATATGCGCGGAGGGAGGCATCATCTCGTCTTTACCAAAATTAATATCATCATTTCTCAATACCATCTGTTCCTCTTGAATTTCCAAAGCCCTTTTAACGGGTACTGTGACAAAGTTATATGTATCCACATCCAGAGGATTATCGAAACTCCCCCACTCTTGTACCTGATGGCGTCGCATTCTCACGCGTTCCTCTTCCTGCCGCATATTTTCCTCCCGTATCTTACGCATTTCCTGGTAATTAATCTCGGTTTTTATGCACCGCTGGAGATTTCCCTCGTTAAAAATATGTTGGGGTTCATTCTCATTAGAGACGAGCTCAGCAAGCCCACTACCTCCCCTAGAACTACCGAGGCCGTAGGTAGGGTTTTTTGGAGGGTTGAGGAGTTTAACCTCCTGGTTTGCAGCAAATTTTTGGTTGGCACCAACGATAGAAGCGGACTGAGGGGATAATATTGCACTGGTCAAAGCGAATGCAGGATGAGATCGACCGACGAAGGATGGACGATATTTACGGATAGAAGACACTTTGAATTCATTTTTGTAGGGTGTATTATGGGTTAAAACTGGAGTTGGGAGCGGAGTTGGAATTTGTGGTGGTGGTGGTGGTGGAACCCTAGAGCGAAGGGCTTCTAGACGAGGTTTTTGGTACCTAATGGAAGAATTCTCCATTTTCATGGTCTCATTAAGAGTGAAATACGGAGAAGCAGTTCCTTTTCCTGTAGAATACGTGTATCCAGCTGATGCAGATGCATGTTGACCAGGGTATAGTGTTTCTTTGCAGATATCACTACTATATCTACCATGGGTAGTTTCATTAGCAGCGGAAGAACGAGGTAGCGTAGGCTGGCTGGCTTTTGAGATCCCTGAAAGGTGCTTTTGCCGTTCAAGGTCTCCGTCTTTGATAGGAGAGGGCAACGGCCTTGGGCGGAGAATTTCTGGATAAGGCTGTTGATACTTGGCGAATGAAGTGTAGTCCCTTGGCACAGCACTACTATGAGAAAGAAGCGGAGGTGCCAATCTATTTTCATTAGTGTTTTTAGTTTCGTGGGGCATGCCAACACTGTATCTGAACTGAGTAGCCCCATTACCAGCAAGAGAAAGAGATGAAGGGGAATTCTGGCCGGGCTGTGACGGCCCTGTAGATGATTGTTCTCGTTCAAGAGCTCTATATTTGGTGGATGTCTGCTCAGCCTCGATGGATCTCTTTAGAGAACAAGGAGGCCGTTCATCTCCTGATGATTTCTGGGCTCCAGGATATAGAACTTTAGTAGGAGCCGCCCGCTGGTTAAAAATAGGACCAGGAGGCAGTGGCCTAGAATGCTGAGTTCCTGAGAGCCTGGGTTTATTCTGAGATCTCTGTCCAACTTGGGTAATTAAAGTGCGATTAGGGCTAGGAGGCCTGTATTTTAGAGAAGGCATCCGGTTTTCTGGCCGGCTTCTCCAACCAGCATCTCTATACTGGGTTGCAGCTGGTAGGTGCTCCAGGACAAGTTGATGGTGTTCGAAGGTGGAGGTCGAGGGAGGAAGAGAAAAAGAAGGAGTGGAAGTACCTCCTATAGTATCATTCTGGAGTGTCTGGGGCCTTGGAACTTTGATATCTGGAGGTACTGGGCTGAGTGCTCCTTGAGGCTCCCTCGTGGACCACATTGGTACTGGAGGAGTAACAGGAACAGAAATTGCTTCATATGTCTCTTTCTGTGGTTCTTGGAGAGTATGAGCAGAACGAAGAGGGCACATACCTCCCCTAACTCTCCTCTGCGATGTCTGAGCCGCTTGAAAGCTTTGATTCTGAGTTCCTGCTTGCGACTGTTGAATCTGAGTAGCAGAAGTACTATTTCTCCATCGTTCCTGGGGCTTAGCTGCCGTAGTGACTGTCTTGGGCATCCCTGATTTTTTTTGCTGCTCTAATCTATATTTCTTGATTCGAGCCCACCCCTCATTGGAATATTTTTGGCTGGTGGGCATCTGTTGGGCTTGTGGCGGTGGTTTGGAAATAATCTCTGTGTGGCACTGGGGCTGGAAACGTTCAGGGTCTGTATTTTTATTCCATTTTGGGTCCATTGAAGCAAGCCCTTGGCGATTTCTTTGCTGGAGATCTGTCTCGGTGGCTTGATCAATTCCAAAGCGAGGACACAAATCTACTGACTGGTCTTTTTGTAGGGTGGTGGGGCACTGCGGAAAATCAGAGTGGCCAGAGACAAAGCCTTCAGACGAGATTCCTTGTAACCCTTCGAGATATTTATTCATATCAGTAACTTCTGAGGCTGTAATATACTGCCGGAAAAAATTCACCCCTCGTGAGTCGCTGCTGCCTGTAGATTGATCCGTTCACATGAGACCCTTCCTGCTGTGTATAAATTTTAGATATCTGCTGGAAATTTAAACCCCGGTGGTTTATCTTGCATCTGCCGCTACTAATATTTCTGATACTGCTTTACTAGTGATACTTTTATTGCCGATGGTGACGGTGACGGTGATGGTAATGGTGGTGGTGATAGTGGTGGTGATGATGGTGGTGGTGATGGTGGTAGTACTGTATGTTGGAGGTGCAGTGTGTTTTGATGGTACCTTGTTTTTGTGGCTATTACAGTTACAGTGGCCATAGATGACACCTAAGGGCTTTGGGTACAAGACCTAAAGACTTTCTTCATCTTCTGCTTCGACCAGCTGATACCGTCATAGACCCCATACATCTAGGTCACCTGCCACACATAAAGTATCGACATTGGTCTGAGTATATAGACACAGTGTGGAGTACTATCTACATTGGTAACAAGAGACTAATCGTGAGAAACCTCTTTTAGTAATTTCACCATCACTGTAGAGTGCATTGCTATTAATGAAATCCCCATTACTATTGACAATAAAGTCCGAGTGACCCACGGTGACATTCTCAGTTGTTACTGCTCCCGTTGCTGTCTTGGCGTCTTGGCAACCACAGCCCTGTCGCTTTGGGATAAACAAACGCGAGCCTCAACACCACATCAGCAACGTTAAAGTTCCATCACAATCTCCACACCCCAGCTCATTCCCTCAATACCTGCATACAGAATTATCTACCAGGAAATGGTTACAATCAGCGAAGTAAAGGGAGGCAGTGCCCGGGAAAACCGCACCGCCGCACACACCCACATCAAAGGCCTCGGCCTACGTTCAGATGGAACAGCAGAGAAGTCCTCCGCGGGGTTCGTGGGCCAGGAGAGTGCCAGAGAAGTACAATCCCCGTAGATCCTCCCCCCCATTATTCATTTGCTAACGAAAAATGTCTTAGGCATGCGGAATTGTAGTCGACCTGATCAAAGCGAAGAAGATGTCCGGGAGGGCAGTCCTGCTAGCTGGTGGTCCCGGAACTGGAAAGACTGCGCTCGCACTTGCGATCTCGCAGGAACTCGGGACAAAGGTCCCGTTTCGCCCGATTGTTGGGAGCGAGATCTATAGCGCTGAAGTGAAAAAGACCGAGGCGCTAATGGAGAATTTTCGGAGAGCTATCGGTACGCGTTACCACTGTCTCTTATTCTACTTTCTATTGTTGCCCCGAGTATTTTTTTGCTGATACTTTCTTTTGTAGGCTTAAGAGTAAAAGAAACAAAGGAAGTCTACGAAGGCGAAGTAACCGACCTCACCCCCGAAGAAGCCGAAAATCCTCTGGGTGGCTACGGAAAGACAATCTCGCATGTCATTGTCGGATTAAAGAGCGGCAAGGGGACCAAGAAGCTGAAATTAGATCCGAGTATATATGAAAGTATACAGAAGGAGCGGGTTGCAGTCGGAGACGTCATCTACATTGAGGCAAACACTGGAGCTGTCAAGAGGGTAGGTAGGAGTGACGCCTACGCGACCGAATTTGATTTGGAGGCCGAGGAATACGTGCCAATTCCCAAAGGGGAGGTGCACAAGAAGAAGGAGATTGTCCAGGATGTCACCTTACATGACCTAGATGTTGCGAATGCCAGACCCCAGGTGCGATCTACACTCAGGAGCCGCTGTTTAAGTCCGTGCTAATTAAAATTTATACAGGGAGGCCAAGACATAATGTCAATGATGGGCCAACTCATGAAACCAAAAAAAACTGAAATCACAGACAAACTCCGCGATGAAATCAACAAAGTAGTCGAAAAATACATCGACCAAGGTGTCGCTGAGCTCGTCCCTGGCGTTCTCTTTATTGACGAAGTCCATATGCTCGATATTGAATGCTTTACCTACCTGAATCGCGCACTGGAGTCCAAAATCTCTCCCATCGTTATCCTTGCTTCTAATCGTGGGATCTGCACTATCCGTGGAACAGAGGATATCCAGTCCGCTCATGGTGTCCCTACTGATCTCCTTGGCCGATTGCTCATTGTCCCAACTTATCCGTATGATTTGACAGATATTAGGACTATTGTCAGAATTAGAGCAAAGACGGAGGGGCTTGATGTGGAGGATACAGCGATCGATAAGCTTGCAGAGAGAGGCGTGGGGACAAGCTTAAGATATGCGTTGCAGTTACTGACGCCGGCGATGATACTGAGTAAGGTTGCGGGGAGGGCGAGGATTGAGGTAGCGGATGTGGAAGAATGTGAGAGCCTCTTTATTGATGCGAAAAGGAGTGCGACAATTGTAGAGCAAAGTGGTGATACCTTTTTATCGTAGCGAGAATTTAAGAGTACCGGATAATAAATGGATCAATTGGGGATGGGTGTTAAGAGATAGATGTGCTTTATATACTATTAATCTTAAGGTAGAGAACTAGTCTTTTTCAGTACCTAGGTGTTATTCCAGTGGAAATGGCTTATAAGTTCTTAATATTTTCAAAAAAACGCAACCCGCCTTCTATATCACTCCAGGTTATTCCCGTACGGGTATATAAGAAAGTTGAGCACACACATAACCAAAACATAACCCCAGAATCTCAGAAAAGGTTTGCTATTAATTAAAGATTTCTCAGGTCCGGTTTGGGTCGTAAAGTCTAGGACAATTTATATTCATCTCCCCGTGTGCTCGAATAAAACTCAACCTTAAGACCCGGATCACATTTAGGGGAAAACGCAACTCCAATATAAATATATAAAATTTAAACTAAGACCCTAAGCCCCCCTTCGGTGCAGATATTACGGTTCTCGAAAAAACGGCGGTCAACTCGTCAGGCCTACTGTTCGACGGCCTGATTATTGAGGGGCCTAGATCTTCCTCCACTACTACCGGAGCTGCATTATAAATACCTTCGTGTTCATCTCGATCGCTCCCATATTCTTCATCGCTGTGGCTAAGTTCTTCATGTGTATGTTCTATGTGTTGTTTTGTTGACTTTATTGATATGGGGTTGGCGAATGTTTTCGATGCGAGGACCTTCTGGCGAAGGTACTCCTGGTATTCATCTTCATCTTCATCGTCTGATGGAGGCATCTCAACGTTTCTCTCGGCCTGTACTTGGTAGTCTTCCTCCTCCTCCTCCTCGTCCTCTTCATCTTCATCTTCATCACTATCTACCTTCTTCTTTCCCTGTGCTGGTACCCTATTCAAATTCCCCCCACCCCACCCCTCCAAATCGGCCCCCTTGTTCGCTCTACTCTCTTCATATTCTTTATCCAACTGCTTCAACCACTCCTCCTGACACTTTCCTATGGCCTCGGAATCTTCGCACTTTGCATACCTCTCTAACAGCTCCCCATTCATCCTCATAAACTCCTCCCCGTACGAAAAAGGTCTCAGTATCTCTTCCGCCCAACCCGAATGTCCCATAATCGCAAAGCAAGCTGCAAGCGCCTCTACACAATTCAGTCTCCACGGCTTCCCATAGTTTACCGAATTCGCAGCGACAAGGTACGGTAACAACCGCTCACACCGACCACCGATTTTCGAGAACGGGACTTCATCGATGCGGGCCCATGAGCACTCAACTACCGCCGCACCGAACTCTTCAAGGAGGTTTTTATCGGCGTTTGAGACGGGGGATTTACCATTTGGCCTGCCTCAGGCAGCTAGTCAACGATTGTGTACTAAGAGAGATCAGATAGGGTGCAGTACGTTATTACTACACCGCTGAATTTTCGCCCAATGGGGAGGTCACGCATGAGGCCTTGTCGTATTAGTTTCTTGCCCGAGCAACGCTCAGGGTCGCAATGGCCAAGATCCCAGGCAGCGGCTGAGGGGCTGTTAGCTATTTATCCTGTATGGTGGAATTGCGGGGGTAGGGGACCTTTGAAAGCGGGCTTTGTGATGGGCTCGCCGTCTTCGCCTTTTTTTCCGCCGCGAGGGTTGTTGCGGTACCGGTCCTTACCTTTGGAGTGGTTATTGTGGTTTTTCTTGACCATTTTAGGGTTGTGGCCGGTTTGGGTTTTTTTGTGGTCCGTTGGAGGTGTTTCGGACTTTGTTATCGGGGTTGAATGTTTGAGGTCTTGGATGACGCCTGTTTTATGTGGGCTTGGCATACAATTTAGCAGTGGGTCCTAGTTAGGTTAGAATTGTTTAATTCAACGTCTAGGTTTCTTCACGAGGCGTATATACTCATTATTTTTTGACTGTATGTAAAATTACTATTTATAAATTCTTGCCGATAATAGAATAGGCTTTTAATTGGATTATGCAGACCCACTAATTACAAGAAATCAGAACTCTACCTACAGCTAACTAAACTATAGATGAATTTATATACCATAATAACCCCTACCCGGCCTTCCAACCAACAAAAACTTTTCCACAGACCACAAGTAATAATGCGCCAGTATATTAATTTTTAGTAGTTTTATACGGTACTACCAACGTGAATATACAGCCCAAGATTTCAAAAGAACCAGAACAATTTTAAGAGGTCTATGTGAAGAAAATTTGAGTTGTCGCTAAGACTTTGCGGTGTTATATTGCTTTCCTTGAGCTTCGATATCTGTCTTTTGAACATTTTAATTTTTTTTTCTGTTTTAGGATCGGTGGAAGTTTGAAATGATGCCTGGATTCATATTGTACCCTTCTTCCAGGCCCTCTCCACCGAGTACCGAATACCTTTGAACTCCCAACACGAGTAATTAATTATCCGAAATTTTAGTCCTACAAAACATCTGCCAGTCAAGACCACACATCTTGAGGGTCGAGTATCTGAGATCTTATTGGTTGATTATTGCACCACCCAACCCCTAATTTTAGGGTTGGGGTATGTTATTATCTCGGTGCACCGTATTAAGTCTAAGCATGTAGTTTGCATGAAAGTATCCCACAGACGACTGCTTGATTTCCAGAAACCCAGCTTTCATGTTTGATCCTTCTACGGCTATCATTCTATGAGAAAGACAGCCGAAAATCGACCTCGTGGGTTAATATTTCTTACGATGAAACTACTAGAGACAACTCCTATAATTCTACACACCTATAATAAGTACCAGTTGCCTCGGGGTTTTGTCAACATACACTTCTTAATAGTTATAATAAACCTAGACTGTGCTTTAAGAAATTCTTGCTAGAGGACGTCTCCAATAGAAAGTTACATGTAACTGCATATGAGTTCGACCCATCCTTCGCTATACAAACCTATGACCTGCTTAAGGTTTAATCTAAAAGCTACATGTACGTACTACATAGTATTCAAGGGTTTCTTTAACTATATGGAACTTTTTAGATAGAGTATCTTTCTCAAATATCTTATCGTATGCAAGAGATTTTACATTTAGGTTCTCTAAGAAACTGAAAATATTTTTAGGGTAGGCTTCTTGAATCAGCTCAGGCGTTATATACATGTACCAATACGCATATACATTTAGTAAATAAACCTAAGATAGTATCTGTAAAGCACTAGAAATATCACATTAGATATACCGTCCTCACATGTAGAATAATCACTGATACTACAATATGTGAGCTCACGTCGGGGAGACTGGTTAGAAACCCCGACGTAGACTATCTTAAACAAAGTCATAGGCTAAGATTGTTACCACCTTGAACTATTACGGCATCCACTATAGACCGTCGCTCAGGCTAGCTACAGTTCTTGAAGTACATTAGTATTGAAACAAGTTTTTTCTGATTCAAAAGCCACAGGATAAGAGCTTCTGTAGCCTGCAGTATTCATAGCACTAAGACATATGCAGTTCCATGCAGATGCTTGCTTCTGGTGGTATGTAGTTTCAAAGAGGATCCAGATTGCGTTGTAGGTGGCCGCCCCCCAAAGCGTTGCTAGTGGGGTTGCGCAACGGCAACCCCTGCTTTGGCGCCAACGCGTTAATCAAAACATTTCCGCGATTCGTCTGCCTGGCCGTTTCTCTCTCTCCTCTTCTCCCCTTCAAAATAACATCCTGTCCTCCACCTCGTCTCCCTTAGTTTCATCTCTCCTTCCCCTCCAAACCCAGTTTCTCTTCATCTTCATCTGTGTTCATCCCATACCCCAAGATACCCTTGATTAATCCCTCTATCACCCCACTCTAACTTAATTCTACCCCGCTGAAGAGCTCTTTCCACCATGTCTGTCGTCTCGCTTCTCGGAGTCAACGTACTCAATAACCCTGCTAAAGCCACAGATAAGTATCAATTCGAGATCACATTCGAGTGTCTCGAGAGCCTCACAAAAGGTAAAATCTAACTTTTACGATTGCCTAATTTTTTGCTCCTGCTAATCAATGCCTGATTTGATAATAGATCTTGAATGGAAGCTCACTTATGTTGGATCTGCCAACTCGTAGGCTAACCCTAGCTCCTCTGCAAAAATTTCTTCAAAATCCCAACTCACATATTCCGTGTACCGCAGAACCGAACACGACCAGGAGCTCGATTCCCTCCTTGTCGGTCCCATCCCCGTAGGTGTCAACAAGTTTGTCTTTGAAGCCGAGCCCCCAAATTTCGCCAAGCTCCCTAGCTCTGAGATCCTTGGAGTCACCGTTGTACTCCTCACTTGTTCTTATGATGGCCGCGAGTTTGTCCGCGTCGGATACTATGTGAGCAACGAGTACGATTCGGAAGAGTTAATCAATGAGCCACCGAAGCAAGTCCAGATCGATAGAATTGTCAGGAAACTCTTAGAAGAGAAGCCGAGGGTAACTAGATTTGCAATCAAGTGGTTAGTTTATCTTCCCCAATTCTTTAGAGTATATTCATAGTGCTGATATATCGCCTTGTCTTATACAGGGATTCCGAGGATTCTGCTCCACCAGAATTTCCCCCAGACCAGCCCGAAGCAGACGAAGCCGAAGATGATGCAGATACCTACGGCGCTGAAGAAGCAGAGCTCGAAGCTGCTGAAGAGGTTGAAGGTGAAGATGCCGAAGTTGGTGATGAGATGGACGTTGAGATGGGTGGAGCCGAAGATACCGCTGGTCCTGCTGTGCCTGCTGGAAAAGAGATTGATGAAGTCTCCGATGATGGTTCTGAGGACCTAGAGGCCGAGAGTAGCGGCGAGGAAGATGAAGAGGAGGAAGGCGGTGAGGACGAGGACGATGCCATGGTCGATGATGCCCCTGCTCCTGGAAAGACTGGCGAGGGATCCGGAAGTCACCCCCCACCGTCAGCCTCACATGTTGTTGCTTAATTTCCCTCCAATATCGAGTGTTAGTCTATCTATTCACTCGTATAATGAGGCATGGTTCTATGATAGAAAATACGCATAGTGCTTTTTATACGATATGATAGATGTACTACTCGGCCTGGTAGGGGCATACGGGAAAGGTTTGCTATAAAATTCGACTCTTTCTCTGTCTATTAGTTTTATATAAAAATAGACCAGCTATTGCGTTGGCCTGGGATGGATTCTTTTTTTTCTTGTATTGTGGGAGGGGCTATCTTTTGTCTTGCTTTATTTATTTTTTTAGCGATAAAGGTTGAATGGTATCCTACATACGGCGTTTAAATCTCTTTATTCAACCCAGCCGATTCTATCCCAAAAACTAAAGAATCGATGTGTTTATGTAATCCTTCCCTTAAAATATCCTTTCATAAGGGGCCCCTAGTAAAATAAGTTACTAAATTTTACTGTATATGAATGACGTGTGAAAATAAAAAAATCTCATAGATGACCTCTTCTTCACTATAGACCAATAGCTCCATTCCCAATCATTTATATCGCGCGTATCATCCTCTAAGGGTTAATTTACTAACAATGGTTGAGTCTTAAATATAATTCATCTTCTAAGGGGCTTCCAAAACACTTAGCCCAAACTTCTTGCCTCCTGAACTAGTCGAGGTGCATCCGCTTACTTCGTCGGGCTCTGGCAAAATTACATGTAAATGTAGGTTATGATTGTATGTCTTTGTAAGGCAAGATCCATTAGCATCATGGCCCTTCAGGATGAAGAAATATTTGAGTAATAGTACGTCGAGATTTTCCCAGCCTCTAAACTATTATAGGGAATCTATTTAACGACTAATTTTATAATGTTTATTCATAAGATCTAGAAGGTACATGTAGTCTTCACCTTGGTCAAAGTCGTTGCCAAGCACCCCTAAACCCAGAAGCCCTTTCTGCCCCCGCGCCGATAAGTCTACCTCTCACAAATGACAGCCACGAAATGGGTCGGTTGGTACTTTGTGATGCTGGGACTCCCCTTCATAAATTAAGGATCAGGCTAGTAAAGAAATAGTCACTGCCCTGAAGATCTTCTACTCTTACATACATGTAGTACATTTTTTATTAATCACTACACCTTAAACACGAAATAAATTACTTAACCCTTTACCCAAGCAATACCCCATCATTTGCTCACTTATTGCCAACCCAGTCGTGTATAGAACCCGCCGCTTTACACAGATAACATATAACATAGAAAGACTAGCTCCTGAATATAAGTTATGAGATTCCTACTAACAATCTTCTTAAATAGGTCTCTAACCTATTTTAGTACGGCAATTGAAAATATGAGACCACTATCCTGTCTATATTGTCGGGTAGCAAAAATACCTGGACATTTGCGTAGCAACACAACCCACTTTACAGCTGATCCAAAAAAAAAACAGCTAAAAGATGAGCAAATACTATCAAATGAAACTATAAGCCTGAGTGATCAAAGTAAGATATCTAAGTCCATTTTTGTAAGATAATAATAAAAGAAATGTAGTATGCTCAAGATACTCTCTTAATACCTGCAATATTGAGTATATTTGGTTGTGGAGTTATTCATTCTTACTAGCTCGCTGCCTCCCTTTTCTGAGTATTTGGGGTTACCCGGCCAAGTGATTACTAGGTATCAAAAGCAGCTACGACGTCACTGCCAAGCCTTGGAAAGAACCCCACAACTCAGTTCACAGCATTTTAGGCTTCATCTACTCTAGAACACTAAGGTCTCTCAGCTTTGACGGCCTATCATGGAGTTCTTAAGGTCTAAGCAGGCAGGGATTCAGCGCGACTTTACCGGGGGTCTCGCTGCCCAGGACCTATTCGTTATTGACGAGGTTTGCTAGCACTTGTAACTTAGCTCGGTAATCTACTAACTTACGCGTTCAATAGGTCGCAAAATATGGCATCAACTCCTCGATATCTGCTCTTGCCTATGACCCCATACAATCACTTCTCGTAGTCGGGACAAATGAAACAACAGATTCTCCTGGGAAAATCCACATCTTTGGCCAGAAACGAGTCCACGTCGTCTTCACACTACAGAGGAAATCGAGTATCAAATTTCTAAAGCTTTGTGATTCGAAGGTTGTGGTTATAGACAACAGGAGCGAGTTAAATATCTATGATATGAGAGACCCGGGCGCTGCTGAGGGGGTCAGATACTCCCCGCCAGGAGCCGTGAGCTCGATCTTAACCGATCCATCGCTAGACTGGGTCTTTCTGGGGCTAGAAAATGGAGATGTGGTGGTCTATGATCTTGACAGAGAGCTTCTATCGCCGTTTCGAATTCCAAGCCTTTGGAGGGAAAGATCGCCTAAAGCAAAATTCCTCCCAGTTGTATCATTAGCTTTGCATCCTCGTGATGTAGGGACTCTTTTGATTGGGTACCTGGAAGGCGCAGCGATCTTTTCCATGAAACAAGAAAAAGCGATACATTTCCTCCAATTTGAATTGCCACCAGGAGCTCCAGGAGCTGATTCAGAACATAGCATTATCAGTACCCTACGCCGACCCCGCCTTTTAGAGGCTTTGTGGCACCCTACAGGATCCTTTATTTGCACGACTCATGATGATTCATGTCTAGTTATCTGGGATCCAAAGGACGGGAGGATCGTGCAGTCAAGAACTACCCAAGACTCATATATTCATCTCCCCGGTACACCAGCAGGTTCGGGTATGTTTGGTGACACTGGAGATACAATTTCTATTAGACAGCCATTGTTTAAAGTTTCCTGGTGTTCTACAAATAACCCTGATGAAACTAGTATTCTGATAGCTGGTGGAAACCCGCCCTCGATGCCTGTAAAGGGTATGACATTATGGGATCTAGGGCCTACTCCAAATATGCTCACTTCGTCTTACCAAATCATCTCCGAGTATTTTGCATCTCCAAAGCGACAGCGTTGCCTTCCGACCCCTCTAGATGTGGATGTAGTCGATTTCTGTCTCATCCCTCGTGCAAATCCTCATTATGCTGGGTCTCATGATCCTATAGCTATTATTGCCTTACTCTCATCCGGAGAATTGATAACATTGCGGTTCCCTGATGGCCAGCCACTATCACCAGCTACATTACTTCATCCATCGCTTTCATTGTCCCACTCATTTGTTACACATACAAACTTATCGGCTATAAACCGTCAACGCTGGCTCGGAATGGTCGAATCACGGGAAAAATATAAAGAGATAATTGTTGGTGGGATCGGGCATCCAAAGCCCCTAAGGCGATATGAAAACCGTACAGTTGTCCAAACTGCACATCATGATGGGACTGTTAGAATATGGGACCTAGGGCTCGGTGATGAGATCGAAAATGAAAATATGATGGAAGTAGATCTAGGACAGGTACTAGAAAGAGGGGTGGACCTGAAGATAGAGCGCGTTTCCATGGCTGGTGCGACCGGGGAAATGGCCGTGGGGATGGAAACTGGAGAAGTAATCATTTACAGATGGGGTAGGAATAAAGGGTTTGGACGAACTAAGGAAGATGAGTCTTTACAGTCGATGAGTAGGACGGAACCAAGTGTGGCCTCGGAAGGACTTAGAGATGTCAAAACGAAAACAGACCCCACTGTCAGAGAGGGACTGTTACCACTTTGTGTATTAGAACAACACTGCGGGTCTATTCTGAAGCTGAAGTGCAGCGATGTTGGATTTGTGGCAGTGGCTTACCAGACTGGTCACGTTTGCGTACTTGATTTGAGGGTATGTTTAGAACTCCCCCAATATAGACCCAATCTATATTAACGGGCTTCCAGGGACCAGCTGTGATATTTCATGGGAGTCTTAATTCTTTGACAAAAGAAAGCAAAAGAGCTAGCTTCAGAAAAAGTCGGGACCACACTATCGAAGGAGAGAAGGCAACGTGCTTGGAATTTGGAGTCCTCACACTGGAAGGCGATGGTAAGCATCTTTATAGCGCCATACTAATTAACCCACCTAACAATCAAATTCCAGAATTTTCAAGTATTGCACTTTTCGTCGGGACTTCCCACGGCCGAGTTGCGACTTTCAAAATCCTTCCACAGGGCCCGGGATTTACTTGTAATTTCGTGGGTATGACGCACATAGATGGGTCTGTCACGTCAATAATACCTTTAAACTCAGACTCTGGCAAGCATGCATACGCCTCCCAGCAGGCAGTGGCAAATCTTCGAGAAGGAATTAAAGTACCTGGTACGGTCGTAGCTGTCACACAGTCGGAAGCCAGGATATTTAAGCCCCCAACAGCAAAAGGGGCTCATAAAACCTGGGACGAGTACTCATGCTTGAGCGCTGTTGTAGCAGAACTTGATACCTATGGTATCTGCTTGAGCTGTGTGATGAATACCGGTATTGTGAAGAGCTTTTCGATTCCAGGGTTAAAAGAAATTGGGGAAGTTAATTTAGGTGATTATTACGACAAATCGCGACTAGAGTATACCATCCTGACGGATTCTGGGTACATTTTCGGGTGGACTTCCCAGGCAGAGTGCTTGCTACTTTACATGTGGGGGAAAGGACAGAAACTGTTTGTCTTCCCTTCTTTAAATTCCCAATATATTCTGAGACTTGAATCACTGATACATATTTTACATAGTGATCACTTACCAAAAGATGTGCTTTATAACCCAGAAGCTCCAGTCCCACCTCGCCCAACAATATCAAACTTCCAGTGGATCTCTGGGACACAACACGTCACACCTGCAGATCTTGATCTCTTGAGTATGGATCTATCACTATATCAATACTTCTTCGCCTTAGTAACTAATAAACATCTACAGTTGGTGGCCCTGAACGTCCTATGTCGAAAAAAATGATCGAGCAGATACGTGCCGAGGAGAAGCAAGCACGTCTCGATGCACGGGCCGGAAACCAAGTTAGTAGTTCTGGGAGACAAGACGAGGGCATATTTGCGAGCATGAGCAGGCAGATACAGGAGCGTACCGAGAAATTGAATATCGTAGGTGATAGTATGGATAAACTGGGAGAGTCGTCAGCAAATTTCGCAGACGATGTTGGTAAATATGTCAACCAACAGAAGAAAAAAGCGTTACTTGGAAGTAAGTCTAGGTAACCCTTTGTGTTTATGGATGGCTTCTAATGTTTTTTTACCAGCTATCACGGGGAAATGGTTCTAAACGATAGTACCTCTATAACTTGAATGCTCGATATAAAGGATAGGATCGTAATTGGAGTTTAGGATTTGTTTCTTATCCGTTTCTTATATGTACATACCAGTGTCATAGCCATACCAGGTTTTATTTTTACTTACTACAACCTCCATAATGTGTGAGCGATTATTGAGTCTTACTCGATCTAGCTTTGCTTAACTTAAGCAATTGACCAAGGTATTAACTTTATTTCCTTCCCTTTCGACTGGTGGAAATTGAGTCTTGTTTGACTCCAGTGCTTCTAATTCCTTCTCCGTATCGTGTAAGAATTAGGTAAACATCGGCCTAACTAGTTGGATATATCAATAATATCCTAATTAATTGAAAAATGGTATATCTGAACAAGCTCGGCTGGTCTAGTGGTATGATTCTCGCTTAGGGTCACACTCTAAGTCAATATGCGAGAGGTCCCCGGTTCAAACCCGGGGTCGAGCCATCCCTTTTTAAGAGTTTCCTTTTAGCCAGAGATAAAAAGAGTGTAACCTAAATAAAGTACATGCGGACAGACATATGGAAGAACTATCTTCTAAGTAGAGACCTTTTTCTGGTCTGTTTTGTTTGTGGTTTCTCTTCTAAGGCCTATTTGCGATAACAACGTGACGGTGGCTGGCAGATTTAAAGAAATGCCAGAAAATCATACAAAATTGGTTTTTCGAGAGGTGAACGTATTATAAACACGACCAGATTATGTATATCTTGTTGCGAAACTTGCCTTTCCCTAACCTTCAACTCCAACTCAACAACAAGATGTCCGACAGTAGGAAACGAAGAAACGACAACCCCCGCTCAGAAGCACAGTCAAATAAAAAGAATAAGGTATATTACCAACTACTCAAGCTTATCTTACGGAATTAAAAATACAATAAAGAAATGTGATTATGGTGTGGGACTAATCAATAACCGTGCAGACAAAGGGCTTCTGGTCGAAGTCGGCAAAGAATTACCAGACCATCACCGGAATTGAGACTGGCACACAAGGCATCTTTGCCACGTGCGACAGAGGGAGGGAGGCTAAATGTGTAATGGAGCTATATGAGCTATTAGGACAGGTCAGGAAGGATGTGCCTACATTGCAGAGCTGAGTTTCGTCAGGCAAAAGAGGGCTGACACGATGTGCAACTCGCCACTAGTGCGCGTCGAAGCTTTACGGTCTCGAGTCTGAGGATAGCAGCGATGAAGGAGACGAAGATATCGAGGCTTCAATCGAACGTGAGATTTCTAGTTTAAAGATGAAAAAATCGAAGAAGTTATTCGAGAGTGTAAAGCTTGACTTGAACTGCGGTTAGTTTATCCAAGAAAATCCCGAACTGATACCCCATTATCCCATGCCTCCCCCTTATTGTCTCCTCGCTTATCTGTAATCTTGACTGGCTGATGCGGGAGTCATTATTGGGGCTGTTAGTGGTGTTTTTTCGCACAAAGGCGCCATGCGTGCCAACGGAGATGGTCCATGCGCTCTTAGAGGGCAAAATCCAAAGCAAATGGATACATCGGCTAACCCCGGTCACTCGGACTGGCAAAGCAACTCTTGAGGGTCTTCAGGAGGTTGCAAAGGAGGTTCTAGGACCTCATTTTCATGAGGGGCAAGATGGACTGAAAGTGCGCATCCGGAGCTGGTATCTACCCGATTTGCTCGCTTACTGAAACCCATACCCGCTGTGTAGTTTGCTATCCGTCCTACTACGCGCAACCACAACGTACTGAACCGAGATCAAGTCATCAAAATGGTTGCGGATATCGTGGGTCCGAAGCACAATGTAGACCTTAAGAACTATGATGTTCTCATCCTCGTCGACATTTACAAGGCAAGTTATATTATTTAGGTGGCACAAGCGATAAGACACCTGCGGCTTGCCGTCATCCTCTCTTCCGAACACTAGTATCGCTAACAGTACCTAACGGGCTATATCTAGAATATGTGTGGGATGAGTGTCGTGAGGGACTTTGAGAAACTCAAAAAATATAATCTCCAGGAGGTCGGGAAAGATAACAAGATCCGAAATAGTGTAGAAGGTGATAATTGCCAAGGAACAACAGGGAAAGATGAAAAATCCCAGGATATCGCAAAATAGTTGGAGAATATAGTGGGGGAAGAGGTGTAACATAAACCACGGGTAACCAGCCAGGCTTCCGTCACTTTTCCTACATAAAGACCTCCCTTCTCTCGAGTATCCTCGATGAGCCTACATACATTCCTGGCTACATGATATAGACAAGCATAAGACCACAGTCGTATCAATAATCATGACTAGGCATGTCGGTAATTCAGTGACCTTTGGTATAGAGGCCAATATTTTCGCATTCCAGACACTTACTTATTACGCAACAACGCCTAGGCGCTGCAACGTTGCACAAAACAGACGAGAATGCCAAGCCTCAACCCCGAATGAGGCACAATTTGGCGAATCCAAGGGCGGTCCGCCTGCCTGGTTCGATGAGCCAACCTGGTCTGCGACTGCGAGTCGGAGCTTATCCTCTGTCCGCGTCCACCGGCATTTCCCTTTCATTTCCGATTTTCCCTCTCTTTAGGTCCCACCGATTCATTGATAGTTAGAATCTAGAGCTACACAACCAATCTGTACAAATACCCCTCGATATTTCTCGTGCCTGTCATGGTACCCTTCCCGTTTTTTAATATTTTCTCGTTATCGATTGTGTCTTGTCGGCATGGTCCAGAGCGTCACAAATTCCTGGCTGAGAAGCATGTCTGAAGCGCAAAGAATTATTGATACGGCGTTCCCCAGCAAACGTCGAGCTATTATTTCTATCGATGAGCTCCTCGACGGTGCTTACAATACTTCCTACCTAGTTTTATTACAAGACGGCAACAAATATGTTCTAAAAATCGCACCTCCCCCGGACATTCGGGTCCTCCGCTATGAAACCTTTATATTAGAAGCAGAAGCCTCCATGCTGCGACTAATTAGGGAGAAGACTTCCGTGCCGGTTCCCGAGGTCATCATATACGATGACACCTGTGAAATTCTCGATTCTCCTTATATCCTAATGTCGCATCTACCTGGTGTAACACTTGACAAGCTCCGGCCATCACTTTCAACATCCGAATCTGATGCGATTGACCGCACTGTTGGTCACTACATCCGCCAGGTAGGCGATGTCGCTAGCGACCGGAAATACTTTGGGCGAGGGCCAGATAGAGCTAAGATATATTTATCTTGGCGGGAGTGTTTCCTGGCGATGACTGAAGCTATATTACGGGATGGGGAAGATATGCTAGTTCTATTACCATATGAGCAACTACGGCAGCAGTTTAGGCGGTGGGCGTACACACTTAATGAGGTAGTACAACCACAACTATCGGTTCTGGACTTCGGGGATAGCAGCACATTGGTGGATCCACAAACTAAGGCTGTCACGGGTCTTATCGATTTTGAGAGATCTGGATGGTTCGATCCATTACTTTCTACTGCGTTCCAGGGTCCTTCACCAGCATTTATGGAAGGATATGGAGCGGATGTGCTGGACACAAAGAATAAGAAATGTCGCTCTTTAATGTAAGCTTGTCGTTCTCTTGTGTGACCCGAGGGTGGCCCGCTTGCTAAACTAGCCAAATAGGTATTCATGCTACTACTCAAGTATTAAGATTGTGGAAGCATACTACCACCAAGCTGAGAATAGCATTGAAATGGAGGAGCGGAAAAATCTCATAAGGTGTTTGAATTCTTTAGTCAACTGGGTCACCGAATAATAATACTGTTTGTTTCTTTGTAACTGGAGTTGGATAATAGGAAACTGGAGAAATGATAAAGGAAGCACCTTGGTGAATTCGGCTACTAGTATATACAAGAGAACACCCGCTCCAAGAAAACAGTTAACACCCCAAGAAAACATACCGGTTATGTTACAACTCATAAAAACATTAATAACCAATTAAAGCATGTGAACCATTTCGTTAAACTCAAACACCTTCATTTCGTTTTGCCCTTCCACTAGCTTCCCGCCTAGTTAGCTCCAATGATTTAGCCAGTGAAGTTTTCAACTCCTTGCTTTCCGCCCACTGCCGTTGGAGCTTGCTGTTTACTCAATTAGCATATTATCGCTCAAGGCAAATTAAGGAGTTTTATGACGAACCTCATTCGAATACCTGCAATAACGGTATGCACCACAGACCTTAATGCAGGTCTCTTTTCGCGTATATACCGGTCAGGGAAAATACCCATCTGCTCAATCAATTGCATATTTGCTTCGTTGCTACAATATGATCAGTCAGCAAATGTTTCCGGCGGAGTCGGGATATGGGGCCGGTACTTACCATGCGCTATAGAGATTGATTTGCATTAAAAAGAAATTCTTGCTGAATGACAAGTCCGCTCGGAATCCTGCTTCTCGAGCGACCTTGGCACGGAGATACCGAATCTGTTTGGCCAACCCCTTGATCTCGGCTCTGTGTCGCTCCTCTGCCTCCCCAATCTGAGTTTCGAGGGTTCTAGCTTCGATGTCCGTCTTTGCATTTTCACGCTTATTTGTGCTTTCTGAGAATCGGACCCGTTGCTTGATAGCCTTTCGCTCCTCGTCCCAAGCAGCCTGTAGTTGTGCTGTCTTCTCGACAGCTTTTTGATATCGGCGAGTGATTTTCTTCAAGTCCTCTGCAGTCCCTTGGGAGATAGAATCAAGTTGGTTCTTTTCCTTTCGTAGGGTCTTGACTTGTGCATCGAGCTCTTTCTCTTTCTTACGACGGAGGCGTATTTCTTCGTCTCGGGCGTTCATCTGCGCTTCTAATTGCTCAATTTCCAGAGTTGCGGTCTTGATGTGTTCGTGGAGTTCCTGCCGCTCCTCGGCAATTTCTTGCTGAGCAGTTCTGGTATCCTCCGAGCTCTTCAAACGCTTGTCCAATTGGGCACTATGCAATTCCCTCTCTAAACCATGGATGCGTTTCCGAAGGTCACCAACCATATTACTTGCTCCAAGGTTCTTTTGGACCATAGCTTCATTGCTTTCACGGATTTCGGTAACCTCCTGATCCAACAAAGATTTCTCGATTTCAAGCTGCTCGTATGCAGCCTTCTGATCACTGTTCTTTCGCTCAAGAGTCTTCACCTTAGATCGATATTCCCGAATCTGTTCTTGATAGGTAGTGATTTGACGCCTGAGCTCTTCGATCTCGGACTTTCTACCAGAATGGGGAGAGCTTCCAAGGGGAGGTGAGAGAAGCATGGCAGCGTTCTTGCTATCAAGCAACTCGCGGTCAAGTTGGTCAAGTTGGTGACGGAGCTCGCGGATTGTCTTCCTACTCGTTGACTCTTTTTGCACAAGGTCATTCTCCCGCTTCCTTGCATCAGATAAGCTTGCACGGAGGGTCTCCAATTCTAGCTCAAGGCCCCCATCCTGGCGGTCAAGTTTGAGGAGCTCATCGATCCTAGTTTCAAGACGGACAATATTGTGCTGAGAAGCTTGACGTTCGTTTTCACGTTCACCAGTAAGTGACTTCAGCTGGCTCTTCAATTCTCGGACCTGCTTCTCGAGTTTCGTCTCCTGCTGATGAGCACTGTCAATGGCATCTTGAAGGTCGGTCTCTAGGTCGCTGGCCTTCTGTTCAAGAATTGCCCGTTCGTCATTTGCCCGTTGGAGATCGATCTCAATCTTGCTTTTTGCCTTCCTCAGCTCTGCCTTCTCGTGATCAAAGTGCTTCGTAGTATCAACCTTGTGGGATAGCTGCTGTAGTTGACTCCTCAATTCATCTCGCTCGGCTTCGATCTCCATGGCCGTAACCCGGAGAGAGTTTGTTTGAGTATTAACACTGACAAGCTGTTCCTGTAGGTGTTGCTTCTCCTTCTTCGCATTTTCGAGGCGTCGGTTAACGTCCTGGATGTCCTCTTTGAGTTGCCTCTGGGTTTGGGCTTCGGCTTCGAGATCTCCTTTGACGGCTTGTGCTTCATATCGGGCTTTGCCGTGCTGATTCTCGAGACGAGTGAGTTCCAACTTTGTCGCGTTGAGTTTTTGACGGAGAGTCTCTACTTCGGCTTTTGCCGTAGCGATCTCTTCATCTGCATTCTCCTTCTCTTCGTCGAGTGTAGCACTGAGCAGTTCTACTTCGTCGTCCAAGTATTTGACTTTCTCTTCCAAAGTCTTCTCGGCTTTCTTCGACAGCCGTAGTTCTTCCTTGGTAGCATTGTGTTCGGCAATCTTTACATCAAGGGCGGCCTTCCTTTCTTCAATCTCATCTTGGAGTTCAATTATCTGTTGAGTGAGACTAGCTTCTTCTTTCTTATGTCTTTCATTCTCGGATTTTAGAGCATTGACCAACTATAGGGTTAAAAGTTAGCCGTGGTCTCTGGCAAATAGTGGAAATTGTATGGGAAATATTACCTTAGACTCTTTTCCTTGAATTGAGCTTTCAGCCTGTTGCAGCTGCTCAATCGTCCTTTTAAGGTCATTGGCGGTGGTTTCGGCCTTCTGGATTCTGGTCTCAAGCTGACGCTTTTCGGATTGCCAATTAGCAACAGCCCGCTCGTGTTGCCTCTCCTTCTCTGCCAACTCCCTATCAATCGCCTCGAGTTCCTCATTAAGGCTGTTCTTATCTTCTTCCCACTCCTGCCTCAAGGCCTGTTCATTTGACCCAGCCAACTGCCTTTCTCTTTGC
Organism: Verpa conica; assembly: GCA_033030425.1. Classification (NCBI taxonomy): domain Eukaryota; kingdom Fungi; phylum Ascomycota; class Pezizomycetes; order Pezizales; family Morchellaceae; genus Verpa; species Verpa conica. Next base: position 711,560 of record JAUFSD010000008.1, on the reverse strand, counting down.
AACGTTGAGTTTGCTTCCTGGAGATTGCTCTTCAGTTTCTCGACCTGCTTCTGAAGATCACGTGATTCTGCTGTCAAAGTATCGTGGCGGAGGTGGACAAGCTCCTTCTCTGCAATCACATTTTGAAGGTCTAATTGGACCTTGCGTAGCCCTGCCTCGAGCTCATTACGGGAACTACTGATGGCAAAATCCTTTTCCGTAGCCACGCTTTGAAGATTTAATTGAACCTTTCGAAGCTCCGCTTCAAGCTCATTACGAGACTTATCGATAAATTCCTTCTCGGAAGTAACAAGTTGGAGATCTGATTCGGCTTTTCGTAGCTTTCCCTCAAGCTCATTCCGTGATTTGTTAATGACATCTCTTTGGCGTTTGGCATCATCAAGTTCCTATTATGATCAATATTATCGCTCTAAAAACTACATCTATAAGCCAGAACATACCGTTTGAAGAGTCTGGAATTCACCATCGAAGTCACCATTCATCTGGTCTAACCTGGCCTTGAGGCGTTGTGCTTCCGTAGTCTTCTCTTGGTGAAGTATATGTAGGTCATCGTACTCTTGGCGAATCTGTTCCAGCTCTCCCTGAAGACTTTTTTTCTGTATATCCCGCTCCTCTATCCTGCCTCTATACGTAAAACTCCTATTTCGAACCTCATCCTGAAGCTTTTCAACAACATCTTCGAGACTCTTCTTGTCGGCCTCCAGGTTTGTTTGGTAGTTTCGTATTTGTTCATTCTCAGTCTGGATTTTTTCTTTCTCCAAAAGAATCTCCGATTTTTCTGCCTGCTCATCCTCGAGGTTATGTTGCAGATCCCGGACCATCTAAATAAAAAAATATTAAGATCATGCTCGTACAGTAGAGTAGCTAAAGAGTCCTACCTTCTCGAGATCACGTATCTTTTGTTCGGCCTTTCGGAGGGCTTCGTCCTTCTTTACCAATTGTTCGTCCCTATCACCTTGTTTCTCTTGTAATTCCTGCTCTAATACTTGAAGCCTTCCCTGCAGAGATTCAGTATCTCCCTTTAGCTCTTGGATTTTACGATCTTTCCCCTTGAGCTCAACCTCGACACCATCTAGCTCCTCTTCACGTTCATCAAGTAAACGATCCTTTTCTCTCATCTCGGCTTCTAATTCCCTCTTTTCTTCTTCAACCTTCTGTAGCTCCTTGTTTAATTTATCCACTTCTTCAACGTCTTCGTCCTCCATATGTTCAACCTTCGCTTTATACTCATCCGCTTCCTCACGGAGCCTATCATTCTCGTCTAAAACTTCCTCCAGTTCCTTCTCCTTAGACTCTAGCTTTTCGGCCATCTCTTGGAGGGCTCTTGCACGTTCCTCACTCCGTCTACCATCATCATAACCTTTTTGTTTGTTGTCTTGAATCGACATCATTTGTTCACGGAGCTCAGCGATGGCTTTTTCGGAATCTCCTAGTGACTTTCTGTATCGTTTTAGTTCAGCTTTAAGGGTGGCTCGCTCGACCTTGATTTCGATGTTCTGATTTTAAATATTTATCAATAAAGTCTGTTCAATAAGCAGGAAAGTAATAACCTCACCTCTTTGATGGCTTCTTCATTGTGTTCAGGGCCAAGCTTCTTCAAGCGCTCCTCCATAAAAACAATTTTGAGTTTCAAGCCGAAGTTCTCCTTCTTAATCTCATCGATAATCTATAGGAGGTTGGGTTAGAGACCTATCATTTGTGAAGCTAACAAAACGAAAACTAGCTCACCTTCTCTTGTTCCCTCAAGGTCATCTGTCCGTCATGTTCCAACACACCATTATTTCCCCTCGGTAAAGGTGCCATTGGTGTTGAATTGATACTTGAGTCAGGCATCGGACCCATAACTGTTTCGTTTTGACTCTGATATGTTGTATCTTCACCATACGAACTTCCACCATGAGGAAGCGCTGGACTATCCATAAGCTTTTCATTCTTCAGAAACGCTGGAGTTGGTGGAACTCCATTATTATTGTCAATCCTTGCGCGAAGATTTGATTTCTGCACACTCTTCAGTAGTGGGGTAAATTCGTTCCTACTCGGCCCTCCACGGTTCGCAATATTCCCAAAAATCTGGCGTGCTGGTGTCAGGTCCCCACGGTGCCGCCTCCCTTTGTTAGCTTTAATTATGTCGTCGCCCCCAGGGGATTGGAAGGAGTCCATGCGAGAGCCTAAGTCCAGGTCACCGATCGAACCTTCCGTAGGAAACTCCGTGCGAGGGCTGTCGATTCCAAAGCCTGGAGCAACCATGGTGTAATGTTGTTTTGAGAGCGATGCGCTATGCGCTTGTAGTCCAGATGCTTCCCTCAAGTCTATAGAAGGCAATCCTTTTGTGTTAACTCTCCTTGGCTGTGTAGTACGCTTTGTTGATGTGTTGAAAGAAGTACAAGAGCAGAGGCGTTGTTTTTGTTTATGTCGCGGGCCAAGCTCCCGCGCTAGCAGCCTTGGCAACTAGCTCCATCCATAGACGTGTTTTTACACCCCACCACTACCTCAGCTTACTTGATAAGCAATTCCCTTTGATCATTTCTTGACGAGGCAACCCTAACCCTGTATCTCATTTCAGGTACCTGAGTTATTAGTAACTGTTTCAGCTTATATCTACTCTAGCTCATATGAACGGTTACCCCGTCATAGCCGGTTAGACAGTAAAATACGTGACATCTATATACGAGATTCCCTAAGTGAAATAGGACCTATGGTACATTTATATCTAAGTTCTAGATAAACTACAGAAGAGAAACTAGCGGTCCTCAATCAACTAATAGTTACTAATATTTCGTCACCTCACCCTTAGAATTAAATACTCCCAGTTCCTAGGCATAAACAAAAAAATTGCCCCTATATCTATGAGGGGGCTATTGACCTAGCGTCCAACAGAGACCATTAGATGTGATTCATCTTTATGAGTAGACTTTATCGCCAATAATATCCTAGACTAGAAATCCACTAATTTCCGTTTCCACTAGGGCTTTAAACCCTTCTAAATAGTTAATGTAACTAGTTTCTTGTTAATACTTAGAACCTAGGAAATTTAGGTTATTATAATACTACAGTCATTGTGGTTTATCATCTACAAAATCCCAAGTAATACCAAGGGCATTTTATCTAAGCATCGATTGAGGGTGCTCAAGTCTCAGAAGTAGTGTAGTAATTCCTATACGATCACATTGAACCATTACCTATCAGGGAGGAAACCTAGAGCATTTATTATGTTAATGGCTACCTAAACATGTATGGAAGCAGGAATTTCGGGGATCCTAGTTGCATTTTTAAGTCCGGCTCGCCTACCACGCGCAAGTATGTACATATAGGCTCATTGGAAAACTATGGCATTCTAGCTTATAAAGAATTTCTGGTTTTAGACACTCTGAGTAATCAAATCTTTATCAAGAGCGACAGTACTAGTCTTAGGTAACTAGTCGGAGTTGGATTTTATCAGGGTGGCGCAAGTCCTCTGGCTAATAAAAACAAAATTACAATTACCGTACAAATTAAACCTAGATACTGCAGGAATTTTTCCATATATAAATAAATCAAGGATCGTCTAGGAAATTAGTAGCCGTAACTTCTAGGGAGCCCTTTACTTGTCGGATCATATAAAAATGGTTCTGTCTCGGTGAATTGTCTAACTAGTATCTAATATGTAGCTAAGATTAAAAGAATCTATAACAAAATACTTTTTTAGACCTTGTGGCCAGGCGCAGAATCTGTGAAACCAGTACAGTACACTCGCTTTATAAGGGTATACTTTTGTAATTTGCCGCACTGGTATCCAGTGAAAAATGCTGTCCTCCCCAAAGTGGTGGCTCAATCTATCGTGACATGAAAAATAGTAGAAGCTTGAGCCATGCCACATAAATTTAGCCCTACAGAAAAAGGGCAGCTTCACCGAGCTATGGGATACCCTTCAAGCACTTCTCTTAAGAAAAATGCCAAGGATGTGCCAAGATATTGAATCAGAGGTAAATATAGCCTATACCATGCTACCTTCCCAAATCTCGGCCGTTCTCAGATGTTCAGCTACTACCTATAAAGGTATACTAATAAAAAGTCACAAATACCTAAGGGTACTCTTGTAGGGCGATACCCTTAATTTCCTATATAAATACTTCGGGGCTGCTGAGCATACCCTTATAGAATGTTTGCCCTTATATGGCGAGTATACTATACAGTAGGCATATATTAAAATAGAATAAAATACAAAAATATAATGAAAGGAAAAGAAAGGAAGCGCGGAAGCCGTGACCTAGTGACCGTACTCGCCCTTGAGAATAGCAGCCTGACAATCCGCTAAAATTGTAGCTTGCTTCCCAATTTCACCTAAGTGACTGAGGACTTCTTTGTTGCCATCATAAAACCCATATAAAGTATATGGTACCCCAACCTCTTTGCAAAATTCCATAACTAACTTTTGAGCCTCACGGAGATTATGTCTTGGGATGCGTGGGAAAAGATGGTGGATTGCCTACTCACGTAAAAAATATTAGTTTGGATTGAGGAAAGTATAGGTATTTTACGGACTAACCTGGAACTGCAATCCCCCATGGAAGAAATCCAGCCACCGCGGGCAATCTACATCCATGGTAGTTCTCAACATCTTCTGCGGGAAACTTTCACCGACCCCTAGATCCGAAGTAGACATAGCAAAGTGGGACAAGGTAATCTGTACGTGTAGAGGCATGGTGACAATATGACTGATCATAACATATACGAAACGATCCCAATTGGATGGTAAGGAGTTATAGATGACACCGTAGCCAAACCAGTACCAAAATATCACCATTCCAGCGATTTCAAGCCATCTCTGGTATGCTGCAATTCCCCTTTTGGGTCCTAGGCCAAGCAAGAGATACTCCCAGGAAAGACGATAGAGATTAAACCTTCCAAAACACAAAATTGGGTAGTAGAGGTAGTTCTGGAATCTGACAGAGATCTTTGCCACAGAATCGTAATACATAATACGGTCATAGTATGTTGAAAACAGATTGCTGAAGAAACGATGACTGATAGCGAAGAAAGGAAGATGCTCGATATCCGGGTCATGTTCAGGGTCGTTGGTGACAATGTGGTGTACCTAACCAAAAGAATGATACATTTAGCCATTGAACCACTTGAGAAATTATAAAATAAGGAAAGGCTTACATTGTGACTTCTCTTCCACCAACCCAACGAGAGTCCTCCGCAGAAGTCGGCAATAAAGATACCGACGCATGTGTCGATATGAAAATTATGTGTAATCCCCATATGGCCTGCATCATGTGCAGCAAAAGTGATTTGATGCCAGAATAGTCCAAGGAAAAAAGCAGAGATCTTGTACCACCCAGAATGCAAGCAGATCATTGATATAGATATAAATGCCAAGTACCGAACGAATTCCTTCATGTACCTAAAATAGTTGCAGTTATAAAGTCCTGCAGCCCTTATCCGTTGGTCTAGTTTTCTGTACTCCGTAACGATTTTTCCTTGTGTCTCAGGGTCAATAGGTGGGTATTTCGCGAGATCGGCTTCAATATTCTTCCGGGTGAGTTCATCAAAGTCCATATCATCGCTGATGGTCACCTCAGTCATTGATGAAGATGAAGAAGCAACGGTAGAGCCCTGACGCCTACGAAGAATACTAGGGTCACGAAGGAAGCTTTTATTGTCGTCGAAGATAGATGCGGGTGAGGCTGAACGTGCCGGTGTATTCGGGTATTCAGGCTCAGATAATTCCTCACTCGTCTCCTCGAGCTTGTCTACCTCATCCTCCTCGCCCTCGATATATGGCCGAAACTTACCACCGTGCAATGGTGGCAAAAAATTACTCCAGGTTCCTTGAATCTTGCCAATTACGAAGTTTTTCATTCGATTCCGGGCTTCAACGGAGTGTAAACTATCCATAAACAATTAGTCCCAAGCACATATAGCTTTATTGACTGGAGGTGACTTTAGAGTACATACGCATTAATCTCATCAGTGGCATCCCGACCGACCATGTGCAGAATGGCTTTATCACCCCCTGGATGGAACTTCAACCAGGAATCAACACGGAGGACATTTTTATCTAGAATTATGATAGTTTTTCCTTCTGCAATCAAGCCTTCAACCTGTCGTCTAGAGAGGATTTTATCGGCAGCTCGTACCATGATAGGAAACGTGTTAAACAGGGGAACAGGGGTAAAGAAGTTCGGGTTCCGGAAAAGCGCTGATAGCAAGACAACCAGAAAGCAGAAAAGTGAGCAAATAGCTCAAACAGCTTAAGGGTTTAAGTCGTAGTGATATAGTTCCTTTAGATACTCAGTATCTCGAACAAAACTATGATCTGGGGTGACTCGTGTAAGTGGGGAGATTCTAGGCCAATGGCTATCCGATGCACGTTGAAGGGGATGATGGGCTGTTAGCAGCTGGTGTTTACGAAAAATGGAAAGTCCTTTAAGGATGACATCCATTTAGAGAAAAGGGTAAAGGAGAGTTCCAAGACTCCTAACACGGAAGACGCGCATGTTACTGTGCAGGGGCTATTGCCCTAGCCGTATCGGGAGGAAAGGGAGATATAACCAGACAATGCCTTTATTCAACAACTCTGTCTCCTTCTCGTCTTGCTCCTCCGTGTCTGGTGCAATGCACGACGCGACTTGCCGGCAAGGCCCCGTTCGGTACATGTCTATCCTACCGACAACCTCTCCATCTTCACCTTCATTTGCTTTCTTGGTATATTAATTGGAAAACAGAATTCTCCGAGAGGGATGTGTGGCGTACTTGTAGCTGAAAGCCCTTGCCAAAATACGCACGTGGATCTTCCGATAAGATAAACCTAAGATAACAAGAAACCCGCCAAGAATTCGTGCCGACCAACTATCGCTTTATTGCAAGATCCCAAGGGAGTGGTTAAAATTGGGGAACCTTCCTCCAAAAGGGGTATACCAATAAAATGCCCTGTTCTCAACTTTTAGTGAATTCATCAGCTAACTTTAAGATCATTAATCCTTGTACCCGATTGTGAAAGGCCGCCCTGGGAACTTCAACAGCGAGTGAGAATCGATGAAGCGCATCCTCCAGCTGGTCTGGACCCAAGCTAGTAGCCTGAATCATAAAAATCTTTCAGAAATCGGTCCTCTTGTGTGTATTCATCCCAAAGTCCGAGATTTATACCCTACCTCCACCATGCAGGGTGAATTTCTTGTTTTCCAGGGCTCCTCAACAATCCCAAGGACTCAGTATGCGGAAGTACATAGTGCTAACATTAAGATAGGTGCATATATGTAGCCTTTGAGTAAACATGCTGTGCTTTTCTTGCCTTGTATGCATGGGCTTAGGTGGTTGTTATTACCGATCATCCGAATAAGCCAAGGTTCCCTCTTACACTAAAAACCTTGATTTCTTGAGAGGGCCGGTTCGATGCCCTACCCTAGACTCACAAGGCCAAACTTCACATACCCCCAGCCTATTCACTTCACCTAGGTTCTTTATCTGTAGCCCTCCCGCTGGATAAAGCCCGACTTGCTGATGAAGTGGCATAGAAGGAGACAAGGCAGTATGAAATCATATCGTCCTGGAGCCTTTGATCTTTCTGTACTTCCTTCAATTAGAAATTCCTGGGTGCCAGTAGTTTTAAAATCTCGAGGCGCTTGCTCCCCATGAATCCCCAGTACAGTTGGCTGTAAGTATACAAGCACCGGTCGGGCCACCCGCCCTCAAAAAAGAAGAAAAACTCAAATCCCTGTGGATCCCACGAGTCTCCCGAAACACGATTCACCCACGCATGCTTTTACGAAGTGTGTGAGCTGTCAATCGGTTTATCACAGTACATACCACGTAATCTTGCAAAAAACTTTTCAAAATACCTATAGTTAGGCCGGAGAGAAAAGTGGCGTCTATACTGGGTTGCTCAACAATTTAGATTCTCACTTTCGTCTTTCCGAACTTTAGGTTGCAGACATATGCTACTTAAGATACCCTATCGGATAGCAGTATAGGATACTGTCTGCGGTTGGATAAAACCCTCACAATCAAGGGGGTGCGCACGCAGCATGCAGCGAAAATATGAAGTATGGAGGTTTCGGAATTAAGGATCGGGAAAATGCTATGAGAGCATCGACAATGTTGTTTTAAAAGCTCTCATCGCTCTGTTTTCCATAACTTTACTGATGTGTCCATTATGCGGCATTCGTTGCGTTCATATCGGCCAACTCATTGTCATCGACCTCGTCAATTCAGCTAGTCTCTTCACCATCGGTTCCTCTCTTCACCATTCGATCTACTAGGGCCCCCACGTTATTCTCCCTATCCCCATTGCGATTGGCCTCGAAATGATAGACATCCTCAAGTCCAGGGACATTATACCTTTATGCGTGGTGTTCTCCTGTCTCCTGTCTATTGGGATCTAGAATCGGGGCCCCGGCCCGGTAACGGAGCAACGCAAGTACGAGGCTATCTAGTCTAGCTTTGAATGGCCCCAAAGAAGCCACACTTCAAAAGGATTTAGCAAGGGCACCCAGTATACCATAAAAAGCTGCTTTCGAGTCTGGAGCTGTGGTGTTGGCACCTCCATGCAGCAAGGTAAAGTCCTGGTGTTCTATGATTAACTTAGACATTAGAATAACACACACATGAATTATTATGTAAAATGGAAAAACGACAAGCTACCGGACCATTGTGAAAACTGAGATGTCAATGTAAAGCTTGTGTACACCTTCCCAGAAAATTTCGGTGTTTTACGACCTACCCAAACAATCTCGTACACGACGGCGAGGGAGCCTCTGTCATCAAAAACAAATTAATCCCACTTATATGATGACTTCACCGATTCCCTATAAGCTCTTTTAGTGAACTAACAGCAAGGCGCATATCAATATCACCATCGGTAGCTCTGAAAATAGAGATTTTCAACCTCACCCTACAGAACTCAATATTGATTGATGGTTACCTGTAATAACCATCAGCTAGATAATGCGTAATATATTGGTCCACGGCAGTCCGGATAGTAGAAAAAGTGTCTAGCAGCAACAGGGGTGTTTTAATGACCCTGGTTCCTTGTTAATATGGTGTTCACCCAGGTCTCTGGTACGGTGACCGGAAATCTAAAAACACAAGGTCTCAACCAAGGCATGCAACTTACCAATAGATGTGCATAAAATACTTGTTTACTAGAACCAGGGGTTTCTCATCAACGCGCTGGGAAGCATACACCACGTCTATGGCGACCGATCCCAGGTCACTTGTCATGGAAAAATAAGCCGCGGAGGTCGTGCTCATGGTTGCAACCGTGATATAGTCGAAGATCATTTCTTTCTGAGGAATGATCGGGGTCTATATGTTGGAGTAAATCTCTGTTGGAGATACTATGCTGAAAAACTACCCAGTAGAAAATCTAGCCTTCAGGCCGCGATGTTGTTTAATTATAGTTGAGAACGACGTTGCGAGTAAAGAAATCTCTATGAGGATTGAGACTGGTGGGCAGATCCATGGTCGCCGATCAAATATACCGAGCTTGGAGAGAGAGAGGTTTTGGATGGATGGATATAGAAGCCGGGGTTCAGTATTGGAATAGATCAACAGGAGTTGAAGTCTTCATCGCCTTGCATAGAGCTTTTGGGTCCGAGATTTCATAGCTCGGCTTCTAGCCTTGGTATGGTCGGTAAATGTCATGATGATTTTGCTGTGATTATGGCTGGCTTCGTCTCGTGCATGCACAAAAATAAAAATCGTTAAGCCTTGTAATTTACTAACGGCTCAATCAAAGCCGAGTCTACTATCGCCACTACAAGGCGCCTTACTTGGGTTAGGTATACCTTCCGTTAGTTCAGGACGGTAAACTCTGTGCGGTGGCGATAAATGACCTCCAGTGCTTCATGCAGTATCACTCGCTACGTCAGTACTCGATTATTTACACCCTCATGAGCTACATGGTAGCACTAAATCACGATTTGTGTACCAATTACTTCTCCTGATTTCATTGGCTTAGGATTACTCATACGAAGAGTCTCATAAGATTAAAACCTTGTAGTTTTAGTGATAGGATCATAGGCGCATTGAGAAGGCCGATCTCATAAAAAAATCAACCTAAACATAATTCATTCATATGTTTATATATAGGGTAATTGGTTTTCTATGTGTATTTAGGAAAAACAAATTTATGAGCGCAATGAGGCAAAAACCTTTTGGACGGATTGGCGATGCTAGCCAAGATTGGCATGCAAGGCAGACTACAGACAAACCCTTAAGCACCAAGCAGAAAAAGAAAGAAAGAGATCAATCACGCAATTGGGGGCATCACAGCTTGTTCATTGAAACAAAACATGACACTGGAAATACTAGGGGAAAGGAGAATGTCTCGAGAAAATTATAAATGTTTCTTCCTCTAACCCTCGTCGGAAAAAAATGCGCATGCTTAGACTTGCGCAATCACTGCCTAAATTGCTCAAAAATTATTGGGGCCCTCCGAGATTTCCCCTAGTCATAATTCATCATCAATTATTCAGGCCCAATTACTTTAGTATCGCAAACTTCCGTTGGGAGAATCACTATTGTCCTTGAGGTTGCGATCAGCTGGAAATAGACATCTCTATGGGTACTAAACACCGATGCTTCTGTGGGATTCTGGAATCTTAATCAATATGCTAGCTCAGAAACTCAAATTGTGATATTCATACCCTGAGTGTTAAAAATTCTACCGAGATAGATCCTGTTCCTGCAGAGTACAGGAGAGAGTTTGCTGTGATCTGAGACATCTCAGCCAGTCCAAGCTTAACTCTGCCAAACACGACCGATTGGGAACGGAACGCCACCCAAAAAAGCTTGGTATACGAGAATCAGTCCGCAGCTGGCCGCAAATTTCGCGTGAGCCAGACCGTTAGGGTTTCATATGATTGGGAATTTTTAATTCTCGATCTTGTATTTCTCTCGGTCGGTAGTGTGGGACTACATTATCCGCTTCAGCTTCAGCTGGGCTGTGAGCGGTGTCTGAGAAATCCCGTTTCGAGTAGCAAAACCTCGCTAGATCTCAATCAATAAGTGAGGCTTGGCGGACACGATCCAAAGTAGACAAGTATTGTAGTTTAAAACCGTACAATTGGTATCTCATCCCACACCGATAATGCTTTTAGGGTAAAGAACAATGCTATACAGCTTCAGCTGAAGTTGATCGCAGTCTAATCCTGGCAGGGCATGATAGTCTAAGGGCTGACTGTGGTATCGGATTAACGATTCTTTCTTAATTCGGTATTATCCATAAGTGTAAAATCCAAGCAGCCATCAGCAAAGCTGGTTGAACTAGAGGTTCTGATGAACGAACCGAAACCTGACATTTGCGTGGGTGCAGGGGGATGTGTTCCCATGGACCTGGAACCGACGATACGGTATCGTCAATTCTTCCTTCCCTTCCGCTCCACCAAGATCGGATCTGGCAGAGTGCAGATTCAGCTCCGCTTTGCTCGGGTACAAGATGGTTAGTGGTGATTTTACACAGACTTTGCGAACCTTCGGAGACAAGATGATGAAATAACATGTATGTAGGTGTGGCTCCTCTAGTAGGTTGGGGCGGTGTCTCCCGGAGGATGCTAGCCAGGCACACATTTGCATTGCGGCTGGACATTCTTTGGCTGTAGGAGGCAACAACTGTCGTTGCAACGTCCCATTACCAGCTGAACGTGCTGCCGAGTGGGGAGTACATATGACAATTTTTGTCCTAGTCAGTCCCTGACCGTACAGAGCGCATGCAGCGAAACATACAGAGCCATGATGACGGACATCCTGGATTTTTGAGTAAGTTTGGTGGGGTGAAGGTTTCATTCAGCAGTGATACTAAGAGCCTGCCTACACCTGTATGCATCCACGGCGTTGAACTTCCGGCAAGTGGAGAATTGGATACTGTACCTACATACCATCCGTTCACATAAGGAAGAGATGCAGCGTAAAGAAGTGTCGAGTGGTGCTGTACTTAGCTGTCCCAGGGTCTGAATTGTATGGGGGAGGCTGTTGGTAGCTGCTGGACCTGGCTTCTGTAGGGCTCGGCAAAGGCTCTGCGGGCTTGAAACCCACCACTACGCAAGCGATCCCCACCAGAACCTAGGTGCCTGTAACTGCTGCTCCTTCTGTTGCCTCATCCTTCTTCCCACCTTTGATCGTCCCTCCCTTCTCTCCTAGACACTCTCTCGGTCTACGTTTTCCTCCTTTCTTTTCTACATTCCGTGTACCTGTGTCCTTTGCCATCTATCTGTTTGACGATTTCCAATCTAATCTACCCCTCCATTTTCCAAGCCTACACGTCCTTCTGTGGACTCGCCCATCTACACTGTTCTTCGTCTTCTGTTCTGTATAAAGCTCCGCCAGATCCCGCCCTTCAAGGCCTTCTCTTGACCTGCATCGCTCTATAGTCTGCCTTTAAAGAAAGCCTCCTAGATCTACAAAAGCAGCCTCTTCTTGCAAAGCATCTTTTACCGGTCCAGTCATCCGAACTTTCCACATCTTCCGTTCATATTCCTTTTGCAATAATATTGCCCCGTCATGTCTGGCCATTACCCACACAACCAGTATGGTCAACAGTCCGGGTACCCAGGGCAACAATATTCGTACCCACCGTATGCCACCTACTCTAACTCATGTCTTGAACTATGCTCCCCCCCCCTCATATGAACCGTTGTTAACATTCTCCGGTTTATACAAGGGGCCAACAACAACCATATAACTACCCTCCAGCATCACCTCAACCTCCCCAGGGTTATTACCAGGCACCACAACCTTCCCAGCCGTACCCTTACACTGCTGCACCGGTACGCATAACCCATTAGTGTCCCAATCTGAGAAAGACGAGTAGTCAAAGTGTATTTTTGCTGAACATAGTTTGTACCAGTCACATCAGCCTCATCAGCAATGGGCCGGACAGGGCCAGAGCTACCCCCAACCTGGTTTGTAACCCTCAGACTTATGTATTTTGTCAAGTTTTCTCTGTGGACACCAAATTGACTTGCTTCTTTTAAGCTATGCCTGTCGGGAATAATGTTTATCAGCAGCATCACATGGGCGCAGCGGCTCCACCAGCGCCCCCTACCGGGCAGCAATCATTCGGTGTACCGGGTGCGTCACAAATTGGGTACGAGTACGGCCCGTGCACAGGGAAGCGCAAGGCTCTCTTGATCGGTATTAATTATTTTGGCCAGCGAGGGCAATTGAGGGGGTGTATTAATGATGTCAAGAACATGTCGACTTTCCTACATCAACGGTTCCAGTATAAGCGCGAAGACATGGTCATTTTGACAGACGACCAACAGAGCCCAAGGAGTCAGCCAACGAAGCAAAATATTATTCAAGCAATGCATTGGCTAGTCAAAGATGCTCAACCAACCGACTCACTATTTTTCCATTACTCTGGTAGGCTACCTTACTATCATCCGAGACAGTAAGATACTAACATTTTTAGGCCATGGCGGGCAGACCAAAGACCACGACGGTGATGAGGGTGATGGTTAGTAGCCCTAATGCAGAAATGATCATCCTAGCTTGGCATTTAGAATTCACTAACACAGGTCATGCAGGATATGATGAGACAATCTATCCAGTAGACTTCCGCTATAATGGCCATATAGTTGATGATGAGATGCATAGGATAATGTATGGCTAGTCCCACGCCCATCCGTGATCACATAGGTGCTGACAGTATACCTTCGACATAGGGTTGCACCCCTCAAACCTGGTGTCCGCCTGACGGCGATCTTCGACTCCTGCCACTCTGGGTCTGCACTAGATCTCCCTTACCTCTACTCTACTCGCGGTGTCGAGAAAGAACCCAATCTTGCGAAAGAAGCGGCTACTGGTCTTTTCGATGCTATCCACGCATATTCAAGAGGCGATCTCAGTGGCGTTGCTTCGTCGGCTCTCGGTATCTTCAAGAGAGCTACCAGTGGTAGGGGGGCTGAAGATAGAGCGAAAAGAACAAAGACATCCCCTGCAGATGTTATTCAGTGGTCTGGCTCGAAAGATAGTCAAACCTCGTAAGTCGTGCCTGCCTATCTAATGGTTGTTGAAATCTAATATATAGTTCATCTTTAGTGCGGATGCTACAGAGAATGGAGAGGCTACTGGTGCCATGAGCTATGCGTTTATCCGAGCTCTTAGCAAGAACCCGCAACAATCTTACCAGCAGTTGTTAACCAGTATCAGAGAAGAGCTTGCTGGGAAATACGCTCAGAAGCCGCAGCTCAGCTGTAGCCACCCTCTAGGTAATGACGGTCACCCCCTTGATGAGTCTGATATGGAGTTTAAGTTTTGAGTTTATTCACCTTTTTTCTTTCTTTCTTTCTCTTAATACCACCATCCCTTTGACAGTATTTGGAAGAATCACTGTACTCTTTTCTTTCTCCATCATGTTTGTTGAGTGGATCTCATGGCATGTTTCTTTTTTTCTCTCTATATTTCTTTCTTATTACATTTACTACTTTAGTTTCTTCCTCTTTTCATTTTAGAAAAGCTACGGCTGGAGTCAAGAACGAAAATTTTAACGTGCGTTGGATCGATATAGATACAAGGCTTCTCTACGTCATGTAGACCCGAAATTTTCGACTGCAGACCCTCGTCTAGCGACTATCGGCAACGTTACGGCATACAACCGGTTAATGAATATTCCTCGGCCGCCGTTTTCATCGTTACATTCGTCTTGTTGGGCTAACGTTGGTGGTTCTTGGTGTACTTTCAAAGACTTCATGTTATATTATGCGGAGTTGGTGAACGGACGATATCATTTGTTTTATTTTTCTTGTTTGGGATTCGGGTGATTATGTTATATTTGAGGGTCATTTTATTGTTTTCTTTTTCTTTTTCTTCTGACGTTTGGGTAAGGACGGGAGAGGCGTGGATTCGGGTGGCTTTCTTCATCTATTTTGTCCCCGGTTTTAAGGATTTAAATTTAGGGCATTGATTACTTCTAGTTACACCCCCCCGCTACATCCCTTTACCTATAGTGATAGGTAGGGTATAGTACGATTGAACCTGAAATATGAAATCTAATACCGACCTCGATTCATCAAAGAGGATCAAATATAACTAACTAGCCCTAACTAAAAATACCAAATCTATAGCGGCAGAAGCCCAGTTTCTGTAGGGCTGAACCATTCCTTCGTCAAGGCTTCTGAAACCTCCTTTGCTCTCTGCCTTGCAATATCTTGGCTTTTTGCCTTGCACTCAATATACACTAACAATAATTTTCCCAGTCAGTATGACGTCTCAGGGGCTTATTTAGATATCAGCCTTACTTTTGATTTTAGGTTCTGTCCCAGATCCTCTTACGGTAAACCTTACACCGCCTTCTAGCTCACAGGTAATCATCTGAGTGCTTGGGTCCACCGGTAACACAGGTCTCTTATCGGCCGTAGCCGAATCGAACCCATTCGTTAAATCCCTCCACCAAGTTATCTTCCGGTTCCCCACTATCGCAGGGTGTGGACTACCTAAGCCTCGGATTCTCGCAAAAACTTTATTTGTTAAGGCTGGGTCAGGAGAGATAAAATAAGAATTTGCACTTTCAAAGTACCCGTACTTTTTATAAAGCTTCTCTAGTTTTCCGTGAATAGTGAGACCTTCTTTGGCCCATTTCTGCGCCATCATAATGAAGACGCTCGCTGCTGCAATACCATCCTTGTCATGTACTACGGGGGCGAACATATATCCTATTGCCTCTTCAAAAGCAAACAATGCATCGTATCCCTTTTCTCGGAGTACTAAAGCTTGATTCCCCAACCATTTGAACCCAGTAAGTGTCTCCTCGTAATAAAACCCCTCCACGGCAGCTATGGCTTGTAGCATCTGTGTAGAGACTGTAGATGCTAGCATAGCGAGTTTGGGGGTGGGTTTATCAATGTTTTTTGCTTCTTGCCGGTAGACATCTAGGGTATGTATGGCGAAAAGAACACCTAATTGGTTACCAGTAAACACTTTCCAGTCTCCAGAAGGAAGTCTTTCGGCAGCGGCAAAACGGTCCGCATCTGGATCACTGGCCAGCACGAGGCAGAGACCGTGCTTGTTTGCTGTAGCAATCGCTAGGTCCAAAGCACCTTTTTCTTCTGGGTTTGGAAAACGGACTGTAGGAAATTCGGGATCGGGTTGAGCCTTCACACGAAATTTTAGGGATAAGCACAGCTACATAAGCCCTTGGGGGGGGGTACAGCAAGGGGAACTCTCACTTGGTCCTGAACCACAGTCATATTATCCCTTAACCCCATATCAGAAACTGCCCGTTCCATGGCTGCTAGCCCGACGCCATGCATGGGAGTGTAAACAAATTTAAAGTCTTTCTTCCCATCATTATCACCTTGACTGACAGCCGTTATGCTTCTCAAAGACCTGAAATAAGCCTCCTTCACCTTGTTTAAAATATTAACTATACCTATATCAAGACTTGAGACTCGATCCAGGTCCCAGCTAAGGGGGTTCAAGTTCTTGTTGATATGTTGGGCTATATTCTTGTCGTGCGGGGGGATAATTTGGCAGCCATTGGACCAATACACTTTATATCCATTATCCTGCGCAGGATTGTGGGAGGCTGTAATCATTACGCCTGCAGTTGCCCCGAGCATCTTCACCGAAAAGGGGATGAGTGGCGTATGTACTAGTCCATCGTATAAGTAGACCTAATAAGGATTTCTTTCTATAAGTCAAAGATAACATTACAGGAAGTACAGGAGGTTGAAAGTGGATAGTACTTTGATTCCTTTGTCTTTCATCGCTGTAGCAGCTAGACAGGCAAACCGGGAGCTGTTATTGCGGTGGTCATGACCGATCACAATGGAAGAATTGCTTGATTGTCCTTTGATGTAGCTTGCAAGGCCTTGTGATGCTTGGATCACAGTAAGGTCGTTCATACGCGAGAAACCAGCATCCATTCTAGCTCTAAGACCTAATTAAGTTTTAGTAGTGTTTACTAGGTACTAGGTTCGAAAGTATGGGTTTCTATAGTCACCAGCTGTGCCGAACTCAATTCCTATCATTCAAGGTGTTTGTTAACTCTCATGTCTGTTTATTGTGGCTTGGAGGGATTTTTGCGTACGATTACGAAGCCTTCTCTCCAGCTCTTCAGTGTTTCCCGCATCGAGTAGAGATTGGATTTCGGTTCTCGTTTTTTCATTCTGGTACTATTAGTGGATCAACGTAGGTGTAATATAGGTGAGGAATACTTTATCAAGCGAAAGCCACTGGGTAGTGAGTTCTTCAATGGAGGCCATGATGAAACTTTGTAAGCTGGATGGTGTAAATAACTACCTGTACATGTAGGTGGGTAGTAGCTGAAAGGAGTGCAGCTCGTAGGGATCTTATCTTATCCATTTGCATGGGGCCGGTCCTTCCCGTAGTCAGCAGATGACGTAGTACGGGATAGTCCGAGACCTTTACCGGCCAATTCCGTGGAACCAGCACCTGTCAATAGTACCTATAAATAATAACCTTGTATATGAGTATGCTCATTTGCTGACTGGTCTACCTAAGGAACCTAGCGTAAATGTCTAGATGAAAGGGAAGGTGAAGACCCCAAGACCCTGTGGTAGTGGGACGAGATAATAGACCTAGCGATCCCTAGTTAACTTTAGGTCCGTAGACTCGCTTGGTGAGCTTAGTGTTCTCTGGCCCAAGGTTAGAGCCGGGTATAACTTAGAACACCTAAAGATTATTTTGGCAGAATTCTAGGATCTTAGGCCTCGAAATTTTTGGCAAAGGGGTGGGAATCTTAATAGGTAAAAACAAGTGTTTGTGTGCCTATCTACTCTCTGAGTCAACGCCGGTAGCTTGTGCCTGAGATAGATGCTTTGAAGTTGTGTTCGAGGAATTTCTTGACTATCACGAAGTCATAACTACTTATACATACATGTACCAACTAGCAAAAAAACAACTCCACAACATAGAGGTTTATAGGCACGAATTTAGAAATTAGCGGAGGTTACTATATGCTCTAGTATTAGTCTACTAAGAAAAATGCCAATTGCTAGAGCATACATATATGCAGTATTGAAATCTATCTTGGCTGTTGGAGACTTTTTATATCCCACCTCACGCTCGTGGCTGGGTATTGTTAATCCAGCTGATCTTATTGTCTGAAAAACCAGCACCTTTTGTAGCTATTAAGCAATAAATACTAAGTTTTCGTATAGATGGAGCTTAAAGAGATATGTTTCAAATCTCGTAATCTAGTGACAGTTTATATAAATAAATTCTGTCTAATACCCAGGGAAAGGCGTTTAACATGGAGTGTCACTCGCGTAGAGGTTGCCGCTTTATGGTCACGACAGATCGCGCGCTGACGAAGCTTAAGCTGACTAACACAGTATAAGCCCCTCCCTAGTGATCTTCTCAACAGCAATTCGATACCCCGATAACGGTCATAGAATTCTTGTAGAGAGCCTGTCTCTCTTGCGCCTCCTTACAGACTCGATTAGTTTCACGATTTAGAGCTTCCAGTCAACGTCAAACTGGAGTACGCATCTTCTAGGATGGCCGCTCGGGATCGATTTGGCGGCTTCCCCACGGAGCCTAATACCTCCCAGCTACAAAGATTTATACGTGTGTCCCCTACTCTGTTGAGATCTCTGCTCACTATCACTGGATTTTAAATGCCTGAGCTTTAAGATATAGTATAGGTGTTCTGACTTTCAGCGGCTTAGAGAGTGCTTGTGACCCCGTGAACTTTGAGCCAAATCTGGCCCTAAATCTAGAGATCGCCGACCTAATTAACCAGAAGAAAGGAAATGCGTAAGCCCGTCAGCTTCTCTGGTTATTTCTTACGATGGTTAAAGGATCCAGGAACTGACCCCCGGGACTTGTCCAAACCCAACAGGCCTCGAGAAGCAGCCGTAGCGATCGTTAACTACATCAACCACCGGAACCCCAATGTCTCCCTTCTCGCCATTTCTGTATGCCACGATATCTAACCGGTCCTGACTTTGAAGTTAACATTTGGCGCAGCTCCTCGATATTTGTGTTAAGAACTGCGGGTACCCCTTCCACCTGCAGATTTCGACCAAGGATTTTTTAAACGAGCTTGTTCGCCGGTTCCCTGAGAAGCCACCACTCAGACCTAACCGAGTACAACTTAAGATTCTGGAGGCAATTGAAGAATGGAGAGGAACGATATGTCAGACAAGCCGGTACAAAGAGGATTTGGGGTTCATCAGAGACATGCACAGGTTATTGAGTTATAAGGGATACGTGTTTCCAGAAGTCAGGAGGGAGGATGCAGCTGTGCTAAACCCAAGTGATGTATGTCATAATACTAGTTTGATTCTGTGCTGAAGATTTTGATCTGGGAAGTGTGGGTGGGCTTTAGCAGAGCAGCTGACTTATACTATCTACAGACTTTGAAATCGGCAGAGGAAATGGAAGAGGAAGAAAGGGCTGCGCAGTCCGCAAAACTACAAGAACTTATCCGACGGGGTACACCGGCCGACTTACAAGAGGCTAATCAATTGATGAAAGTTATGGCTGGATACGATCTAGCTTCAAAGACGGATTACCGAGCAAAGGCGGCAGAGGAAGTTGGAAAGTTACGACAGAAAGCAAAGCTACTAGAAGAAATGCTTGGGAGAGTCAATAAAGGTGATACTATTGGGCAGCAGGATACTTTTGAGGTTCGTTTTTCTTGGATTGGTTGCCACCCTAAGCGGCTGTCTAATTAGATACGAGTTTTAGGAACTTGCGAGTGCTCTAAAAACTGCCCAGCCGAAGATTCAAAAAATGATTGAAGAGGAGAGTGATGATACCGACGCAGTTGTTAAGCTCCTAGAGCTCAACGATATTATTAACACCACTGTAGAGCGATATACTTTGACTAAGAAAGGGAATTTCGATGCCGCAAGGGCACTGCCACTTATCTCCGGTTCATCTCCACCACCTTTCACTGACCCGGGATCTTCTTCTACACCTGCAGTTGAAACATCTTTGATTGATTTAGATAACGATCTGAACGGTGGTGGGACTTTAGCACCAGGCGTAGCTGGAAAGGCCGGATCGTTGGAGGATGATTTATTAGGCCTTTCTTTCCAAGACAGCGGCCTATTCGGCCAGGGCGGAGGGATTGCTCTTGGATTTGGTGCAAATACTGGTAGGTCAATATTAAAATCTCCTATATGTTTAAACTAACCCAATATGCTATCTAGGTATACCTGGCCCTCCATTATTATCAACGACAGTTCAAACAAATACTGCTGGTCAACAACAGATCACACCGTCCCCTTCCCCAGCACCCCCGCCCGTACAACAAGCGCGACCAACTAGTTTCCCAGATTATTCTTCTGTGTTCGGGGGCTCAGCTAAGCAGGCCGCTGCTCCACTATCCACCTTCAATTCTCCACCGCAGGCTCCTCTTTCACAGAAAAATGGTGCTACTGCCAATAACGATGATGATGAGTGGGCATTTACATCTGCACTTCCACCTGGATCGGAGCAAGCTCCTTCAGCACGAAATGAACTTGTGATCTTGAATTCAAACTTGCATATTTTGCTAGAAGCAAATAGGCCAGTAACGATGCCTGATGGGCCGATATTAATTAAGGCAAAATTTTCAAACAATAATAGTCAGCCCATCCAAGACCTGACATTCCAGATGGCAGTCACTAGGGTAAGCTACGCTTTGCAGTTTCCCCTTTATTTCTGATGGGCAGTGGGATAGCCATTATAAAAATCCTAACGTGAATTATTTTATCCAGACATTGGCCTTGAAAATGCAACCTCAGAGTGGCCGCTACCTTCAGGCTCGCCAGAAGGATGGAGTATCACAGATAATACGTGTCGAGGGGGTTTCCAGAGGAGCAGGTGGAAGTGTCAAGATGCGGTGGAAGGCATCCTACAGGGTCGGGTCAGGTCCATTGAATGAGGAGCAAGGTGTCATTGAGGGTTTACCGGTTGCTTAAAAAGTTATTTTGTCGGAGCAGATTAGGTGTAATCCTTGCATGGAAATGTTGTTTCTTATCCCGACTGTCTAGATGTAGGGTGTGTTATTGGCCACTATGTAATTAACCTGTGATAGTTATGCCAGCAATGTGGTGAGTTTAATTCATCGATTGGACCTGAACCATGTATGCCATTACTTCCCACGATCCCTGCCTTCGGACTAGAATTATGGATTAAAAGGTTATCATGCTAGAAATATTATCTGCCGGTTTGAATATTCCCTAAAGGAATAAAAATTCGTAGTGATACTGTAGCATACTACGTTACTGGGACATTTCTTTTAGGTTAGACATCTATTTTTCTATAGGAGAGGTCGAAGTGTCGACCACAAGACATCACTCTTGAGATCATCTACCCTTGAGCCACTCAAGCCACTGCGATTGAACAGTATTATGTAGATCTCCCATAGATTTATAATTTTTTGAAGAGAAATTCCATAGATGGGTAGCCCAAGCGGCTCTGAAAACCAAACTCCTAAACAACTCAAATAGGCGTTGTATGTGCTTCACCCATCACTCGACTCTGTAAAGGCGTTCACGGTCCGATGACGATCTGATAAGATTTGTGCTGTAATTCAGCCGTAGCTTGGCGAGCTGGTATCTTTCCACCATACATTTTTTATCAGATCGTCATCAGACCGTGAACGACTTTACTCCATATTGCAAGCGCTAATCACAGCCAGCGGAGCCGCGTTCTGGAGACACAAGCCACTTTGATGAGGCTCTGTGAATCGGCCCACTCAAGATTAAGTTAAGCATATTTTTATATACGTGTATAAGCTAGAACTCTCCTAGTGCGTAATCGAACGCCAAAGGCAATATCACCTTCTTTTCCTTTCTTTTCCTACGTGTTTTTGAGGGATTTTATTATGAAATTCTTTCTCTCCCAAGAGCAGGAGACAGCATGGCTCTTCTTGTATGTTAAGGGGGGACGTCGTTTGCCCTTGATGATTTAGATCACAAGTAAGACATGAAAGACAGTAAAGTCCTTGGCGTCATGACGTACATATTCCCCGCACTTCTCCCACTGAACTAATAGTCTGTGGTCCTGATGATCGATATTTCATGTGACCTTAGCAAGTCTTCAGACAATTTCCAACAGCTTCGGGAATACCACACTTCTATAAAGATACTCTGGAATCAGATCGTGTAGTATAAGATATAGGTTAACTAGGAGTACGCTTCTAACTCTTGTGCCGAGAGATAGTAATCAATCGACCTGTTTCCGTATAGTGGGTCATTATCAAAAAAAAAAGTAGATACCAAGATATGCGCTACTGTACCCCACTTTGGAAATCCCTTCACTTCCTTGGATACTAATCAATACACGTTACCGTAGGTAGTCATTGTAACATCTTAATATATTATGTAGGTCAGCGTGGCGCAAGGACTCACCTTCCAATACTACTCCTCGAGACGGTAGTTTAGGGTATCACACATAGTGGTAATCAGCCTTTATAGCCTCTGCATCCATTTTTACCAAAAGATGTGGCAGAGCCCATAATAACTGGGGTGTAGAGGTTGTGTGTGGCGTACTTTTTTTTGATATCGAGCGCGTGGCTGTCGCAAGACGCGACAAAGCTGATACCGGTAGTCCCGATTGGCTTATCATATTCTGCAGCTTGGATTGAAACACCAAGCCAAGTCGAATATCTCGAGACCACACTTGTCTTTTATTTTTTATTCATCCCGGTTATGATAAATACTTATTTGTTGTTTGGTGAGGGGTTTGTATTTGTTTTAGTTAGCATACCGGCAAAAGAAACTCGACAAGAGTTAGATACATAGGCGTAGTCTTTAGAGAACTTTCCCCGTGAAGTCGCTACCATTTTGGCGTGTAGTTACGTTACTCGAGTATTCAGGATTTAAAATTTAAGGTGACATGTTCTAGGTTAGGTCAGGTGGCTGAATATCGCAGCGGGTACATGTAGTTTAACACACCCGTATTCGCGGGATTATATATATGAAAGTAAGTCTACCTGGAGCGTACACATGTAGGAACCCGGAAGGCTATTTATTAGAACTGTGTGAGCTGACAACAAATGGAGTATCCTCATCATGACAGTTAGATATGACAGTGATCCTGCGGTTATCTGGTAATCTGAGGGGGCCGAGAAAGTTTATTCAGGGGGGGTGGTCAGAGACGTTGTAGGACGTCGAGGTAACGGACTGTTATGACTGTATATCTACATGTATTCTTTGTGGTTATGGTTGTGTAAGATTCGGGCGTGAGATGATTGTTTTACACGTGAACAAGCGGTCCCGTTCCGGACATGGCGGGGGAGAGCTTTGGGCTGTCAACGACTGAGTCCAGACAGTCTAACCGAACACCCTCTCTTCGCAGGGTTCCGCGTGGACAAAAGGCGCAATAACACAGGTGCTCGCGCCAAGTTGGAAGTTCCGTTTTGGAGTAGACGCTTACTGGTTGTTAGAGTAGATGCCGGTTCGCCACTGACATATTTTCTGTCAAAAACACCACATGAGATGATGGGATGGATGGATATAGGGAGGAAGGAGGAGGCAAGGGTGGTGCTAGGCGAGAGAGCCAAGCACTCCGGTCGGTCTATCAAGGCAGCTAAATGGTCGCGTATTAAAGCTAGAGCTTCCCCCCTAGTTAAGGACTTACTTTTCACCTCCGTTCAACAGCCCTAGTCCACATGACAGTGTGAGAGGGAATCGACTACAATATCTCGACTCGTAACGCTCTCCTACTTATTTAGAGATTTATACGGAAGGCGAGGGTACGAGGGAGTAGAAAACACTACATTTATCCGTTTACCCGTCGCCATTTTATACTATGAGTTCTACTGTTAGCTCGGCGGCGGCGGCGGCTACGGCCACTGGCGCACCAAACCAGGCCGGTGTGCTTGAGGGGATGAATCCGTCCCATTATAACGCTAACAATCCACTTACGCTGTTCATCATCCAGGCTGGTTTCTCCATTCCTTCGTCACGGGAATTTAATTGAAGGCATTGAATCCTAACTCTTGGGTGCTAGACCGCCATAATCATTGTAACATGCCGTTTACTACATTACCCTCTGTCGAGAATGAGGCAGCCTCGGGTCATCGCCGAGGTTATCGGTGGTATTATCCTTGGTCCGACCGTTATGGGCCGGATACCAGGGTTTAAGGATAGCATATTTCCCACGGCATCTATGCCCTTGCTTTCCCTCGTGGCGAATCTCGGGCTGGTAATATTCTTGTTCTTGGTCGGTCTCGAAGTCGATATCCGTATGCTATTGAGGAACTGGAAGGTTGCCGTCAGTGTTGGTGCTGCTGGGATGATTCTGCCATTCGGGCTCGGTTCGTACCCTAACTGACTACCCTTCGGGGTTTTTGGTAATAAAATACTAACGACGCCTTTAGGTGCGGCCATCGCATATGGCCTCTATCATCAATTTACAGAAGGCGAAGATAATCTTTCTTTTGGAGTATATATGCTTTTTATTGGTGTTGCAATGGCGATCACGGTAAGCGTGTAGTAATTTTCTTATCACTACGGTCAATTTCGCACCAGTCTAAAGCTAATTTCTTGGGGTATATCTGAATAGGCCTTTCCGGTCTTAGCGAGAATCTTAACAGAGCTCAAACTCTTACAAACAAATGTGGGGACAATCGTGTTGTCCGCGGGTGTTGGTAATGACGTTGTCGGTTGGATCTTACTCGCCTTGACTGTTGCTTTAGTGAATGCCGGGACTGGGCTCACAGCCCTTTATGTCCTCCTCGTTTCTGTTGGCTGGGTCCTTTTTCTGGTCTATGCCATTCGTCCAGCTTTTCTCTGGGTCCTTCGCCGCGATGGATCCCTTGATAATGGCCCATCGCAATCTATGGTGGCACTCACGCTTCTTATGGTGCTTGCTTCAGCCTTCTTTACCGATATTATTGGTGTACATGCTATTTTCGGCGGCTTCTTGATTGGATTGATTTGTCCCCATGAAGGTGGTTTTGCGGTACGATTGACCGAAAAGATTGAGGATCTTGTATCCGTTCTTTTTCTTCCGCTTTACTTTACCCTCTCTGGACTAAAGACTAATATTGGTCTCCTAAATGATGGTATTGTTTGGGGTTATGTTATTGGTGTTGTGGCAATTGCCTTCTTCGGAAAGATTTTTGGTGGAACAATGGCAGCAAGAGTGAACGGGCTTGTTTGGAGAGAAAGTCTTACAATCGGTGTCTTGATGAGTTGTAAAGGTTTGGTTGAACTTATTGTCTTAGTAAGTAGATGCCCCTTACTTATCGCGGGTAAAGATATTGATGGTATTTATTCTAGAATATTGGTCTTCAAGCTGGTATCCTGAGTACAAAGGTCTTTACCATCTTTGTGGTTATGGCTCTTATTACAACTTTTGCAACGACACCTCTTGTGATGTGGCTTTACCCCCCATGGTATCAAAAGAAACTTGAGGCCTGGAAGCGGGGTGAGATCGATTGGGAAGGGAACTCCCTCTCACCTGAGAGTGGCGATGGGTCAAGCGCTACGTTATTAAAGCAGAAAGATATCACTACTAGGTTTTCTAGGGTTACTGTTCTACTTCGTTTGGAGAGTTTGCCAAGCGTACTTAACTTCATTAATTTACTGACCGGAGAACGACTTCAGCCTACCGCGAAAATCCATAAATCAAAAATGGCAATTCAAGAAGAGGGTGAAAGCAGTGTCCCCGTTATAGATAAACGATTATTAGCGGTACATGGTGTTCGGCTGGTCGAACTTACTCAACGTACCTCCACTGTCATGCAAGTGTCCGAGGTGGACGAGCTTCAAGAGAGAGACCCAGTTGTGAACCTTTTCCGCTCCTTTTCTAGGTTCTTGAACATTTCTGTCTCAGCCGGCCTCTCCGTCGTCCCTGATAGTTCTTTTGCGGAGGTTTTGACAACAAATGCCTCAGAACAGTCCTCAGACTTACTTATCGTCCCATGGAGCGATACTGGCGCAATCTCAGACTCGCCAGACCCTCAAAATACAACCCAAGAAAACCGCTTCACGTCTCATCAACACAATATTTTCATCAGCAAGGCTCTCGATGCAGCTACTTGTACCACTGCTATCATGGTTAATCGTGGGTTTGGGGGCGTTGGATTAGAGAGAACCCTTAGCCGTGTTGTTAGTTATGCTAGCATCCGGCTTCCTAGGACTACAGATGCTTTGAAATCTATCGTTCCGGTTTCCGATCCGTCACATCACATTTTCTTCCCTTTCTTTGGTGGTGTGGATGACTGTATTTCCCTGAGATTTGTTCTTCAGTTGGCTTTGAACAAGAATGTTACCGCCACCATCGTCCATATTATTTACAAGCCCGACGCTGAATCACAACTCACATCCCAACTTCCATCACCGGCACAGGTTCACAGAAGGGATCTTCCAAGAGGCCTTTCTACATCAAACATACCGGCAAGGCTTTCACACGACGACACCAGTACAGCTTCTTCATCTCAGCCCCACAGAGTTTCTGGAAGTAGCACCGGCGTTGAAATCCCAGACGCAGACGGTAATTTCTTCCAATTGATGGCAGACTCTCTTTCAGATTCCCTCTCCCAAAGAGTGGTTTTTGAAACTTTCGAAACCAACCAGCCTTTACACTACGCAATTGTTAAGGCTAGGGAGGAAGTTGGCCAGTCATCTAGAAATGCCGGAGATATTATTGTTGTCGGACGAACCCAACGGGATCATGGAACATCACAAATCAGAGAGGAATTGGTTACTGTCTTGGATACCCTTGGTGTCCCATCAGGTGCTGGCGTTGAGACTCGAAAATGCTTGGGAGATGTCGCAGAGGCATTCATTGTTTCAGGAATTAAGGCATCGGTACTAGTGTTGAAGGCTGGTGGGAGCGCACTGGGGTCAGCTGAAGCAGCCACTGCTCCAACTGTTGGAAAAAGAGACTATATAGCGCAGGCAACTGAGGTTCCATCGAAGATATGATAGTGGTTTTTGACACTATGGACTACGTTTTCTGTATTTCCTGTTGATGTTTCTTTTTTTTCTTTCCTTTCTTTATAATTTGGATCTGATCGAAATCCCATAAAGGGTTCCAAGTTTTTTTTCCCCTAGAGAATTCAAGTGAGGATTACATGTGTCTATGAGGTCTTGATCGATGCTTTTTACTTTTCTCATGACTTTATTACTTTGGAGTCGTGCCTACCTGCTATGCGACTAGGTACTTTCGTTGGTTTTGGCCTTTTCTATTTTATTTTTAAACGAATTTTCTACACTTTATATCGTGAACTGAATGAGAATTATAAAGCAATACAACGGCCAGAAAAAGTACACGGAAGTTCTCCCCTGGACTTTGATCCAACTCGAAAAGTACCCAACCAAGGAAGGCACAAGTGAAAAAGTATTTATTGACCTTTACTAGAGTACCAGCGGCGTTCACCCATCATCTTAGTCCGTCGGCTATATAAAGAGGGGGAGAGAAAAACATAAGGCTCGACCCCGGGTTTGAACCGGGGACCTCTCGCATATTAACTTAGAGTGTGACCCTAAGCGAGAATCATACCACTAGACCAGCCGAGCATGCCTCCATCTAGAAGAATGTCACTTATAGACCATCATACTACTAGCTCTAGTAGAGTTGGCGTTAAAACCTTTTGAGTGTGTAATATCTCCCACGTGACGAATCAAAAACTATCACTCGACTTTGCTTATCTATAGCATGCTGTAGTACCAATGAATTAATCATAAATACATAAAGCAACATGTTCTAGTATATGATAACAAGTAAGCTTAGTAGTAGAGAGGGGATCCAAGTGTCAATTAGGGGTAACAGGGACCTGGGAGACCAAATACTCTGAAGGATCAAGTACGTAATCTACTCTTGTTCTATCTCTATTTCAAACACAATGTAATCTTCATGTATCTATGATTAGTTTATTCATTCATTCAACACAATATACTTCTCCCACAATATGCATATACAACCTAAACTTAAGGGTTTTGGTTTGATATATTTTGAGTCGGGTTATTTTTATACTCATTCTTAGTATTAATTCAAACACCATGGCCTTCATATCTGCAGCTAATACTTCTCTCCCTAAAAAAGGCTATTTCTAGTGGTTCACTTGAAAGTTGTCAAAGTCACTCATGGAGAAATCCCTCCTTATTCTTCATAGTCTTTTCCTCTTTCATAAACCTCCCCCCGCCATTGGTCAACAGTGATTATCGATTGTACTGACGAATTGGTGAATTAATTAATCATAAATACATAGTCGACTGTACTAATACTTAGAGTGGTCACAGGGGTACAAGAGCCAACAGAGAAGCTACTGGGAGGAATACGAGCAAGAGTCACTATCATTATCATTATTATTATCATTAGCTACGGGGGGAAATCTTAGAAGAGGTTTATAAGACCGAGGGACCCAGTGATTCTGAGACATCTCTCCAAAAATTCAAATAGATAATTCTTCTACGAATGTAATAGCTAGAGGTGCGTGTGGGCTTTTCTAGTGCTATATGTAGATTTTGACTTCAAGCTATAGCTACCTCCAACGTGAGTTGCGTAGCTAGGGATCAAGCAGTGCGGATAATATTTATATAGAAATAGGTAACTGATATATAAATAGAGCTATAAAAAGTGACGAACATGTACATACTTAAATGTGGT
The DNA here is from genome assembly GCA_033030425.1 of Verpa conica. NCBI lineage: Eukaryota > Fungi > Ascomycota > Pezizomycetes > Pezizales > Morchellaceae > Verpa > Verpa conica. The sequence continues at coordinate 683,054 of JAUFSD010000008.1, read as the reverse complement.
TTAGCTGATGTTATTACCACGGATGTTTTATCATGAAAATGATAATGATTATGACCCCTATACTAGGACACACCTTACTTATATATATAGAGTCATGTCCTATTAGTCTACTAACCCGTTCCTACTGTAGACATAGATAACAAAGGTATGAGTGAGTAGCTCTACCGCACTCTTTCAAGGATTCCAAGAATCTAAATAGTCACAATATTTCTGCTGTTGTCATCGCTTTGTTTTGCTTTGCTTTTCGTTTTATTTTGTTGCGTCACAGGTCTGTGTGGTAGCTGTATTTCACTTTCCAATGTTCCTGAATACTTCAGCCTTGATAAAAATATGTGGTGTAGGGGAAGATCTGACTGAGTATAAGTATATTTAGTAGGTATGTCCTCCACGATATCGAGGAAGTAAGTCACCCACTAATCTATTCAATCAAGTGGTATTTGATGATAATTAAATTATAGATTTTATCACCGGATCGGGGGCTATCTAAAGTATGCTTCTCGGAAAGATGCTAGCCCTCTATATGCGAGATGTCGTTGGGAGAGCCAATAAAAGATGGCCTTGGCGTTATTTCTGTACTAAGCCGGTAAGCTTCATATTAATATTATCAACTCAGTAGCAAACGTAATTTTAAATCGAAACTGCTTACTTACCATCTAAAAACATTAATACATCTACAACAACCACCATAACTCTGGGCCCCTCTAATCTGATATTTCTGTGGGGGTATAGTAATCTAGATGGAAAAATTTGCCAACTCTAGGAATATACTAAAAGCTAAGTATATATAGGTATTAATTAACTACTCGTGATACTACAATAAGAGAAAACTAAATTTATTCATAAAGCAGACCTCAATAGCAATTTTTTTCTCACAAGAAAACTTGTTACGTGGTCTCAAGAAATAGATTAGATAGTACCGGATCACAATATATCACTCGGCTTTATGCTGTCACGGTATTCCTCCCTAATCCTTCACCCTCTAATATACGCATACAGCATGTAGTTAAGAGACCTTTAGACTAGATTTAGCCACTTACTATTCATATTCATCCCATAATTTTCTATAGTTTTATTCATCTAACCGCTTTTCTCAGCACTGTTAACATGTATTGATAAAACCTCCATACTTCTCACCGTTTTTACGCGAAATAAAAATACGAACTCTCTTCGATACTCTCTTCTTTTGGGGCGCATACTTTAGTGATATATTTCCAAGCGATTCACATAGAAGCGAAGAAATCTCTCCTACTCCATAACGTCAATCGAGAATCACTGAATATATGACTGGTCGTTTTTTCGTTCCAACTACGTCGACTTGGTATTTGTATATGGGGATACATGCACCTTGAATTCCAAGCATAGGATTCCATTGCCATCAAAAAAGCTCGTATTCCTCCCTAAGGATCTACTAGTACAATCTCTCTCGTAGTTAATTTTTAATAGTGAGCATTGGCTTGGCTAGTGAGTCTAAGTACAAGAACACCTGTAAGTATGCAGCTCCATCAATTGTCACTCAGTTTAGTGGCTTAGCAAAATGTTGATGCTGTTAAGATTTAGTCAAACCTCGAATACGGATATTCCTGAATGGACGGTCTACCCGTAAATCCTATTTTTATGGTAGAATACCACCGAGGTAGTAATCATGGGGATTACTACCAGGCAGTCAACTGGATAACAGGTCTAATGGGTCTTGTATAATTCATCCCAATGCATCAAACTGAGATATTTTTTAAAAGAGTGATATCGTACATCTTATTTGAAAGAATAGGAGTTTGGATGAAGGGAGTAGATATATTGTTGAATAATGTATCCTTGATTAGGTGAATTCTCATGCATGCGAGATTAAAAAAGAAATTATCCTGACTTAGGTTTTTGATCGCATCCCAAGATTTTTACCACAGCCGTATGTAGTATAGGAACATACTAAAAAGTATAGTCTTAAGATATTATTTTAGCTTCTAGGAATTTTGTAATAGGCCATCCTTTAGCGTAGTGCTAACTAGTAGAGGGTTAAATCTTGACCTGAGGCTTGAGATTCCCAAAACCGAACATGCTATCTTCTATTTAGATGACCAAGGCACCGAGCCATACAGGATATGATGTTATGATTCATTCTGCAAAGCTAGAGGTAATATTATTTCTACCTCAGCACAAAAATACTCGAGTGATAAATTATGAAGGGACTAGTGAAGAAAATTCCCGAGTCATTCAAATTTTTATAGTATTGGCTCTTATCGGATCGCCTGAGCCTAATGATCTTCTCATGTTCCAACTCAATAAAAGTCTCCTCAAATGCCTAAAAATGGAATTCTGCGTCAGCTTAATTACCCGCATATCCGCAAACTCGCATAATAAGGATACAGTGTGACATACCTCCCAAGTACTTTTATAACCCGTCCAGCCGAGGTTTCTAGCTAGCATTGGTCATAATAAATACGGTCGCCGGAGTCAGAAAAAGCCCCCACGCCCTAAAAAATTACACAATCAGAATAAGTTACACCCAACAACCACATCATACTTCCTCCCTAGTGTAAAATTTGCAAACGCCCAAGTTGCCCTCTCGAACGCATCTTGACTTCATCCCTCTATGTCTGTTTCGCTAAATTGACTGGTCTCGATTTCGTTCTCTGTAAGGATATAAATAAGACCCATGGTGTCTGTATGAGCTGTAAGAGGAGGCTCTTAGGGAATTTTGATCTTTTGAGGAGAGGCGTGGGGGTAGTGAATTTGTTTGGCAGGATGTGGGCGCTGAAATATTTGGTGACATGGGGCCACATGTACTGCCAGCTAGGCTGATCACCGTTGAAGATGTAGAAGCGTTCATTGTAAATATTTTGTTAAAAGCAGCTCAAATCCCTAATTCTATATATGAGGAAGATATTAGCTCTAGTCACAAAGCACAAAGCACAAAGAGATATGATAAACGCTAGTTAGTACATACCAGCAATAAGCTTGGAGTGGCTATGACTATCGAAAGCAGTATAGAAACGCTGGTTTCCAGGAAAATATAAAGGCTGTCCCAACCCTTTCGGGATACTTGCGTATATTACAATGGCCGACGCAATATCCATATAGTTACCTAGCTACGTAAAAATAAATCACTCACTCTATTAGCCTAGATTTAGAACCATATATATAACATATGCAAACCCTATAATATCATTCAGTTAGGCAATGATCTAATCCAGTTCTTATACCTTGATGTCTCTAAGGATATCCTCCTGGGCATAATAAAAGCTTGGTGGCCTCGTCGCCCCATCAACCCTTGGGTCATCCTCACACGGAATTTTGATAGCACTATACTAGACTATCTCCCTGAAATCAGCACCAGTAACAACTATGATAGGGAAAGAAGGAGGGGCGTAGGAGTGGCGTAGGAGTGGCGTAGGAGAAACAAAAAAAATACCCCGTAATACTTAATCCTCTTCAATTACCCCCCTAGCCCTGCAACCTTAATGCCCTCAAGAAAATCCCTCAGCATCCTTCCATTGACATCTGCCATCTCATCCTCGCTACTCTTCTCCATATATGCAGCAAAGAAGACATAGATCTGCTCATTGATCAGGTCATGTTTTTTAGCCCCACTACTATCTGTTCTGCTCACCCGAGGAGATCGAGGGGTGTGTGCTGGTAATTCTCTGGAAGGGCCACATCAAGGGACCGGGAAACGGCGTGAATCTGAGTCTAGATCTTGAGGCCCGCGGAAATGGCCATGAGAAGGGCGAGACCATTGGTGCCTGTATGTGAAATAGAGAGAGGTGTTGTTAGTGATGTAAGCTATTGGCTTGAGAGGGGGGGGCGTACACACCTGTTGCACCGGTGATAATTACGGTAGTTATCCTGAAATATTAATTGATTGTTATCTTGAGTTTCTGATAAGAAAAGTACAGCTGGCTATATTTAACCGATAAGGGCGGTAGTAATAATTAACTATAGCTTATTTGTAGAGAGGAAAATTTCTCTTATATATAAATTAGGATTTTGTAGTCTATGATAATAGTGACGTTTTATGATGTCCCAATGATGTATGTCATCACCGCTTGGATTAAATTAATATCAACCAACCACACGTAACCCACAATGCGTAGATCTCCCGAGTCTCTGAGTCACGCCAGAAAAATCCCCTTCAGGAACAAAAAGATCGCCTTGGCATTTATCCGAACTCCAAGCCTAAATTTTGATAGTATGAACAAACGGATTAAACTAGAATATATTTATTGTACACAGAAAAGCAAATTGATCGAAACTATTCATCTTGGAAATAAAACTAGATAAAAAGAGAATTCGAGCACTAGGCTGTGTGAGCTTGATCTCCGGACGGAATGAGAGCCAAATGACTTGAGAATAGTCGGAAAGAGCCCAATTTAATGTCCGTGTAAGTAAAAAAGTATGAGAGAAGAAATTGAAAGTGAAAGGGGGGGAAATTGAGGCGTTAAAGTGAAAATTGACCTCTCAATCGTACGATAGGAATGTTTGTAGTAATTGAAGTGTATCGTGGATAATCCACAAATCAGGTTCGCATTACAGCGCTAAGCCACTTTCAACAACGCATCTTCGCACAGAAACTGCGCCCCAACTACCGGCGCCTGAAGGTCTCTTTAAACTCTTCGGCATATATCTTGACGAACCTCTTTAAGCCACTTTCCTCTGCACCTGCAATGGCGTGTCAACAATGCCCATATCACAAAAGTGCCCCACACCTAGTGCGGGGAAGGGAACGAGATAACCTTCAATCTTTGTTCCTCCCATCTCGCTGTAATCAATTCTCCTCGTACCCGTTAATCGACCATGGATATTGGCTACCGCCCGATGAAACGTCGGGCTCCTCAGTAACTGTCTGGTCAGTAAGCAGTTTGCCACGACTTCGTCACAGATCATTGCCCCGTAAGACTAGCAACACTAGGCGTAATTTTTTCTTCCTCCTTACACCTCCCTCTGCGTACCCGCTATGCTGAGCGTGCGCATTTGTATGTATGTGTGTGTGTGTGTGTGTGTGTGTGTGTGCGAGTGGTGCGTGCACTTTTTGAATCATTTTGGCTAGGCTTTCGGTGATGATCCCCATGCCACGAAGCCAGCGCTGTGGGAGAGGAAGGGGGGGGGGGTGTTGAACTCAACTCTTGTAACGAGCCAGGCCTATTCAGCTTGATATCAGTACTGCGATGTAGCAGCAACTGCAGATCTCGATGTGATCCTGCAAGGCCGGAGTGAAGATGGGTAGAAAAATAGGTGCAGAAGGTGGGGTATGAACACACTTCAAAGACACGTATCCATATGGCCATAGTATTCTATCCTTCTTGATTTCGTGATAAAATAAAATTGAGTCAGATGATTCTTTTGGTCAAGGGACTCCCTTGCTTCTGGCCCTGTTGGATATTCGGTTTTCTGACCCTTTTCCCACTATCTCCGTATCTTTTTATTTTTCCTTCTGGGTGACAATGTTGGTGGTGAATGAGGGGCACTGTGCTGCGGGCGGGCGGGTGGGTGGTGGTTGTGCGTATGTCGCTGTAGGCCGGGGAGCTAACCGGTTACCAGGGAAAAGAAGGCACCCACAGAGCGGCTTGACAGATGACAAAGCATAAAAATAGCAGTCCAGTAAAGCAGCAAGCCTTTTGAGGTACAGGACTGTATGTAACGAAGGGCAGAGTACTACGCCTGCGGGGGTAAGTCTCTGGACAGTGGCAGTGGTGGCACCATCTCCCTCACGCGAAATTATTGGCTATTTCCTAGGCGAAGCCTGTGCCACCACAGCCAGGTGTCCAGAGACTTACCCTCACAGGCGTAGTACATGTGTGGATACAAGTATGTAATACAGACGGCGCCGCAGTTATACAAAATGAGACTGAACCTTGAAACCGCACGTCCAAAGAAGCAATGGGGATGCACGCCTTCTCCCATTATCCTCCACGAGCGCCATCAGAAACATCTCCAAAAAGAAACCCTAAGGTTCCTCGGCTTCGCCCGTGCATCGACGTCACAGGACTTGAGCCGCTAAGACTTTGGAAGCCTGGAGGAAGGTTCTCAGCCGTCATCCATCCCATCTCCTCACTCATTCATTCGCTACAAGCAAAACACACTTTACACGTATGGTGATCAACAGAAGAAGGCAAGACTCTGTTGGGTACACGGATATTGAGTGGCAAGCTGCAACGTGAAAAGACCGAAACGAGAGGCTGTGTGCAACGATGGAAGGACCAAGAAGTTTATGTTTGTTTAGTGTTTCCCCAATCATCTCTTCCCACATGCATCCCATCCCTCCCTTCCAGGATCCATCCCATCCCCGTCCCTCATCCCTCCATCTCCTGGACCAAAGCGGCGGCGTGAGGCTCTGCAGGGCGGCGAGAACGCGATCCGCAAGACACAGGAGATGGGCAGAATAATCTGGTGTGCACTCTGCATCGATGAGAGGGTGGAGGGTAGGCACCGGCATGCTCTACCTGGCACTTTACATGACATGTGGGCCCTTCTTCAAAAACAAAGTAAAAATGTCGATAGTATTGTGCCTGCCTCTGGATGCTGTGTGTACTGGTCCCTGTACGTTTGATAGGGCTCTCCTAAACAGGGTCTCTCTTCTACACAGGGTCTCTCTTGTCTCTTCTGCCAGGATCTCTGGCTTCTGGTTCCGGTTTTTTCTAGTCTCATCTCTGGTCTGGTCTCGTCTCTAGTCTCTCCTGTCTACATAATTTCCATCCCATGTACTCCATGCACAAGCTCGATTAAGAGGGGGTCGCTAGTACATGTAATTTACAAGTATCTACCTAGGTACATGGTGGCTCTCGGTCAAAGTGAGGTTCCGCCAGCCGCTATTGCTGTATGAAGGAATGAAGGGGGCTCATCCCTTTTCTTGAAAGCCAGAAGACATGACATAGCATGAGAACGAACGACTGATGGTGAAGCACAAGACAAACCGTTATCCGCAGTCTGCCTGACACCTACTCCGACACAGCTAGGAGGCACACGCTCCTTACACTCACACCACTCATCATACCTCAATCAATCAATTAATCACTTACCCACAATCAGTTCTCGTGTCCCCTCCAAGGACCTAGAATCTTACCAGACCCTGCCACACTCTCTTCCTTCTTGATCCCCCACATTTTTCCTTTCCTACCTCCCTCTAAATACTCCCCTCTCCCTCCCGAGCCATCACCACATGTATTCATAGCTCCCCACCACGCGATCTGCAACCGCCCATCGCAAGTCCTGACTCCTCATAAGGTCTCCCCTTCGCCCCACCATCCCACAACTAGACCACACAAACCCATCGCAACAACTCTTATAAGCTCTATCATAATTCCAACATATAATATCCCAGCATTCCGTCTCTCACAACGGCCAAAACGTCTCCTTCCTCATCTGTTCTACGTAGATCTTTCACCATTCGGCTCCTAGACGTAAGTCAACTCCTGTCCCTGCTTCCGATGTCCCATCACATCTGGAGGCCCGGGAGCCATCACCATGTCGTTCCAGTCTCATCGCGCTCGTCCCCACGGATGTCCCGTTCACGATCCCGACGGCGGGGTCGCTCTGCCGACAGGGGCATTCCACCATTCTTGCTACAGACGCATATCGGTAAGTCGATCGCAATTCGTCTATTTGCTTTTTTAAATTTTTTTTTATTGTTTTATTCTTTTAAAACACCTTTCTCCCAATGTTGTGGGGGGAAGTAGAATGTGGTATAAGCGCGCAAGGGTGGGAGAAGTTGAAACGGCCGAGGTGACTCGCCGGAGAATTCTAGGGTGAAACTTTAATAGAAATACTATTTTAGCGATACCTTGTTTGACCCAGCTTCTACTATTAACATGGTAGACAGAAAAGGAATTTCAAGTATGCTAATATTTATTTACTACTCTTAGAGATCCGACGAAAGTTCCTACAGCTCGAGTATCTACAAAACGACCGCCTAGCCGAGAGTCTCATGAACCAGGAAGAAGATTCGAAATGGAGACTTGACGACTCACCCGAGGTTACCTCCCGAAACCGGTATTCCAACATTGCTGCTTGGGAGTACAACCGCATCAAGTTAAAGGTCCCTTCTGAACACTGTAATTACATCAATGCTTCCCCGATCGCTCTTAATAGTCGGAAGGATGGCTCTGTGAAACGGTATATTTGTACACAAGTATGTAGACCCTCCCCTGTCCCGATTGGCCGACCTGCAGTACATAGGCACATTGCAGCAACTTTTGATGGTGTTAAAAAGAGGTTGTAAGCGCATGGGTTGAAAGTTGACACTTGTGTTACCATGTGTACAGGGTCCGAAAGAAGGACAGTTCAACCACATATGGCGAATGATTTGGCAGGAAACCGACGACGTAGCAGTGATAGTGATGTTAACAAAGACTTTTGAACTCGGGCGGGATAAATGTTTTCAATACTTCCCGGAGAAAGTTGAGGAAGAGGCTTGGGCGATTAATGGTGATGATGAGTTTGGCGATGGGTTTAGTGCGAGTATAAAATGTGTTGAGAAGACCAAGGATAAGCGCAGTTCATGCACAGTTCGGAAACTAGTCTTGAAAGTCGGAGAGAAGGAGAAAACAGTATGGCACCTATTATTCAAGGGGTGGCCAGACTTCAATGTCCCTGAGGGTGAAGATCGGAATGCTTTATTGGAGGCAATAAAGCTAGCGAACGAGAAAAACAGTGGCCCCCATAACCCGCTCATTGTGCATTGTCAGCAATCCTCTTACCCCTACTTCAAATCTAACAACCGCTAATCTATTCGCGTTGTACAGGCAGCGCCGGTGTTGGCAGATCAGGCACTTTTGTGACGCTTGATCACTTTATCCGCGAGATCGACGCCGGTACCATTAGCATTGACGAACGAGAAGACCTACTCTTTGAAACTGTCAACCAGCTCCGAGAACAGAGAATGTATATGGTGCAGAGCCAGGTGCAATTCGAGTTTTTGTATCAAGTTCTGAAGGAGAAGTTCCAAAGGCGGGGAAAATCTGCTTCACCTCCGGGTATGTCTATGGATGACCTAGTTGAAATAAATGAGGAAGCTGATGGATGAGTGCTACTGCACTCATAGTAGGCTATATCGAATAACGGACTTTTCCGACAGTTAATTCCTTCATTGCATCGAGAATCCGACAGATATCTATTGAGCTTGGACTTTTCTTCCCTTTATTTATTTTTTCTTCCCCATTTCCTTTATGATATCAGGCGTTTATGATCGATCATTCGTTACAATTTTGGGAGGGTTGCATATTTTCGTTTATATCATGACTTTGCGTTGGAGAGGTATGGAATAAAGGATTGGAGTTGTCGTTTTGATGTTTTTCTTTATTCTATTTTATTATTATTCCGTCGTGTCACCATCATATCATGCAATGCATAGGAAGGGTTACGGGGGTAGGGTAGAAGGCTTGGAGTTTGAATTTTGCGTTGTATTCTGGTAGTTCATCCTGTATTATGTATTCATATCGTACTTTACCCGGCCTACCCATCATATCTATCGCTGGTGACAATTTTGCACTAAAAACTCGTTAAGTTTTGGTTTTTGGAGACATGTAAAGTTAGCTGGGGCATGTAGAAGGAAAGATAAATTGAATCGGATCTAGAGGAAACTAGCTATCAGTAAAGGTTGACACTTAGTGACATCGATCCGAAACAAAAGGGGAAGGGGAGATTAGACTGTACTCTTGGGTCAGGCGGGGGGTTGTGGTGGGGCTGACCAAATCCCCCCTAAAGTCCGAAGCCCTGAGAATAGGTGAGTGAAGATCAGATGAGCTGGCATGTCGATTTGTGTCACGGGTGATCACTCGCCCTGTACTCTATGTCACGAGCCACAGTTTAAACTTTCAGGCCATCCCCTTTTGGGTGGTGGTGGTTCATATGACGTTAGTATTAAACCTTGGATCTATCCGTCATCGGGCTCAGGAAAAACGGGGGGATTATACGACCGAGCAAGAACAAGCGTTTCGTGCTGTGGCAGTGCATTGTCTGAAACAAGGGCTCCTGCAACTTTGGTTACTTTCTTGTGGGGTAGGGGAGATTTTGTGTTTGGACAACGCCTACCCTTTACCCCGCCATACCTTGTGGACAATGTAGTACGCCCTAGTTTTACGACGGAACCTTAGTTGATAACAAGAAACCCTTGAGAATACCAGGATCCCTGGCCAGATTTGTAGCCGGGGTATAAATGTAGGGCGCCCTTCTGGGATTATGGTAGGGGTTTCAATAGTGATCCGGTAAAGACTTTTTATGCATGTCCTGTATAATACAAATCAGGCCAGAACTCAAAATCAACACTACCGCTTGTCAAATGGGATACCATCCTGGGTCTATACGCCTACTTCAAATCAAGGCACTTACGGAATGTAATATAATACCATTCTAGTTCACTAGATGACTTTCAGAAGCTGTATACATTATAATTTCTTATGTTGTTTACAAACCACCTATTGGCGCAGCCCCATATCAGCTTCTGCTCTACTGGGCATGCGCACAAATTTTATTATTTCTAGAGTATTTGCGTACAGCAAGACATCATGTATTTCTTTAAATGAACGGCTTGCATAGGTGATCTAAAGAACACATGGTACGTCTCTCTAGGAAATAAATAAATAAAATACGATAGGTCTCCTAAGATCGAATAAGGCTCAGGGGTGTCAGGTCATGTGGGTATTTGACCATTCGTTAGCGGCAACGGGAGTACACTGCTCCATAATCATATCATTTATATGCGGATGAACTTATATATATATTTGATAATTTCTTCCGTTGGTGATTCAGTCACGTGCTGCGTCGATATCTTTCACGTGCACCCAGGACACCTCTCCGATGTGGAGACACCTCTTGAGGCAAACCGAATCGGAAGATAATCCACTTATGCATGTCCCCAACCGAGTACTTAAAACCGAAAAGAACCCAGGGTCAGAGGGAGGCAAAGCTGTCAGTAACCTTCCCCACGATGGTGGCGTTTCAGGAACGCGTCGATCTTTTTTTCTTTTTTCCCCTTTTCTTAGCCTAGTCGAGATCGTAATTCCATTCTTGGATGATTTGGTTGGCCAGCTGCAACTCATCGCATCACATCTCAAATGGGTTTCGAGCGAGTGGGTGCGGGAGAGAAAAGAACATTTGGAGAAAAAAACAGATACTTCTTAGGCTAGGGAAAAACAAACTGAAAAAAAAAAACACAGAACAAAATACGCCTTTCTGTTTCCCCCATATACTTTCTCGTACCTTCTCCCTATGGACCTAACCTAACAAAGTGGACTCTGGAGAAGGGAAACCCAGTCGAGAAGTTTAAGGACTGCAGATAAGTTGGGCCTAACAATGGGTACTGGGTTTGATTTAACTCCTCTGTTCACTTTGCGTCGCCGATATCCTGCTCTTCATTATTGGTATCCGCTCGCCCTGCCTCCAAATCTTCCATCTCCTCGCCAACATCCACATCTGCATCAAATTCTGTATCTTCACCTGGTACCGGTTGGTACTTCTTTGCCTGTCGCTTCCTCTCCAGCATCCGTTTGTGGTACCAAGTGCAGAGGACAAGTGCTCCAGCAGAACCGATAAGGTTTGCAAGGATATCGAAAGGATCGAATTTACGGGTCTTGGTGGTAGCGTTGGTTAGTCTAGGGCAGCAGAGGGGGCAGCAGAGGGAGGCTCACTGTGGCCACTGATTGAAGAAACTCACTACCGACTCCTCCAATAAGTGTACATATCTAAGTAAGGAAATATATTAGTTTTCTCATTATGTGGTTAGAACATCTTCATCTTCATAAAGTGCCGCTTCTTTAAACATTTAATAGGGCTGGGAAACACTATACAATCAGAGTAAAGTTGACGACCCTCCTCCTAGTCGTTTCGAAGCTCCAGTAAAAACATGTCTATAGATTTTCAGCACATACTAGCCCCTCTAACCACATCATCTCCAAAGGACCAGCGAAAAATACCGTCAGTATAAAGAAAGTGATGAAATGGAGGAATTTATCGTTGAATGGGACTTGGGTCTCGGATAATCCAAGATACGCAGCAGCTAGTGTGAGTGCGCAAAAAGCGCCGGCAAAAGGAGCTCGGATTCTGTAGCTGTTAGAATAGTGGGAGATGCAGGCTCAAGGGGGGCGGACCTCATTGCTAGTGCATAATGGGTTTCTTAAGTGTTGGCGACTTGCGTGGGGAGGATGACGATGGTGGATATGCACATTTGTGACCCTGCCAAGCCATGAATGACTTATGTAATCTAGAAAGAATCCCCACCGGCTACGGTCTATACATGCACGCATAGTATTTAAATAGGTAGAAAGAATGTAGGTTGTGGATGTATAAGAACTATTTTTAGACCCACGCTCCATCTCACACTTTGGACTTTAACTCTTTTGCATAGTAGCAAGTAACGCCTCCAGTAGTGCAGTATATAGATCCGAATCCTAACTGCACGAGGAGTACCTAGAAGTGATATGTGTTTATAAAAGCAACTAAACTACACAACCAAAAGGCCAACTCGAGTATATGGATTTTAGCTCTGGTAAAAGAACATTTATTTCTATACTAGCGGCGACCTATTCCTTCCTGCTATTTTTTGCTTAATATGGATACTTATTAACATCAAACATTGACATTGAAGTTTAGATTTATTCTGCTAAAATGTAAGATTCAATGTCACTTTTATATTAATACCACCTCCGGCCGTTCATATAGCCCCTAGACATATCCATCTTTAGGAAAATAAAATTGAAATAATATGTACGTAAGGCAGGAAACTAAGACTTACGGTGTACTTCTGTAGATATTTACGTTAAGTAGCTTGGACTTGCTATGTATGGGGTGGCTATACGTGTTTTTTTATCGCGCCTCTCACCCTCCAGGTCGCTCTCTATCTTTTGATTAGCATTTTTGGAAATAGTAGATATGTTGGGAAGTAAATGCCATTACAAACTCTAATAGATATTTGTGCCCTTACAGAAGCACTCTGGTCTTTTAATTAATACCCCAGAGAAAGAAGAGACCCCGTTCTAACACCGTTTTGATATTTCCTGAAGAATACCTTATTACCTGAAAGACATCTTTGTCATTAACTGTATGTGCAATCATATCTCTTGAAGAAAATAATCCCACTCAACCAGATGATATTAAACGCAAGCCTCCAATATGAAAAAAAGAAAAAAAGAAAGCAAGGGGGGCAAGTTTACTGAATTTCAAAAACTTGCATCCCCCCCAAGCTTTGAATTCCAAATTGCACCGGTTTATTTTTGAATGAGTATTTTTTTTGGACAGGTCTCCTGTTAACTTCCGTTGCATATGCTAAATCCCTAGACCTTTCTTCAGAATTGACTTTTAAACAATAAAGGTAATAATTGGTGTGATTTTTGTATCAAAGACCGTTTCCGTTTCTCGTAGATGCTTAGCGCATTCCTCTAAATGTTTAGTCTTCTTTTAGGTAGTCTTGTCATGGTTTAGACTACTATCCCTTTCTCTAGTGATGCTACCCACCCAAGATGGGGGCCAAAGGACTTGAGAAGATTAAAATCTTCTTACTGGCCAGAAGTATTGTCTCTGTCAGATACTTCACTCAAATGCTGTTGTTTATTGGTTATGTTGTGATTGACTAAGCTACAGCACCGCCACATTGGGTGGGCAGCAAGTCTCACCAGACAAAGGGATACATAGTCAACTAATTTATGTTTAGTGATGCCGAGACTAGTACATGGTTTTTCTCCTACTAATTAACAGAAAATCAATGCCTCAAACTATCATAGATAACTGCACTTCAAATACGCTTCCTTTATGACCACGCCTTAACATTACAGATAGTTTTAAAGTACATGTAGTTCATCCAAATTCAAACATCTAAATCCAAGCATCCTAAATAACTGCCTCACCAAAACATTCTGACCCCGAAACAGCCGGTTGACCCAAACATTCGGTCTGTGAGACAATTGGCTGAGGCTGGCCTGGATTCTCCTGCTCTTTTCTCCACCTATCCGCCACACAACGCATTGCCCCTTTCATCAAAATAGAATCTTTAACATCCTCCCACTTGTGACCTTTTACCATCTCATAGACCAATGGTAGATACATGTGAGCAACTCTTCCAGTAAGGGCTTGCAAAGATGTACTACAGATCTCGTCCAAAATGTACACTGGCAAGACCATCTCTTGTCTCAGAACTTCCGACAAGCGCTTTCCATTTCCCATTGTATCTCGGCATATAGCAGAGCCCCTTCCCTTCTTCATCTCCAATATGTTTTCGGTTCTTTCCAAGCAGGTATAGTACTCAGCCCGTTGTCTCTCTAGTACATTTTGGGGGAAAACAGGAGAGTGAAACATCCTACTATCTTGGATAGTCTGGATCTCCATATTATCACTTTCAATTTCTAATCGACCCAGGCACATGCGGGGAGGGCACGCGCTGACCTGAATTGGAACTGAGGCTGCAGAATCCCAATCGATTATACCATTTATTTTGAAGTTTTTCTCAGAATCGGTAGTGAGGAAAATATTTTGCGGAAACAAGTTGGCATGCTGAAGGACAAATGGGCCGGTCTCATATTTTGTACCAAAGGTTTCGAAAACCAGGGACCGCATTTGCTCTAGGGCAATGAAATGATCTCTCTCGCTTTCCTTTTCAGGATCACTAATTATACGTGCGCGCTTTGAGTTGTGGGTGAAAAGGTGATTAAAACGAGTCGTGATGGAACTTAGGCAGTTTGTTGAATTTGCCAACGGGAAGCGTAATCTCACTCGGCGGTCGGGAAAAGCGGTAACAATAGAGTCTGTAAATGGTTGACAAGTATCGAAGAAACAAGGACGAACCCCGAATGATGACTTTGCTGTACGGGAATTTTTGTCTGGTCTCTGCCAGCAACTCAAGTTGAGAGTTAAATAGCCACATGCCGCGATCGGGTGCTTTGCTAGTTCCAATTGGTACATCGCTAGTTGATCAAACACCTTTTATATTTTAGTAGACGTTAGAACTAAAAGGAGGTGTATGATAGTCTTTGGGAGGTATCTTACCCTTTTGCGCATCACGTCGAGACCCTTTAGATCTGGATCATGTTTGCTCGGGTTTCCAATGAGTGACCAATACTGTGGAAACGGCAGGCTTCCAAATTTTTCCATCAGGATGAAGGGCCATTCAACTTTGTTGATTATGCCAGCACGTTTATCATGGGCCCTTTGTTCCCAGGTTAGATGTTTAACCGGAGGATATCGAACATCATACGAAAACACCTCAGGAACAGGGAGTGTCGTGTACTCCTTGAGAAATCGTATCGTAGCACACTCGCTCTCCATTCTTCGCTCTTTCTCAGAGTTGCTGAGTGTCAAATCGAGAGCGAGATACGGGTTTAGACTATTATCAGCTGGAAATCCAGCTACCCAAATATCATCGGAATCTGTGTATTTGGCATTTTTTTCGGGTTGGTTCGGGATGAATACAGGGCTCGCCGGCTGAAAGCGCAGTAAAACAAACTCTTCTAATGTACCTGATATAGGGAGAGTGAACCGCCCAGTATCGGGTACTCTCCGGTCAACGATACACTCCAATTCGTTGCAATGTTGGTCATACAATCCATGGGCAGCCAGAGCAAGTCGGCAGAGCTCCCCCATGTCAACTTTTGATAGAGTCTGCTGTCTTTGAACATGGAGTATACAAGCATCGTGGTGATCAGTGGCTTGTTGAGAGGACCAGCAGTTATTTTCGTTTCCAAATTCATCTACGAAGACGGGAAGACTTCGATCAACCTCCCATCTCGAGCCATCAATAACAAACTAAATTTGTCATAAGCATCAAAATTAAGTAAGATCTAGTGATTTTGATAACCTACTTTAAAATGGATCTCGTCAAAAGGTTCTTGTTGTCCTAAGAAACAAGCAAACTCTCCATATGAATACCGCTCAAGTTTAAAGCCAGGGAACTTCCAATCATTCAATGATGAAACCACTTCCACAAGATTTGCCTTCGTATCAGACCTATGCCTTATTCTTAGCTCATGCTACTAAAAAATAAGCCCTATGAGTATTACTTACCAGTAAAATGCTAAGCAAGGAATATAGCTGAAGGGTTGATCATCCATGATGATTTCCTGCAATCCAAATTGAGGGAAATGATCTTGTTTCTAGAGGTTGAGATGGGGCTTGTAGTCACTGTGCTTAAACTGATGGGTTTAACAAAAAACTATTGTGGAGATTCTTGATTTCACGAGTAGATGAGTGATGAGCACAGCGGATGACGTTGTCAGTGAGTGCTAAGGGGGTTGTAGTAAGGTTAGAGGCCCACAAGGCTGACAGGGAAATTGTATATAATAAAGCCCTATACTCTCACTAAGGCATTTATATAAATACTGAGATAGATCTTTTTAGTTTAGAAAATTTAGAAAATTCAATATCTTCACTTTCAAGGCCTAGAATTCTTTAACTCCAGGCCAAATTCATGAATAATCACTCATAGGATATCGCTATATACATGTATGGCTTGTGGGGGGCTTTCTCTAGCGAGTAAACATTTGATATACCGTGAAAGTCAGGGGTCTATGTAAGTTCCCTTTACCATGTCGTACCATGTCTCTACTAAAACCTAAATATAAATACAAACGCTACATACTAATTTGACGCGTATCTTTTTTTTGGGGTGTGTGTGTCTATGGGCCATGTCTATAGCTCCAAAAGGAGTATGCACTATTCTTATACATTTATTCAGGTTATGGTAGGGAGACATACATAGTATGACATGATATAACAATGTTCGCTCATTTCGAGCAGTAGCATAGATAAAACATCTAAGAGTTTCCTTTATTACTCTTTTACCCCTAGTAAGTCGGAGTTCGCCGGTGTCTTTGGAGCACCTTGATTTAGCAGGGCTTAGACAGGGCTCAGACTCCCATTGCCAACGAGGAGCACATAAGTTCGAGAGGATTCTGAGCTCTTCAGTGCGGTGGTACTGGTTCTGGGTTACGTTACTCTTTGTGAAATACGTACAGGAAAAATCCGTGTTCTTTCTTAAGCTCAGTAAAAGATTTTACTCTCAATACAGCACACATATCGGCCCCCAATCCTATGTTTGCATGTATTACAGGCCTAGGATATTGTCTTTTTGACCCGCTACGATCGAAAATGCCTAAACTAAATTTTCGAGTGCGCAAAGGCTTGTATCTATACCAGGAGCTCGAAATTATTTCCTATGTCCATCATATGGACGCGTTGTCTATCATTGGGTATCACTCGATGGAATTTCCAGGGCTCATTTGTATGTTACAGTTCTGGAAACCCCGTATCAGATCTAGCCAAGAATTCCCTCTATCGTAAATCGTGATAGAGGAGTCAGTAGTGTTTTACAACTGAAATACTCGGCACCAGCCTGGATGGGGTGGTCGCGCGCAGGCTAAGCAGGAGCGCTCGATATAGAATCTGCTAGGCAAATCAAAGTAGCAACGAAACAAAATCTACAAAAACGTGAAAAACTTTGCCAAAACACTTGATACTACCCTCCGACCGTGGTGTTTGTGTTGCTATAGGGGTGTCACCTTGGGCCTTTGAGTTTTGATAGTTGGAGCACGCCTCAACAGAGCAACGCCTTAGTCACCCATAACCGAAGCGTTCACAACCTCACCTGGTGCGCCTCAACTGTTCCCCGCGAAATCGACGCCTGTTTCCATCGCGAACTTCATCGATTTTCATCCCATTTCCATCGCCTAACCCTAAGGGTCGCTTGCTCACAGCTCGGGCTATGACCCGAGCAACTTAGCCCGCTCCTTTGACGTCCATACTCGCGTCAAAATCCATCCCCCCCCAACCTTCCCACACCATGTCCTCCCACCCCCCATCGCAATGGCAACGTCTACAAATTACTCGTGAAGATACCTCCCAGCGCTCTGAACGCACCCGGACAGCCTCCGTCGACATAGGAATCGATATGGGGGAAAAGGAGGAAGTTATCGACCCTATCACAGCGGTCTTCCGGCTACGATACTCCCAATATGAGAAAACAATACCGAGCTTGTTCCGGACTGACCGCCCTTGCTGCCCTGCTCTAGAACTGGACCTTTCGGCCCTGGAGCTTAACGATGATTATCCCTCTAGTCAGGTCAATGGTACGGGAAATTCCGCTTCTGATAATGCCCGGCCACCAGCGCGACAGCTCGACGATGACGATTACGATTTCGACGACGAAGACGATGAAGACGATGAGCCAAAGAAAAGCGCGCCCCCACTTCTACTCACGAAAGCTTCGTCGTCGCATTCCCAGTCTAGTGAGCCTTCGAGGAACATAGCTGAAGCAAAGAAGAGCGCTAGCGCGACGAGAGAAAAGTTAGAAGCAGACAAGAAGGCCGCGGAAGAAGCAGCAAGGAGCGCGTTATCTACCATGTTTTTCACATTGGAAAACGATAGAGATGCTATGTTGGAACAACAGAAGCTTGAAGAGTCAGATAGGCAGGTCAACGCAGAGGCGAATGCTGCACAAGCAAACGCCCCTGGAAAACTAAGCAGTGCGAACTTGGGTGCGTCAAGCTTAACATTGAAGCACTTAATTGCTAGAATAGATGCAAAGCGCGCGGAGGTTAAGGTATCGGATATGGAGTTACGGAAC
Source organism: Verpa conica (assembly GCA_033030425.1). Taxonomy (NCBI): domain Eukaryota; kingdom Fungi; phylum Ascomycota; class Pezizomycetes; order Pezizales; family Morchellaceae; genus Verpa; species Verpa conica. The sequence goes on along the minus strand of JAUFSD010000008.1, from coordinate 664,522 downwards.
TTGATGTCAGAGGTTAGAAAGAACAGATCAAAGTGGGCCAATGAAGACAAAGTGGGCCAGGAGGAATTATATGAAGCTGCGGAGAAAGTAGTCCTAGAACTGAGAGCATTGACAGAACACTCTACTGCATTTTTGAACAGGGTGAACAAGAGAGAAGCACCAGATTACTTTACCAGTAAGTCGGAAGCCTACAATCGAATGAGAATGTTCCTGGTCTCACCACTTTCTAACGCGTTTCCTAGTTATCAAACATCCCATGGACCTAGGAACAGTAATGAAGAAGTTGAAGGGCCACCAGTACAAAAGCAAGAAAGAATTTGTCGAAGACCTCAATTTAATATGGGCGAATTGCCTTGCTTATAATGCAGACCCAACGCATTATCTCAGGAAACATGCCAAGGCCATGCAAAAAGCTACGCAAAATTTAATACCTTTAATTCCAGATATAGTTATCAGGGACAGGGCAGAGGTTGAAGCAGAAGAGGCGGGCGCTATGGAAGTCGACGCTGAAGGAGAAAGTGACGATGGTAACCCCCTCCCCTCTTTATTTACATTCAATCCTAAACCCTAGTACTTACGGATGAAAACATATATTAATGCATTAGCAACAGAACCCCTCATGTCATCCCGTGGTAGAAAAGCCCCTGGGACCAAAAAGGCCAGAAAAGGGGCTCGTGCGGAAGGCACCCCTGAAGTCAAACCACCTATAGTAAATCTCCTCAGGGCAGACTCATTACCACCAGGCGAAGGTAGTCAAGTCAATCTTGGTCAGAATGGCTTCCTAACGCCTTTGGGGGGAACACCAGTTCCAAACGGTATCCCGGGAACATCAATGTCGCAAATGGAGATAGATCATGACAAAGTTGATGATGATTCAAATGATGTGGAATACCAAGCTTGGAAAACCATGACAAAGAAAGCTAGAGCAAAATTTGCGGTAAGTCTCTAGATATTTAAGGGAATATGGATTTTGTTCTAATGTACGCTCTAGAGTGAACGTCATAAGCTATTACGTGGGAACCGTCTTAATCCTGAGGAACCTGCCTTATTACGGTCACGAACTGGGATGGGACGGTACCTGAAAAGTGAGGAACGCCACCTCAAGTCACTCCAAGAAAATGATGATGAGGGGAATGATGGTTTACCCCGGAGCAACGGTAATGAAAAATTGGTTGATCCAGCCGAAGATGGAGAGGACGAAGGCCCTTTACTACCTGGTTACTATAATCCTCTTTCTTGTGTGCCAGAACTTCCTTGGAGGCTTGTTTGGCACGAGGATAGTGATGAGGTTGATCTCCAGGATGAAAATATTAAAATTGCTCCAAAAGGGATATTTACTCAGCCAAAATCAGAACTAAGCAAGAGGATGGACGCAAACATCAGGCAGATGCAAGAAACGCGAAAACTCTGCTCAAAGATCGCAGTCATCAAGCAAATGCAGGTGCAAACGCAGGTAAGTCTAGTACTTTTATTTTCACTAATATCCTAGCTAATTTTCTACAGATGTACTCCAATCAGTTCCAAAGATATGATCCCAAGGAATTTATCGAGGTTGATGTAGAAGATTTTGTTGTTACTGAAGAAGGGCCAATAATGTGTCACAGTGTGGCAAGAGCGGCATTGCAAAGATCCGTTGGCAAGATATTTTTTCATGCTGGCTTTGAAGAGTTTCAGCCGACAGCAATCGATGCCGTAACAGATATCGCGGTGGACTACATTCAAAAGCTATCAAAAACTTTGATGGTGTATGCGGAAGCACCTCAACACGAGAGAAAATTCACGCCAGAGGTAAACATCAATGTTAAGGGGCGACTTATTTTTTGATATTAACTATCTCCAATAGGAAATGCTACTCCATGCTTTGTACGAAAACGGAGCAGATGTCGAAGCCTTAGAAGCATACATCAGGGACGACGTTGAACGACTTGGGTCTAGACTCAATGGTATTCATGAGCGGATGAAATTTCATCTTACAGAACTTCTGGTAAGCTCTACCCATATGTTCTCGATGTTTTTTCTAACCTATCAACAGCGCCCTGCTCTTACAGATACGGGTGGAGATGGCTCCAGAATGTTTAATGACGGAAGTGAGATGTTTGTTGGAGGTGACTTTGCGGAAGACATTGGTGATGATTTTTTCGGCTTCAAAGAATTGGGGTTGGACAAGGAGTTTGGACTTTCTTCGCTTTCCGTTCCACTACACCTTCTTCAAGGGAGGATGCGCAGCACATTCCAAAATCCCAGTGCAAGGTACTTAAACAACCCAAGCATGTCTCTTATTATAAGATTGTTGACTTTCATACTATAATAGTGCTGCGGTATCTGCCGATGGTTACAAGCAACCCCCCCCTTTCGAACCTGTCACACACGAAATCATCAAAAAGCAAATTGGCCTTGTCCAAAACTTCTTCCTTGCGAAGCTCCACGCCAACAACGAGGAGACCCTTATCGAAGACGAACATCTTCAGGGGAAACAAAAACCAACCAAGCCAAGATTACCTCCTACAGGAAAAATTTCGATGCCGCGGAAGAGGCCATCGAACAATCATGGCGGCAACTCAAAGAAAAAGAAGAAACCAAATCCGGCACCCCCGCCTACGAAGGCTGCTCCGGTCAAAGACATTCCGCCAACCCTAGAGAGGACACTCTCCAAGATATCAGAGGGTGGGGACGAGGGCAATGGCGGAATGATGTCTCCGGAGTCATTAGTTGGTGGCGGGGGATGATATTTCCCATCACCCTTGGCAATTAGGCTAAGCTCAGCTTAAGCATTTTTGATTAATTCTCTCAGAATACTGTGGCAGGTTTGGGTTCTATCTTCTACTCATTCTTATTTTGTTTATTTCCCCCTTCTTTTTAGTTATCGCAGCGGGCAGAAAGATATCTTCAACCTCGGGTTTGATTCGCTTTCTGCTCACCAAATAAGCAGGATAATGCTTTCACCATTTTTCATTTTTCATTTTAGCCCTTTTCCGTTCCATTGTATATTCAAAAAAGTACCTATAACCCCAAATAGTACGTCATGGAGATACACACAAAATCCCCACGGCGTTTCGGTTATTTGGGGGATTTCCTATTGTATTGGTTTTCTTGGTCATGTTTTTTATGGACTATGCGGGGTTTTTTTTGGTATGGGCGGGTATCTGGAATCTGGACAAAAAAGCTGGGTTTGTGGTTCTATATTTTTATGATGACTCTCATTTATTTAACCTTCATACCTTCGTTTCTTTTTTTTTGATAACCCTTATATCACTGTTTTTTGTCATCCATTCGTTGAGTTTGTTTCCTCTACCAATTTGTGTTGTTTTTTCTCTACGGGATGTGGTGTAATCTAAACAGGCTTCTAGGGAGATGGTGAAGGGTTTTTATGGGTTCGGTCAGCATTTTTCTTCTGTTTTTTCCCTTTGGATCGGTATTTTTCATTGTTTTATAGTTTCCTTTTTATATTCTTTTTTAGTGTTGCTTTTGGACCGGTTGGGATTGTTGGGATTGGTTGTTGAAGTGCGCTCCTCCTAGCTACGAGTCCCAACCTCGACCGACCTTATAGTAGGACGGGAGATGTGCATATAGGAACGTGAATTGTGGAGTGGGTGTTTCATGATTGCAGCCGGTTTTAAGATGTATTGTAGTCTAGAACAGTTTCGTGGGACAGGGTGGGAAGGTTTTTAAGCACACTGAAAAAAAAATTGTTATATACTGGATCTGTACTTGAAAGTGGGATTTCTGTAGTTCTTTATACATAGTATTGACTATGTAATGGTCCGGTACGGAACACTCTATAGGCACTAGATAAATGACCAAGTCGTTTGATACTAAACGACCAGCTGATAATCTAGGACTAAACGACTCAGCCCTTTAGTGGTCGTTTAAAATCGTCGTCTATTCGACCACGACGAAGTCATTTAGCACTAAATGACTGTCACTTGGGAGAAACTAAAAGAAGGGCAGAGAGGGTAATTGAGTGCCGACCCCCATGGAGTATAGTACTATCTCAGCCGTTAGGCCATCTAGAAGGATTATTACTTTAGATATGCTTTTACATCTCATTACCTTAATTATTAGGGCCTTAGAGTAATTCTCAAGTGTCGAGATTAGGACTTAGAGACTCTGAATTGTATTTTTTATTCCTCCTCAATAAATACATGAGCCCTTGGGCTGTGGTACTGTGGCACGTCATTAGCGTACATGGCTAGTAGACACTATATATACATAGATACGTGACCAAAAGTCACAAACAGAATTCATTTGTAGTTTGGTGTCACACTTCGTTGGTCTGGGAACAGTCTATCGAACACACAACAGCCCACAGTACTGCTCCGCTCCAGCCTTATGCTCTATCAACTCTGAAGTAATGAAAGTTAAAATATAAATAAAAAAACTCTAGGGGGCAGTCCCCCTATCTTAGATGAGTCTCTCTATTAGCTTCTGGAGAGTAGTCATTTAGCTAAACAACTAGCTAAACGACCGAGTTGTTTATTGTTGTACCCTAGAGGTACATACAGATCGGTATACTTAAGTAATCTATCTCCTGTGCTTACCTAAGTTTGGTATGATGGATATGAAATCCCCAGATAAGATTTTACTTACGTGGAAGGAAAAAATATATATGTTCTGGCCCGTTGGGGGGACCTGCCTATCGGGGGGACGCCCCCTGAACGAGTCAGCCTGGGAGCAGACAGGTAGGCATCCCCTGACTGGGTTACCTGTTGGAGGGATACCAGTGTCCCCCATATGGGTAGGTGATAAATCATGGCTCAATTAATATAGGAAATCCTAAATAAATTAAGTGAGTAGTCAGAAAAATATCAGCCTATCCTGAGATTATTTTAAGATTTTTTGTGATTTTATACCATGCATTGTTGTCTCTAGGAGTTTTTATATTGTGGGTGCTTTTTTGTAGAAAATAATAGTTATATTATCTGATAGATATGGGTGCTTTATAAGCGATGTACTTGGATAAAATAGGATTTAATAGGGTAAAATAGCTGTCTACCCATTCAGGGTATGCATTGTGTCCTTCCAATGGGTAGCCCATTGAGGGGATGCCCTATAAAACTGATTTATAGCTACCCATTGGGGGGATATCCCTCCAACGGACCAGAACATATATATGTATATCTAATATAGGTCAATCATCAAGTATTTTCGGAGGGCAAATAATCGACATCCATAATCTATGAGTACAAGTAACGTTTATACAATTCTGATACAGCACTACTCTTTAACCGGAACTACAATCCTAGAGAATTTTTGGCAGCCCTAGAGCGCTCGTAGTACTCTAGCTGGTACTTGATTTTATTCACTACATGCGTTACCTACTCAAGAGTCTTTATTGTAACGACCATTGTACTCATTAGTTTGGTGTGTCGGTTATTTTTGTCCCCTGACAATAGTATAGACGTATAGAAGGGAAACACTAGAGAAATAAAAACAATTACATTTTACATATTTTATTGCGTACATCCGTTGTTCTGTGTACCTACGTATCCTAACGACATAGTACAAGCAATTTTTGATCGTACATACAATCTTGACAGTTCCACTAGCCCAAACAATATCACAGCTCCCTTCTGTGTTAAACATAAATCTCCGTTTAAATTATCCAATCATAGTCTTAACTACAAACTTGCACACTAGTACAGCGTATCTGGCTCCATATCTACAGTACTTGCCGCTGGGGTTGCACTCGAAAATCGAGTTAGGACAGGAGGCTTCTCTAGAACCACACTCGACAACGGCTTTGCAAGACTCACAGCACTAGGCCTGTGGAGTGCCCAATGTAGCTACACACGCAACCACTATCTTCAAGTTGGGTGTCCTGCAAGAGTTGAGGTAGGCTGGCGGGATAACAAGTAGTTGATTTATAGCATACAAATTATGAGTGAGATCCGTGATTCCTGGGTTGGAGAGATAAAGGGTATTTATAGTTTTTTTTGAGCCATGTAGCTTGCCCCTCGGCAACGCAGCGAGTACTCCAAAATGAGAGATTCCCTACTAGGCATCATACATTAGTGCAATTCCCAGTACAAAAAAAAGGCTCAAGCAAGCAAGCAAAGAGGCACGTACTTATATAGTAGTAGATACCAGATCGATCTGCACCTCCGATATATATACTACTTTGCCTGGTTCGTATACACAGATTAAGCCCCACATATAATATCTTAGGTTTAATCATATAGGGTTGTAGGGGCTGATCGAGAAGCATAACCTTAAAATAGAAGGGAAATCTTGGGGATCACTTGAGCCTAAGATTTATGGCCGGTGGAATCAACGATTTTTACTAAATAGTTATTGGCTAAAGTAGTCAACTGTTGTAAAATTCTAGATTAAGTCGGATGTGTTACAGAAATTTTTGACCAACTTGGTAGTACTTTCAACTTAAAACCATATTCCCCACCGATGCGGTACTGAAAACAATGTATCTAGTATAGAGCCTTGTGATTCTTTTTGGTTTAAAGTTTTCAACTTATAAGGAGCTTTCACGACTTGTTCCCATAGTCCTTAGGGTCTATACTAATCTCAATTAAAATACGGGGAAATAAAGTTAATAGATGAGCGAGTACATCGGATTAGTAACCGGAATATTTGGCCTAACTCTACCAAGCCAGTATAACATACTACGAAATATTTTTGGATACACAAAATATTAGAAAAGATACATCATAACGGCTTTAGATAGTAACTTATTACAAAAGAGAAATATTTTATGTAGTAAGGGGTGGATGTAGACAACACACCCAAACAGAAACTTAACCGGAGTGATTATCAGTACCGCTATGTATTTGGGACAGGTACTAGCGAGGATTTTTACGATTTTTGTGAACACTGAGGGTCTGGAATCGAAATATGGACTTCGAGTAGTCCAGCCCCCCTTCATCTCCTAATTAGAAAAGGGGAAAGGGGTAATCATGCCTCCGGTGAAACATATTACCCTCAAATTAATCAGATACGGGATTCTGAACTTGCAATCCCAAAAATATGAGGGACAAACTTAGTCCTCCACACCCACACCCGCCCCGATTCTCGACACAAACCCACTAGAGTTGCTTGGAAACCTTCAGTACTAACTAAAGTCGTGGTACCTAGCCTTGAAAATGGGACCCTGAAACTCAAAGAAACCTTTGACCACAGAAAGTAACGTAATTTTTAGTGGCTCGAGGCCGCCTCGTGGACCACACACTGTTTACTTATTCTCAGGTGCCACCCCCACAGAGGAATCCCAGTGAACGTTAAGTGGTATGATCACATACTCATAACACACACATTACTTGTATCGAAGATATGAGTTAGGCCTTGTTCTAGTAGGCACCATACCCGTTGGAGGTACACTCCAAGAAAAAAGGGAATGATAGCCAGAAAATATAAACCTATCCTAAAAAAGTGTTTTGCACTTTTATGCTATGCCTTGTTGTACCTATAAGAGTTTTTATTCTTGTATTTTTTAGCAACTAGATATCTTTAGATATTTTTGATTATACAAAGGGCATCCCTCAAACAGGCTGGCCCATTGAGGGGGGTGTCCTCAGAGCGGGTCAGGATATATCTGCACTTTCGTCCTCTATAACAGTTGCTACCTTAACACAACCGCTACTTTAAAGCACTTGCCACCATTGACCCGATCGCTGCTTCAGCAGGCCCATCCCGGAATAGCACCACGGCCTGAAAAAAGGACGAGAAGATCTGATCTCAATTATATAGCAGGAGCGCCAAGATTTGAAATATCCGGTATATCTAATAAATCTTCAGAGATCCAATTAACTACCTCACGGGTCAGTTAAGGTCAACCTATTCGCGGGTATATATTCTTTCCCAATGTCACCTCATCCTACCAAAGATCATGCCAGGGGCATTCTACACCCAAGGGAAGTCTGAATTTTGAGCCAACCCAAGAAATATAAAGATATATATATGTACTTTTTTCAAAGCCTTGAAAATAGTCTAATATATCTCCACCCAACTAAGTAAAAAAAACAGAAAAAGCCCCAATAAATTAACAATGTATGGCCTATTAAAGAATATCTGACTATAGACATTCTCCACAGTACTATAAAATAAAGTAACTAAAAGGAAGAGAGGAAGGAAACAAACAAAACACCGTGACAATGAATTCCAGCACACCCACAAACAAAGAGGAAAAAAGTCTGACAACCCCAGCGCTCCCCAAAACACTCCCTCCCAGCAACCCCAATATTTTTAAAACGACAAAAGAAATATCCACCCAGTTTAAGTAATATGTATGAGAATAACAGAAAATCCGTCTTCATCGTAAACATCGTGATGAAAGTTCCGCTGAGCGCTAGTAAAACAGGAAAAGACAAGTAGACAGTAGGGAATATTTTATGAGAGAGGGTAATTAGGCAAGACAGTGAATAAGTAGTCTTCATAATAATGGTAAAAAGTGTACAATACGAGTGAATTAGAAATATGAAGAAAAAACCTTCCCAGGAACGCCCTTCACGCTTAAGCAGAATAAATAGGAATATTCGCTCCATGGGGAGCCTCAATATCAGACATATCGCCCAAAGTTTCACCAACCTCAGCTTCACCAGCCCTGATTTTCTCCCTTAGGATAGTGGCTGATGTCAAGCATTCGATGTAAGTTCTGAACTTTATGATCTCGTGTAATAGATACGACGACTTCTTCTCCCAATTAGCCATCGCCTTTGAAGAGTTTGGGTGACGAGGCGAGAACTATACCACCAAAATAAATTAGTAAAAGTAACTTGCTCAAAATTGGGCAAAGAAGTGAACATACAGCAATCAGCATTGGTGGTCTCAGCTCATTATGCTTGGTCAACTCCGACTCAATGTTCTTCACGTAATTCTCTAAGGCCTTTAACTGATCAGCCTCCCCCAAAGAACTAGCAACCATGCTCTGTGCTGGCGGTGCCCAATCCGTAATGTTCATCTTATCACCAGGCAACTTTGCTCTGATCATCGAGGCGTGATCAACACTCGATCTAATCGAAATCTGCAGACTTGGTCTAGACTCGCCGTGGTGCGTTGTTGGTGGGCTTCCATTATCCATATAATCACCAAGAGCATTTTCGCTCCAGCCGTACTCAACATTACTGACACCACCAATGAGAGGTTCTTTAGAGAGTCTCGCAGCCCAATAGTTTGCTGTTGTTACAAACTCCCTTACGATCTCCGCGGTTCCGACTTCAAAAAAGTGTACAGCGCCGGATGGTAATGATAGTGCCCACACGTTTGGTTTACTCTTAGAATACCCTGGTGGTGGGAGTGCTGATGCAATTGTCTGTCTCAGAAGGAAAGAACCAATAGCCTCTGCATTCTCTGTCCAGTTTCCTCCACCAACTACACCTACAACTGGATTGTTCTTCCCACTTTTGTATTGACTCCCACCGAACAAGAATAATTTCATCCAACCCTTCTCAATAACTGCAAAACACTCAGTCCATGTCCTGTTCTTCGCCTTTTTATCAACACCTTCGAGATGATGCTTATGTTTAAGCATTCCCTCCTTCGCCCATGGAGCCCCAGAAAGCTCTAATTCGTCATAGTCAAGTAATGTGGATTCTCTATCATCGGCTGAGGTCCCACTCGCTGCTTCTTCCCGGATGATGGCATGGCTGAGAGCGTTTGCAAAACCAATAGACTGTTGGTAATCTCCATGTGTAAACGCCGATCCCAATGAATCCACAGACATTGATGTCTGTGTCTTATCGAGCGAGTATTTACTCCAAGTACTAGATGCAGACGGACTCCACATTGATCGATCTTCAAGAGATGTTCTGCTAGATGCAGCATATGACCCATTGTACAGCCTTGGTCGAGATCTATTCTTTGCGGTCCATTTCGTGCCCAGCTTACTATCTCGGTTACGATTTGAAATACTAAGTTCTGACGGTGCCCTGCTGACGGTACTTGGAGATCTCCGAAGCATTCCCGAGCCGAATACAGAAAGAGTACTGGACTGTACGGCTTCTATCCTTTCCTGTGCGCCATGCAGCGGTAGCGCGGATGCCTTTACGGACTGGTAAAAGTCTTTCAAGACAATCTCCACCTGGGTTTCCCAAACCTTAATTCCTCCACCGAGCGAAGTCTTAACCAGAGCCAATCCACCATCCATATCATAATCCATCTTTTCTATTGGCAATTCATCGCCTTTTGGGCTGAGATTCCCAATTCCGCTAGCTTTGCTAGAATTTCTGTTTCCTCTTCCAAAGTCAATTGACCCCCGTCTAGTACCACTCGGGCCACTATGTGCTCTCTCTCTGGTCAACGGAAAAGTAGCCACATTCGGAGGTGACGGATCATCTAGATGTATTTGGAATGATTGACGATAAGGAGTCTGTGTTCGTGCCGGCATAGTATTATAGTGAATAATCTTTGTTTCCGTATTCGCAGCAGACTCGGCAATAATCCTGCGAACACTGAGCATAGTGTTTTTGATGAATTGGCCGCGAGTCATTTTCTGTGATTGTGGGATGTCAACAATGTGGAGATCTGTATTTAATAATAAAAGCGAATAGAGAATTGTGAACACGATATCTATCTCCGAGTAAGCATCTCAAATACCACGGAAGATATGCAGGGCACAAAACATACCAACACTCTTGAATCCGTGCGTTGGATTACATTCACACCACCGTTTCGATATTGAAGTAATAATCCTATCCACCTGTTGCGTCTCTCCTTTGAATACCAGCCTTCCGCAGAAAATTCTTAGGGCCGATAATATGTTAATTCCCGAATAATCAAACATCTCCATATAAGCCCTCCTATTCCTCGCACCAGCAACGCTCCTATAAAAAAGTCAGCACCAACTACATCTGGAAAAAGCATCTCTCGGTAGACATACGGGTCACCAAGCCAGATTGTTACTCCCGCTTTAGCAATAACTTCTTCATCGCCTTCAAAAATCTTCCTCGCTAGTTCTCGTGTCTCTTCTGATGGTTCATCATCCTCATATTCATCACTTCCCTCATCCTCTTCTAAAAGCTTCGCTTGCTCACCCGGACCATCCCTTTGTAACATCACGGTCGGAGTTCCAGCGGTTGCGGGTGTAGGTGTGCTAAGCCACGAATCTCCCGGTCCGCGGCCTCCTACACCCAACAAACTAGCCCCTAATTTCGTATCCACCTCAAGCGGCTTCCCACGTATGCTCTCTCTCTTCATCTTCTCCTCCTTCGCATGCAGAGCGTCGAGTTCCTGTACCGTAGCGATTGGCATTTCCTTCTTCGAAACAACTGAACCCTGTCGTGGCTTATCGTACATAGATGACGTAGTGGAATTATGTCGCTCCTTCTCCTGTCGTTCTCGCTCTAACGCAACATTATCTACACTTCTCCGCGTCGATAGGATAGATCGTGTTTGTACGGGTGGCCAACGCATTTCATTATCCCTTTCCTCCTCGTCTCTCGAGAAATGGTGTTTGTGCGAGAAGGTGCTTGTATAAGGACTTGTCTGCGGCCTATCCCAGTCTTCCCGATCCCTAGGGGGTGACGGTTGCAGACCAAGATCCCCATTCCCGCCACCCCTTACATGTTTAGTGTCCTTTCGGTACATTTTGTAGCCACCACTAAAATCATCATTAAAGTGGCTGCCGCTGTCTCGGCCCCGTAGACTCTCGCCAAAGAATGTCGGTCGCTTTGGTGATATTGGATCCGACGAAGCCACGGTACGAATTGTCGCACCCCGGGAAAGGTAAGCGTGCTCGTGGTCGTCGTCGGGTAGGTCAAACGCAGAGGATTTGACAGGCGAGCAAAGATAAGAGTTCATAGCAGCACTAAGTGAAGTTGAAGGGCTTTGGGTAGGATGTTCGATCTGTGAAATAGATTCTGTAGTCTGTAAGGGAGGCGGTAAGACAGTAGTAGGTTGTGATATCGCATCGCTCACGGACTTTTTCCGGCGCCTGAAAAATGATGGTTTCTTATTGATGGTTGAATGCGGGGAATCGGAAGTGTGAGGTGGCAGGGCGACTTCTCGTGGCGCTGGATTGGATTGGGGTTGTTTGCTGCTCGCATTACTACCACTTGCACTCCCGCTACTTCCACCTCCCACACCAAACACCCTCCTAAAGAAACCAGGTTTTTGGGGGGTCTTGTCTTTCGTATTCATCGCTGCGGAGTTCACGAAGGCCGGTAGCGGAGGTAGTGATATAGGATCTTCAAAGTGAGGGTTGAACTGCTGGTCTCTCCTTAAACTCCTGTTAGACTTGTTTGATGGGCGTCGTACAAGGCGCGGAGATCGTGGTGGAGAGGGTGTCCGGTTCCTGGGGCCACTCCTTATGGAAGGAGGCGGCGCCGCATCAAAGGGGTCGTACACATTCACAAACCCATGTGACGAACCAAGGCCGCGACCGCGAGAGCGCGTTTCCCTCCCAGCTTCGTAGTTGTTGGCGCTGCCGAAACTTTCGGTTCCGTTGTCAAAGGAGCCAACACGTCTATTACCGTAATTTGTCGAACCGCCCACAGGGCCGCCTACAAAGCTGCCTATATGTGAATGATAGTTACTGGCACTGTTAGAGCGTCTGCCGCGCGGTATTGGCCCAGTCCTCTGCGAGTAGTTGGAAGCACTATCGTCATCCTCCATTTCGTCGACGGCGGAGAAATATGGTGAAGTATCAAAAGCTCCCAGAGACCCGTCGCCGATCTTATCGAAGGATAGTAGGAGGTTATCAACCAGTGACTCTCTCCCGTTTCCCAGGTTTAGCTGGAGGTCGTGAGAGTCTCTCTTGGGCGCCTCGGGGGACGAGCCACCTATACCGGTGGACACGGTTCCCTTGCTGGACTTCCTGAAGCCGTAGACCCCCATTGCAGAATAATCGCCCGAGTAAGACGTGGAGTGAGTCGAAGGGGGTGGTCTAGCAGCAGGTCTGAACCTGTGGTTACTCTCCGCATAGAGCTTATGAGCGGCAGGACTTGGCTCGGGGGGAATCATTGTTGTTTCTGGAGAAGGGTGGGCCTTAGGGTAGCTGGTAGCTCTGCAGCCGTCAGTCTCTGCTATGCTGAGAATGTTTGGACCGGGTGTCTCTGAGTGTTTAGCGTGCAAATCCGATGCCGTAAACGAATTGAAGTGAACGAGTGTAGCCCAATTGACCACACCTAAGGCCAAGGGGGTGAATAGTGGGGGAGGGGATGAACACGCGCTGGAACCGTTTGGTGGAGGTGAGCCAGCCGGGGGTGGGATCTTTTTTTTCCTTAGAGGATCTGTTTCTACATACAGCGTAAAAAAATCGTCGAGTCGTTCAAAGTGGCTTTTTGTGAATATTTCTGGGTGCGAATTGGGTGCGAGATGCCGAGTAATTGCTTTTTCCCCACAAACATCAACTTGTGTTTTGGTCAGTCGGTTCCTGCGTGTGCTGCTTGTATACCTTTTGGTTTTTTGTTTTTTTTGTTCTGTGAGGCGTTTCTGATCTTCCTGATCTTTCTTCAGCTCAACTTCTTAGGGAGGAAGCAAATTTCTCAGAAAGCATCAACACATGGCAATTTTTGTGCAATCTTTTCACAAGACCTTTGCCATAGAGTATTGGATCCCACTCTCCTATAGCAGTTCGTCGGATGTCCGACTCCGTATAGAATATACCCAGGGTCACGGGATAAGGGGTGAGCCGGGGCGAAACAATAATACGGAGCAAGCGGGGGGGCCACGAGACGAGGCACTTGTTTCGTCGTCCCACGAACCGTTAACGGAGGATCCCAAAGAAGCGTGCGGGTGGATTAGATAGTAGAAAGATAGGCAGGGACAGAGACAAAGACAGAGGGAAGAGAGGGCAGCGGTCTTCAAAAAGAGATGGGAGTCTTAGACAAGTAACATAGGAACAACCTCGTGCTCGTCTCCGTCCAGTCCAGTCCAGTCCTCGTCTCCCACTTCTTCGTGTATCCGTTGAGATTTGGGGGTTACCTGATGTTTTATGAGGGGGCTCTTTGGGCCCTTGCTGCGGTCCCACGGGATTCCCCCCAGTGGCTCACCATCTACTAGCTGCTTCAGAGTAATGTCAATCCTCACGATATCATATGCTTTGTCTCTCCTTCCCTCTGCTTTCCTCTGTACCGAGTAGACGAGATCTCACGCGTAAAACTCCCGGCTGTTGGGTACTCTAGATCTAACTAACTGCCACTCCTGTCACTGTCACAATCCACTTTACCGCTTTCATCCCCTCAATATATCGATCCAATTCCCAACTCGTCGCGATTTGCGCGGTCAATTCTCAAAAGAAGGGAGAGAAGACCCTTACCACCAGCCGTACATATCTCAATCTCGCCTAGGCCCGCAAAACTCTAACCCCAATCTCGACAACTCACCTGCGAATCGGGAACCGATGTCGTAACCCCACGTGCTAGAACGTTGCTCTAACCATTCCTAGTCCCTCCCTTCCTCAACGTTTCCAGCCAGTCATCGCGTCGTTTTGCTCCGCGCGACGCGAACCTCCCCCATATTAAAACTTTATGCAAGGGGAGAGCTCTCGGCAGGAAACTTGTTTTGGACCATCATGCACCTGGAAAAGAGAGGGGTGGGGGAGAGTTCCGGCTGGCTGCGTTCAGTCAGGGGTAAAATCAGATGCAGTACATACAACACTGCAGGGATTGGCATCTGTGGCATGAGGCATCACTCGCCTACCTGATCTTGAGGTCTTGGCACACCTAACCCTAACCGACCTGCAGGTCCACAGACATGCGTATTCAAGAGTCTGGTCCTTTCAACAGCTATATGCATCTATGTATCGCCTACTGCCATTTGGCTATTTCCCGCAAAGTGCACACCCGCAACGAAACTGAACCCTTCCAACCGTTTCATGTGGTCTAAGTTACCTCAAGCCCGCGGCTCTGAGGGTGTTGCCATGTTTGAGGCTACCTGCATTGCTCAAAGACATCTGCCTGAGATGCCCAGTTTAAAAGGCTAGGGGGGGCCGGCGAATTAAATCGGTGGCCACGCTGAAAACCGAACAACCTTACTTAAGCTTCAGAGATGCGGTAATCGTAAGGTGTCCGACCAGCCCTGTTTACCTAAATACGTAAATAGTACCTCATTGTACTCTACCTCGTACGCGCTACTAATCTCCAGTAAAATTTGTTTTGTTTTGCTTTCGTCATCAGTAGTTGACCAGATCAGCCCAACCCAGGCTGTACTCAAGTGGCGACCTGAAGAAACAGCCGACGGCGAAACAAAACGCAAAAACACACCTAACAACTTCACCTTGATAGACATCCTTTTAACCGGTGGCTTCAACTCTTACAGAACCCCCAGCCTCAAACTTGAGTGAAGAATAAGATTTAGAGCAGTATCGCAACCAATAGGCTCTTGAGGAACAGGGACTCCGATACGCAAAGCATATAATCTCCGGACCACAGCCCCCACCCAACAACGCAAGTGCCTAGTTGCTGGTGATCAGAACCGTGTCGCGGGAAATCGATCTTGAATCTCGGGCCCGAAATTTCAAATCTCCATATCTCGGTGGGGTAAATCATGACTACTAACAGGGGAAGAGGGGCTGCGGGGTGATCTGGGTTGAAATCTCATAGGCAGGCGGCCGCAGGCGAAAAGTGAACGGATAAATGCTTAATAATCACAGCAACAAGGTTACAGGGATATACCCCACTTCGCCGGGAAAGGGTCGTACTTGAGCAATTCAGCACCGCCATCAAGCTCGCTTCAAAGGCTGAAAGAAGGAGGCCACCTAAGTCCATCACTCCTAGGCTATTATCCCCGAGGAGTGAGGCATACTTCTATTGAGGGGCCAGTATTCCTAGGCTGCTGTCATATTGTGAATCAAGATAAGGAGCAGGGGTGCTATACTAGTACTGCTCCCAAACCTTATGGTCTCCAATTGGTAAAGCGAAGTACTCGCATATCCGAGTACTTTATATCAATCGACTTTAGTGCTCTTGCAATTGCTTACCTAGTACTATACTTTGTGTTATTGACTCAGCGACGCGCTTATTTCCAGGCTCTAGTAACGATGAAGGCGGGTTACGTCAACAGGTTCTAAAACTATATGTATGCGTTATACTGTGTTTGTAATGGTATATTTACTAAGCCAATATGAAAAAAGTGTCTAATCCAGAACCAGCGCCTTAATATCTAAAGTTGAGGAGAAGATCATGCCACAGCCAGTCTTTTTAATAATCTCAGTGTTGTGATCCTCGATAGAAGATTAGCCCTTGGTCGAACCGACCAATACCATCTGTCCGGAGAGATCGATATACCGATTCCTTGCCTAGAATGTAGTCTAGAGTTCGCAGGCAACGTCAAATGTCTAGGAATAGGTTTAAACTCCTTTATGTGAAATACTACTTACATCAGAGTCAAGCAGCGCTGAAAAATCACCAGGAAGGCTCTTTCTGTTAATATATCTTTGTCCCCCCTTCTGTTCCTACTGGTCAGGATAAATCACATAGCCCTTGTTAGATAAGACCCTATGAATAACTTTGAACGTTAGGGTAAGAGGACTGTACATTTTAACTATACTAAGCCTACCGAGGTAAGTCTGTTGACAATGGCAGTGGTGGCACCAATCATCACCCAAAGTTATTGGCCATTTCCCAGGAAAAACCACAATCACAGCCAGGTATCAACAGACTTACCCCGGCAGGCATATTACTGGTTGGTACAGCTCAATATGATGAGGAATCACGTGGGACTGGCTGGCTGAAACGTACACAGACCTGGAGTCATAAGTATGGGGAAATAACAGCCTGGTGGCAACACATGCCTAAATCACCTTGGCCCAGCGGTACGGGTAAGACATGATATAATATTCTGAGGCTTGTAGCCTTAAACCCCTTATAATTGGTCACTTTGAGTACTAGAAGATGACAACATAAAACATTCATTGTCTGAGGACTCAGGCTATGTAGTTCTGTCACATGAAAAAAAAATTCTGGCAAGCAGGTATCAGAACCTGTAAGCCCCCCCCTTCCTGGCGCCAATTCGCTTTCTAATAAACCATTGAAAGGCCACATCTGCTCATCTACTCATCATCGGTGAACCCCCCCATTACTTCCTTCAGATTACTCCAAACTCTCCTATTCTATGGAAATTACAGGTACTCATGACGTGACGCTGACAGTATCTCTAATCGGAGGCGGAATAGACTCACCCCCAAGGAGATGAATACGGGTTGCCGTAGATTCCAGTTATAGCGAGCTGGAATATCGGGATTCCTGTGATATATCCTCTACCAGTTTATCCCTATTGAGTGTGCCTAGATAGTGGGTCTGGTGCTTTAAAGAGTGAATTAGAGATACGCCGGTCTTTTACCCCGATCATAGGCTATGGTATATAGAGTCTAAGCTACGTAAGTTGATGCAAGATGTACCAGTAGGTTCTCAGTTTTTTCTTTCGATAAATTTACAGCACGGTTTTACGTATTGTATTTAGAAGTATAGGTCCAGAATATTTATATCTCCGTGGCCGGGCACTGTCCTACGCAACCTGTCCACACCAGCCCACCTCTGCCTAACATCCAAGAGCCCCCTTCCAGCACCCAATTAACGAAAGAACCTTTCCTTCTAGTAGCTAAATTTTCCCATAGCACCAAATCCCACATCTGTGTTTAAACACCATTCTCCCCGTGTCTCACCCCCACAACACATCCGCCACCTTCCTAGCGCTTTTCCGGGTCTACAATAACCCTAGGGAGGTCCTAACCACTGCTGGGAGGTGCCAAATGTTCGGAAACTGGTGTGATTCTCATAAAAGTCTTATACTGAGGACCTCCCTTACACTTTGAGAGTTTTTTTTATTTACTTATCTATTAACTCTTAGGTGTTACCGAGGAGCTGGTTAACTTAATGGCTTTTCTTTTGTCTCATTATTCTATCTTTGTGGTATCCCTCCTTCTAGAATCTTACTTTTACTTCACCTCTATATATCCCTAGTCGGAAGTTTCGTTTAGGGCTCGGAATTACAGTACAGGAAAGCGGGGTTTTTAGTATAGCATTGGTGCGGTATTCTAGAGAATGCTAGATCATTCGGCTGTGTTACAGGACTTTTAACCAACTCGGTAGCACTTTCAACTTAAAAGCATATTTCATATCGATTTGGTGGTTAAAACACCCCTCTTTCCGCTATAATATATTGTATACATGTATATCGGGGGTTGAATACTTCCCCTCTACTATATACATGTATATAGATGCTGTGTGTTATAAAAAATATAGAATTCCGTGGCCTTCAAGCACTCTAGCTTGGTAAAGTTATATATATGTAGCATAAAAAGAATATTAAAACTCCAGTATAGTGCCGGAAGCCTTAAATGGGGACCAAACTAACGAAACATTCAACGTTCTTGGCAGTAAGATTAAAATTTATAATTTCCGGACATACTTAGGTAGTTTTTATAAGGCTTTTAATTTGAGAAAATATCTGCTTAGTGACATTTTTCTCAGTTATTACCAAGCTACTGAGGTGCAATTCAAGTATAGATTGACAACACTGGGATTGATTATAACACTGGGGATGTATAAAAACGCCTAACACTTGTGCCAAGAGCGTTGCATCTTTCCTTATTTTGGTCACCCTTTAAGGCTTCCGGTAACATACATGTACTTATTAATTTATTCATTCATCCAGGCATGTTAAAAGCGAGTCACAAATTATCACTCGATTTATTTGTTTGCCGCGCAGTGTAATACTAATACACTTGCTTGTGATTTCTTGCGAGTGACTTAGGATAGATTATCGGTAGAGAGTCTTGAGTATGGTTGTTTTTTGCGCTGCTTGTCAATATCTTAGACCTTCTAGCGGATGTCTGCTATGCCAAGTATGCAAGCACTTTTCTTCAAAGAAGACAGGGTCTAGGTGTACTGGCCAATGAGAACCTGATTTAGCTCAAGTAATAGACTTAGCAAGTCTACTATATGTATATGTACCTTACTTACCCAAGAATCTATAAACATAGGGGGGTTTAGAACGGCAAGGGTCTCTGCCCAGACATTCGGAGGAGGCTCTCCGGAAGACCTGACATCCCGGCGCTAGCCCCAACAGGCAGCAAGGCGATGTCAACACCACAACCAACCTGAAGACTTTGAATTGCCATCCACGTAAAGCCACGTGCCGCAAACCATCCTTCTATACTACGTATTGTAGCACCTGCAGCAAGACATCATCACATTTCTCATCTGTTGCTTCATCAGCTAACCCACCAATCCACACAATCTCAACTCCCCAGCAAATAACTGCTCTGATTTATGAACGCCCTTCGCACCTCACCGCCGCCTTCGCGCTCTTTCACACCTCACATCTCCATGCCTCGGAATGGCGGACGTCCAGACTCCCGGTCGACACTGCGGCTGCCTCCATTCTTTAAGCGCATCTTCAAGTTCCCACAGATGGACTTTGAGGTTCGGTTCCCTCGAGCGACAGACCGGATAGATACTAAAGGTAGATTATGCTGACTGTAAGTGTATTAGATGGCGATATGGGAAATGACGAGCCTTATAATTGCGCCGAAAAAAGTCTTTAGGTCTATCTACTACCATGTAAGCACCCCCCCCAAACTTCCTCGAAATGTACGAAACGGAGCAGCTAACCCCGTGTAGAAACGTATGCTTATTCACACTCATAGCTCTCAAGTAGTAAGCTAACCACCTATAGAAACAAAAAATTCATGGTCTCGCGATGACCCCTCTTTTATAGTTCTCTTAACTTTCTTCCTGACACTCACCTCCTTCGCGTGGGGTCTCGCCTACACGCCAGCATTCACTTCGATACTGCGCTTGTCATTTTCAATGGTGTTTATGCACTTCCTTGTCATATCCTTGTTGTTTGCGGCGGCGGGGTACTTTCTGGCTGGGAAGTTTTTGAAGGTGCAGGGTACCGGAGGACTTGGAAGGGGAGGCCTTGTTGGTGGAGAGGGGGAAATCGAGTTTATGTATTGTTTTGAGATTGGAGTGAGGGCGTTTTTCCCGGTTTGGGTATTTTTGTGAGTAGCCTCGGGGGAGGAGAGAGAAATGAGATATTAAGAGCATTTTTAGGAGTAGAAATACTGATTCGGTATAGATATGTTATTCAGTTCTTAATGATGCCGATATTGACAAGGGACTATTGGTAGTTCACCACACTATCTCTAAGAAAATATCACTGACACACTGTAGGATTTCAACATTTCTGGGAAACTCCCTATACTTGATCGCATTTTCTTACTACTGCGTCATCACTTTCATGGGCTACAATGGTGCGTCCCATCCCTTTCATCCACCCTCTTTCTTAGCTAATATTCTGACTTTCCTAGCACTTCCTTTTCTTCACCACACTGAGATCATGCTAGGCCCTATATTCATCTTCGTAATTCTATGGGCGGTTAGTTTGTTTACGTTTAATTTACCTAAAAACGTTATTCCCGTGCTGCTGGGAGTATGATTTGAGTGATTTGAGATGTGAAGGTATGGAAAAAGGAGAGTAAGGGATATTAGAATGTTTTAATGTGGTTATATAATGTATATATTGATTGCGAGATGGTGTATGATATGATACCTTATGAATTATAGTTGCTGGTATTTAGTAGGTTGTATAGATGTGTTGCGCCTGAGCGGAGAGGCTTGATACAAAGTGCATCCTTACGTCTCGAAAACAGAGGGGGTATGGCAAACTAGAGATACCTATGTAAGCTACTATATAGGGTGCGGAATGCTTTCATAATTTCTGGGCTAGGGATGATTTATCTACTGTTTTAGTAGTATGCTATCCCCTAAACCGTCACACGCAACCGTTTGAGGCCGGTCTTTCGATGACATACCCCAACCACAACACCTCTAGATATTACAGAAATTATGCTAGAACATTTAGACTATAACCTAAACCATTATCATTATAAATTTAATGGGTTATAAAGCTAGTGGTTGGGTAGCAAGGCTGGAAAATCGGGGGGTTGTGGCAAAGACCGGTCCCGCTTGGGACCGTTGACGGTCTAAGGGATAAGTAATGAGTACCCCTAAGTTAAAAACTTTATTTCTTCCAAAGTACAAAACATTTTACCCTGTTGAGGATTTTTGGTTTGTATCTGTTGATTTAAGCTAGATATTTTTCCTAGGCTTACCTTCTAAGAGGTTACAATTGGGTAGCAAAGACCTTAAGTTGGGCGTGATAGAATACTACATGTAATTCGTTTACTTACATACCCTGTAGAGACTTATATATTTAGTGTGGATTACACCAATCATAGACTTCTTGGTGTACTTCGAGACATTAATATTGTTGGAGTATGGCCAACAGCGGTCGATCCCATAGGCATGTAGGGTATAAGAGGTCGGGCTTACCCCCCTCCTCTAGGTGTATTATCGAAATATCATTCTATTGCTCGCACTCGTATTTTCAAAAATATAGTGAATAAATCTGATGGGCTCCGCGATCCTGTCTAAGAATGTTGATAACGAGAAAATTGCATGAGGTTAAGATGATCGAATAAAGTACGGGAAAGCGGGATGTTTTTGATATGGCATTAGTGCGGTATTCTGGAAAATGCTAGATTAAGTCAGCTGTGTTACAGAATTTTTTAACCAACTTAGTAGCACTTCCAACTTAAAACCGTATTCCCCACGTGACCGATGCGGTGGTGAAAACACCCCTTTTTCCGCTATTGTATATATGGTTTAGACCTCACTTACCCTATAAAACACTACGGGGTTACTGGTTGTATGGTTAGGTCATAGTTTATACTGCACACCAGATTTTGTACCCAGAAACAATAAAATCACTTGATATAAAAAAAAAAAAAAAAAAATACTGGTTGTATGGTGCGCGTAGTCTTAAATGTGCTAGCTGAATCCGAGGTGAGACAACAACCCACACCGAATCTGGGCCAAACTTCAATAATCTGGGCTATGTAAAAAATTAAAAAAAATCCTGCACACTCAGGTATATGTTCAATAGAAAAACAATACTGCCAATATATGATTGTAATAAAGCTTTACCTCTGGTATATCCATTTTTACTTGTTAGGCCATGTGTAGTATCCATCATGCTTAAGTATTTCTAGGAATGGTTCTATTTGGTACTTTTTACAGTCAGGAATGAAGTTTTATTCCACAACAACCACACATCCCCAAGCCTAACAAAAAGATATGGAGCTTTATTGAGGCTATAGCAAGCCACATATCTTTTTGTTAGTGATTTGGCTTGCTGTGGGGGCCGGAATATCGCCCTAAATATTGTGACACATTTAAGACTGCGCACGTGCACTACTAGTGCGAAAATAAAGTCTGTTTGGTTTGGTACATGGCGGTGCAACCACCAACCTCACAACCAAACCTCACAGCAACTAATTTTAGGATGAAATTAGACCTACAAAGCTTCAGAAGACTATATTAGAATTTATGTATATGAATAGGGGGTGCTGCACAGCAAAAGCAACCATTGGGGCTGGGCACGAGACTATGAATAGGGATAAGGGGAATTTTTTGCTATTGACATTTTCATTGAGGTAGACTTTGTTGCTTGTACCAAACCGAACAGACTTTATTTTTGCACTAGTATAGTAGCAAGTATATAAAATATCACGTGACGTCACTCGAGTTTTTGAATTTTTTTTTTTGGAGGGGGGGCTTCCTAAATAGGCAGCTTGTTTGGTGAATTAATATCCATAAAGTCTTAGAGATGAAGGACGGCATGACTGCTAGCCTCAGAAGCCGCCAGGCCGACTGTGACTAGAGGGTTTCTAGGAGAATGTGTTCTGGCCTGGAGAACGCGCCTATCGAGGGACATTTCCTGAATGGGTCGGTATGTTTGAGGGATATCCCCTAATGAGTAGCAGTAAATCGGTTTTATAGGGCATCCCCTCAATGGGCTACTCATTGGAGGGACACACTGCATGCCATATATATACACAAGTGCTAGATGTCTTCAGGACCCTAGGAGAAAGATAGCGTGAAATTAAATGAATAAAAACGATAAAGAGAAGCTAGATGTAGTAAAAGTAGCTAGAAAAGCCTCTGATTTCTCTAGAAACATGTATGTAAGTACATGTACGTACTCATAAACGTTTCATTTGGAATATTCGGTAAGATTCATAAAAAGTGAAGTAAAGATACATGTATATCCGCTTGCTAATTTTATAAGAAGTAATAAATAAATGTACATGTAGGTATAAGTGAACTAGATACATAGGCGAGACGGTATAATAGATAAGCATACATGCTCAAAATCTCTAAGGATACATGTATATAAATGCCTCAAAACAAAATAATAATATATAGATACATAGGAATAAGAAAATCAACCAGCTGCAGCCTAATACAGGAGAACTTACTTTAGAATACAAAAATCCCCGATGATAGCTGGTGTAGCTTCACTAGTCTGCCAGCGGTATAAAGTTTAGAAGAATTTCCATATACCCCTAGGTACTTTTGTCGGTGTTCGTGGCGCGAGAGCGCATCGCATTCATTTTCTCCTGGTGCTGACAGTACATCCATGCAGTATCTTTGGCCATATGCTCTCTTACTTTCTCATCTTGCTCCTCCACCTTAAGCACTGGTATTCCCCATGGGAAGAACCATTTCGGACGCACGCCTCGGGTACAGAATGATTTTCCGGTCACCATATTATAGGCTCTGAACCAAGAACCACATCCCTGGCAGCTCGGCTTCGATACACCAATGTATTGAAATGGTTTTATCCCCGCCCAAGGTCCCGAAGTATTTTGAAGTGAGTCGAGATACGCAACGAGTAAGCACTCGCAGTGCACTACCCCTGGTGAATTTGGGTTATGGCTAGATGCCCTTGCGCTTGCCTTGCGAATCAAAACGGGATCGAGGATTGTATAACCTTGCTGGTACGCTACTGAGTTGATAGCCCGTTCCCAGTCTTTTTTAGTGTTTGGTATTTTTAATTTACTACTTTCTGCGGGAACACAATCTATTATGAGTTTTTTGGCGAAGATAGGTTGGAGGAAGGATGACCTGGCAGATCTAGCGAGAGAGGCGATGTCACGGTGGAGGGAAACTATTTCCTGTAAATAGCGGTAGAGGGCGAAGTTTTTAGGGACTGAATGGTTTTGTGTGCGGTTAGAGATAGGGGAATTTAAAGCTAGGTATACCAAAAATATCACTGGATAATAGACTTACTCGTCTTGTCAATTTTATTTTCCATTTCCACCATGTCTTTACAGGCACGGTTGTTATCGAATAATTTCTCGAAACCTTTTAAAATATCATCCATCGTAGTACAGAATTTCTTCCACTCAGATTTATCTAGCTCATTGATTAACTCCAACTTCTCCATGAGTGGTGCTAAATTATTCTCAATAGTTTCAACCACACCAGCTAAGACCTTTCCCCATTCAGATGCTTCTGGCCCAGTATCTGGCTTGAGGTGGCTTTTCTTAAGAATAGCAGCATATCTTCTGAACTCAATCGAGTTTGTGTTGAATCTAACCACAAATAGCCTAGAAGAAAAGCTATAGATTTCCCTTTGTAAAGACCGAATAGTACCCTCAAAGATTTTGTCTCTAATTCCTGAGGTTGTACCAGAGACTTTAGATATATCCTTCAAAATACCCCACACACGCTTAAGGTGCGGCCTAACTATTTCCGAAACGTTGTGATTGCCACTAACTATTAGTCGAGCTTTGCCGCTGTCTTCGTTGACCTGTAAGGCTGTAGCAATAACATTCCCCCCCTTTGGCTTGTATAGAGAAATCTTAGCGATAGCATCCAAAAGTGAAGCGGTGTTTCTGTAGGCTTCGTCTACGCCTTGCGTAGGGTGCTTGATAGGTTCAGTTGCATAGTTATAGTTAGTTTCGTCGTCTTTGAGGTTGTTTGTTGTGAACGCGGCAATTGCAACCAGTGTCTCGGGGTCATTTATACTCGGTTTCCGTGGTTTAGTTTTAATGATATTGAGGATATTTTTCAGGACTCTCAGGATAATTTTGGGACTTTGAGGTCGGGGCTTTGCATGTAACCTGTTCTTTCGACAGCGTAGGGATACCCTTAGGGGGAGAGAAGATGGAAGGTGAAGGGCGGAGCTATGGGAAAATTGAGCAGAGGCCAGTTGATGTAGGATGCAATCTGATGATGGGGTCCCGTATTTGAGTCTGTTTGTACTAATAATGGAGAGCATCTAGAGGTTTAATATGCGGTGGTTAGCGCTAATTATACGAAATTATAGCCTGGGAATATTTACTGGATTGAATGAGCATCGTGTGAGTGCTCGTTTTTTAGTTAATCCACTCATATCACCCTAATTGATTGCCACTGTTTGCCGCCTAATTTGAAGTTTAAGGCTAGGAGGGTCTGATTGTGAGGAGTAATTGTAGTTTGTGAGTGGGTACTGGGATATGGTACTAGGTATTTATGGGTGGGGAAGACCTGGTGAAGAAAGATTATAGCTATTTATATGTTTGTATGGTAAAATATTACAGGGAATAGGTTTCGGTGCCGGGTTGGAGAATTTAGGCATCCACTACTAAATAGTTAGCAAGGGAACTCTAAAGTAATGTAGTATGATTTCACTTGGCTCCTATATAATAACTACATGTAGCTGTTTCTGTAGTTATATTTGCTATCATTGACGACAAACTCATGCAACTAATCTCTCTTCTATCAAGAAAAAAAAATAGGAGGAGAGATATTGTTATTTTGGCCGCACGCACAATTTAGCTTAGATTAAAGTCATACACGCTTATGTTGTGGCTCTGCTTGACCAGTCTTAACCCTAACCCTAGTGTTTACTTTGAACATTTAGGGGCCATCACCAGTCATTCCCATAATGACTAGGCGAGCATAGAAACTTATAAGAGAGTATTATAAAGGGGGTATCTTGTTATATGTATATGTATATGTAGTGGTTAAGGTTGTTCTGTGACCGAAATCCGAATCTATCGTACCAACCTTACTTAGATCCAACGAGGGAGGAAGCCATATACATGTATAAATCTACGTCCAATTAATCCCCATATGAAGCATAAAAGATATCACACACTAGATATTTATCGTTTCTCAAAACTTCCACCAAGCATTCCCGAGTGATTTTTTATGACAGCCCCTCAGTTCATGTACCCCCACTCGACATCACACTTCCCCTGCACCAGCTGCAGGTACTGAACTCGGTAGTTAGAAGCACTATATATTGTCTATATCTGATCACAGAGATCGAGGAATATACTACACAAAACCCATATTAGGGTTAGGGCATCACATATCCCTTTCCTTATTCGATGCTGTGGAAGAAATGGAATGAAAGAAGAGCCCGTCGAGGAGGGGCTTTCGTGCCAAGAGCCAGGGATCGAGGCGCTTTGGCCGTGAGCGGCGACGAATATGCTAAACAGACCACGCCCTCGCCCGTCAGCAACCACCTCATCTCCTTCTCTTCGTTCTCACTTCTCTCACTTCTTTCCCCCACCCTTCCCCGCTCTGCGCCTCTCTCCTAATCTTCTTTAACAGATATATCTACTCCCCCCACTATCAGTGCCTACTGCTATCATGTCAACTGTCGGAGCAGGAGGAGGAGTAGGAGGAGCAGGAGGGGCCTATAGAGGTAACCAACGATCTAGCGGTAATCAAGGGCGTCCCGGAGCCCCCAGCTTCCCCTCCAACCCCTCTACCACCCCTGCACCTGCCAGTCCTGCCGCCGCTGGCCCCTCCCAATCCGATCTCTCTGGTGTCAGCGATAGCAGAAAAAGGCAGAGCAAAAGAGATGAGGTTTGTTCTTTAAGTTTTCTTTTTTACCCAAGCCGAAAAAGAAAAAAGAAAAAAGAAAAACAAACACCACTGGCTCCTCCGGCTATTGCAACTTACGTATATTAACAGTGTTACTCCTGTATCTAATAGGCAATACGTCGGAAGGTTGAAAATGACCTTAATAAAAAGAAGCATAGCGGCGCCCCCCGGTCTCGCCAGACCCGAAAGATCGCCCCCGGGACAGTCATGGCCCTACGCCCTTCTCAGGCGCTACAGATTAAGCCGGGAACTACTGTGGCAGAGGCTGCTCAGATTATGGCCGCAAAACGTGAAGACTGCGTTCTTGTCACTGATGAAGAGGACCGCATCGCCGGTATATTCACAGCAAAGGATCTTGCATTCCGTGTTGTCGGCCAAGGCATCGATGCCAGAGACGTTAACATCGCTTCAATTATGACCAAGAATCCACTATGCGCTCGAACTGATACTTCTGCGACTGATGCTCTAGACCTCATGGTCAGGAAAGGGTTTCGTCATTTACCGGTTATGGACGAGAATCAAGATATTTCGGGCATTCTTGATATCACAAAATGCTTTTACGAAGCAATGGAAAAACTTGAACGTGCTTATGCCTCTTCGAGAAAGCTCTATGATGCTTTAGAAGGTGTTCAGTCCGAGCTAGGGTCATCTCAACCCCAGCAAATTATTCATTACGTCGAGGCTTTGAGGCAGAAGATGTCTGGTCCAAACCTGGAGTCCGTGCTGGATGGAAACCCACCAACAGTTGTTAATGTCAGGACTACAGTCCGGGAAGCAGCGGCTTTGATGAGGGAACACCATACAACCGCTGTTTTGGTACAAGATAACGGAAACATTACGGGTATTTTCACTAGCAAGGATGTGGTTTTGAGAGTTATCGCTGCGGGCTTGGACCCGGGAAAGTGTAGTGTTGTGAGGGTTATGACTCCCCATCCAGATTTTGCACCACTAGATATGAGCATTCAGGCTGCTCTTAGAAAAATGCATGGTAAGCGAATTGAACTTAAAATACCGGGATTTCAAGTTTCTAATACTGGTGGACTCTGACAGATGGACATTATTTAAACCTTCCGGTTATGAACGACGGTGGCGAAATCGTGGGTATGGTTGATGTCTTGAAATTGACATATGCTACACTCGAACAGGTAAAACCAATAGATATATAGGATTCGGAGCCTGGACTGACGTAATGATTTACTAGATCAACTCCATGGGTACCGGCGATAGCGAAGGGCCTGCTTGGAACAAGTTTTGGCTTTCTCTCGACAATGACTCGGAATCCGTCGTCTCCGATAGTACTAGGCATACCGCATCCATGCGCAATATTGGAGGGGGACCATCATCACCCGTTACTGGGCATAGACATACTACTAGCATGGAGCGTGGCCTATCTATGGAACGTGGCGACAGTAGTGTCCTTTTTCCTACCGACTCAGCATCCCACCATGGTGGCGACTCCCCCGGAGGTTCTCAAATGATACCCCCAGGCTTGAATCCCCTCGATACCCCATTTCCTTTCAAGTTCAAGGCGCCAAGTGGGCGTATCCACCGTGTACAGGTTGCACCCAGTGGTGGGCTCGGGGAACTTCTTGGAGCTGTGGTTGAAAAGCTCGGGAACGAAGTTGCTCAAGTTGGTGGAGAGCCAACTTTTGGCCCAGATGGAAAACTTGAGGAACAAGGATTTGCGATGAGCTATGTTGATAACGAGGGAGACGTCGTCTCGATAACCTCCGATACAGATTTGGTGGATGCAGTGGATATGGCAAGACAGGGAGGGAGGGATAAAGTTGACCTCTATGTTCATGATCCGGACAAACCGGCAGTTATAGCGACAGTCGATCCAAGACCTACCTTGTCAGAGCCGACGATACATACCCCACCTAGGAAGAGCAGGCGTAGGCGCCATGAAGAGAGCGAGGAGGACTCAGATGATGAAGGCGGTCATCCAATAGTCAGGAGGAAGACTCAGCCCCTTCAACCAACTCCACACCCACCACAACCGGAACTCATTCCTGGTGTTCCAAACGATTTGATTTTGCCAGGAGCTATCATTACTCTGGCTGTAGCGATAGTTGCTGTTTTCGCGATGTCAAGAAAATAGTAATACTAAGAGATTTTTAGGATATCTGTACAGGGGAGTACATTGGTAAGACTGTTTAGAAGGTTTTGCCTGAAGCAGAGGTGCCAGCCCTGAGGAATTTTATGGGTTGGTTAGGATGGGATACCATATCAACTTGTAGAGGTTGTGTTTTTTTCTTTTTTTCTTTCTGGAAATCGGGACAGGTGGGGCTCGAGTCTATTATGATGGTCATTCAACTTCTTTTTCTCTCTCTATCGTTCAATTCTCGCTGTATCCCATATGGAGAGAGCATTTTCTGTAATTGATTTTATTTCTTAGTAGCTGCTCTACTGCTACTACTACCACCATTATATGACTTTCACCTTATTAGCGTTGTTTCAAGACTATTTCCTTTGCGTCCATACTCTCAGTATAGCCGTATACGTTTCTTTTGTTTGTTTTTCTCGACTCAATCCCTTATTCTAATGTGACAAACATACCATATTCTTATTTGAAATTCTGTCCCTAACAATACATAGCTATATGTATGTACATGTATTTAGCAGTGGGGAAAAAAGTGTGTTGTGTTGTAACCCATGCGCTAGAACACCCCGGGGTTTTGGCGGGGTTGCCAGTGCGGCTGCACCAGCAGTGCCAAGACACAACAGTCCAATCCGCAAAAAAAAAAGGTGGGAGGAAACCCTCAAAGCCAGTTAAGTGGAAAAGAAAACAAAAACAGAGGGTCGTGAAGCGAGATCTGAGGCCTTCTTCCCTTTGACCATCAGAATAGCCGGACGTCCAACGTTCAACATTCTTCTTCATACCTTTACCCCTAGGAATTTCATCTCCGTCTCCTCTTATCTCTCAGTCGTGCGGCAGCTGATCCCCCTCCTTTCGCGTGTGTGTCTGTGTCTGTGTCTGTCTGTGTTCGTTCCCTCACCGACGCAGTCTAAACGCACACTGCACTGCTAGACTGGGGGTACTACTCGCTCTCATACGCACGTCAGAAATACAGTACACATCTACAACACACAACTTCCTCTTCCACCTCATTTCTCTTCCTCTCCCATCTCTCTCCGTTTCCATCCTCTTTACCTTCCTCCCCTGCAGCTCTCCCATTCGTTCCAGACTAGTTCTACCGGTTCCCCCAGCCCTAGACAACGAGTGATTGACGGACGGTGTTCCTTCTCTTTCCTTTTCTCTTATTCTTCTTTTCTTTCCTTTAACCATTTGGATTTTCAGCCACGTACACCTATAACCACAGCAATGACATCTCAGCTGCCCCCACAGGCCATGGTGGCCCTCCAGCAGCTTCTTCAGGGCCTCGCGTCGAGCGATAATGCCACCAGGGCCCAGGCAGAGGATAGCTTGAATAATGAATGGATAGGGAATAGTCCGGATATGCTACTTTCTGGGCTTGCTGAGCAAGTTAGAGGAGCAGATGACTCTGTCGTGAGTTTCTTCTCTCCCCCCTCCCCCGCCCTGCTTTCTTTCGTCAACTCGTATCCCCAGGGGCCCCTGTTCTTATGCTACACTATCTACTATCCCACTATCCCTAAAAGGGCGTTTATTTGTTTTTTATTTGTTTTTTTTGTTATCGGGAACAACACCCCACCTCATCTATCCACATCGTTACCCTACCGAGTCATCGATAATGGATAGCAGGAAATGAGAAATACAAGTATTCATTTATATACTCATGGATATGAATAGGCTCGATCTTTTGCTGCAGTGTTGTTCCGACGAATAGCGGCCAAGACTCGAACGGAAGGAGGTCAGCCGCAGGAGCTGTACTTGACGCTGAGCCCGGGTGTGATGGTGTACATACGGGGGCTACTGTTGCAATGTTTTGCAGATGAAACAGAAAAATCGGCGAGGAATAAAATTGGTGATGCGGTTGCGGAGGTGGCAAGACAGTTGAGTGATGCTAGTATGTACAATTCTAGATCATCCCCTTGTTTCCTCTATTTCATCCAATTTCTATTGTTTGCTCATTTTAGGGTGCTGATCGAATTTGTCTAGATGAAGCATGGCCGGAGCTTTTGAGTGCGTTATTCCAGGCTAGTAAACAGCCTGATGCGAGTCATAGAGAAGGTGCCTTCAGGATTTTCGCTACGACCCCCGGTATCATCGAAAAGCAGCATGGTGAAGTTGTGCAAGAGGTTTTTATGGCTGGTTTCGAGGATGAGAACTTAAACGTGCGGATAGCAGCGATGGAAGCATTCTCTTCGTTTTTCAGGTCAATCAAAAAGGCTGCACAAAAGAATTTCTACCCGCTGCTCACCCATATCCTCAACATCCTACCACCTATTAAGGATGCTCAGGATACCGAAAACCTCTCCAGAGCCCTCATGGCGCTAATCGATCTTGCCGAACTCGCCCCATTGATGTTTAAGCCGCTATTTAACAATGTTGTCAAGTTTGGAATTTCGGTGGTACAGGATAAGGATTTGGGGGATCAAGCGAGACAAAATGCGTTGGAGTTATTGGCTACATTCGCAGACAATGCACCAATAATGTGCAAAAAGGATGCTATTTACACCTCGGAAATGGTAACACAGTGTTTGAGCTTAATGACGGATATCGGAAATGACGATGACGATGCGGCTGAGTGGAATGAGTCTGATGATGTGAGCCTACATTTAATTCCAGAAACGGATAGTTTTTAGTCTATTTACTAATTATATTTATAGCTTGATATGGATGAAAGCGATTTAAACCATGTCGCCGGCGAACAATGCATGGACCGTCTGGCAAACAAACTCGGTGGCTCAGTGCTACTCGCACCGACATTTCAGTGGCTACCCAGGATGATGACTTCATCCGCATGGCGTGATCGCCATGCTGCTTTGATGGCGATATCAGCTATCTCAGAGGGTTGTAGGGACATGATGGAACAAGAGTTGGATAAAATTCTGGATCTAGTTGTCCCGGCATTGAGAGACAGCCACCCCCGTGTAAGATGGGCAGGATGTAATGCTTTGGGCCAAATGAGCACAGATTTTGCTGGTCCAATGCAGGAAAAGCACCACCATGTAGTTTTGACCAACATTATCCCTGTACTAGAGTCCCCAGAGCCAAGGTATTTAAATAACCTCAAAACTTAATTAATTGGGTTGCTAATCGGCTTTTCTAATATACAGAGTTCAGTCTCATGCTGCTGCTGCTTTAGTCAACTTTTGCGAAGAGGCCGAGAAAGAGATTTTGGAGCCATACCTAGATGAGCTGTTGCGGTGTTTGTTGGCTTTGTTGACTAATGATCAAAAACGCTACGTCCAGGAGCAAGCTCTATCCACGATTGCCACGATTGCAGATTCTGCAGAAGCTGCATTCTCTAGATATTATGATACCCTAATGCCACTACTCTTCAACGTCTTGAACAGGCCACAAGATCCTGAGTCGAAAGACCTCCGGTTACTGAACGCTAAGGCTATGGAGTGTGCGACTTTAATTGCTTTAGCTGTTGGAAGGGAACGGTTAGGCAATGATGCGGTCCAGTTAGTTCAGGTTCTCGGGCGTATTCAACGTTTGTGAACCCCTGGCAAATTTATTATAATCGGTTGATATTGACTGATATAGAAAATGTAACCGATCCTGATGACCCGCAAGGGTCTTATTTACTTCACTGCTGGGGTCGTATGTGCCGTGTTATGGGTAACGATTTTCTTCCGTACCTTACTGCTGTTATGCCACCTCTTCTAGAGCTTGCCAGTGCGAAGGCAGATGTTCAGTTGCTTGATGGTAAGAATTTAGCAAAATCCCTGCCTTGAGGATATGGCTAATATTTTCGTTTCTAGATGAGGAACATATTGCACAGGTAGAGCAAGAGGAAGGCTGGGAGCTTGTCCCTGTACGGGGTAAATACATTGGTATTAAAACTTCTGCTCTGGACGACAAGTACATGGCTATCGAGCTCCTAGTCATCTATGCTCAACAATTGGAGGCTGCATTTGAGCCCTACGTCAACACCGTTATGACAAACATCGCCCTTCCTGGACTCAGCTTTTTCTTCAACGATGCGGTCCGTGTGGCTTCAGCGAGGTGTGTACCTCAGCTTCTTAACTCAATAAAGAAGGCTCATGGACCTGCTTCTCGGCAACTGGCCGAGATCTGGCAACCTACAGTTGTCAAGATTCTCGAAGTTCTTAGCTCGGAGCCTGCGGTTGATACATTGGCTGAGCTATACCAATGCTTCTATGAATCAGTTGAAGTTGTTGGACAGAACTGCTTAAACCAGGAGCTGATGGCTAGTTTTATTGCCCGTGCAGAGAATGCTCTTGTAGAATATCAGGGACGGGTGACCCAAAGGTTGGAGGAACAAAGTAAGCCCGAAGAGGAGCGTGAAGATACCGATGAGATGCTTTACGCGATTGAGGATGATCAAACTCTTCTTTCAGATATGAACAAGGCTTTCCACACAGT
The DNA here is from genome assembly GCA_033030425.1 of Verpa conica. Lineage (NCBI taxonomy): Eukaryota > Fungi > Ascomycota > Pezizomycetes > Pezizales > Morchellaceae > Verpa > Verpa conica. Next base: position 631,423 of record JAUFSD010000008.1, on the reverse strand, counting down.
CTTTAAGAACCAGGGTGTATCCTTCTTGCCGCAGTGGGAACGATTGCTTCGTTACTATGATGCTTTCATCACCAACCCGGATCCTACTCAGCGACAGTGGGCGCTTTGCATAATGGATGATGTTCTCGAGTTCTGTGGGCCAGAGGCTTGGAAATACCAAGCTCACTTCGTCCAACCCCTTATCGATGGGCTGTCAGACAATATCCCTGCCAACAGGCAGGCAGCAGCCTACGGTGTTGGTATCGCCGCGAAAAACGGTGGACCAGTATTTTCTGATTTTGTGGCTGCTACGATCCCAAAACTATTTGAGGTCACCCAGCACCCACAAGCTAGAGCAGATGACCACGTATTTGCTACTGAGAATGCGTGTGCTTCCATCGCAAAGATTTTGCACTTCAACCATAGCAAGATTCCTGATGTCCAAGGCGTAGTCCAAGCTTGGGTATCGACATTGCCGATTATAAATGATGATGAAGCAGCACCATATGCGTACTCGTTTTTGGCTGAGCTAATTGACCAGTATGATTCACCATCCAGATATCCACATAGTTTCCCTTCTGAATCTAGCATTAGTAGCTAATTGGAATTATTATAGGAAAAACCCGGCCGTAATGAACCAGGCACCACAAATTTTTGACTCGGTTCTTCAGGCTTTAGAAGCCGAGACTATTCAAGGCCAAACGGCAGAAAGAGTCGTTGGGGTTACAAAGAATTTATTCAATACTGTTGGGGCTTCAATGGCTCAAATTCTAGCCTCAATGCCGGTTGAGCGACACAATACGGCTCGCCGTTATTTTGCATAAGTTTGTGGATTCCTAGATCTTTTTATGATCTATGTGAAATATGCAAGGTAAAGGCCCGGTATACATCTTGTTTTCTTTTCGATTTGTTAGTTATTCTTCTTCCCTTCTGCTTCCTGAACCCATTTTTTCTACGAGATTTCCTGTTTTAGAGTGGGGGCTCCTTTTTTGTGTATTTCTTGAAAGGTAAAAGTGTTTGTTCGAAGCCTAAAGGAGGGGTATATCTATACCTCTTTGCATGTGCGTGTTTGGGTTGGAATTCTTATGTGGCTTCTTTTCTTTTTTTCATTAGTGAGTGGGTTCAGGGGAAAGGGACGACAGAGGTATACTACACTACGAGTTTTACTCTATCTCTAGAATTCGTCAATCTTCAGATTGGCAAGAGGTGTATCTTCAAAAAGGGATTTCTATCTTTCCTTTCCTTGCTTTTCTTTTGGTGTTTACTGGGGGCGGTACTTGGTAGGATGGCTACGGTAATCATACCTTGCTTCTCTTAACGGAGATGATGACGGTGATAATGATGGGATGGTGGGGTGATGGGGAATGGGGGATGGAGTGATAGGTTTTGATAGCTAAAATTCTCTCGATGCTGATTGGATGTGTAAAAGGCATATTGAAGAGAAATAAATATTCTTTCCTCAGAGAAAGCTCCCATGATATGGTATGATTTTGTTGCTTAGCATCATCGATGCGCACTCGCTCACTCGCCCAGCCTCAATGCCGATAGCTGCTATAATTTAGACGGTAGCGTCCCACATGCCAGGGGATGGCGAGGGTGACCTCTCCATGGAACCCCCGCATCTTATGTTTTAAAGCCTTAGACTTGCTGAACACCAAGAGTCGCCAAGGAACGGCAGATAAACTAACGATCTCCACCAGGGTTTCTTTTTCCCCCTTCGGAAAGGATACTTCTGCTTCCGAAACTTCCCACCTAGACGGGCGGAAATAGAACTCCCCTTGATAGGGTCTTATCATTGTTTTCCTTCGTACTAATTATACCGGCTGGTCAAACGCCATAAAACTAAAACACACGTAGATCATATTTTACACGTGAATTGCTTGTTATGCGGGAAGGGGGGAAGGAAAGAAGGGGACGTTGCTTATTCTTATTTCAAACCCTATCTATCCTGGGCTGAGATGTTACCTGACAGGACAACACACAAGCAAACAGTCGCATCATAGAGTGAAGATCATACCCCGTTTCGATGTACAAAGTATGTATTGCTCGATCTAAGTATCACTTTACTTGCTTTGCTTGTTCGCATCAACTCAGTCAGCTCAACGATTGAAGCCAAATCATCCACGTTTTTCTTTCTTTTATTCCCTACCAGCTATCGCGCGATATGACATGAGTTGACGTTTTTACCGTCTTGCTTTTTTTGTGCTTTTTTTTTCTTCTTCTGACAGCTCAAAAACAATGAGCAGTGAACGCGGTGTCGAGGAAGCTGTCGTTTCTTCATTGCCGCCGCGTGTAGAGGCGTACCCGACATCTACCGATACCGATACCAATACCGCAACAATGAGTACCACTACAGTTGCCACTACTACCAGAGTATTTACGCCGAGTTTCTTTTCCCCGTTAAAGCGCAAGCGTGACGTACCAGCCTTCGAGATCCCCGAGACACCATGGCGGCTTCAACCTACCCCTGCCGACGAAGAGGATGATGAGAGGTCTGAGGCTGTGGAAGTGGAGGTGGATTCTGATGATGTAAAATCTCCGGAAAGTAGTGGACAGGTCTCGCCAAGGTCAAGGAAGCTTGCGAGCCAGCTTGAGGATTTGAGTCTGGCCGCTACTAGACCGTTGTTTACGCTATTACAGCAAGGCGGCGACTTGGAGATGGACACAGCAGTTACCACGATCACAGCAGTAGAGGAGCCAGCGGCCAAGAAGCCCAAACGGAAGACAAGGGCCCCAACTACGATAGCAGTAGATGGAACGAAGAAGAAATCTGGGATGGTAAAAACCAGTGTATATGAGAACGGAGATGAATCAATGGATGAGAACGAGAATGGGAACACCGTGCCGGAATTTACTGTCAAGCAGAGGGGAAGAGGGGAATGGGAAGACGAAATTTTGCCCACAAATCCTGGGGAAGAGGAGGAGATAGGGGATAATAATAATACAAAAAGAGTCCGACTACGGTCACCACCATTATCTAAAACGAAGCATCTAGGCGTAGCCGAGGATGATGATGGGTCTGCAGTTATGTATGAGAATGAAGACTTGGATCCTGATGATCCTGAGCAGTCTGGGATTGGATATCGACCGACACCTACACAACGTTATGTCAGATCACAGAAACGGATGCAGCAGGTACGTGTCGTCTCAGATCGGTCCATTCGAAGCTCAATTCGTCGTGTGAATAGTCGACTGATATGGATCCCACCAAACAGATCAAGGAATATAAGGCACGAATATCGAAAGAAGCCCGTGAGAAGAGGAGTGAGTCACGGCGGAGGAGAAGAAGTCCTCCGGATCAATATGCGGTGGCGCCAGGTTCGGGTGCACCGAACAGTGGCTCAGATGAGGGTGGCCGGAAGAAGACTGTACAGTTCAAGATTGACCCAGTAGTCTAACTAAACATCCTCAATTATCAGCTTTGGAACGGATTTCAAGGTCTTACATTACCACCTACTTCCATCAAGACCCTCGGAATCCACCTGGTGGGTGGGTGGGGGTACTATCTCTTTTTTTTTCTCTCTTTTCCTTACTGATGAGGACTGGCTGGCGTTGTTGGAGATATCAAGGCATTTACTATTTAGTATATATGTTATCGATACGGGGAGTGGTTTCTTTTGGGGTATGGGATTGACCGGCTTTCTTATCTATCTTGTTATACTCTTTCCTGTATCCTATCCGTATTTCACACTACTAGGCATATATGGGATTATATCATTTAAGCAAATCATTATAACGCCCCCCTCCCCCCACGGGCCCAATCTCTACTTGTTATTAAAGTCCACTTTATACCTCTCTAAGGAGAAACCACGACGCCAACATAGCAATATTTACATCCAATATATATATATATGCTCCAGTCCTGTCCTTTTTACCAGACCTTATACCAAGGCTTCATAGCCGCTACCCTCGCTGCTTCCTCCAGAGAAGCCTTTTCCTCTGCTTCTCGCTTCAACCTCTCCCTCTTCTCGGCCATCTGATTCTCCCTCTCTGCCTTCCTCCTATCAATGATCTCAATGGCCCGTTGCATACCCGCTTTCTCTCGGTACCGACGGTACTGGCAGAACTCATACGCCATAAGGGAGGCACCAACAAATGTACCTGCTGCCCAATTCGTAGCTCTAGGCACAGGTGCTATATCAAGACTCGAATTAGTCAGTGGTACCCGGATCAATTTTGTAAGCACTACATACCCCCGAGAACAAACCTAAGTCCCCCAAAAGCGAACCCCGTTCCAATCCCGTACAGCAGTGAATTACGCACACATGGCTGCATATGTACATACCCGAAGTCCTCTAGTGAAATTGACTTTACAGCGTCCGTAACCGTTGCCTGGGCTGGCCGGGCGTATTCATTTGCTCCAGCTCCGGGTAACGCTGAAGGGGCTGCTTTAGATTTGGGGATTGTTGTTGCTGCTTCTCGGGAGGTTCTGGTGACTTCTTTAGTATCCTCAGTCATTTTATAAGAAGAGGTTGGAGACTGCTTTGTGAATGTCAGCTTTCTGTTGGTGGGAACGTTGGAGATCGTCATTGTTTTTTTTTGAGAGTGTGTTTGTGGGATTATATAAGCAGATGGCTTGAGGCCGAGTGATTCTAGGAGCGAATGTAGTGCAAAAATACTTAGTGATCAAAACCATAAGACTATATTTATATCCTTTCTTAGTTATTCCTATTTATAAAGGTCATAGTATATATCTCACCGATCACCCAACTTACTGTTTTAGCAAGTGATAATGTATGAGCTTTTTAGGGCTTGGTGTTGGTGGGACCATATGGTGGTAGCTTTATTTTGAGCGCATGTATCTCTACTCCTAATAATTGATCATGCTTGAAATGACCTTTGATAAACTTCTATATGCTGATTAGTATCTATTTAAGGCAAAACTACTCCTTTTCTATAATTCTAACAGCGCTAGAGACTTGTGTAATTAAACTAATAGTAGTGGAATAATGAATAATAGGGGAAATCAACATAATGAGAGCACCTCTAAAAGGCTCGAAGATATTTTTGGAACTACTAGGGGTGATGAGTCTCAGTACTAATTATTTACTGATCTCTTCTACTACAAATAGTTTCTAATCCCCATTTTCGCATCTTGTAGTTCTACGTAGATCCCAGAGCGACGACTGTAGAAACCCCTACTTAGTCATATCTTAAGATTTCCCCGAGTTAAACTATAATAACCAAGACCGATGATAACCATTGCCTACTTTGGTATACATCAAATATATAATAGAAGTGCTTCAATAACAGAATATAGTCATCCTAGTTGCTATACCCTTTTATACAATTTGTGGGATCAAACTTGGCCTAGTGGCAACTACTATGTATATCACTACTCGTACACTCCAATATAGAACAAGCAAAAACCCAAGGCCCGCTATAGAAGTTTGACCTTAATGCGTAGGGTTGATTGTACCAGAGGGCGATCATTTATCACACCCTCCAGAGCTAGGCTAAAGTGGCCAGTGTCTTGGCAAGGGGCTCGCGCTCACAACTTTAATGTTCCATAATGCTGTCAACCCTAACCCATAATATTTCTAGACGCGACTACCTGAACGGCCAGCGAGTTCGCGTTGACTTTCTAAGGTGGAAAAAACAGGGTCCGAAACAAAGAAACAAAACTCCTATTCCTTACACAGTCACTCTATTACGATACCTTCACGATCGATTGATCTATAATATCCACCTACGACCATCTCGCTCGTGCCCGCAAACACCCCCTTCATCCGTCCCCCCCACCCATGGCTTCACGACGAGGGGGCAACTACTTTCGGGGCCGTGGCGCCCGAGGTGGTAGAGGTGGTGAGTTCGGTTCCGGTATGAGATCGGGAGGCCGGTACAAGAAGACGAAGACGATTGAGGCGAAATCACTGCTAGCTACAGATGGGACATCATCGGGGGAGGAGAAGTTCGAGTATATACGACTCGCTAATGAAATCGATGAAAAGATGGGATTCCCAAGGTTTGAATCCGGGTCAAGGAAGGTCGGATGGTTGATTAATATGCACTCTGTGAGTTTGGAATTTCGGGGGTTTGGGGAGACTGGTTCGGAGGTGCTGAGGTGGGGGGGCTAATTGAGGTGTAAATGGTAGACGACGATTGAGGACGACCAGATTGTTGGTGGGAAGGCAGGAGTAGACTATTATTTTTTGGACGATTTTGGGGGTTCATTCAAGGCTACGGTCATGTACGATCCGTATTTCTTGATTGCGACGAAGGTATGAAGGTTCCGGGGGTCCATGTTTAGGTTATGAGGTTCTGACGATATACTCCGGGGGTAATAGCTCGGTTTTGAAGGAGAAGTAGAAGAATGGCTACGGCGAAAGTTCGAGGGCGTCATCAAGAAGATGTCACGGTTAACAAAAGAGGACCTACGAATGCCAAACCATCTTCTAGGCTACCGGCGAACATTCATAAGGCTAGAATTTAATAACGTATCTGAACTGCTAAATGTCCGGAAAGTCCTTATGCCTATAGCAGAGAAGAATAAAAAGAATGTCAATGCCATGGATGCCTATGCGGAGGTTGTTAGGTTTGTCCTCCTTATATCGACCTGCTACACCAGTGCTAATTGTTTAAAGCGCGAGTGCTGGTTTTGATTTCTTAGACGATGGTGCAGATCGGAAATCAACAGCAACAGTAGAGGCGAGTGAGTACATAGTCGACATTCGTGAATTCGACGTGCCATACCATGTCCGAGTAGCTATCGACTTGAGTAAGCTGCCCCACCTTTTAGGAAGGGTAACTCTGACGATACGGTAAATAGATATCCGAGTCGGTCGCTGGTACAACGTCGAGGCCAAACACGGTGTAGTTTCTCTATCACTCATTGAAGACCGTTTAAAACGTGCCGAGCCCGTGGTTATGGCCTACGACATCGAAACCACCAAACTCCCTCTCAAATTCCCCGATGCGGTAATCGACCAAATTATGATGATATCGTATATGATTGAAGGCCAAGGGTTCCTTATCACTAACCGAGAAATCGTCTCACAAGATATCGAAGACTTCGAATATACTCCTCGCCCGGAATATGAAGGTTTATTCATCATTTTTAACGAGCCTGACGAAAAAGCAGTCATCGAACGCTTCTTCGAACATATTAAAGAAGCGAAACCAACAGTTATGGTGACATACAACGGTGACTTCTTCGATTGGCCGTTCGTTGAGGCAAGAGCGAGTTTGTTGGGAATAGATATGTATACTGAGATTGGGTTCAAGAAGAATAGTGAGGATATATACCAGAGCAATTATTGCGCGCATATGGATGCGTTTTCATGGGTAAAGAGAGATTCATATTTACCGCAGGGAAGCCAAGGCCTTAAAGCAGTTACGACGGCGAAATTGGGATATGATCCAGATGAGCTAGACCCGGAGCTTATGACGAGGTTAGTTTACTTATACCCTGGATCTGTTTGTCTGGCCTAGGTCAACTGACTGTGGGCCGAAAGGTATGCGATGGAGAGACCACAGACGTTGGCCGAGTATTCGGTTTCCGATGCTGTGGCAACTTATTATCTTTACATGAAATATGTGCATCCATTTATTTTCTCATTGTGTACTATCATCCCATTAGGCCCGGATGATGTATTGAGGAAGGGGACAGGAACATTATGTGAGATGTTATTGATGGTAGGTAGTAAAATATTGAGTCATAATCTGTCACTCGCTTATTTTGGTAATAGGTACAAGCATATATCAAGGATATCGTATTGCCGAATAAGCATAAACAAACCGAAGAAGCTTTCTATGATGGGCACTTACTGGAGTCAGAGACATACGTGGGAGGTCACGTCGAGTCTATCGAGTGTGGTGTGTTTCGGTCTGATCTACCAGTGAACTTCGTGATTGATACAAAAGCTGTTGATGATGTGAGTTTTGAAATCTGGTATTAGTTTTTAGGAGGTTCAATTGTCTAATAATAATAATAGTTGATAAGGGATTTGGATGCTGCGTTGCAATTTAGTATCATTGTAGAAGAGAAAAAGAAACTAGAAGATGTCACGAATTACGAAGAGGTTGGAACTCTTACCCTTCACACTCGGGAATGCTTACACTTACTTTCCAACAGATCAAAGAACAAATAAAGACCAAGCTCATGCAGCTTAAAGAGGCCCCTATAAGAAACGAGCGACCCTCGATTTATCATCTAGACGTAGCATCGATGTACCCTAACATCATGACTACAAATCGTCTTCAGCCCGACTCCATGATCCAAGAATCTGATTGTGCTGCTTGCGATTTCAATCGTCCTGGGAAAACCTGTGATCGACGACTACCTTGGGCCTGGCGTGGTGAATATCTTCCCGCGAAGCGCGATGAATATAACATGATTAAGCGTGCGCTCGAGAACGAACTCTTCCCATCAAAATACCCAAACCAGCCACAGAGAACTTGGGATGATCTCACAAGCGAGGACCAGTCAATTGCCGTTAAAAAGCGGTTACAGGATTATTCCAAAAAGATTTATCATAAGATCCATGAGAGTAAGACGATTGAAAAGGAGGCCATTATCTGCCAGCGCGAGAACCCATTCTATGTGGATACAGTAAAGGACTTTCGTGATCGTCGTTACGATTTCAAGGGACAGCAGAAGGTCTGGAAGCGGAAAACAGACGATCTTGCGTCTTCCGGTGCAACAGCCAGCGAGATTGATGAAGCAAAGAAGATGACGATTTTGTTTGATTCCCTCCAGCTTGCACATAAGGTCATCCTCAACTCGTTCTACGGATACGTCATGAGAAAGGGGTCTCGATGGTACTCGATGGAGATGGCCGGTGTAACATGTCTCACGGGCGCGCACATCATTCAGATGGCAAAAGAACTTGTTGAAAGGATTGGGAGACCATTGGAATTAGATACAGACGGTATCTGGTGTATTCTCCCAGCCACCTTCCCAGAGAACTTTGCATTTACTCTGAAGGGTGGGAAAAAACTCCCGATTTCATATCCATGTGTCATGTTGAACCATCTCGTTCATGCGAAGTTTACGAATCATCAGTATCAGGATCTCATAGACCCCAAGGCTTTTAGATATGAGACGCATAGTGAGAATAGTATCTTTTTTGAGGTAGACGGCCCGTATAGAGCTATGATCTTACCAACGTCGAAGGAGGAGGACAAAAATCTGAAGAAGCGTTATGCTGTCTTCAACCACGACGGGAGTTTAGCAGAATTAAAGGGTTTCGAGGTTAAACGTCGTGGTGAATTGAAGCTTATCAAGATCTTTCAATCTCAGATATTTAAGTTCTTCCTAGAGGGGACAACTCTGACAGAATGTTACGAATCAGTAGCAAAGACTGCGAATAGGTGGTTAGATGTGCTACATCAACACGGCTCTACGTTAGCTGACGAGGAACTCATCGACTTGATTTGTGAGAACAGGAGTATGTCGAAGACTCTTGCAGAGTATGGCTCTCAGAAGTCAACGTCTATCACAACGGCAAAAAGACTGGCTGAGTTTTTAGGAGAACAAATGGTAAAGGATAAGGGACTCAATTGCAAATACATTATTTGTTCGAAACCTAGAGATGCACCAGTTACGGAACGGGCTATTCCGGTTGCTATTTTCTCTGCAGAGTTGTCCGTAAAGCGCCATTTCTTGAGGAAGTGGTTGAAGGAGGAACCTAACGATATGGATCCCCGAGCACTCATCGATTGGAACTACTATCTCGAACGTTTGGGGTCTGTCATCCAGAAACTGATCACCATCCCAGCCGCGCTCCAGAAAGTGCGGAACCCAGTACCGAGGGTTGTCCATCCTGACTGGCTACAGAGGAGGATTAATATCAAAGATGATAGATTCAAACAGAAGAAAATGACAGATATGTTTGTGAAGAGAACCGGTTCTATAAATGACGACACCAAAACCCAAGAGACTGCAAGCCTAGGTGACATGGAAGACTTCGGCAGTAGCGCAATAGCGAAGTCTATGGTGATTGGAACCGCTAAAAGGCTTCAGAAGCGGAAAGCTCCTGAGAGTGCAAACACAATATCAAACGATCCCTTTGCTAGCCTCCCCTCTATCATGCCATCGATAACGGAAGACTATGAGGGATGGCTACAATACCAGAAGAAGAAATGGAAGCTGCAGAAACATGCAAGGGCCAGAAGAAGGCAGCTGTTTGGTGATAGAAGCGGTCCTCAGAGCGATAGTTTAGGAACCTATTTCAGGAACAAGACAGAAACGATGCTTTCCAGCACCTGGGAGATTCTACAACTCCGAGCTACAGATATGCCGGGCGAAGTTCGAGCCTTTATCTTTGTTGATAACAGGATCATCAACTTGAAAATCAAGGTCCCGCGTCAGGTTTTTATCAATTTCAGAAGCGACGATCTTCCTCGTGTCATTGTGGAAGGATGCACAGTGGAAAGAGTCAGTCATGTTCTTCCAAATGGGCATCCATCGACCAACCTTTCCAAACTTACTGTCCCTGAAGATATATTCATCCAGGAGGCGAAAGCATTCTCTGTCATTTTCAATCATCCTAGTGTGGAAGGTGTGTACGAAACTCAGGTACCACTGGAAACCCGGGTGATGCTAGAATTGGGTAGCACTTGCACCTTTGATGAAAGCCAGAGAGGTGTTCTTGGGAAGGGTCTTGAACAGGGATTTGAGTTATCAACGCTTAAACCCAAAGTTGGCGCAATACCTTACCTCCATGATAACCCTCTAGAATACCTTTTCTTGTATCATGTAGTTGCTGGGGATCGGCAGGTCTTTGGTCTCTTTTCAACTGCGAAGGATGAAGCCTACATAATTGTTTATAATACCACCAGAGAAGCGCAAGGTCTACCGAACATGGACAAGATATATACCGAACAGTTCACTCGAAGACTGAAAGAACAAAACGGTCCTTGGCAAACTTCGATTGATTACCATGAGAAAATTCATTTCGACATATCGTATGTCAATACGAAGAAGAAATTGCAGAAAGGGCTGACCGATCTCATCAAGAAAGTTCGGTCGGAAGAATCGAAAGCAACTGCCTTAGTTATCCAATCTCCACAGAGACGGACACTGGTGGATACTGTACCTTCTTTAAGCGATTTCCCGATTTTACCACTACGTTCGGACGCCTCTGACAGTAATCTTCCACCTCTGGGTTGGCAAACGTTTGTGGCAAAAAGAATCGTTACCCATTACCTAGCTTTAGGATCATGGATCTCGCATCTCATGGAATTAGCGCGCTACGGCGACATCCCAATTTGTAACCTCGAGAAAGACGACCCTAGTTATCTAATTGACATCGCTTATGCCCGACGGTTGCAGAAGAATAATGTCGTACTTTGGTGGTCCCCTTCGCCGAAACCAGATCATGGTGGGTACGAGAAGGATGATATCGTTGGTGCTTTCGAAACAGTAGAGATGCCTGCCATCAACAACCCAGGATCGTATTCTTCAGTCTGTATCGAAATTGACGTCCGGAACCTTGCCATCAACACCATCCTTACTTCTTCTCTGATCAATGAGCTTGAAGGAAGTGATTCCGTGTCATTGAATCCGGCAGCACCAACGGATGACAACCCAAGCGATGGGACTAATGTCATATTCGCCGACAATGCATTCGCCACAGCTGGTGTCACGGTACTCAGAGAGATGGTGAAAGCATGGTGGACTGAAGCTTGTAAGGGAAACAATATGGCCGACATCATGGTTCAACACCTAGTACGATGGGTTGAGAATCCGGATTCATTCCTCTACGACCGAGCGTTGCATTACTATGTCCAAACAATGTCGAAAAAGGCACTCTTGCAACTAATGACAGATTTCCGCCGAGTCGGATCGAACGTTATTTTTGCCAGTGCGAATAAACTCCTAGTCCAGACGACAAAGGCCGATGTCGGCAACGCTTACGCTTATAGTCAATACATTTTAAAAGCTATCCGAGCGAAACCACTATTCAATTTTCTTGACCTTGAAATCAAAGAGTATTGGGATTATCTCATATGGTACGACGAGGTAAACCATGGCGGAAAGGCGTGCCAGGAGGTTGTAGAAAACATGCAACCGCTGAATACAATCATGCATTGGCAGTTTGCAAAGTTCCTACCAGAGGCCCTTCAGAGCATATTCAACGAGTGGGTAGTGGAGTTTGTGGAGATCATGCACAACCAGAAACATCCTGAGCTTTCAGGGTCCAATCCTTCAACACCGAGACCTACTCAGATCTATTTCAAGGTGTCAGAGGACGAAAATAGCGATAAGGTCGTACTAGGGAAAGAGTTCACAAAACCGTTGCGAAAGCAAATTAGCCAGCTCATTCGACGACTACAAGAGTCAATGCTACATTCAGAGCCTGATATTGATTTTGAATTTCCATCTTTACCTGGCGCATACAAACCGCTTAGGAACCCTGTACTTCAACTAGTTCGATCCCTTACAGCGGTTTTTGGCCTAGCAAAGGAAATTAACCTCGAGGCACGCGTGCTAAGGAAGGAGCTACTTGGGATGTTCGATGTCAAAGAATTCAGCAAAGAAGGAATCTTTGAGAATCCAAGCGAGTCATTAAAGTTTTCTCAAGTTGTTTGCCACAGCTGTACAATGGCCCGAGATATGGACCTCTGCAAGGACGAGGACCTGATACCAGAGTTGGTAGTGGAGGGGGCACAAACTCGGGAGAGGGCGTGGAAGTGCCTCTACTGTGGGAGTGAATTCGATAGATTGGCTTTCGAAGAGAAGATGATCGGTCAATTACAACAGATGATTACGGCATATAATGCCCAGGATCTTAAGTGTGGGAAATGTAAGCAACTTAAGGCAAATGACTTTCAAGAGCATTGCCTGTGTTCTGGGGCGTGGGTTTTAACGATGGATAGAGAGTCGTTGGTGAAGCGCTTGAATGTTTATAAGAGCGTTGCAGATTTTTATTCATTCAGGATGCTACTAGATGTAGTCGACGAGATCATCGCTGGTATTTAGAATGGTGTTAATAGGGTGTATTTAGCATCTGTGCGGAAGGATATGCGTATTGGGAGAATCGGGGAAACGGCAGATGGTAGCATGGCGTTTACGTTATATTTTTTTTCTTTCTTGCGTTTTCCTCTTTCTATTCCATCCTATTGTTATTTCAATGTCATATATAGAGAATGTTATCACAATATCAGCTGCTAGACAGATATATTCCCCTCAATAATTTGTAATCCCCGGTTGTGACTAATCCATTTTATGGGCCTTTATCCCCCAGTCGGGGACTACAATTGACTCTGTAACAAAGACATCTGAAAAATCTACGGTAAATTGGAATCCGATTTCCTCTACCCAGATCAGTAAGCGGGAACTATAATACCTGTTTTTAGACTAAGTCATTAACTCCTATAACATCGCAGTTGACATAGATCACGGTTTGACATGTATCGTTATAAGGTGCATGTTATAGAAAGAAAGGTTTTCCGAGAACTTTTGGATTCCGAGTACAGAAGTATATGCATTCATGGGATATACTCAGAACACTAAACTAGAGAGGGAATTCCCTGACTAAGAACAAGAAACAGACCCACATTGAAGACAATAGGAAATTATTCATAAAAAAGGAAACAAAGATGTACTTTCGCAACCTCACCAATGAAGGAGGATGCAAAGACAAGCGAAAGGATAGTAAAAGATATAATATGAAAACAATAAGAAAGAAAAAACGCAGATAATTGATCACCCTCTATTCCATTCCCCAACCACAAAGTTTTGCTCCAACAGTCCGTAGGAGCCGATTATCACAGCATTACAATTCCTCCCGTATTCTACCAACAGAAGCAGCAAACAAACTTAGGTTACCCTTTTGAACATAGCCGCCAACCATTTGTATAGAGAAAGAAGAAAAAAGCTCCAACCATCATATACCTAAACCACAAAAGAAATTACAAGCTTCTACGCAGAGACATACTTAGATCAAGAATTTGAACTTTGAAGTAGCGTCAGAGTTCACAGTTGCACCAGCTTCAACCTCAGTGGTACCATCATTTAGCAAATCGGGATTCTCCTCCCAATACCAGGTATCCGAATTGTTATAGTAGTTGTCAGCAGGCTGTACTAAGCCCATACTAGGGAGAATATCGACACTCTTTGTCATGCTAATAAGCATATTTTCTAGGGAAAATGTTAGTAAATGCTCGAATAGAGGGAATGAAATATGGCACTTACTAGCAACAATTGGCCCAACAACAAGAGCCAAGAAAACAACAAACATGAAGAAGTAAAGGACAGAGAAGCGTATAACTCTCTTCCTTCGGAGCTTCGACTGCTTAGATGAATAAATAGGTGGGCGGATCTGGCGGGAAGGTCGTAGCCAGAACAACATTGTTGAATGCCCCACATCAATGTATGGAATCAAAATAAAAGGAAGATGGAAGAAGAGCAACACGTGTCCGAGAATAAAATCGGCCGAGAACATCCCAAGTTCAGTAATCTTACACAACAATTCACGACCAGGTTGAGAAATAGCATGTAGTCCTATAAAAATGTTAATCAACATCCAGTGAGTGAGAGTAAATTATAACTTACCAAGTCCGTACCACTTCCCGCTCCAGAAAGCCAGATTGCTCTGGTCAGACTTGAACTCCCTAGTAAGGGCCAAGCAGATGATAAGCTTGAAGAACCATCTTTGAATTGCGACGACAACGACCATTCCCAAACAAGCCTTGGCGAAACTGAATCCCTCAAGGAACATCATAACTTCGAAGAAAGCAAAGAGCATGATGACAGCAATGGCATGAGCAATAGCAGCAAGGACAGCACCGAACTTCTTGCAACACATGCCAAAAACGGGACCCATACAACAAGCCATACCGAAAAGGGCAGCGAGAACACCAGCGTTGATAGCAACAGGAGCAAAGGCGACAACACCGACACGGATCAAAGAGCCAGTGGGTGCTGGAGTCTTGAGGCCCTCGTTATCAGGAGAGTCGGCTCGAACACCAGTTTGCGCGTTGATAAAAAGGTACGGTATAAGGGTAATAAGAACAATAATGAACGGCCCGACAAACTCATTGAAGAAGATGTTGGTAAACTTAGCGCGAGGAATATCACCAGACAACTTCTCGGAAGGGTCACCGAGTAGTTTTCGCTTATAACCAGTAATACGAGTCCTAGAAAGACGGCAGAAAGCAATCCAAGACTGATTATTGGCACGAGAGTTGCCGCGAGAGAGCCATCTGAGGTAGTCACGATAATCAATAAAGAAGTCGTCCCATGCGAGCTGATGCGGGTTAAAAAGGAAGGGCGAAATGCAGAGGGCCAAGAGAGAAATCCAGAAATAAATCAACTCGGCCCGCCACATGGTTACCGTTGCAAAAAGAAGCATGAGTAGAGATCTTGCACCAAGATAAATTGAAGGGCCAGCAAAACGAGAGTATAGGACACCAAATGGAATACGAGCGGTAGCAAAACCACGACCGGTACCGATATACCTAGCACCACCGAAGGCAAGATCTTGAAGGAGAGAATTGGCGTAGATTTGACAGACGAAGACCTCGAAAAACGGTGAGCAAGAGCTGAGTTGCTTTCCAAGCCGAGTCGCAGCGCGCCAGAAACCGCGCTCCGTAAGTTCTTGAAGAACTAGGGGGACGAAAGCGATAAAGAAAACGATGAAAATAGACAAAATACAACGATCAACCCAGTCAAGAATAGGTGCCAAGTTTCTGCAACCAGTAGGTGTCAATGCATCGGTGATCGGCTTCTTGTTGACATCGCAAAGAACGACCTGGTTGGTGAGAGCGCCGAGATTGATTATAACAAGCATGAAAAGCTGCACTGAAAGAATAATGAACAGATTGTTGATATGGAAACCAGGATGGGCGTAGAAGAACGACAAGAAACGATCAATAGGAAGCTGAGTGCCGAGATAATAGTACTCTCGAGAAAGCATTTGTTCTCCCATACCAGTTCCAATCTTGGTTGTAAAGTTAAGAACAGAGCCAAATCCCAAATCACGTCCCTTACCACACTGATAGTATTCGCAGTGCTTGATGCGTCCTCCTCGAATTAAAGCTGTCATACCAATATAAATATCCTCGTTGAGATGGAGACCTTTTTGTGCCTTTGAAACACCACCACGAGTGGTCATGAATACAGCGTTCAGGAAATCAGGATGACCATAATGTAACTTTCCACCAATCTGGGCGAGAGTACGAGCGAAGAGGGTACCAAATGTCTGTTCCTTTCCAGCAGCAATATCACCAAGGATACCAATATTCTCAGAGAAAATGTATTCACGAGCTCCGAGAATGGCAACTGGATCAAACTTGACAGGGGGGAGACCAGGGGTGTAGGGTGAAACGTTATCGACAGTCATTTCCTCGAATTCAGCAAGAACGCTACGAATCTTAAGGCATTCCTCCAAGTAGTTGTCTTGATTGGCATCAACAAGCTGAATATATTCCCCTCGGAAAAAGATGACAGCATGGTTTTGGTTATCTGACTTTCCGTCACCAAGAATTGGATTGCCAGAGAGGAGGACACGGAATTTCGGTTTTCGTAAACCATTCTCCATCACTTCACAGTGACCATCAATGACCGCGGAATAAAGACGAGGCTCTGCTCCTTCTTCAACAGGAGGCTCTTCATCAAGGTAGGCGATTTGTAAGTCGGGGTAAGCACGCAACAGAAACTCGGTATTTTCCATCTCTTCTTTTTTGAACTTCGCATAGCGCTGCATAGAGACACAGATTTTGAATTTGCGGCGAGCCATGCGTTCGAGCTCCCTCTCAAGCTTATCAGTGTTTCCACCAAACATTTGGACGACTTCGGGGTTCTCGACACGGTAAAGAAGCTTGATAGCACGGCTATAGTTCATAAAACCAGAAATTGTACGATATAAAGTCTGATGACGGAGCGAAGCCCAGATACGGGTACGAAGGGTGTATTCAGGCGCGGCAGATTTGAAACCAATGCAGTAGAACGGCAGATCATCGATTTTACTCTTGTTGCTGTCCTTTTCATTCTCTTTTCCTTCTTCGACAAAGTTGGTAGTCTCATCGGCCAGGATCTTAGTGTCTTTAACGAAGCAATCCCATTCATGGGGGTGAAGCTGCTTGAGATACTCCAAGAGGGTGACACGAGAGAAAGGATCATCTTCGCGAATAATCTCGCGGAGAGAGAACAAGATTTTCTCGCTGTAATGAGGGATCAACACAGTGAATGTTGGCATATTGTCAACGGGCAATGGCTCCGGAATAGGTGTAGACAGAGATTGAGAGAAGAAAGAGATACGACGCTCAGCCTCACTTCCGCTGGGGAAAAATTCAGTCTCAAATGAATGATCTTCCTGAGAGACAAAGAAAGTTGGCGCGCGGAGCGTACGCTTGCCCTCTTGCTCTGATGGAACCTAGTACAATTAGTTGATATACTTTAGGAGTGGGAGAGAAGGTTAGGCACCTGATGATATAAGAGCTTCTGCACATGGTCGATGGCCAACAAATGCTCACGGTACATAGAGATGACAATAGCGTTCCAAACCTGCGAAATCAAGACCTTTGGCTTGTACTTGATCTCCATGTCGGTAGTAGCCAAAACTTTAGAGTAGATACGTTTCGGAAGACGCGAGAAAATATTCCTCCAAGGTGTCCAGATAGAAACACCTAGGTAGAAAGACCGAGCGACTGAGAAAACAGCATTCCAAATGATATACCACAAGTATGTGTCCAAGAAGAAAAGGACCAAATCGGTCATGTACATCAGTGCGAGCAGGACCTGGGGCTGCCTTTTGCAGAGTATTTTGGCAGCTTCACCTGTTCCGAAAATGCTTTCACCAATGCAGTTGTCGATACTCATCACAGACAGAATACGAATAGGATCACGGAAAGACAAAGTCAAGAAGATGTAAGACTCGGCTAGTTTGCATGCAAAGATGAGAACCCAGAGCCCATATGACATCCACATGTCGTTTCCGTAGAGACGAGGATAGGAAGCGGTAAATGTCTGACTTGCGACATATTGACGGGAGTTCCCGGTAAGATAGCTCCCAAACAATGCGCCGAGTGGCATGATTGCAAAGAAGAAGTATGTGAACATCGCGATGAAGAACTGTACGATTCCGAGAATATGAGCAATTTTGCCGCCCTGGTTATTGTCGATCATAAAAACGTATACGGCGGGAGCAACGTTGATAACTAAGACTAGAATCAAGAATAAGAGACGCTTTGTCAAGTGTTGCGCACCAGCCCATTGTCGAGGAACGAAAGCCCACTCTGCCAAGGTCGCCATAATCATGAGGAGTGCAGCAAGGGTACCACCGAGTCCTACAGCGGACCAACGCGCAGCAGCAAAAGGTTGATTGTTGAGTCGTTGTTTATAATCCTTAGTATAGAGAGTAGGGGAGTTGAACGCGCTATAGAACCAAAAAGCCGAGATGTGAATAATCCAGATACGATTGAAGTTAGTAACCATGTGCCACCAGGAACGTGTCTCTTTGTAAGTCTTGAAAAAGACTTTCTTCCAGTCGACTTCCTTGAGCTTGGTATATCTCATGTTCGTTGGAACATCGACAATCCGCGACTTGTCAGTCATGATAATTCGCTCGATACCCTCAGGATACCAGAACAACTGATTACAGTCATCGTATCCGACGATTCTGTTGTGATCGAGCTCGCGGCGTACGTACTTTCCGTCAACGATTTCGTACCCTTGGTCTCGACAGTACTGGTAAAGAGGAGTGATGATCTCGTCGAGATATGTACCTTCCCTAACCTCCTCCACTCGAGCTTGACATTCGGGAGATTGTAAGTAGTCATCTGCGCACTTGAAAATGAAGCAAAGCATCTCAGGCATGAATCGGACCTGATTCGCCTCACCCCAGCATAGAAGGTATAGAGCGATTTGGCGAACACGGTCATGCTGGGACATCCTATTCATCTTGGTCTTCCACCTATACTCAGCAGCTTCTAAACTATTGTCACCATCCATCTGAGCTAGAGTTTGCTCTTCAGTCGCCTCGCCTCCTTTTGACTTCTTCGCAGCGACCCTAGCTTTTCGTGTCCTACGGTTGGTCTTCCCAAGTTTCATATTGGCAAAACCAACAGCTTCGTCAAGATCCAACTGAGCAGCGAAATACCATTTCCGGTAATTGGCATTATCACCACCGATGTAATCCGCATGCAAGGATAATAGTGCTTGATTGGGTGTCATACGAGAAGCCCTAGAGTCGAGAAGGACCATCAAGTGATCATACATATTTCGCATGCTGTCTCGCTGAAATCCGAATTTCTTCGCAAGATCTAGGAAAATCTCCTCGATCTCCTCTTTAGAGAGGGGAATTTGGTTCTCGGAAGTCCAAGCTGGATATGGCTCTTTTGATCGCGCAGCAGCGGGGGCGTTGCTGTAATCCATTCCATACACGGGTGTAGAAGCACCAGACGAGCGGTTCCCTCCATAAGATACCTGGGATGATGGTGGACGATACCCTCGACGGCCTTCTTGACCACCTTCGTAACGCTCATCCCCACGACCGTAATAGTCCATTTCCGCAGCTCTAGCCATATCAGACCGCATAGTGAAGTCGCTGAAAGTTTCTGAGTCGTCTTCTGAGTCATGGCCCCTGCGTTGCTTCCCTTTGCCTTGCGGGTATTGGGGCTGCTGGCCAGCAGCAGGAGCATTTTGATCTACACAAAGTTAGTAAACCCATTTAGAAGATTCGTTTGAATCTCAAAGCTACCGTAGTATTGGTCACCATAGTATTCATCATCATAACCTAGTTCCATTAGTACCTGAGCTTCAGATTGTGAACCATTGGGGAAAACATACCTCCTCCTCGGCCATCATTATAATAGCCATCGTCTGCTCCATACGCGCCGTGCTGTCCGGCATTGTAGTACTCCCTAAAATTTATTAGAACATAGCTGCTAGAAAGCTGTTCAAGAAAGCTTACCCCTCATCGTAGTAGCCGTCTCCTTGCTGATGCTGGTCATAGTGTTGGCCTTCTTGTTGGCCATGCCCGTAGTCGTCCTGGTAGTATGAGTCGGTTTGTTGACCATACTGCTGGTCATCATACGGCTGCTGGGGCCGCGCCATGGTGAGAGCTTGCCTCTATAAAAGAAGCCTTTCAAATTGTCAGCATTAAGCTTCAAAATAGCACATCCTATATGTGCTTGAATAAATCTCCAGATTAAAGGATGCTAACTCACCCTATGCTATGTGGAAGTGATAATTAAGTTTGTGGAAAGCTAGTATTATAAAACTTCAATTAGCAAATGCACTGATGACGTCTGTTTGTTGTTCCTGACTTTGTTTACCTCTAGTATTGCAACCAACTGTTCTCAAAAAGGGGCTCCAAAAAACGACCACAAATGAATGACAATTGACAACTGAAAGAGATAATCGATAGAAGATCAGCAACAGTTGTTGATGAGAGACTCAGAGTAGTATGGAGGAGGTTGAACTGATAAAGGGATGGAGGGGCATAGGGAGATATTAAGTTTCGATGGAGGGGGCACACAAGAGGGCTGCTTACAGGCTGGAGGCTCCGGTCAGAAGAAGGCTGGCACCTTGATTAACACACAGTACCGCACTATTATTATTATATTGACTCTCTTTCTTTGGAGCGAGCGGAATGGATCGAATAAGGATGTAAGATATCCTTCACCAGCGGAAGAATGAGGCAGAGCGAGTGTCGTAGGTAAGGGGGAGATGAGGGAGTGCAAGAGAGTGAGGGAGGGAGAGGGATGGAGCAGAAGAAAAGAGGAAGGGAATAAAGAGCTTGGAATTGAAGGAAAGGGGAAGAGAAAAAAACTAGAAATCCATTAAAGGAGAAGCAGCAGGAGAAACAGTAGGCAATCAATCAATGTGCACAACACGGACAAGGAAGAGCCGTACGCATGTGTGTGTGGCCAATACAGATTCCTGCCGAAAGAGATAAAAGCCACCCGGAGGGTCTCGTCACAGGCGGCACCCCCCATGTCCTTCATTGACTATCCACGATAACCAGCCTTCCCGCTTCGAGTATCAGCGGCAGCTCCCAGAAAACTCATACGCGGGCTCTGGGCTCCTTGTTTTCCAGGATATGGCTCAAGTTTCAAAATGCCTCTTCTTGGGCTTCCCGATCTGTTCAGGCCCCCGGCGCTTCCATTTCCCGAAAGATGGACTTCCAGGGGAAAACCCCCGACTGATTGGAAGCATCTCGCATCAGCAGGGATACTCTCATGTTTCAAGAATAGACTTGGATTGGTGGTATCTATGCCATTTGGCATTTATTGCGGATGGTGTGGCAGGGTTGCCAGGTCTTCGCTCCCTCAGACCTCCAGATCCCGCGCACGATCATCATCTTGGTGGCAACAAGGTCCACCGCAGCAATATCAACAAACAATGATTACTTTTGATTTGATCTGATCATGTACGGAGAGAAAAACGACCTGAAGATGTGCAGTTTTGAGGGGCAACAAACAACCTGTGTAGACATGTTTATTTTTCTTTGCCACAACAGCAACTGTGGGGAAGTCTTGCTGCGTTGTAACTTGTAAAGTCCAGACAGCCAGTAAGACTATTTCTATAAATATCATAAACCAAGAATCAAGAAAATGCCCCACGTCATCTGGGCACGGGAAAGAGCGATGGATGGACCTGCATCAAATCCTGCGAGGGAATGATTGGGAGAGACAACAACACAGCTTCACTAAAAACGATTATGGCCCCGTAGGTACAAGCGAGTAAGCCCTTCTAGTAGGAGGAGGCCCCGAGTATCCAGATGCAACACGGAGTGTAGTAAACTATAACAAACTGTTCCTACATACTTATCGGCCCAAATCTATGTGATTCAGTATTTACGGATTGGTCGGTGTATTTCAAAAAAAAACAAAAAAACACCCAAAGATAAGAGAATGTAAAGTCTGTGAATGTATCATGGGTCCATGTTTCACTCACAAACGGTTCTGGGTCCCACTCATTAGGTCCGATGCGCCTGTGCGTGTTTATTAAATATATGTAACTAAAGGAGCCGGCGGTTTCAATAGGAGGACAGGCGATGGAAACGACAGCGATCCTCCTGGAAGAGCCGGCCCACTATGCAGAAGAGGCAATTACATGTACTTTACTCCTGTACATACCCTAAACTGTCCTGGGAACTCTAATGGACTCGAAATCTCTCTATGGCTAGCGTGAATTAGTATTTGAAGTTTGGAAACTGGTAGACTTACGCGTACACAGTTCGGCATCTTTATCCAGAGCCATTCAAAGGGTGCTGCCTCCCGCCAAGTCATGTCATTCTTCCCTCATCTTTCTTCTCTACATTCTTTTCCTGTGTGTGTGTGTTCCTACATCTTCTCGACAGTCTTTCCCTTTTTTTTTTCAAAATCACGACTACTTTTTACACCTTTCTCACTCATTATCACTCGCTTACTTATTCGCGCTTATTGTGCCGCTGCTGTGTACCTGCGTTCGGGCTTTTTTGTGTCTTGGTCTTTCTGCTTTCTGTCCCGCAACTCTGCCGTTTTTCTCTGTTCGTGATCTTGGCCGCCTGTCATACCCCTTCTTGGCCGTCTCGCCTTAAGCCCCAGCACCTATTGCATCAGCCCTCAGATATTCTTGGCTTGCGATAAGCAGTAATAACTATCGATCATTTGTAATATTGCTGTTATCTAGAGTTGAAGATGAGAAGCCCATCATTCGCTTCATTGGCTGTGGCCGCCAGTACTCTGATTTCGGCTGTTTCTGCTGCCGATTTAGACCCCATTGTCATTAAGGGAAGCAGTAAGTCCTCTATTGCCCTCTCGGTTAGCCCTATCAAGAGTACTAGCTAATGTTCTGCTTTTTTATTATCTTTGTAGAATTTTTCTTCAAAAGCAATGGCACTCAATTGTAAGTTACTCTTGCACTATATCTGAAGTAGTATTTATATTACAGTAGAATCAGTCTTGCTAATTCTGCTTTAGTTACATGAAGGGTGTCGCCTATCAAGCCTCTGTCACAAACTCTAGTTCAACTGACACTTTTGTGGACCCATTGGCGGATGCAGATGGCTGCAAGAGAGATATTCCCATGCTTCAGGAGCTTGGTACCAACGTTATTCGTGTTTACGCCATCGACACAACCGCCGATCACACAGAATGCATGCAATTGCTCAACGATGCTGGCATCTATGTTGTGAGTGATTTGAGCGAGCCTAGTCTCTCCATCAATCGTGATTCTCCAGTCTGGGACGACACGCTTTACACGCGTTATACCTCGGTTATCGATGCTCTAGCGAACCATACAAATGTTCTTGGCTTTTTTGCTGGTAACGAGGTTTCGAATAATGCTAGCAATACCAATGCTTCTCCTTTTGTCAAGGCGGCCGTGCGCGATATGAAAGAGTACATCAGTGTTTCTGGTTACCGTGCAATTCCTGTTGGGTATGCAACCAACGATGACGCCGGTATTCGTACCCAATTGGCAGATTACTTCAATTGTGGAGATTCTAGTGACAGCGTAGATTTCTGGGGTTACAACATTTACTCTTGGTGCGGTAAGAGTTCATACACAGAGTCTGGTTATGATGTTCGCACAGAGGAGTTTGAGGACTACAATGTTCCTTCATTCTTTGCTGAGTATGGCTGTAATGTATATAAACTATTAGATCACTCAAAGTTATATATTTGTGGTGCTAACAAGCTCATAGGAGGTTCAACCACGTCCTTTCACGGAAGTTGAAGCCATCTATGGCAAAAACATGTCATCTGTTTGGTCAGGTGGTATCGTGTATATGTACTTTCAAGAGACGAACGACTTTGGTAGGATCTGCCTAACTTATCTAGTATACTCCGTATGTACTAACACAACTACAGGTCTTGTCGAAATTGAGTCCAACGGTGATGTCAAGACTTTGACTGATTTCACAAATCTCAAGACTGAAATTGCAAAGGTTACCCCCACTGGTGTCGAAATGGCGTCTTATACCCCAACAAATACTGCTGCTCGCTCGTGCCCTACAAGTGATGCCGACTGGTCTGCTGCCACCGCCCTACCCCCTACCCCCAACAAGCAACTATGTACTTGTATGGTATCCGCTTTGACCTGTGTTGCTGCTTCTTCGGTTAAAGACACAGACGCTGCAGAGCTCTTTAGCTACATTTGTGGCGATGCTGGTGTCGACTGCTCTGGCATTATTGCCAACGGTACTACTGGTTCATATGGGGCATACTCTATGTGTAGTCCCCTTGAGCGCTTGGCATGGGCTATGAATGCGTACTATGAAGATAACAAGTCTAGTTCCTCCGACGCCTGTGATTTCAGTGGAAGTGGAACTACTCAGACTGCCGCTACCGCTACAAGCTGCTCGACTCTTCTCTCTGAGGCTGGTGGAACCGCTGGAACTGGAACTGTCACTTCTTTCCCTTCTTCAACTGCCTCTAAATCAGCATCATCATCATCCGATGCTAATGCTGCAGGTGCTCTTTCTGCCCCATCTGTTTCTTTTGGTGCTATCAAGATTGGTGCCTCAATTTTTATGGCCATGCTTGGAGGTGTCGCTTTGGTTCTTGTTTAATGTATCACAATAAAGGTGAATTACTGCAATATCCAGGATAGTGTCATTTTACTATACTTGATAGATGTCTGTAATATCGATATGTACAAAATTCGGGGTGGAATTTTTATCAGATGTGGACCGGAAGGTCATGTTGAAAGTTTTTATTTGGGCTGGGATTTTTTATTGTTTCTTTACGCTCTATTCATTTCTTGTTAATTAATTCATTCCTGTAGCTGAAAACAGACATTTTCCATAAAAGTCCTCCCTAAAGTAGTATTAAGATGGGTATACCATGTGCCTAGCACCAGGATCATTGGGTCCCCGGACTTGATCCAGGTTGTTCGTTTGACTGGGTACTCGCCGATTTCCTGGATTCACCAGATATACTGCATGCTCCGAGACAATGTCGACACTGGATGTCTTTGGAAGTCTATGTGGATTTCTAGAAGCCTAGGTGCTATGTAGAAGCTAGTGTACATACTTGTAGTTGTCAAGCGTTTCCAGAACAGGGTGACTGGGAACGCCATGTCGCCCACTGAGATCCATCAAGTGCACAAGGCTTGAGGCAGCAATAGGTTGAATTTTAAGGAACTGAGGACTAAAGAAAGATAATCCTTAGTTTTAACCAATAATAAAACCACATAAGCTCACAATGTGAGCTTGTGAGATAGGCATGGCGCTCTCCCCATTACCATATTCCGGAAACACTTGACGACAACGAGTACAATGAAGTGCACTTTTAGATGAGGTACGCTTCTGAGAGGAAAGTGCACTTATTCTAGTGAGATATCATGAAGATTGCCCCCGCCAACAGTTGTGCCTTTAATCTTACTACTAGCGTACACAGCCTCAAGGCGCTCTAATATCTCGTATCCAATTATTAAGAGGGAGGATTGTTTCCTCAGCCTTACGTGTTTGCACTTCGCTGCGTATCCGAGGCTAAGGAGATCATTCTCAGGTGGTTCTCGGAATGAAAAAGATACTGCGCCGCCAGTGCTGCGGTACATATCAGCGTTCTGACCTACCCGGTTGACTGGGAGAGAGGGGTCTGGGCATAAGAACGTTTGATTTGTTAATTATCCGGTGCTTACGGAATCGGAATTTTATTGTATGGGGGCCGCGCGTTGTTTAGCGGCGTGAACTTGCACCGCCTCTCACTGCCTTGATATGTTTCCATTCTTTCATTCCATCGCTTATTTCGTTTCTTTCATGACTTTCCCTAACGGAAGGTTATAAATATTATTACCAATATAATACGAAGTGGGTATTTGTAAGATTCAACTATAACTGTATAAAGCTGGGGGGGAAAATAAGTAGCTACATGTAGGCGACCTATGCTTGGTATTTGTGCTGCATATTCCTTTTACATTTTTTGCCTGGGTCATGACTTGGGCTCTGTTGGGTCTATGTTGTCGTGATCCACCAGAGCGCATGTGAGTGGGATGAATGTCTAACTAAGGCCAACTTAGCGCGCGACTGTTCTTCTTCTGGAATATTAGCAGATCGGGGAGCGGCTCCTCCGGCCGAAATGAACTCTCTTACCTATCATATACGGACCTTGGGGTTCTCAGCGTACAAGGAACGGGATGATGCATCTCGTCTGGCCTCTGTTTTGGACGAAAATTCATGAGGCACGGATGATACGTATGCTAGCGCTCAGACTCACATACTGTGTATCGATTCTACAAGCTTTGCTGTCGTAGGTTTCACATGTTGTCCAGACGTGGCATGTCTTGCTTTCACTGAGGTGTTGATAAAGAAGTGGAGCACTAAGCAATTGCATGTACTAGTTATACTAGTAGAATATTTGTAGCTATCGTGATCTTCGTGCAATCGGGATCTATTTGTGATAGCAGACACTCGATTAGAGTGGCTCGGCAGACTGTTCCAGTAGCGTGGGAGGCTCCGGGGCTCCAGAACCACCCACGGGAGGTTCATATGATCCCTTGCAAGTTCAGGAACAATTTATCCCTGCTGTCTTGTTGCCGCAGCAACGGATTACGTGTAGAGTCCTTGTTGATATCGTATCGTATGGACACCTGTAACACGTATCAGAAGATTCGTAGCCCAGCTTGCGAACCAAAAACACCTAATATCGGGTAGTAACTACTCCTTGTACACTACGATGGCTTACTCTAGCGATAGTGACTTTATAGACGAGCTCTCTGCTGTTCAATTACTCCACGAGCAGAGGCTAGCGGAGGGGAGGAAGGGGGGTGGAACAGCAGCAGAACTTCCCCCACCATCTCTGTTTGATCCAGCTACTCCTCCTAAGCCAAAAACTGTGCCGAAGCCAAAATCCCAGTTGACGAAAGTGGAGCCAAAGTCGGAACCGGGGGCTATAGGAAATTACAAGGCAGCAGAGACACCAAGGAACACCTCATCTCGAATACTAAAAGGATTGGAAGCGGGGAATGTCACTACAGCTAAAAAGCAAATTGAGAAAATCACAACTCAAGAGATTTCCAAGGAGGTCATAATAGGGAAAAAAGTTAAGGGGAGCCATGTAGCGTATTCAGAAGTCATCTCTTCTAATGTAGTGGGGTCAGAGAATTCGGGTTTGCATATTTTCCCTTTGTTGAGTTTCTTTGTATATACCAAAATAGCTAATTTCATGTTTCTTGAAATCTCAAGATTACGTTTCTGCCGTCGAGGATATAATGGAAAAAACAGAGCCTATCTCAAGAAGGAGGCGGTTGATTCAGAAGAAGTATCTACCGATTAGTGATGAAGATGAGGACGAGGATGTAACGCAAAAAACAGAGCCTATCCCAAGGAGAAGACGGCTGATTCAGAAGAAGTATCTACCGAGTAGTGATGAGGATGAGGATGAGGATGAGGATGAGAAGAGGAAAAAACCGGAAGTCCTGAGGAAGCTCCGGCGGGGATTTGTCGACCTTGCAGGTTCAGATTTGGAGGAACCTTCCCCAAAATCTCGGACAGAGCCAACTATCTCCGAAGAAGAGGTTGATGATGTATTCGTCCTTAAGTAGTGAGTTCTTGATAGCTTCAGAAAAAATCAAAAAAATCAACCAACAGCATCTAATTATATTGCAGCTCACCACCCCGTTCTTCAAAACCTCGTAAGGTAATAATACCGGAAATACCAGCAAAAGAGCCAGCAGGACCCAAATTAAGCTCTCCCGCAAAAAAGGCACCTAAACTACCACCCTCCAAACACCGCAAAAGCAGTGATGCATTCTGGGACCAAGGCATCACGAATGCTTGGATTGATGATAATACAACTCATAAAGCAGCTACTGATGGTCTTTGGGACCGAGGAACTACTGAAGGCGAAGAAGATGATGGCATACTCGAGGTGGAAGAAGTTGACTCGGAGGAGGAAGGAAAGCGGCCGACTAAACATACTAAGCCAAAGCGACCTAAAGAGAAGATAGAGACGAAAAGGGCTTTTAATGGTCAAAAGGAGCAGCTTGCAGAGGAATTTTTCAAGACTATAGATGATAAGATAGGAAACGGCGAGGTGTCGAGAAAAGCTGCGGCTACTGGCGGTGTGAAGATAATTTGGAGCAATAAATTACGAACTACGGCAGGGACAGCAAAATGGAAGGCTGAGAGGCTTCAAAATGTTTCTGCACAAGCTGCATTAGAGCATCCGATGTCGATTGAAAGAGTAAAACATTATGCAACTATTGAGCTGGCTGAGAAAGTTGTTGATAGTCGAGGTTTGTTGAAAAGCCTAATCTAGATACCTTCGCTCT
Source organism: Verpa conica (assembly GCA_033030425.1). Classification (NCBI taxonomy): domain Eukaryota; kingdom Fungi; phylum Ascomycota; class Pezizomycetes; order Pezizales; family Morchellaceae; genus Verpa; species Verpa conica. The sequence continues at coordinate 603,294 of JAUFSD010000008.1, read as the reverse complement.
GTAGTTGACGTTTAGATTATAGAAAAACTCTATAACACAATGTGCCACGAATACTGTCACCTAGCAAACTATATGATTAGCTATGTTCGGAAACCCGCTCATGGCGCCGAGTTCAAACGCTGGGCTGCTAAATGTAGCCACGAATTTGCACACCTTGGTGTTTTCGTTACGACAAAACATAGTTACGAGATCGATGCTAAATTCAAATGGACATGTCAAACTATGGAGTGTGGACAGATCTATAAGCGTCATTCAAAATCTATCGATACAACACGTTCCAGATGTGGAGTGTGTAAGACTGGGGTACTATTGCAGACACATCCACCACTAAAAGAGAGGCCAATCACGGGGTATCAGGCTTTTATGAAAGAGAACTTTGCGAGGATCAAGGCACAGAACCCTGGTATACCGCAGAAGGATGTTATGAAGATTGTGGCACAGTCTTATAGGGAGACAAAAGTAACGAAACTGGGGGAGGCAGAGAAGGATTTTGTAGAGACTGGGAAGAAAGAGGGGGATTTAGAGGCTTTGTTGGGTGGACTCAAGGTTTAGTTGGGTATGAGATGATGGTTGATTATTAAATAAGTGGTGTATAGTTTGTGTAAGATTAATAGGAAGTCTAAACCAAGTTCGCCTGGGGCAGACTTCGATTATTAAGCTTGGAATTGTGTATAATAATAACGAGTGATTTGTTGCGATGAGATACGTTTGATATTAATATATTTCATCTAGTTTGATACAACTTAGAATTTCACCAAAGCTCAGGATATTCATATCTTCTAATTAGTAAGGTTATAGTGTTTAGTGCGAGGGGTGAAGAATATATCCTGATATTAGAGAACCCCAGAGAGGAACGACTTTAGTTGAATACTCGGAGCAACTAAGATTCGTCATGACGCAACCCTAAGACAGCTAAGATAACCGTAAAGACAATAAATTCTCTTGTTAGGCTACATAGCGACTGTATTATTGTTTAGTTCGCTGTTATTTTTTCTGTTCTAGTAGTTACTGCCGTGTCGCCGTTTAGGGGGTCCCGCGACCGCGATCTCACTCCGAGTGTTTAATAAACGCTTGAGTACCAAGCAATATAAAAATAATGGAGGTAAAGAGTACACTTGAATTTTGCCAAGACTGTCGCGCTGGCCCCTACCTGGGTCCTCCTCCCACGGTCCGGGTCTCTGAAAATGAGAAATTCGCTGACTGCGACTGGTTATCGCCTCGGCGCCCTCTTTGGGGCAAGGGCTTTCAGCTCTATTTACTTTTCTGGCTTTTTGGCCATGTATATTGGGTGCAATGCTATTATATGCTCTGGGGGGGGATGTGTTGTTGGTGACAGACCATAGTCACTACAATGGTGTTGAGTTACTCAAGGGGACGCTTTTTTTGTTTTTCTTTTGTTTTTCTTTTGTTTGATGGGGATGGGTGTTTTCAGGCCATAGTTTATAACTGCATGCCACATTTTGTACCCAGAAATCAATAATGATTTGACTTAAAAAAAAAAAAAAGAGTATACTTGAGTGGCTAGGGGTATAATAGCATAATAACCTTACTAAAGAGTGAGTATGAATGGGCTAGATTTCATGTAACTAATGGAATAAATAAAGGGGAAGACAAGCCTTATCCCACATAACCGAGTGATATTTTATGAATATGGTTTTTGCAGGTCCAGTTTCATGTTCTCTGTAAGAAACTGTTATTTATATTGGTAAAATTTACTTATAAAATGGTAGAAGCAGAATTATGGTGAGTGATTGGGACTGAACAGATAGTCTGATTTAAGCCATGTAATAAGTTAGGTCTTATTTATGCTCCGCTGCCTAATTCTACTTGGTTCTCTAGAAAATTATCAAAGCTAGTAAATGGTAATTCCAACATAGGAAAGCGTCCTGTTGTCTCGTGTAGTAAAAAATTATCTATGGCTTGAAGGGAACACCCAAGCCACCCGTTGTCTTTGGAATCGATCATCTAATATCCGTAGCACTGTGTTCTTTCTGTATTAAGAAGCACCTCACCTCACTCGAGGAGTAAAAAAAAACAAGCATAGGACCTTGAGACCCTATACCCACCCTAGGCTCGACCCCGGGTTTGAACCGGGGACCTCTCGCATATTAACTCAGAGTGTGACCCTAAGCGAGAATCATACCACTAGACCAGCCGAGCTTGTGGTTCCTGTTTTAAGATCATAATTTATAGGTTGTTATTTGAGGATTATAGCTACTGGCTCAGCTATAATGGTAGCGATACCTAGCAAATAAGTTAGTTGGCAAAGAGTTTAAGGTAAAGAAAGATCTATGAATCATTAGCAAGAACAAAGTGACAGATGCCTCTAGCTATGTAGTAAAATACTACTTCTTAAGCTATTGCATTTTAAATCGTATATGAGACAAGTGTTCCATTAAAAGTGCAACAAGACGGGAAAAGCGCCTACACTACTAGGTAGTGAAGAAACAAATAAAAAACCCTCTAAACCCCCTAAGCATGACTCCAAAAAATAGGAAAGCAAAAAAGTAGACCCAAATAGAATGCTACAGATAAGATATTGAAGCAGAAGGATCTCTTTTTTCCAAATCCTACACGCCCCCTAGTACCCGAACGAAGAGTGAAATAAACTGCCCAGGAAAGAGATACCCAAAAATAAAAAATAAAAAAAACCTGGTGTATACTGTAGTTCAAAACAGTAAAGTAGATATCACAAACAAAATGGTGGAAAGGTACCGCAGCATGCGGAAATATTAGAGAATTCCAAGTTCAAAGTAGGTACACCATTAGAAAAGGGTGGGTCGAGGGGAGACGACCAAAACAGAAAAATATAAACCTAAATTCTCATGAATCATCATTGCTCTTTTCGTCCCCACCTCCATCATCCCCAATTACAACTGTGCTCTCATTATCCTCTTTCGGTAGGGGCTCTTCTTTCGTTACAGCCACCTCTTGCTCCACCTTCCCCGCCCCTCTCTCTTCATCCTCATCTGACGCTGCCCAAAATTCCCTCTCAAACTCGGCCGCGAAACTGTCATCGTCATCGTCATCGTCATGATCTTCATCACCAACGTCTTCATTCTCATCCGCATTAGCACCTTCCTGTGTAATATTCGATGTCCCCGGCAGCTCATCTATTACAGCAGCCTCTAATGAGCGGTCGCTTAGAGTCCTCTGTCTTTTGTTTCTTGATTTATCTGTAGCCTCATCCATAACACTGTCGTTATGGATGCTCTGTGAATCTCCCGGTGTTGAACTCCTGGACCTTTTTACACGCTTCTGGCTTGATGTAGACTTAATAGTCGATGCGGAGACCATGCTTTCATTTTCACTCTCGTCATCGCCATCGTCGTCAGAACCAATCCACTCTTTAAACTCTTCATCGACGTCCATCCAGCCTACATTTGCCATATCCGGCGCGTTAAGCTCATCTGCAGGATTGCTAGAAATATCTTCGTCCATATCTGAATCATCGTCCTCTGAGGACAAGAGTGGAGCGTCAGGATGATCATCTTCAAAGCCGTTTAGAGACTCCATGTGACGATCTTCAGGATGTATAGTGATCAGGTAGGGTTCTTCATCTTCTTTTCGCCAGTTTGAAATCGAGTCCCAGAGCCATTGTGGTGAGACAATCTTGATTTTTGGGTGCCTTACTGCAGCTTGTCTTACCTTTGCAGTACGGCTCTTTGGGTAGGTTAGCAAATGCACAAAGAGGGTATATATTATTACTGTGTAACAAAAAAAATATCACTTACTCTCGCAGCTACTAGATGCGTTACTTTCCCATTTATGGCCTCAGCAACTGTGGCACCGAAGCTCTTAGCCCAAAGGGTAATATCATAGCTAGAAATGAGCGGTTAGCTAGACCTAGTGAGGTTTCAAAGGTTATGGTACTGGTTTTTCTCACCTCTGGACATTTGCACCTAATGGTATAACTCCAGAAAAGACTAATGTCACATCGCCCAAAGCTGCTCGTTTCATAACGGGCATGATATCTTTGATATCTGGAACAGCCTTTAAGTCTAACTGTGCTGCCATAGATTTCTGTATTTTATCAAGCTCATCATAAAACGCCTTATGTACCTCTGTAAGATGCCGCTCTAATATGTATAGCTCTCTATCATGGTCCTGTAAAACGCTATGTTTCTGCCTCCCAGTTTCACTTGGTGTCTCATCTCCGTTCTCTGTGTGTGCACTCTCCACGATGATGCTTTCGGCCATCTTCTCATCCTTTTTATCCTGTTCCTCCTGCTTTCGAGTCAATGGCCTGTCGTGTTTTTGAGCACTGATCGCCTTGTCTAGATCTTCGGTTTGAACAGTGAGAAGATTTTGATCATCACCTGCCCCCATATTCACAAGTTGCTCTATCGTCGAGGATTTGTTCGCAGCACCAACAAGAACATCACTCTTAGAGCCCTCAGCCCCACCCTCCTCTTGGATGGGTGTGTTTTCCAAGTCGGCAAGGGCAGGGGTAGCCTCAATGGATGGTGTTGAAGTAGTAGGGAACTCTTGCCGCTTCGGCAAAAAACTAGAATTGATGTCCCCTATGCCAACAAAGAAGTCGTAAGGTCGTACTTTTACTAGGTTGTCGCTCCACTTCCACACATCACCTCTGTCATCGATAATGACCACCATCTTTGTATCCACTGGAAATAACCGTTGAAGGCTTTTCTGTGTCATACTACCGCTCTCGTCTCTGCTTAGTACCCTCTCCCCGAATATTGTTCCATCTGGATCTACAATCTTCTTGACCGAAAGTGCGTACGCCCGAGTCCCCATAGTGTATATGTGCAATTCGTAAAGTTTCGAAATAGCCTTCAGAAATCCCTTCAGCCCCGGACGCATCTTAACGTAGTACCATGTCCCCCGCCCACCGACTATATCTTCATCAAGCTTAAATGCCTCGACATCTTTGACTGATTGGTGGTTGATGCAATACGGGTCGTTTTTCCATTCCCCAACGGTAGGGTCGACGCATGCATGGATAATCGTTTGATCTAAATCTACCACCAGTGATAGTTTTTTGGATTGCAGGAGCCTTTTTTTTGCATCTTCTTCTAGTCGCGAAGCCTCCTAGCAGCACAACAGTGGGTCAGTAATAACCCAAAAGGAAACTGTTACCTGAGTCTATGCGGCCTGAAAGGAGGGGAGAATAGTACATCCTGGCTTACTGTAAGTCCGGTGCTGTCATAAGCTAGTTGGATCGTCGCACGGTCTTTGTTTGAGAAAGAGGTATAATCCTGCCTTCAAACCCCCCTCCCCGCGAAAATAAACCGCCCCAAGTATTAGCTTGCGGACCATTCCACCACTAGGTTCACCAGGAAGACCTTACTCCGTCATATCATCTCCACACATTGAGCAGAGACCAGCAAACTGTACGGCATGGGTGCACGACTCCGAAATCTCCAAGATGTCGACACTGTACATATCGTTAGTACATACCAAGACATTTATCCAGCCAACTAGAAGGAAATTTAGAAGAGAAAACATACTTGCAATCCTTGATGACAGTGCCGACCTCAACAAACCACTTTTCTAGCGTTCCCTTGACAGGCGCGTCGTACTGAGATGAAAACTCCTTCTCGACCTGAACCTCCTCTCCAAATTCCGGATACTCAGTCACGATGGTCTTGTACTTGTAGATTAGCAGCGGTGACAGCCGTGGGACATCATCTTTGGGCTGCTTGAGGAGCGTGGTGATGGTGATGGGGTAGCGCACTGAGCGGGGCAGTTGGATAATCATGCCCAACCGTTGTTGCTTAGTATTTAGTATTTGCAGCAGGGGTGGTGGTGGTAGTGACGGTATTCTGGTGATGAAGGTGGGTGGGTGAGTTGGTGAAGTTGGTCAAAAGGAAGAGCGAGAGGAGGATGGGGGACTGTTGTGGGTTTAAATAGTGGGAGGGATGGCTGGGAACGGTCGTTAGATTTAAGCTTTGTAGCTGGTAGTTGACGGGCCTGACGAGCCTTTCTCACGCGACAAGTCCGACTTCTTGGGCAGACGAGACGTTGTGGAATTGATGGACAGTTGTGGGCCAGAATGAGCAAGAGCTGCGCGTGCAACCAGTACAAATGTATGTACACCACACCGCGTACGATACAGGCTCTATGAGCACAGGCAGAAAAGTCACGGGCTATTGAATTTGCTCTGCAGTGACTGCGAGCTGATTGGTCGCCGGCAGCAGGGAATAATGGTGACGCGAGGCAAGAAAAGGAATGAACTATTCGTCAGGGCTAGGGTTAGAACTTTGCAGCGCTGGCGGCTCTCCGCGCAAGGTCCTTTCAGCGAGGAAAGAGAAAGAAAAAGAAATTAACGAAAAGAAGGTTGGCCCAGGCTTTGCCTGGGATAACGCGGCTCTGCTTCTGTTGGTGGGCGTGTGTAGAGGTGTGGAGGATGCGGGGGAAATGTGAAACAGTTGATCTTTTTATTTCCTGTTTTCCCTGTTCTGCATTTCTCTCTGATATTTGGTGCTCTTCAATACCGCTGATGGGCAACATGGCATCTTTATATACGCATAGGAGCTCAGTAGAAGTGTTGCACAATGAACGTGTGGAACCCAAAAGCGCGAGGATTAGTTGTTTGTCTCTATCTGTCCAATAGTTTTTGGCCGTCATGACCCCCCACTCCTACCACTCTTTTTTGGCTCCCATAGGGCCTTGTTTCATCGATCAATAAAATAGCACTTCTAGATCATCATTTTCTGGCTACGATCGGTGTATGCGTTGCTATAGTCTATTCGACCTTCGTTCTACAAACAGCAGCTAGGCTACCGCTGCTGGTGCGAGCCTGTCAATTTTCAAAAAGCACCAGTAATCACTCGGGAATTTACCTATGTCTCTATTTTGTATTTCGTGACGTATAAAACTGCACAATTATTTCCTAACCTACATATAACAATTTTCCGCCACCAACCTATTCCAAACAAACTCAGAAACATACAAAACTCAGAAACTAGAGAAAGCTATACCACCATAAGGGGGGGGAAGAATATTCTAACAAAAGTGTAACGTGCAATACTAGCTATAAAAGGGAAAATTCACTTTGCACCAGGGTTGCATGTCTTCTACGCACACGGGAAGTGTTTTGGATTACTCCACAGCATCTCCATCATGCCATGTGGCACCCCAGATCAAGCCATGGGAGATCTTAACGCCACCCATGCTATTGCGTGATGGTAGCGTACATGTATTTATGTGCACTGAGTGTAGAGTGCGCGCTCTGACTGCACCACCGGTGTTATACCCCTAGCCATAATACAGCCACACATGTAGCAAAAAAAATGCACAAAGTTAAAGTGGAATTTATACCCGATTCGTAAACCAAGCCTAGGTTCTGAAAATACTCCAAAAAAGCGTCATATACAGAACTGTGCTCTTAGAACCCTCCTAATATAAATATCTCCTACACCCGAAGCACCTACTAAAAACATGGCCCTCGCCGTCCTTTTTCCCTTTTCTTTGATGCCTGAGGTTAGAGGGGCAAATTTCATGCTATATATTGCTCTTACACTATAAAACTAAATAAACTACGAATCCTGTGCCCCTAGATCTCGTTTATTTTGGAAGGGAAGGCCTGTTATGTTTCTCAACACCATTGCACCGCCTTTATTTAGTACCTGCCTATAAGATAAAAAATATGCCCGAGAACCCGCCTTGAATAACAAGGCATAGCTCTAACAAGGCGGCCATCTACCAGGCAATTAGTCTCGCCACATGATACTTTTTTTCTTTTTTTTCTTTTTCTTCACTTTAATAAATATATTTTAACTTGACAAAGCATAGATGCATACAACCGCCAACTAAGATCTACATTTAATACTAGGCATTCTCGGATACATTATCCCACTATCGGTATAATAAATGAAGAACCTGAGTTCAAGTAGTCATCTCTTAGAAATCCCTTAGGCTACATTGAGTATCGGCGATCTCGAGACAAAATACTAGAGAAACAAAGTTTCTAGGAAATAATATCATACTCTAGGAGCCAGAAGAAGGTCATCTGCTATTAGGATGACTGAGGATACTAAGGTTTGGAGGAAAATAAGTTTATACTTGCCTAAAATGTGATCACCCAGCGAGCGAGTGATGCACCATGAAGTCTACACACACGTCTAAATACACAGAAATGTTTGGGAGTCAGGAATTTTTGTAGAAACACATCAGTTTAATGACTCTAGTATTCTATATTTATCATATAAATCTGGATAGAATATCCTGTTACGATGTAGGGGGATTGGCAAATAGTCGACTGGGCTCTCTAGGCTTATTGTTAGCCCTGTCATATACCTTGCTGCGTAGATCAAGAGATCTACATAGATTTGGCCTGGGTAAAGGCCTACATTCTTTTCATAAAAAGTAAGTTCAACCAACCTCTTGAGAAAACCTGGTTTTTGGTTGACGGCGAGATTTCCTCAGTCATGTATTATCACTCGTGCGCATTAGGGAAAATGATAAAATAGGCAACAAGTATTCTATTTCTAGATACCTAGAGCCTAATTCTCACCTGCCTGTACCTACTTGTTTCTATTCTATTTTCTTTATTAATGACACATCTTAATTATAGTAAATACTAATAAGCTACAGCACATAATAATTGGGTATTAGAGAACAAATATCATATGTAGTATATTCTATCAAACAGGTAACTAAAAGATTAATAGAGATGTATGATAACCTAGATATAAACCCTTCCGTGATATCACTTCTTTTTTTCAGGGGTTTCTAGGCTCATCTAAGAATCTATCTCTATATACAGCACGCAAGCTACATATTATGCTCGACGATATTAGGGCACGACTCCCCCCTTGCCAATGTTTCAAGGTTTTCGATTGTAGTATCTGCAATGTTTTTAAGGGCCTCGACAGTGAGAAAGGCTTGGTGGCCACTGTGATTCAATAGCCATTAGTACTAGTATTAGATTGTGGGAGAAAAGGGCATACCTGACGAAAACGTTGTAGAATGATAGGAGACGGGCGAAGTTGTCATCGTAGATGACTTTGGAGCTTCCATCCATGAAGAAGTAGGCAGATTCTTTTTCATAGACGTCTAGTCCCACCGCGCCTAGATGGCCAGACTTCAGAGCCCTAAAAGAGTCATATTAGTTTCAAATTACACAAAGGGCTTCGTGCACTCTAGAGGAATTTTCTTTTTGCATACCCAATAAGTGCAGTAGTATCGATCAACGCGCCCCTCGAAGTGTTAACTAAATATGCCCCCTTCTTCATCTGCCCAAGTGTCTTCTCGTTGATCATATATTTCGTACTCTCCATCAGTGGGCAATGGAGTGATATAATATCCGATTTGCCCAGCAGTTCCTCAAGCGAGTCAACGTATGTGATACCGTATCCAGCCGCATGCTCATGGTGAAATAAGTCATATGCAATGACATTACTGTCAAACCCTCTTGAGAGAATTTTACCAGTAAGCAGGCCGATCTTCCCGGTACCGACTATACCGATTGTTTTCCCCTTGAGATTGAACCCAAGGAGGCCATCGAGAAGGAAGTTACCCTCCCGCACGCGAGTATATGACTTATGGTACTTGCGGACAATCGTCATGATCATGCCGACTGCAAATTCGGCAACTGCTTCGGGAGAGTAAGCGGGGACGCGGACGACCTTGAGTTTGAAGTGGGCGGCAGCGGCGAGGTCAACATTGTTGAAACCAGCACAACGGAGAGCTATGTATTTCTGTAAGTAAAGAAAAGTGATAATTTGTTAGCTATCCGAGAATCCGGGCTAGTAGTAAATGGATGTGTCTAGTTCGCTTACCACGCCTAATTTCGCTAATCCTTCGATAACTTCCGCATTGCATATATCGTTAACAAAGATACATACGGCATCATAACCTGCTGCAAGAGCAAGGGTGGTATTGTCAAGGTGGACCTCTAGAAACTGAAGCTTTAGGTCGGAAGTTGTGTTGGATTCGGAGAACGAGTTGATATCGTACTACAAGTGAGCCATTAGAACCAGACGAATAGATCTCAGAAAACAAAACCAAGCTTATCGATGAGATGGCAGGTGGGGTAAGGGTTCTAAAGAATGGGTAATTGGGTGCCGTCTTACCTTCTTTGAGCTGTAGATCGCGATCTTCATTTTCCCTTAAAACGAGCTTTGGAGGGATCAAAGTATGAGAAGTTGATGATCACTGGTTGTGTTTGGTAGAAGAGATGATGTCTCCGTCTGAATGAGTTTATATTAATTTTTTTAGTATTTTATGCCCAGAACAAAGTGACGAACCTCGAGGGGCAGAATTCGGAAGTGGAGTCATTATTCTTGTCGCGATGACGCTGATGACGCTGGGCAGCGACCTAGCCAGCCTGCAGAGCCGCCGTCACGAAAAAAAACAAAGGAAACAAAAACAAAAAAACAGTTGTATAGCAAGCGAGGCATGGTTAAAAAGTTCGCATGAGACCGCCACAGATGGATTGTTTTCCCCGTTCTGTTGCTACAATCCCGACTATCGGGATGGCTTCTGAAAAAACGGCGTGATTTTGATTTCCCGCAAGCTATCGGTGACTCCGACCTGCAGCTCCCTTTCATTTCTTCAGAGGTAACTATTTACCTGACTGGAGGAACCAGCGTGGGCGTTTGGTTTTGAATTTGGGTTCGCATGCGAATGACGAATTAGATATATGTAGCATGTAAGGTGGAGAGGCCGGTGACAGGACTATTCATAGCGGGTCTCTTGGTATCCTCTTATTTGCTAGATCACTATTGCGGATAGATTCGGGAGCACTTCTGCCGGAATCGACTCTTGGGGCTTGGGGCTTGAGTCAACTGTATAGATATACTACGAGTAGCTACATGTACATACATATAGTCAGCTATGTTACCGGGCTTTGCTGTTTCTATGTTCTCCTATCACATGTCGTGAATCATAGACGGTCACTCAGCCGGATGTAATTTCTTACCGTTCCGTTCCTAAATGTGTGGAAGGGTTTCGGAAAAGTGCGACAAAATCAATCTGGATGATGAGAATCTTCACGAGGACAAGGACGACGGACAAAATCAGGAGTGTAGAAGTGCTCGGCTGTGTGTAAGCCTCTTGTCACATGAGCCATACTCTAGTTAAAAAGTCCACGAGAGCGGTAAACAGGCGTAGTAATCAGATCCCGCAGCCGGGTACCTGTATTAACGGAGTCTTTGTTCTGCGGCGATAAATTCAGTATTGCGCGTGTAATCTATAGCTTCGTGTTCCTGTCCTACATAAAGGAATACTTCTAGGTCTCTTGTTGTATCTCTCTAATCGATCGATCATAAACCATTACAAGGTTCAATTCTTGGCCTACGCTACTTCGAAGACCAGCCTGAAAGTGCCGCGAATCTCTAAGCAGTCTCGGTAATGCTTTTCCCAATCTCGACACAGCCAATATAAACCCATACAACTCACTTTAGAAGGGATTATTAGTATGGTTTCCTTGAAATAAAAGTCTTAGTTGCCGAATATAGCTGTATATAGTACTCTATAGTCGTTATATAGAGATCTTTGGGGCGCGGGGTCGTGTTCTTGTAAAGTGTAAATCATCCCCACAAAGACAGCTTCTCACAAACTTTGTTATCTATGTATACATGTATATCATATACTATCATATGAGTTTCTGATTGGACGGCTAGGGGTAATAACAAAGATTAGTAGAAAATGTATATCGTAATAGATTATGGAAACTGCGTAGCTGCCTTAGACGAACAGGAAGCTCTAGAACGCTCTCCTATAGTATTTTATATCTTAGATGTATATAGGCGAATCAATAGATAATTGAGGTGCTTAGTCAATCCTTCCATAAAATACATAGCCAATGAGTAATAGGGAAATACAGCTGTAACTAGAGCCCTATGCTTAGATAGCTAACCGGGTTTCTGTTAGGGAGCTTGAGCCGGTACTTCTCTCCACCCAACAGGAACCCGGGGCAAGCAGCAAGAATCTAAAGATGCAAGTATTATTCCCGCCAATCGATAGGGTTTTCTACTAGACGCGTCGGCTCCGACAAAAAAAGGCCCTGCCTGCATGTTCAGGTATGATTTTCGCCTCGACCTGCAGGCGCACCAGGCGCAATTCCAGTTCCAGTTCCAATTCCATTTTCTTCTAATGTATGGCTTTCTAGCGCGGGAGAAAAAGATTTGTTAAAGGGCCTTTATCTCTGCATGTGAGAAACAATGGTATAGCCAGTCACCTTGCTGGACAATGACTGTGTAGGGTTAGATTTAGCCAGGAGCCTACATATAGTTGTCCCATCGTGATAATTTGGATTGGAAGAACGTGTTGGTGGATAGACTTGACTGGTAACTTGTTGGCGAGGAGAAGTGGACTTCCCGGTGAAGAGAGACTGCATGTGAAAGGATCTGTTTGTCAAAAGGACTCGCTGATGGTGCGAGAGGCTTGGCAGCTATTCTTCTAAGGTAAAACTACCCCCGATTCAGAGCTCCCAGAGATCACTTTAAGCGTCAGTTTATCTGCAGGTAGATTGATATCCTCAACAACCGTTTCTTTATCATAAGCAGTAGGTCTCTCTGTAATCTCTCCCTTCTTCCTCTTCCACTCGGTCCCCAGAGACTTGGCCATCCCTTCGATCTCAGTGTCCTTTCCCTGCCTGTCCCCGTTGTGTTGAGGCTCTCGACACACCCCGTGCCCCCCTCCTGTGATTGCAACACCCACAACACCCCCCCAAAGCAGCAAAACGCAACGCATCGGGGTCCTGCATCTGCGATAGCGGATACCGATAAGGTACGACTTAACCACTCATCGTTCGCCACTCCACACACGCTTGGAGTCATCTAAGTGTATCCAACATAGCTACCTCGTCCCCTCCGCACGTACCCTCGTTTTAGTAAATAATAAAAGATCCTTCCCCTCTACCTACTGACAGCAAACTGATCTTGTAGTCCAGCTCCAGAAACTTCTTCCACGTGATCACCACAGTTCCGGCAACATGGAACGCTCCAGCTTTGTCCACAAACTTAGCACAGGCCGTCGAAGAAATGCCCCCACTACCTCACAGTCTATGCAGCTCCCAGCTCGCTTTAGCTCAGACGATAACGACGATACAAACGATGAAGATGTTTGCGTAGCTGGCAAGAATACACCCTTCAATATGAACCAGAGCTTATACCAGGTTCTTACGGCTGCAACTTCAAATATCCGGATGAGCTCTCGCTTCGACGATGATTCGGATGACTCGGATGATGATCCATCCACGCCCAAGGGCGTGGATCGGAGGCAGAAGCCAAAGCTTCCTGGACTACCACTTGGGCCTAAGCGAGAGCTGGCGAAGGATGTAATTGAAGAGGAAACCGATGATGATGAAGAAGATGATCCAGTTCCTGTAGAACTAGCTGGAGCTGCACCACAGATGAGTGAGGCTCCGATTAGTAGTTTGCTGGAAGCACAGGCACAGATAAATCCATCCAATTTTGCGGCAAACGTACAAGATAAAGAGAGTGAGATGTTTCATGACTTTGAAGAGAATACGAGAAATAAGCCGAATGGAGACTTGGAGAAGAAGCTGGTGGAGATTTTCAACTTGCCGGCGACGGAGAAGGTTGTTTCTGGTATGTTTATACTCCCCTTTGGTGATGGGCGTGTTTCTGATAAAAGCTGTAGAGTACCCGTGTTGGCTCTTGAAGAGCGTGCTGCTACAGGGCTATATGTATATCACTACTCGACACATCTGCTTCTATGCATACCTTCCTCGGAAAGATGTATGTAGCACCCGTAATTGGTAGAATGGGGCTATACTGACTACATTCTCTAGCACGTTGTATTGAAATCTGGCTATCTATCGAAGCGAGGCAAGTCTACTGTCAAGTTCACCAGGTACTGGTTTATCCTCAAAGGCGACGTTCTTTCCTACTATACCGACCCGTCAGAGCTATACTTTCCAAATGGAAACATCGATCTGCGGTATGGTCTTCAGGCGAGTGTAGTTGAAGCCAAGGATCCTAAAGATTCAGTCATGGTAGCCCTTGCCACTGACCAGAGAAAGTACTATTTTCGGGCGGACTCTCCTGCAAGCGCAAGGGAATGGGTAAAGTCGCTCCAGAAGGTTATCTTTAGGTCACACAATGAGGGCGATAGCGTTAAGATCTCAATTCCAGTGGAGAATGTTATTGAGGTTGAAGAGAGTCCAGTTCTGGAGTTTGCGGATACATTTAAGCTTAAGGTTGTTGATAACGATGATACTTATGTTATTGACGAGGTAACCACCTATTATCTCTACTGATAAAAAGTTTAGTTACTAACGGACTTGTAGTATTTCTTCTCATTCTTCAGCTTTGGTAAAGATGCTTTGAACGTCTTGCGATCTGTAGTAGAAAACTCCCCAGCGTCAAAAATACCTAACCACATGTTCGGAACACACTCTGAACCCCCATCACCTCGCCTGGGCTCAATCCCGGATCGATCAATAACTCCGACCCTTAGGGAACCAGTCCGCGCAACACTTTCTCCTATGTCGCCCAAGTCACCAACTGGGAAGAGTCCAAGGTGTAGTCCAAGACCGAGTGGAGAATTCAGTCGTGGCAGTTTCGACCTTCAGAGAACATCGAAAGAATTTAGCCGCGGCAGTTTTGACCTCCAGAGAGCATCCAGAGAGGTGCAGAAGCAAGCTGCAGAACCTGCCAGACATAGTACAGATTTCAGCACCACTTCTTCTACAAGGAATTTCCCTACAGATTCCACACATTCATTTGGGGAGTCTTCTGAAGGGGTGAGATTATCCATGGATGACGGTGGGAAAGGCACCGCGAGTAGCATTCTTGATAAGAGTGATATTTTTGACTCACCAACAATGAAGAAATATGGACATAAACGTTCGGACTCACAGAGCTCACACAAATCACGCGGCTCTCTTAGTTTCAGGCCAAAGTCAAAGAAGGATACTTCACCGCCTGGAGCACAAACTAGTGTGCCAGGTCACATGGGTGAATCTGAATTCGACCCTGAACTAGGTGGAAACAATGGCAAAAACCCGAGACTACAGGATATCGCCAAGATCGGGAACTTCCCACTTCAACGCGCTGCTAGCTGGGCAGGTTGGATGAAGAAGCGGACACAGGGTGTTGGGGCACTCTTAGCTACCGAGTCTATGGGGTATTTGGAGAAGGTATCGGATATGTGGGTTGGTGGAAAGAGGCATTATGAGCCTATGGGAATGATGCCACACGAAGAGGTTGAGGATGCTGAAGATGACGAGGGGAACACTCAGAACCATGGCGCTAGCTTTAGGGCAAGATTTGCACTCCCACCACAGGAAAGGCTTGTTGCGGTGTATTTTGGGTACCTACATCGTGTCCTGCCATT
The DNA here is from genome assembly GCA_033030425.1 of Verpa conica. NCBI lineage: Eukaryota > Fungi > Ascomycota > Pezizomycetes > Pezizales > Morchellaceae > Verpa > Verpa conica. The sequence continues at coordinate 588,021 of JAUFSD010000008.1, read as the reverse complement.
GTATGGAAAGATCTATCTTAGCAACCGAAGCTTCTGCTTTAGGAGTCTCTTGCCAGGGACAAAGACAAAGGTTTGTCAGACTATTAGTCTAAAGTACTTAGGAATAGCTGCTAATTTTTTACTAAGATGATTCTCCCCCTTAAGGATGTCGAGAATGTTGGTAAGGAGAAAGGCTTTCGGTTCGGATATTCAGGATTGGTTATCACGATCCGTGGCCATGAAGAGCTATTTTTTGAGTTTGGCCAGCAAGATGCTAGAGATGACTGTGGACAAACTCTACTCGCTGGCATCAACGACGTTCGAGCTCTTGCGGAAAGTGGTATTTTGACCCGAGAAGAGAAGAAAGGAGCTGAAATGGCGAAAACCGAGTACCAAATGCTACAAGACGCCCGCCAGGACGGTCACAACATCCACGATATGCAGTTACCAACATCAACAACTGATTCAAGCTGCCATGATGCTCCACCGATTGTGTTTGATGATCCGCATGGGTCGATCATTAATTTCAAGCCAGCGGAATCGATGCTGATTACTTGTCTTACAATCGGCACCCGTGGTGATGTGCAACCTTTTATTGCACTTTGCATTGGCCTTATGAAGGATGGGCATAGGACGAGGATCGCGACCCATGCGGAGTATGGTGATTGGATTAAGACTTATGGAATTGAGTTTGAGCCTGTAGAGGGGGATCCAGGGGAGTTGATGGAATTGTGTGTGCAGTACGGAATGTTTACTGTAGACTTTATGAAAGTTGCCACTGGAAAGGTATATATACGCCTCCTTAATTTTAGCTTCTATGTACTAAGACATGACAGATGCGTGGGTGGCTTGATGGCCTGCTTCTGAGTTCGTGGAAGGCCTGCCAAGGCTCTGACCTCTTACTCGAAAGTCCCAGTGCTATGGCGGGTATTCATATTGCAGAAGCTCTTGGTATTCCATATTTCAGGGCATTTACTATGCCTTGGACACGTACGAGGGCCTACCCTCATGCCTTTGCTGTTCCAGAGCATAAGATGGGTGGTGCCTATAACTACTTTACTTATGTTATTATTGATAACGTCTTCTGGAAGGCTACAGCCGGGCAGATTAATAGATGGCGAAAGAAGACACTAGGTCTCACGAGAACCAGCCTTGATAAACTACAGCCTAACAAAGTACCATTCTTGTATAATTTTAGCCCTTCCGTGGTTATTCCGCCACTCGACTACAGCGACTGGATCCGCGTGACTGGATACTGGTTCTTAGACTCACCAAGCAATTATACCCCGCCTAAGGAGCTAACAGACTTCATATCAAGTGCCCGCAGAGATGGCAAAAAGCTTGTCTATGTCGGCTTCGGCTCCATCACAGTCGCAGATCCAGCAGCCATGACCCGCACCGTCGTCGAATCTGTCCTTAAAGCCGATGTACGCTGTATCCTTTCCAAGGGCTGGTCCGACAGGCTCCAAAAGAAGGGCAGTGATGAGCTCGAAATTCCCTTACCGGCTGAGATCCACCAGATTCAGTCTGCGCCACATGATTGGCTGTTTATGCAAATCGATGCAGCGGTCCACCATGGCGGTGCTGGAACTACTGGCGCGAGTTTAAGGGCAGGGATTCCGACAATTATTAAGCCATTTTTCGGAGATCAATACTTCTTTGGACAGCGGGTTGAGGATTTGGGGGTGGGGATGTGCGTGAAGAAGTTGAATGTCGCAGCTTTTAGTAGGGCGCTATGGGAATGTACACATAGTGAAAGAATGATTGCGAAGGCCGAGATGCTCGGGAGACATATTCGCGCGGTAAGTGATATATGTACCTCTCGAGATGATTTTCTATTTACTAACATTTCTGGCTACAGGAAAATGGAGTAGAAACAGCTATCCAAGCCATCTACCGTGATATGGAGTACGCACGAACACTTATCAAAAAACAACATGGTGATCCACATGAAGTTGAATCTGAGGAGTCCTGGACTTTTGTTGGAGATGATAGTGACCCAGACCAGTTGGCGAGGTTAAGTAGATAGAGGTACTAGGAATAGAGGCTGAAGATAGTAAATTATGGAGTTTTAGAGGCTTTCCTTTCCTACTATTATTAACGTTACCAGGCAGACTTGGACGTGGAGGACCTAATTCGGTAGACGCTGGAAATACATGATTTGTGGGGACCTGGTGGGTAGGGTGTCTGAGGTGTTCGGGCGTCGTCTTTCCCTTGTGTAGAGTATTTAAATTTTTCTTGACTTTTTATGCTGTTTGACCTTCTACTACTCTGCTCATCCTCAAGATTTTTCTTTGCTTCATCTTAGATGGGACAAATAATATTACGAATATGATAGTGATAGTTTAATAAGTTGATATATATACTTTTTATAATGATGCACTGGGGTAGATATCGAAATATTATGTCGTAGATATTTGATGGATTGCCTTACTGATATAGCCCTTACATACCCCTACTTCTTTATTTAACCTTCCTATTTCTAAATCCTTAGAGTCTTCAGTGTTTAGTATGAGTTCATCTCCCACTTCTACTTCTCTATCTACAAGTAGATAGTGTCTAGCTATGGATTCATAGAATACTATAAACTAAAGAACTGTATTATAGCTCAAGCTATGACACATTATGCAAAATAGTGTCAAGAAAGTACCTGAAGACTTACAAGCTAACACGGCTTCTCTATTCATTAAATCCCCATTATTCTCCTAGGATCATAAGCCAATTAAAAAGTTGAGAGAGCTAGAGCTTTCATATTATATACCTGTAACCTGTACAAGGTTAATTAATTGCAATATCTCATCCCACGGTACTAAACATACCTTATCACTCAAAATTTATACCATATATTCTAGGTGAAGATCTCTATGATAATGAACTGTGACTATAATATATCTAAGAGATCTTGGAGTTATTACTCTAAGATCTATAGCAAAATTTTTTAGATCCTCTTAAATAGTCCGAGTCTGTACCTAGAGTTATTTTGGTAAGACCTCTACAGCAGGCCGACTACGACCCAATATGGAGAGAATAGGGGATTAATCGACTATTTAGTACCCTATTTTCTATAAATAACCGTTGTATAGTTAATTCATTCACTTACTCATTCATAAAAAACCTTTGCTATAAATCGAGTGATATTCTGTGAATATTGATGTCTTACGTAATTGATACCAAAGAGATAGAATCCTTTATTGCTACTTAATCTATTGAGCTTATATTATGGAAGAGCAAATGTGTCATAATTCAATTTCCCATATAGTAGACCGTTATATTAGTTTAAGATTTAAACTTTAGAAACGTAATACCTCTTATAATACATAAGGCAGCCTTCAGACAGGGTAGTGGCATAATCACCATCGTGCACGGGAAATCGCCCGATGCTGCAACAACGTGTGTTAAAGTACGAACGGTTGGGACAAGATTGGAGCCTCGAAGTAGTGTAACTATACTGTAAATTCATGCAAAGTGTTCTAGGAACCCTTGGGAGTGTTTTGTCATACATCCTTGGGATTCGACATCGTGGCATCAGGGGACCTAGTGTCCTAAACTGACCCGAAGACTTTTTTTAGATGAATTTATAGTAAATATAGATACCATACTGAGTAGCTAGAGCGATTATAGCTACTGCGCTATCATCTGTTCTGAGAATGTTACACATAAGATACCCCACTTAATTACGTGTACCATGAAGCGTGAAACGTTGTTCACGGCATTTACCTTAGATAAAATCTAGGATATCAAGATGATTATATAATAACCATATATTTTGGTTTCATATGTCTGATGCTGGAACGGCTATACCCCTAGAGCGCGTATTATTACAAAAGGAAAAAAACCCTTTAGCATGTCGATCACCCAACACATAGTTCCTAGCGTAAATCCACAGGATATGCAGAAAACAATCTCATAAGGGCTCCAGTCCCCAATGGGGATAGTATGAGGCCTCTTTCGGAGCTGGAAATGAGTGATATTTTGTTTACAACTACTTATACGCACTTTAGCTGAAGCCGACTCGCCTTACTATACAAAGTCCCGCAACCTAGTTCTAGAAATTGTATATAAATTTGATATATATATTAATAAGTCTGAGATATTCCCTTTCAAGGCTAGGAGAATGATATAATTAATATCTACTATTGTAATTTTTTATTTGGTGGTTCATTGCTAACTAGTGCTATTCTTACATAGGTAGATATATCTAATCTTACGTGCCATACTAGCCCCAAGAGTTTAGCATTCTCCACGGTGTTTCTGAGGGTACTTTAAAGGGTGACTTATGTCTGACGGTCGATCACCCATTAGGGTTTGGTTTTTGAGCTATGTATATAAGTGCTGATCGGTGTTTTTTCCTAGGGCCCTCATGCACCGATAATATTCCTGTTATTTACCGTTTATACATGTAGGTACGTAAGTAGCGAGCATAATCTGTAGACTTACCGTTCTTGCTTTAAGCTCTATTCCATTTTTCACGGGCGCGTTTTTTGTAAACAATCAATATACTGAGAATTAGCTTTTAATTACGTAGATCGAACAACTATCTTTGAATCATCGGCCAGGGGGCATTCAATTTGAAATAGAGTGTAACTGACTATAGGCCAATTTTTAAACAATTACTGCTATAGGAGTTTACTACCTCGGTTATTATGTATTTCCCCAGCGTTAAATGAAACAGTTACCTAGGCGCTACCTGCCCCAGTATTGTTGGCATTGACGTGGGAAGACGCTAACAGGACCTAAGTGTTTCTATATCTGGCCGCATAAAAGAACAGCAAATTTTATCTTGCTGTTAGTCTTGAGTATTTCTGATCCACAAAATTTGTGGGACCGAGAAGCAAAGCCTAGAAATCGGGAATCTAAGGATCTAAGAATAGACTGTAGGCGCTAGGACATGAATCGATAACTACATGTAGTCCTAGCCTCCCCATTCCCCCTAAGGAGTTTTCCACCTAAGAATTCTTGATCTTGGCTAGCAGTTTGGGTCCTATGTCATTCTTGACACTATCTCGTCGTAACTATCAATGATAGAATAAGCAGGTTTATGGGGAATACAGGAGTAGAACACTAAGCTCTGTTTCCAGATTAAATTATACGCTACAGTGATTGGATAATATGTGTCACAAAATGATTTTACGGTTCAAACGGAAAACTAGCCTAAACCGACATTCATTGGATATCACTCACCTCCAGAACCTCACAATGTCAATATTTGAATCGACTGAGCTTCCCCCGGCCACCTTAAATCTAGTTGGTACAAACTGAAAAAAAAGAAAATTTCGTGGCCTTCCCTACGGAAATGTGAAAGATCTACCCAACGCAGATATGTCAAGCTGAAGGTACCCAAACACCTCTAGGATCAAGTAATCATCAAAATATATCACTGTTAAACATTCAGCTGACTCCCCCATGAGTGAGTGTAAGTCACCGATAAACCGCCTAAAGTGAGACATATAATACGCTTACTAGCCCAGCCACTCATGGAGTTTATAGGTGGAGATTGTTGCGTTATCCATACACCAAATGGGGTACATGTGTTCCATGAGCTGTTCAGGAAATCATAATATCGGACGAACTACTACCCGCACTAAAAAGTTTTTTCACGACACATCGATAGGAAACAATACTCGAGATAGAAATTTGAACACTCGTAGACACCCGAAAAAACATACATATGTATCAAGTAAATAAGGCGACTTGGGCGCCGTCTCACGTATAGGAGAACTCGCTACTCTAACTAAGCTTAGCTGGCTCTATAAAATAATCCGCACAGACTACTTCATACATTAATCGCTTCTCATGTAAAACTCCCGACGAAACTACATAGACGAGCCATGAACGGGGCACTCAATACGGGACAATTGAGACATTCACGAATATCGTGGCAAGTGGGTATCAGAGTCGCTGTCACATTAAGGTTGAGGAAGTTAATTCGCTGGCTGGCTATTGGACTGGTATATTCTAATTCATGCGCTTGACTCAGGCTCTCGTTGTTCCTGCAGCCTACTTCCTTACTTGCAGGTAAAAATACCCACATTCTCTGATGAGCTAGACAATGATCCGTGAAACATTTTTTGAAGTTCAGAACTCGGGTGCCCTTTGAGTACTTGCGCGTCAAGCAAGTTCGTCAAATGGACCAGCTGCAGATACGAAGAGGCTGAACGTGCAGGTGCAAAGGTTGTCGGTTCAGGGCGAATCAACAACCAACCGCACAGATCTACCACGTCAAGACAACAAGTATTCGCTAAAAAGGCTCCAGCCCAATTGACTAAGGCAATAAATCCAAACGAATCAACGGATGTTACTGTAGACCGAGATATTTACGTACCTCCTCCACAGTAGTACAAAGTTGCACTTATCAAAGGGGCTGGTATATTCACTTTCAAAAATAACGTCGACAATACTCCAATTGTTTCGGCGGCACCTTAGCTACAATTTTAGGAATAATCGTCACCTCGTGACGTAGTTCTAATTCCACCGTTTAATACTGATTATGTGAACTCTGCTCTATATCTTTTTTCTTTCCTTTTCTTTCCTGTACTTGTATTTCATTTGGGTGATCCGGTATTGTATACCTACATGTAGCCATGGAGGCGAATCGTGGGGCCCATCGGGCCCTAAGTAGGACTGCGTTGTTATCTATCACTTTTATCTTTCAATTAAAGCCCCTAGAAAGAGTTTTTCCTGTCATGGGGGGGACTTCTCACACTATGGCAGCGTCAAGTTCGGAGCGGTTCCGTGTGCGGCTACCGGAGATGGAACATGTGGTCTTCTGTCCGCGGAAAGGGAGGGGACTTTCAGCCATTCCTTGGTAAAATACTGGTTTATTAGAAATAGGCAATGCATTGTACTGCACAATGTTGTACTACAGCTGGTCTAGGTACTCTATGCTTGTAGTGGTATTTACCGGTAGCTGAGGTGCAGCTGGGGGACAATTATTTGTTTCCACGTAAGCTAGAACAGCCAATAGGCCTAGATAGAATAAGTGGAGTACTCGTGAGGTTAAACGAGAAGACATAAGTAGTGAGTGGAGTCGCTTGGAGTTGGCACATGTTACTCAGCTGCCGACTTTCTTGATTTGGACGTTTCTGGATAGAGGCTGCAAGGCATCTGTAAATCCTTCGGTCTTTGCATGCTGCATGGGTAGAATACAGTTTTTCTGCAGCAGGATACATTGCCAAGATGAGTTATTCGAGGGGTAACTTTTTTCTCTTCCTCTTTTCGTGCAGTCTGTCTGTTTGTTGCCTGATCATCCTTGATTTTATTTGATGCAAGCCATGCGCATCGATTAGTGGATGGATTAGAAATGTTTATAGTTTTTGCCTTCCCGTGGGGGGGCTCGGAGACATGAAACATCCTAGCTGGATAGTTGGTTCCTGAATGGAGGTCTCAGATGGTATTCAAGTGCAATTCACGATTCTGGATATCGGACGGAGATGACTAGTTGAAAGACAGGGCCTGGATTCCCTTGTAAGGGCTTTCCAGTTAGCTGCTGTCGTATTATATCCTCTGTTTAACACACAGCATCTTATCCTCGGGTTTTTATCGAGTGACAGGGTCAGGGGGCCACAGCACGCAAGAGTGGCTTGTTCGAGACTTACGTGGCCCGACAGGGCGGAGGCGCACGGGCGGTACTAAATGTACCGAAACAGGCCTGGTACACGGCGGATTCACGTCGGGTCCAACAACAGCGGGTACGCTGGGCCGGGAATCCAGAGGATCAGAGCGGCACTAGGTACGACGGCTCATCAGGGCAGCAGACAAGGGTTGAGGTGATGGAGGAAAAAGAAACAAAACCCGGTGCTGCAGGAACGGTTCTTGGGAACGCTCGTGGCTCAACGGACCAATAACGGCAACTAGCATCAGGAACACGGTGCAGCACTTTTTCGTTTCTTTTCTTCTTCTTCCTTCGTAAAACACTATACCATGATCCCTACCTTGTTGTCCGATCCCAGCCTTTGTTCTGTCATTCAGGGCTGAGAATTGAACTTAGTCTTAGGTCTTTGTCTTAGGTGGGTTGCCGTTCTTTTACAATCGTGGCAGGGTGGGTAGCCGACTGTCATAAAAGAGAGTTCAGGATAAGGGAGTTTAGCCTCTACGATAATGAATCTCTGGATGGTTTGTGTGGACACAGCGGTGGTCGGTGAGGGGTATGGGGAAACGAAACGAGATTCCAGCGTGCTCCGATGGGGACTTGGAATTCCGTCCGTAAAGCTTGAGTGTGAAACCCGGAACGACAAATTAGGGGTTGTTTAGCGGGTAAATGCGAAAAGAGCTTGGCGTCAGGTACCGGCAATAGCGAAGAGCAAACCCTGGGTTCTGCAACTGCAGACAAACGAGTAAAGGAAACGTATTCTACAGACACACAGGCGCATACAGGCACAACTTACACATACTCATCACATACATGTACGCGAGCCCCCCGCTTGTGCTAACTAGAGTATATACGCTTAGAATGGATTCGTTTATACTCCTCTACGGACTAGTAGTAGTAAGTGGGATTCGTAGGACTTGCGTAGTATCGGGGGCTTTGTTTCGTTGTACTGGCTGTTTTCTTGTGCTTTTAAAAACCTCCTCTCGCATCAATCTATCTCCTCTTCTTTCCCTTCTATCCATCACCTCCTCATTCAGGCTTCTCTACCCGGCTCAGCTTGCCTATCAGCTTTCCCCCTCTCTTTGTCTCTTTGCAGATATTGCCCTGTCATTCTTTCAGTTACGCCAAATCATCCGCTCTTTTGCTTTGATAGCAACCCAGTAAGTTAGCAGAAGCGCATTCAAGACATACGCCAACACTCTACCAACCTTACACCGAGGTAAGACATCTGTCTCATTCAATTGTGTCGCTCCGTGGGTCTGTGGTACTATTGTTCAAGAACACAGTGAAATTTGCACATATATCAATACCCCTTCCCCCCCCTCGAGTCTGAACTTCTCAACACCATACAACTTTCAACCTGAGACTATCACTGCCAATACTATTCAAAAACTATGATCTACTCAAAGATTACTAGCCTGGCAGTAGCACTTTTGCTCGCCCTTGAAGTCACTATCGCTCATCCTCATGGTATTAATATCCGTAGCTTAGCAATAATTGAAATTCGTACTAACGGTCTACAGGGAAGATCCAGCATCGCCGAAGCCCCAAAGCTGAAGCAATTGCTGAGCCCGAGCCCGAGCCAGTAGCTGAAGCCTTTGCTGAAGCCTTTGCAGAGCCTGAGCCCGAGCCCGAGGTCTATACCGAGTATGTAACTGTATACGTCGACCAAAACGGCAATGTCATTGAAAATTATCCTGGAGATCAAAGTGCCCCGCAGGCCGCTGAAACCCCTAAGACAGTGGATATATCAACTTTAGCCACTACAAACACAGCGAGTAAGGGTGTCGCATCAGTCTCTGGATCCAAGCCTGGAATCGTCTATTCTCCTTACACATCCACTGGTGGCTGCAAGTCCGCCTCTCAGGTTGCCTCCGATATTTCTAAAATTAGCACCTTTGGTTTGATTCGTCTCTACGGTATCGACTGCAACCAGGTTAAGAACGTGCTGGCAGCCGTTGGGACGACTGGCCCTAAGCTGTTCATTGGTATCTACAACGTTGGCAGCTATACCTCAGAAGTTGCTACTCTTATCTCGACCGTGGGCTCAAATTGGTCTATGATACACACTGTTGCCATTGGAAACGAACTAGTCAATAGTGGTAGCATGACCGCCACTGCAGTCGTCGCAGCACTCAATAGTGCTCGTACCCTTCTCCGCGCTGCTGGATACACTGGCCCTGTTGTCACCGTTGACACCTGGGTCGCTATTATGGCTAACCCAGTTTTGTGCGAGAATTCTGACTACATCGCGGCTAACTGCCACCCCTACTTTGATGGGGGCGTTTCTGCGAGCGGTGCTGGTGATTTCTTGACTGTGCAAGGCGCAAATGTTAAGAAGACTTGCCCTGGAAAGGATCTCTTGATCACTGGTAAGTCTTCATTTATTTTATCCTGTTTTTGAAACGCAGAAACTAACTTTATTAGAAACTGGCTGGCCTCATCAGGGAAATTCGAATGGTCTCGCCTTGGTATCTACTGCTGACCAGACCACTGCTCTCAAGTCGATACGGGCCGCCATGGGAAGTGACTACATCGCGTTTACATACGAGGATGACCTCTGGAAGACCGATAACGCGGCCACAGGGAACGCGGAAAAGGTTCGTTAAATCCGAATTCTTCATAATGTAGCTCTTACTAACAATTTTCTAGTACTGGGGTATCCAAGATTACACAGTTTTCAACTAAGTAGCGCGTTGATCACCTACTTTATACTGATCTTCTTTCACATTCATTCATTTATTTTTTCGCCTCTGTTTGTGCAAGTACCGGATTAAAATTACGATTACCCAATTATCATGGTAGAGGTTTGGGTACCTTGATGGTTCCCGAAGCTTACTCCACCTTACGACGAAACATGACCTACACATCAAAACGGTGATCATACTTAAGGTGTTGACTTTTTATATTTTCTTTTGTCTGAGGATTATTATTGGGGGGGGGGGTGCAGAGGAAAAACTATAGATATGGGAGATTTTTATTTCGGCTGTATATATTGTGGATATTTTTTTGTGATTTTAAAAGGTCTGGGAATTAGGAGTAATCCCACTAAATTTTTATTTTCTGGCTGCCCGCAGCCCAGTGTATTTGTGTAGTGAGATCTAGTTGAAATATAGGAGGTTGTGATAAAATAATTATTGTGTAAGAATGATATATTTGATGTCGATCTGGTGATATCGTTGATACCCTAGGGCGGGTCCTTTTGGTCAATCATGCTAACTGCTTATAACAACATAGAACACGCTTATATAGGTACATACTGTATGTGTATATGCGCAGCTCTCCTGCACCCCTTATACTCGTAATCACGGAACGGCTGCTATTGCATACCATACAAAACCATAGGCTTGGCATAAATATTGTATCATTCTCAAAACGTCATGAGATTACGAGTACTCTACATGTATGTAGCTGGCTCGTCAACGTTAGCGGGGAAGAGCCCGCTCTACCATAGGTTGCTACATAAGACGGTAACGAGGGGTTTTTCCTAAAGAGATTACAGTACCGCCTACGTGAAAGTTATCTTAAACTTACATGTATGCAGGGACGGAATTTTGAGACACGTAAACATATAACGTACCGTCCTCGAAAGGCGTGGGGGGACCAAGAGCCAACGAATCACAACCCATGACCCCAGCCCTAACCCAACTGTTATCGATAAGCAGAATTTTTTTTTACTTCCCCCCACCCACCCCTCCTTCCCGTGTGCCCCACTATTGAAATTAATTAAGGCTTGCCCCGCCATCGGAGCTTTCAATAATATCTTTGCTCGAAAATCACAAACCAACAAACCATACCGAAAGAAAGGAAGAGAAAATGGCGTCCGAGTTTTTAGCAATCCCCGGTTCGCCTGCATACTCGAGTTTCCGTCTAGTGGAGATCAAAGACGCTCTCAATGGTATCCTTGGTGGTTCTGCGAAGGTTGCGGGTATCAGATCATTGTATGTGCATTATGTGTGTCCAGTTGATGCAGTGGCGGTTGGGGTGTTGAAAAATAGAGCTGGGGAGGAGAGGAAGCATTTGCAACAGCTGTTACATTATGGAGATGAGTCGAGTGAGTTGAATAGGGATGCTGAGACCCAGCGGTTGGTGAAGTTTGTTGATGGTGAGGAGTTGACTGAGGAGAAGGGAAAAGGGAGACTGTTGTTATTTGTGAGTCCGAGGAAGGGGACAATTAGTCCTTGGTCGTCGAAAGCGACTTCTATTGCTCATGTTTGTGGGCTGAGGGGGGTTGTGGAGAGAATTGAGAGGGGGGTGATTATCTCTCTCATATTTGAGGATGGGTGTGAATATAAGGGTGAAGGATACCCGTTTGCAGATGCAATTTATGATCGTATGACCCAGGTACTTGTCCAATTGCTCAATAGAGGGATAAATGGTTTCTAAATAAAATACAGACCCTCGAGGCTCACCCTCCAACATTCGAGGCCCTCTTTGGTACCCACGCACCTCTTCCTGTTGGCCGCGTTGATCTCCACTCCGCTACTTCAACCCCCCTCGAATCACTCCAAGCAGCCAACAAAGACCTCGGTCTCGCCCTCGACCCGTCAGAGATCTCCTATCTCCTCGATGCTTTCTCCTCCACCGGCCCATGCCCTCGAGACCCGTATGATGTAGAGCTCTTCATGTTCGCACAAGTCAACTCCGAGCACTGCCGTCACAAACAATTCAACGCCTCATGGACCATCGACGGTGAAGCCAAGCAAAACTCACTCTTTGGCATGATTCGCAATACTCACAAGCTCTCACCCGGCCACACAGTCTCTGCATACTCGGATAACGCGGCAGTCCTAGAGGGAAATGAAGCGGTCTACTGGGCACCAGATGCCGAGACGAAGGATTGGACACAAACGAAGGAGATGGTCCACTTTGTCGCAAAGGTTGAGACCCACAATCATCCAACTGCGGTCTCACCATACCCTGGCGCAGCTACCGGTTCAGGGGGTGAAATTCGGGATGAGGGAGCAGTTGGAAGAGGGTCTAAGCCGAAAGCTGGGTTGTCGGGATTCAGCGTGTCAGATCTCCTCATACCTGGTCACCGGCAGCCGTGGGAAATAGATATGGGGAAGCCAAACCATATTGCTTCTTCTATAGATATTATGCTTGAAGCCCCTATTGGATCTGCGGCGTTTAATAACGAGTTTGGGAGGCCATGTGTTCTTGGGTACTTCCGTACCCTTACTACTCGTGTTGCTACTGGTAATAATAGTGAGGATGAGGTCCGCGGATACCACAAGCCTATTATGCTAGCAGGAGGACTTGGGACAGTTCGTCCCATTCATGCTATTAAAGAGCCCGGAATGATCGAACCTGGCGCATACCTTATTGTTCTTGGTGGACCAGCCATGCTGATCGGTCTAGGGGGTGGTGCGGCCTCGTCAATTGCGTCTGGAGAGGGTAGTGTGGACTTGGATTTTGCATCTGTTCAGAGAGGAAACCCGGAGCAGCAGAGAAGGGCACAGATGGTTATTGATGCTTGTGTTTCATTGGGAGTTAATAATCCTATCCGCTCTATCCACGATGTTGGTGCTGGTGGACTTTCGAATGCACTTCCAGAGCTTGTTCATGATGCTGGTCTAGGGGCCACATTTGAGCTTAGAGAGGTTGAGAATGCGGATAAGGGCATGAGTCCTTTGCAGATTTGGTGTTGCGAGGCACAGGAGCGGTATGTTATGGCAGTTGCAGAAGAGGGTCTCAAGACTTTCGAGGCTATTGCAAAGCGTGAGCGATGTGGATTCTCGGTTGTTGGGCGAGCTGAGGGTGGGAAGGAGGAGGAGCAACGTCTTGTCCTTAAAGACCGTGATAGTGAGAAAGACCCTAAAGTCATTGATCTGCCGATGTCAACATTATTTGGTAAACCACCGAAGATGAGCCGTGTGGTTGAGAGCCGAAGACTTAACCTTCCTGCCTTTGATACGACACTTGAAAGCTACCTCATGGAGATCCCGAAAGAGGTTCTTATTAAGGAAGCTGTAGATCGTGTCCTTCACCTCCCTAGTGTCGGGTCTAAGAATTTCCTTATCACAATCGGAGATAGGACTGTTACTGGTCTCATCACAAGAGACCAGATGGTTGGACCCTGGCAAGTACCAGTTGCCGATGTTGCCGTGACCGCCACTGCCCTCAAGGAAGGCGTGAGGACTGGTGAATCAATGGCTATGGGCGAGAAACCGACCCTCGCACTCATCTCTCCTTCTGCGTCTGCGAAGATGGCGGTAGCAGAATCACTCATGAACCTAGTTGCTTCAGATGTCCAAGGTGGGCTTCCGAGAGTGCGGTTATCAGCAAACTGGATGGCCGCGGGTAACCACGCTGGTGAAGGAGCGGCTCTTTACGAGGCTGTTGAGGCAATTGGTATGGACCTCTGCCCAAAGTTAGGCGTAAGCATCCCTGTTGGGAAGGACTCGATGAGTATGAAGATGAAGTGGACTGAGCGAGAGACTGGTGCTGCAAAAGAGATTACTGCACCGGTAAGTTTGGTGGTGACTGCGTTTGCGGCTGTTGGTGATGTTAGCAAGACATGGACTCCCCAGTTGAAACGTACGACCGAGGTTGGGGAGAGTAAGCTTGTTTTTGTTGATCTTGCGGGTGGGAAGATGGCGATGGGTGGAAGCGCGGTTGCACAGGTCTTTGGTCAGGTTGGGAGCGAGGCGCCGAATGTGAGAGATGTGGAGGTGTTTAAAGGATTCTTTGAAGCATGTGCAGAAGTTAGGGCAAAGGGTATTGTTCAGGCCTATCATGATCGCAGCGATGGTGGGCTGTTCACTACTATTGTTGAAATGGCATTTGCAGGGCGTGTGGGTGTTGACGTTGAGCTGAAGGACATCGCGAAGAACGGAGAAGTTAGTGGAGTCCTTGAAGCATTTTTCAGTGAGGAACTTGGGGCAATCTTTCAGGTTAAGGATGGGGACATTACATCGTTCACAGATATTTTTGTGGAAAAAGGCGTCAAGGACATTAAGGTTCTCGGCATGGTCAAGGAGACCAATGATCAGAAAGTCACCTTCAAATACGACTCTACAACCGTCTATGAAAGTTCCCGTGGGATACTACAGCAGAAATGGGCTTCTACATCTTATGTCATGCAGCGAATCCGCGACAACCCGTTCTGTGCTGACCAGGAGTATGCCGCGATCCTCGACGATGCCGATCCAGGCCTTAGCTACAATCTTACTTTTCATCCTAACGAATCACTCCTCAGTACCATTCCGACTACTAAGCCTCGTGTTGCAATCCTACGCGAGCAAGGCGTTAATGGTCATGCCGAGATGGCTTTCGCGTTCCGTTTGGCTGGTTTCACGCCTGTGGATGTGCATATGACCGATATCATTGATCGTGGCCTTACACTTGACGACTTCGTTGGTATTGCAGCGTGCGGTGGGTTCTCATATGGTGACGTTCTTGGAGCGGGAGCTGGATGGGCGAAATCTGTTCTGCTGCACCAGGGCGCGAGGAAAGAATTTAAAAGGTTCTTTAATAACAGGACTGATACCTTTGCGCTGGGTGTTTGCAATGGGTGTCAATTCTTGAGTAGAGTGAAGGAACTTATCAACGGTACTGAACACTGGCCTGTTTTTGAAAGGAACATCAGCGAGCAGTATGAAGCACGTCTCTGCATGGTCTCTATCAACGAATCTGCAACCGAGAAATCCCCAAGTGTCTTTTTGAACGGCATGTCTGGTTCTTCCTTCCCAATTGCTGTTGCCCATGGTGAGGGTCGCGCTACATTTAGCAACCATGTGGATCTCTCTACACTTCAAGAGGGGGGCAGTGTTGTTATTAGATACGTTGATAACCGCGGCCAACCTACCGAAGTCTACCCGGCGAATCCAAACGGGTCCCCGGCGGGTATTGCGGGTGTCAAAAGTAGAAATGGTAGGGTTTTGGCAATGATGCCACATCCAGAGAGGACTGTGGTTAGGGAGAGCGTTAGTTATTTGCCTGAGAATGGGAGAGAAGAGGGGTGGGAGTTTGGACCATGGGTTAGGTTGTTTAGGAGTGCTAGAAGGTGGGTTGGTTAGATCTATGGTGCGAGATGGTGTGACTTGGGTGTTAGTAAGAGGGAGTAAAATAAAATGTTTGCTTTGAGTTGTTGGTGATATCTTGAATAGACCGTGGTTTAGAGTGGATACAAGTGATATTTTGTGATCATTTCATTAATTTTGTACCAACTTATTTAAGTGTTTACTTCGAGTAATGTGCCTGTAACACCTGATATTTAAATTGTAATTTCTGGTAGAGTAGAGTAGCAATTTATTCCAAGGCTTATAAATATATTTTTATTAAATAGTTCCTGAATTTCTGGGTAACATTCCTTATCTCATCGTGGTATTTAGTTCAAGTTGCAATCAGGATAGTTAATTTCACCCCAAGTAGAAGCCTTATTATAATGCGGTATATTCCTCCTTTCCTCTATCTTAATTTCCTGCTCCCATCTATAGTTGTCTTATGTATCTTTGTGTCATGTTTACATATAGTTATTTTTTGCTCCCCCAAAATATCTTTTATCGCTTTTACTATGCTAGGGGCTACACATCCCAGCCAGCAAAATATAGGAAAAACAAAGACTAATAATCAGATTGTTTATGAGGTGCCATCTTCCACATATCAATACCAAACCTAGTCCTATCCTATAGAGTTTTACCTAGAAAGCATTCGGCAGACTCCGGTCATTTAATTATGTTAACATCGGGAAAATCTTGCTAGATACACTACGCAGTGGGAAGTCTCGGGGGCTTTTCCTGGGACTACCTGGAGAGCCTTAGTAAAAGTATTTGATAGATATACCTAATATGATACAGTAGGGACGGTCTACTTAGTTCATACATTGATGAAATTGTAGGGCATAGGCTATCACTCGCAACGAGTCGGGTTCTTGGCATATAGTAAGCGGCACGAGTGATGAGAAATGATTGATACTCTCACAATACGGTGACGAAATTCGTTTGATGAATGAATTTGTATTAAGATACATAGGAGTAAAAGGAGACAGGATACCATTGCTTCCAAAGAAAATCCATTGCGCCTTTGCCGTACTGACTCACCGCCCATCCAAACATATAGATCCAAATATATACAAGAAAAGAAACCCAGAACTATCACTCCTTCATTGGCATACCATCTCCAAAGTGCCCTCTCCAAAGCCATCTGGCGCTTCAACCAAAATATCCTCGGGCGCCATGTCGCTTTCGAAAACCGTAATATTCTCTGGAATCGTAAGCTCCACAAGCTCTTTGATCACAGCATCCTTCTCTGACTCCTCCTTCTCGTCATCGCCATCTTCGTCTTCTCCCTGCTCAGGTACTACCCTCTCATCTAGGTTAACAACCCTCAAAGCTCCCCTCGGCGCCGTAAACATAACCTGCACAACCCGCTTCTCGATCGCCGCCTCCAGATCCCAATCCTCATCTCCGATTCCAGATAGCCTTATGTCACTCCCCAACAAGGTCGAATCCAACGCAATCGGAATACTAACCGTATCACTCCCACTCACCGTCTCTGGTGTCTCCCTAGACAAGGACAAAGACGGATTTCTCGAGAACCTTGTCTCCCACAACGAGATTGGACTTGTTGGTAATATATCTGGTAGGGCGCTACGCAAGGCAGAAATACTTGCCCATCGTTTTGGCTCCTGTTTTGGCGGGTTGCCATGATTGAGAGAGACGACACGCCGCTGTTTAGGTGCCTGTACAGGGAAGAATCGGGCTGGTGTGAGGAGAGTTTTGATTTTAGGTCTTGGGGGCCCTGTAACGGGACGTGAGCGGGCAGGTGGAAAGGAACGTGCACATGGGATTCGGAGAGGGGCTGTGGGGAGGAGCTTTAAGCTCTCAGAACTGAGAGCGGCTCGGGGGGGTGGGCGGGGGAGAACATGGCGGAAGGATGTGTCACTCCACTCATCACTTAGGGTGCCGGTGCGGGAACGGGACTGCTCGTATATAATTTCCTGGGCAGCCATTTTCTCAGCGAAGGCGAGAGAGCGGGTGTAGAGCTCTGCGAGGTCGTCAGAGCCTGTTGTTGCTCCACAGCTACTTCGGGAACTGCGTTTTGGGTCATAAGGATATTCCTCCGCTTCGAAGATTGTCGATACTCTTGCCGTATTTGTTTTTAGGACAGCCTTCGGAGGTGGTCGAGGGCCTGGAGCCGGTGCTGAGATGTACGGCATTGAGCGGAGTGGAGGGCGTTCTGGTGTTCCTGAGCGAGAGGTTGTTTCTTCTCCGAGAACGCGGTAGGAGTGGCTGCAGCTTTCGACGATTCCTACCCTCTCTTGACTTATTGAGGGTCTTCGGGATCCGTAGACCCCTAGCCTCTCTTGGCTCACTGATGGTCTCCTGGACCTGTAAATACCTATTCTCTCTGTGCTCACTGAAGGTTTCTCCGATCCATAACAATTAAATGACCCTAATCTCTCCTCACTTGGTGAATTCCTCCCGTAGAATCCAAAAGAACCCCATCTTTCCCTTTCCAGTGGACCAGAGAAAATAGCTTCCTCTGTATCCCCCTCTCTTCTCCCCTTCCTAAAGTACCAGTAGTACCCAATCACTGCGGCAGCGAGCCCAGCAATCCCAAATACAACACCCAGCACAATCCCCGTGGTCCTCTTATGCTCCAAATTCCTAACCGCCTCCTCGGCTGCCAAGATACCTGCAGGTTTATATGTCCCCGCCCACATCCCCGACGTAACATTAAAAAAGTAACTCTTATCACTAACCACAGAAGAATTCGCAAATGGTGAGATTCTATAGCCACTTGTAATCATCATTACATCCCCGTCTAACATGACTGCCGCATGACCACTCAGACCCTCCTCCTCGCCATCCCCAGGAGGCCCTAGTTCCCCCGGGTGAATATAAGGAATATCCCACTTCCATGTATCTCTCCCCACCTCACCAGATAGCTCAAGGATAATTAGGCGTGGTTCAGCGGGTGTGTTCACATCGCCAACCCATCCTCCATAGACTATCACTCGCCTCCCATCATTTGTCGCGACCGCACTGTGGCCCGATCTAGGATCAATCCGTCGTGTATCGTCATTACGGCGTTGAACAAATGTTCTTGTTGAAGGATCTTCTCGCGTAGTCTCAGTGTACGTTGTTGGCCGAGGGTCAGTTGCGACCTTTGTCGAGCTTGACGGAAGTCTAGGCGGTGACGCAGGGGGTAGTTCCACATCTGCAAACTTCCAGCGACCTTCTGGGGCAGCATAGACGGCCACTTGACGCATATCTACGAATGCGGTTTCAGTGTGGCCGCCGATCATGACTACGTTCATTGTGCTGTCTCCGGTAGGTATAGTTGTTATTGAGAACCCTGCTTCGGGGATAGGCCATTCCTTGTTGTTATGGCCATTGTAGTCGCTCATAACAGCCGAGAGGGAGTCAATAGTACTTTGTCGCATCGGCGACGCACCCTTCCGTTCCCCAGGATGGTAGGAGAATGTTCTGGAGATTGGGAACTCGACGGCGAGGAGCGAGGCGGAGTATGTCGCTTTCGATATCGACCATTCGGTAGACTCTCGTGGGCATTGCCCACCGAACATGTAAGCTTTACTTTCGGTCGTGGTTGTAACTACAATCCCTTGTTCGAATTCCTTTAGTTCATCATCTCCCTCCCGGCTCTGCCCTTTCATAAATGTTGAGCTTGGAGCGACACTAGATGTTGTTGAGGAAATGCTGTATGCGAATGCGCGTGCGTAGTAGCGCCCTTTGGGGAGTGGGAGACTATTAATGTCGATATCGATACGACCAATGCCGTCGGCGGGGACAACATGCCGGCTTTTCCATGCCTTGGTATCGGTGAGGTTAAATTCATAGAGTGCGAGCTCGTCATCGCAGGATCCGGAGAAGAGGACTACTTTCTCGTCAAGAATACCGTCAACGCTGCTGGGATTGCTGAATAGGAGTGGAGTTATTGATGTCTGTGAGCTACGTGGTGGAGGGGGAGAAGGAAGCTCCGTAAATGAAGTTGAGATGTTAGAGGTGGAGAACGTGTCGTTCAGGCGAAGTGATACGAAGCGGAAGTTAGTTGAAGCTGCAGAGGGTATGAAAAGGTAAACTGTTGAAAAATCTTTCGAAAGTAACGCTGTTGCTGGGTGTGGAGGTGCTATCGATGATGATTTTGCTATGAGGAAGAGAAGAGTGCAGAGATGGTACCTCATTGTGAGAGTATATCCCAAGACTCGAAGTATTCCTCTACTTTTTGTCGATGTTTAACGCAGTTTCAACGCACAAAAGCACAGTACTAGTCTCGTATAGAGTGTTAGAGAAGAACAACTACAGAGAAGAGTACCATTCGTCCATTATCCTCAGTAGAAGCAGAGCCCTGAAATAATTCAAGTGGCGGAAAACACATCAGGGGCTGGGACTCGAGATCTTGAAAAAGGCGTCTGATAGAAACTCCTAATTTAGTTTTAGACATAAACTAAAACAAGGGGTTGGAATCCCTCGTGTAAAAAAGGTAGAGGGGACTGTCTGTCCACATATCTCGTCGCATGTGGCCAGTGAGGAATGTTGATTGAAAATTTCACATTCCAGGACCACCCACCCACTTCCAACCTAAGATTTGGTATGCAGGTCTCATAATATACAAACTGCAAATGCAAGTATGTCGAAAAGCCTCACGACCTTCCAGCAAAAACGAAGGCTGAGGTAGGAAATAGTAAGTTAACTGCTTGCTATAGAATATACTGTCAGCCTCTTTTAGGGTCTATAATGGTAGCTGTTGCCAGTCTAACCGTAAAAATGATTTGATTGTGGAAATGATTGCCGACCTCTTTGTCAATCGTACATAGTAGTCGGCGCCACCAGACCTAAATCGTCAGCTACCACTTATTGCCAGCGCCAAGAGATCCACTGCGGGAGCAGCCGAAGAGCCTCAAACCAAACAAAGCTTGACCCTGCAGGGCCCATGCTATCGAAACCACCCCTCGTCAACGTAAACCTCACTACAAAGCATATAAAAATGTAACTTCAACTAAGAGCAAAGAGAAAAAAGCGACCCCTCCTGTATTTTAATAGTACAACCTCCACTTTAAGAATAGAAACCACAAATAAAGAAAACAGCACGCGACTATCGAGCCAAATCTGAAAGAAAAAACTCTAGTTCCCGTTGACGGATTCTACCACTTTCATCTGCCCTGTCCACACACCCAAAACCTTTACCAGCACCTCAGCCGCCTCCCCTTTCTCTCTCCTCCTAACCTCCAATACCCTTACTTTATCTCTCTTCCCCTCTTCCTCCTTCGCAACCGCATGCTTCCTCTTCCTTTCCTCCATCTCCCTTCTTCTCGCCAAATACGCCAACGAATGGCCCGTGATTCCACCCTCAACAACAGGCCTAACAGGGTCCAAAGGTGGCACCGTGAACCATAGCAATTTCCCATCCGCATCTCTCAAGAACTGCGACGCCGTTTCCTCGGGGATATTATGCGTGACGCTCTCCGGTAACGTGAATGTTGTTGGTGGTGCAGGGGGGTTATACTGTTTATGTAACTCCCTCTGCATTGCAGGTGTACCCGGCTGGGGATACCCAGAGTTAGAGTGCTGACGGTGTAGCGCAGTGGGGGGGAAGTGCGGGTGTGAATATGGCGTCATGGGAGAGCGAGAGTGTTGTTGGGGTGCTGGCGACGCAGTGGATGCGGCCTGGTTGGGTGTAGAGGTGACGGATGCAGCGAGATGCGCTTGCTTGTACATCTGTGTCATTGACATTGTTTCATGATAGTCGGGATTGATGACTCTTGCGGGGCGCTCCGCGGGGGCGGGGGTGGGCATTGTTGCTGGTGGTGGAGGGGTGGGTTCTGGAGGTGGTGAGTCCTGGTGCGCGTTAGTGAGGAGCGGATTTGGATGTGTTTGCTTTGCGTCGTGACAACCGCCCATCAATTCGCCTGGTCTACCAATTGCAGACAAGGAAAATTGAACATGCGACTGGAGCTCTGGGGGGAAGCAAACTGTGGGGAAGGAATGGGGGCAACGCGATGGAGTGCAACCGCAACAAAGGGATAGAAAGAATTAAACCTACGTTTTCTCTCCTCGCCCTTCTAAACACCGCGCCGATGATCGGCGGCGCGTTCTCAACTCCCATCTTCGCCTCTGGCAACGGATCGTCCTCTTTCGCATCTGCTGGCAACATGTGTAGGATGGGACTCGGCATCTTCTTCAACACCTGCTGCTTCTCAAACATGTCGAGTTCGTAATCCTGCCCTCTCACTTCATCTGGGATACAGCTCTTCCACGTCTTGATTTTATTAAAATGCTTCTCGACCTCATTATACCTGCTCTCGCAGACATAAATCGGATTCTTCTTCGGATCAATACCCTTAGGTCTTCCGCGGGAGTAGCGGGTGAAAAACATGACGAAACATTTTCCTAGAACCTCATCGATATGGTGATCGCGGTACTGTCCCGTCTTGACGACCTCATCTGGGTAGAACTTCTTATTCTCCCAGTGGACCGTTTGCTCAGGGCGGTAATACCAACACGCGTTTATCCAGATTTGGCCGTCGTGGTCCTTCCAGGTACGAAAGACTTGGCCCACCGTTGGTTTGTTGGGGTCGTTGGGATTGATGATGTGGATCCAGTCACCGACCCTATAATTCTCGCCTTTATGAGGTATATAGTCCAGCGGGAGCCTAGTCTGCTTTCCTCCTCCGCCTGCACCTTCATCACCACCCGTAATGTCTTCATCCTTGCGGGCCTTCTCAATCTCAGCAGCTTTACGCATCTCTTCCTGAAGCATGACTGCGTCTTGGTAGAGTTGGCTGTCATCCTCATTGAAGGCTTTGGCATTCTCAAACATTAGTTCCATATCCTCTATGAATTGGTCGAAGGATTTGTATTCCCGACGCTTGACATTTTTCCTGATGAGATCCAGTGCGATTGGGTTCTTTATTTCTTGGAAGTACTCGGGGAACTCCTTTTTCTCGGGGAGCTTTTCGAAAGCGTTAATACGCAGATTCCCGGTCCTACAACACATCAGTACAACTTCCACCCAGGGGACTGGTTGGAGGTCCTACGATTCCTCTTTCAGCTTCCTCAAAGCCTTCAAGACATTCTTAACCCTAACCTCCATCGGCGTGTCCACCCTCGGCGGCCTTCCTCTTTTCCTCCTAGGATCATTCAAATCTTTCTGTCTACTACTCTCACCACCACCACCCTCTCCTTCATCTTCCACACCAGCATCCCCTTTACTCGCAGTTCCCTTTCCACTCCTCCTTCTTGCAGATGTCCTGCGCTTCTTCCCTTCATCTTCATCTTCGTCCTGTGCATCTTCTTCCTCCTCTTCCTCCTCTTCTTCAGCTGCCGAGTCTTCTTCTGGGTCTGGAGAACCCTGGGAGCCACTGGGGGATGGAGGTGGCAGAGGGCCAAGGTCTGGGAGTTCTGTATCTGTGGGGGGGAGCTTGCCCTCTTCGCGAAGCTTGGCGAGTTCGGTGCTGAGTGTGGCCTAAGAAGGTTAGTGGTTTGTCGGAGTGAGAGGGGGGTATACACACTTCTAGGGTTTCGGCGTCCTCGTAAATAATGCTGTCGTGGCGATTGTAGAGCTTTGCGTTATGGAATATCTAACCCACCGTCTCAGTACACCGTCCAAACAGGGGGGTGGGGGGTTGCATTCACCTGCGCGCAGTCCTTGACGAAATCCGCGAATGCCGTGTAAGTCTTCCTCTTAACATTAACCTACCACCCCAGTCCCGTCAGCCACAACTAAACCCGCTGAAAAAAATACTGTGCATGCAAACCTGAACTGGATTCAGCGCCTGTGGGTGTTTGATGAGCTTGTAGTAATCCGCGAACTGCCGCTTCGGCAGGAGATCGTGGAACGCCTCTGAAACGTCGCGGTCGCTGCTGGAATGTTAGCTGGCAGTCGCAACAACGGAGTAGGGGGGGGAGGCGGACTCGGCGTCTTTTTGGTTGAATAGCGAGTCCAGAATGGACTGCATGGCTTTGAAGAGCTCATCACTGAGCTTTGGGGTGGGATTACGGACGGTGACCATTGTTGGATGGGTTGGACGCGACGCGCAGAGGGGGTCACTTTCTCTCGCGAGTTTGAGCTCTCTTGATTGTTTGAGGGAGTAAGTAGGTGCTTAATGGTGGGAATTGGGTGCTGGCTGTGATTCGGCGGTTTTGGGAGGGCGTTTCGTTTTCTTGGTGGTTGGTGGTTGATGCGCGTTTGGGGGAAGACGTTGCTGTGGCAGTGCAGGCTGTGGTGGCAGCCACAGTGTGATGGGCCGAGTGATGATGGGTGAGTGAGATGAATAAGCAATGAAGTAAATAATAGGTGAATTAACTAGTTAACAGTAACTTGAGTCGAATGAAGGTAAATACAGGGTATTTTGTCCGAGATGGACTAGAGTGTCGATGAACTATAGGAAAAACTTATTGGAGTAGATTACTTGAGGCTAGTTGAGGGTGATGAAGAGCGAATGTGGAATAAGATAATTTAAATGGATTAATTGATGGATTGATGACTAGAGATAAATATCTAGTAAAATTCTTAGGATGAACTGATGGTGATTTTGGGTAATGACTGATGATGATGGATACTGAGGGTAGACGATGGTAGATGATGAGGGATGAAGGTTGTGGATTGGATTGAGATGAGAAATCATTATCCTTATGCGATACAAATTTACTTATGCCCTTGAATTGTGCGTATATGATCTCATAGACACAATAACTCTGTTAGAAATAAAGGAAATCTGCCGATCCTATCCCCCGTTCTAGAAGCTTCTATCCCAATGCATTGACTGCCAATCATGTATTTACCACGGAATATTAAGAGATCATACTGATAATTATCATCCCACCCTATGCGATTTCTTGTAAGCGTGGCGCTCGCTATCTGTCTAGAGCTTGTTGGTATGGTGGTTGAAACTACGTAACATGTAACGGGGAGAGACACTATTGGTACTACGTACTACGTGTATGATAACAAGATTGACTTAAAGAATATCGTGCGAGCGAGCGTGCTTTTCCATGAAACTCTCATATCCCTTTCTCGTCTGTTTGTGACTGCTCTAGGTTCATCTTGGTATTACTATTTCACCTGTCTGGGTTAGGGTTTGTGTAGTTTGAAACACCTAACCCTGATTAGACTTGACCACTTTCGATTCCCAGAGAGTTTGAGTTCTTCCCATGTTGGAGACTGTTTCCCAGAAATTATACATATAACTATTAGATACCGTCACTTATGAGTACTCCCCCTTAGCCGACCACCATGCCGGTCTTTACTACATGTAGCTAATCTCATCCCACGTTGTGTATCATAATTTCGAAATTGGAAGATCCTATAAACTATCTCCTCTACTTCCTTTAATTATTAGTGGTTAATAGAGCTGGCCGAGTGATTGTGTGTGGTTTGAGAGGAGGGATATTAGATATCTAGGCGTATTATCCTATAGCTACATGTATATATACAATATCTTGCACCAACTCTAATTCTAACGCTACATGTAGTGACGCTAATTTTTCATTATCTTACCCCATAAAAGATAATTATTATAAGTAATCAACCCTCTTAAAATGACATTTGAATTTGATCATCAGTGTCTGTTTATACTAAGAAATTAATTTAAAGAAAGGACCTTATGCTCTTGTGGTTGGATAAAGCAATTACTACAAGGTTACCACTACCCCACATATTCGTTGGTAGCCATACCACAACCAATCAAAGCAATAGCACTCAGCCCTATAGG
Organism: Verpa conica; assembly: GCA_033030425.1. NCBI lineage: Eukaryota > Fungi > Ascomycota > Pezizomycetes > Pezizales > Morchellaceae > Verpa > Verpa conica. The sequence goes on along the minus strand of JAUFSD010000008.1, from coordinate 562,774 downwards.
CAACCCAGTCCTATTTTCAATCGCTTAAAGGCTTAGTATCTATAAATTACACACACAAATCCATTAACGAATATATATAATGGAACCTCGATAGTACCATATGGTCGGCGACGGAATTTTATATGCCTATATCAAGGCTAGGCCTCTAACGAGGTAGACTTATTACCACACATGTATTGGGGGAGCTACAGAACCTATGCTACTATTGAGGATATGCTACTACAGTAGACTCTCCCTATAAGAATACGCTTGGGACCGAACCTCAGTACCCTTATAAGATGAATATCCTTATAAATAGAGGAAATATGACTTTGGTGATCTATTTGGGACCGAGAATGTATATTCCTATAGAGTGGTTATTCTTATAGGCAGTATTCTTATAGGGAGAGTATGCTGTACTATTAAAACTCTACTATATATACATAAACCAGCCCTAAAAGCTAGTCATCGCCATAAATCCACCCAATCCATCCCAATAACTAAAAAACTGACGAAAAACCCACCACCAAATCTTACTCACAAACCACCTTAAAATATAAAACCATGGTGCCTATCCGCGTCTCTAGCCTTTGTTATCAGAGTCACTACAACCTGTAAAAATCACCTTGTTGTGGATTTGCTAATGGCTATGATTAAGAAATAAATGGAAGTATTCAGTGTTAACTATGAGCCTATTAGCTGGTCAGTCCGGTAGTAAAGTCTACAAATGTCAGCAAGGGTTTTGATAGAATATTTATTACTACACGAAAGCCGATTATAGGAACATACATCACAACCCTTTAGTACCAACTTTTCAACATCGTATAAAGCACGAAAAAGCAACTCTCATTCAAAACCCCATATCAACTCCCAACCATATTATCATACAAATTCTCTCTCTTCGCCTCTAGCTCCGCCAATTCCATAGCAACTCTCTCAACCTCCAACCTCGCTAGATCTTTTTCCGGTGGTAGTCCCTGGAACCCTCTTGCCTGCGCTTCAAGGTTGAGAACATGTTCCTTCAGGGCTAAGACTGCTTTCTCTTGCTCGATAAGCGTATCGACCGTTACTCCTGATGCTGCACGAGTGGATGCATACTCACTCTACCACGCCAAGAAATCAATACAAGTTCTCAAAACTCAGAGGATAAGGGAGGGTACCTCGAGATCTGAAACACGTTCCTTGTAGTCTTCCGTCTTGTGGTGTAGATGCCTACTCGTTCTTGTCCACTCTGCAGCCTGCCCAGCGAGCTCGGGGGGGAGCTTATATTCATCTCCACGCTCGAGTCTTAGGAGGTGAGTCTGGAGTGTTGTGAGGTCGGATTGGAGACGGGCGTGGAGGGAGGAGAGATGGAGGGATTGCTGCAAGAGGGAAAACTCTTCTTTGGTTATGGAGATGAGCTGAGATGCGAGTCTGGCTTGTCAGTAGGGCATGGGAAGTTGTTTATAGTTGTAAGGGTACTTGCTTTGTAGAGCTGGTAGAGGTAGAACCTAAGGCTACTGATAGTAGTGCAATTGAATTTAGACCTCGCTGGCCCTCAGGGGTGAGATGTTCCTCGATAGCAGTCAGTACGTTCTCTTCGCCTTTCTGCCTCTCAGCGGCGATTTCTTCATCGCGCTTCTTAAGCTCTGCTAAAGCTTTCTCTTTGACCTTTTTTTCGAGTGCCCGTTCCTCATCGGCTGCTTCATTCGCGGCAGCAAGTGCAAGGAGTGCTTTGAGGGTATCTGGGTTACGCTCGAAGGCGGGTACGGGGTGTGGATGGTGACGGGTGATGAGCCATTGGTCGACGTAGGACCAGTCTTTTGCAAGCTGGGACTGTTGGCGTGCAGTTGAGGGAGAGAAGACCTTTGCGGGGGACCAGATATCACGATAATCGGCCATTGAGGAGAGTTGGGGGGGTCGTGGAGTTTGGGTGGTGGTTGATAAGATGGACTTGATAAGATGGATAAGATCTTGCCCCTTGCACAATCTTATCAGATTGTTCCCCCGTTAAAGGCCACCTGGAACAAACGAAGCTCTCGACGCTTTTATATAACGGCCACCTTTCAACCTCCCCTGTGTCTCTGTTCTCCACATTTCTCTCCACTTTCTCAGGCGCGAGCCGTTCAGTCATTCTTTGCCCCCCTTACCTCTATTCTATTTGTCCTATAGATTACTACAACATAAGCTCTATTTATATTACTACTACTCCTACCTCCCCACCCACATACAGCATACCTACACCACCTTTAGATAGCCCCACCCCACTACTACCACTATGATCATCCGGTTGAGCGGCATAGCCTTTGCGGCAGCTATGCTCTCGTCTCTAGCCCTCGCTGGTGAAATCCCTAATTCCGACCTCCCAGTCCAGACCCTTATCGCTTCTGCGAACGCCCTCCTCGCCCAGGGTGACATGCATGGCGCACTCGACTACTTTGAAGCCGCTATTAAAAAGGACCCCACAAACTACCTTACCATCTTTAAGCGCGGCGCAACCTACCTCTCACTCGGAAGATCGTCCCAGGCCAGCGCCGACTTTGACGCAGTTCTAGCTCTTAAGCCTGACTTTGAAGGTGCACTTCTACAGCGCGCAAAACTAAAGGCGAGAGGTGGTGATTGGAGCTCTGCAAGAAATGATTATAAGAAAGCGGGACATAATGATGAGATTTTAGAGATCGATGAGGCAGAAAAGGCGGTGGGTGCGGCATATGAGGCGGAGAAGAAGGGCGAGTGGGAGGAGTGTGTTACATACTCAGGGACTGCGATCATGGTTGCGAGTGGAATGCATAGTTTGAGGAGTTTGAGGGCACGTTGTAGACTTGAGAGAGGAGAGGTTCATGAAGCTGTTGGAGACCTTACGTATGTTCTTTTCCACTCCTCAATCCTATTACATAGCTAATAATCTATTAGACACGTCGCACAGCTCAATGCCGGTGACATAGAACCCCACCTCCAAATCGCATCCCTACTTTACTTTAGTGTCAATGACTATGATCGCTCTGTCGCTCAGCTCCGCAAATGTTTGCACTCGGACCCAGATTCCAAACCATGCAGCAAAGCATTCCGCCGCATAAAATCCTTCAACAAACAGCTCACTTCCGTTCATTCCCTCCGCGAAAAGCGCCAATATAACTCAGCAGCAAAACTTCTCGTCGGAGCCGGTGAAGATGTTGGCATAATTGAAGAAGTCAAAGAAGAAATCAAAGAGCTAAAAGAAAAACACTATATCAATAATCAATGCCCTGAAGAATTGTTGGCTCTGCTATATGATATCACTTGCGACTCATATACAGAGATGAACTCAGTCAAAAAGGGTAAACCTTACTGCGACGAAGCACTCCGGCTCAATCCTTCATCCGTCCCTGGCCTCCTCGCAAAAGCATCCCGTCTGATATCTGAGGACCTATTTGAAGAGGCAATCCGCGCTCTCGAGTCTGCGAAGGAAAACTCCCCCGAGGATAACCGCATCCAACAGAAACTCCAGGAAGCACACACACTCCTCCGTCGCTCAAAGACAAAAGACTACTACAAAGTTCTCGGCGTCTCCCGCGACGCATCGGATCGCGAAATCAAGAAGGCTTATAGGTCAATGACCAAGACATACCATCCTGATAAATATCGCGGCGACATGACGAAAGAAGAAATCGAGAAGAAGATGTCTTCTATCAATGAAGCTTACGAAGTACTCTCGAACCCAGAACTAAAGGAGCGCTTTGACAACGGCGACGACCCAAACAACCAAGAAAGACAGAACCCATTCGCACAGGGTGGACATCCATTCGGTGGATTCGGTGGCGGCGGACAACAGTTTGTGTTCCGACAGGGGGGCGGTGGCGGTCCTTTTGGTGGCGGGTTCCCGGGGGGTGGGCAGTTTAAATTTCAGTTTTAGGTATCGCTTATTTAGGACTATGTATTATTTTTTTTCTTTTTCTATGTACTGGTATTGAATCGGTTTTTTTTTTTTACTGGGAGGGAAGCGTGGGGGACTTTTATGCCCTTTTTTGTTACCAAAGGTGATGGGGCCAATGATTGACCTGCCGGATGTTTGGTGTTTTTCCTAATAAAAACATCCTTGCTGGCCATACGTTGTGATTTAGTATTCTGGATCAATGATCGTTTTATGTGACTAACCGGAGTTTTGTGCTATAAAGTTTTGTCCCAAAAAGTCAAAGTATTGGCTTAGAGCTAGGAATATGTATTAATCTATTCACTGTAAAGTTAGTCGTTGAGATTGCTGGAAATTCCTACTAAGTCAAGGGCTGAGAAACTAGCCTAAGATAAGCTGCCCATTGAATTGCTTTTTTTGACCTAGGACTCGTGTGTTGGTCGAGCCATTCTTCAAGACGAGAGAAATCGAGTAGATATAGTTACATGTAGTCGCCTTATGATTAGTGTACGGAATCATAATAGTCCCCAGTGACAAGAAGGCGATTGAGCAATACATTGAGTCTGGAAGTAAAAATAAAACACTATCAAAGGTACCAGGGGAAATATCGAAATATTTCTCAAAACCCTCCATTTAAGGGCTTGCCCCAATGTTTTAAGAGTTTATAATGGCCTCTCTCTTTCCCGATTTCTTTTCAAAATTGTCAGCCGTACCAGGTGATTCCAGCACTATCAGAAGTTGGAAACGGTATGGAACATATATATAAAACAGTAGTACCTCTATGAAACTATAGGTCATAGTTTCGTTAGGTCATAGTTTCGTACTGCATACCAGATTTTGTACCCAGAACAATAAAAATCACTTGATACAAAAAAAAAAAAACCTCTATGAAACTACTAGACCCGAGAAATATACCCTAACACTCACCAGTTACCTACCACCAAGTGCTATTCCATAATCAAAGTCATCAGTCTGTTTACCTCTAGTCTGATTACTAACCTACAGTAAGAGAACACAACTGAGTGCTATAGATCCACCCTCACCCCGACATTGACGATCCACTTCACACCCCTTCTCTAGTAATAAGCTAATAACATTTACTTGAACCGCAAGTACCGCGTAGTGTAGTGGCGTTGACTAACTGCTCGAAAGTGCTTCTATGTCGGCACCACCTTCAATGAGGAACCCGATTATTGCTTCAGTTGCTCTCGTTGGAAGGTGCCTGACCTATCGCACGATGGAGAGTTGACATGAGGAAATTTTCTTGGTATTTATCGGGATTGGCCTTTTGAGAGAAGAAATATACCGATATCTAAATTACCGACTACTAGAGCTGTGTAGAGCGAGGGGTGTAGAATAGGGTCACATGTCTTCTATAATCGGCCCCTCTTCCAGTACGCTGATATTGACATCGGCGCTAATTTCCAGTAGGAGTCTGGCTAGATGCTCACGGCCTACCCTAGTAGCCCATACAAGGATTTGACTCTTATATTGGAGTATTACACCGTGAATAAACGGTGCCAAGATGGTATTCAGACAGTGGTATGCCTTGTAGGAGTTAAGGTCTTTTGGTTCGAGGTCTTTAGAAATAATCCAGATAATTTCATTTTGTAATTTGAGTAACACGATAGATAGTGTTCTTAGTTGAGTAGGTTACTGATATTGCATAACCCTGAGGCTAAGCTAATAAATCATGCTACAGTCTCTTGATCTACGGTAGGGATTATATAACCCTAACCCTAATTATCACCAAGTTAACCGAGTGATGCCAAATGATTCTATATCTCATATGGTAAGATCAAGTACCCTGATTTTATCTTGAGTTGAAAGTTTTTCAAAGCCTAATTTATTTTACGACTGACCTATAAAACAGCCGAGATATCGAACCGAATCCTTCCGGACACGCTGGTGAACAAACCCAGGAGAAACAAAAATACCGGCACTTACCGTTTAAATCAGTCTAGATTCCTACATAGAGGTGCATATTTTATATACGTAATCAACATCAAGATTAGGCCCTTGAGAGAAATAATACGTACCCGTAGCTATCACGCGTCCCTAGAATACTGTAATGTGGGGGGCTCCTTATGAGGTCATTTTTATAAGCTTATGCCATTAACCAATTCCAGAAACTATATGACCCATTCTTTTCAGAGCGAACTACAACGAATTCTTGAAGTCTGCTAGCTTTAAGCGTATATACCCTATGGAGCGTACTATGTATATTTTGTAGACAAAACACGATTGTAAGCAAAAAATAGTACTCTATGTAAGCAGATCCCGAAAGGGATTTAAATACGAGTACATGTATGTATGTACTCGTGACATTTCTGGAAGTAAATTCTGTGGGGCTGTGAGGCTATGAGTGAATAAGTTGGTGATCTAACTCGGCCGGGTGTTCCCGGAATTTCGTAATTGCAAGCCTCTTGAATGGGGATCAACATGCCTAACTGGGTATATATTACATCCCGCATGAAGCTTATCTCGCCCTGTTCATTTTACAAAGCTAAACTGATCATATCAATTATTAATTGATATACATGTAACCAGCCAACAATTATGATATCACTTTCTTGTATGAGGGATGATATAGCTTGGCTTTTCAGAGCCACCCAGCGTTCCAGTCCCGCAAGGTAAGGTTACTATAGCCATCTAAAATCTTAATAAAAGTAGAATCATGATCAGGCCAACCTTCCTCTGGTATCTCACTTCGCACTGTGACTATATATATATTATAGACCCAGTCCCAATAAAGAGCGAAGCAATCGCTCTAAAAACCGACATAAAGCTGTATGAAACTTATTTATGTCATCCCCACCCGTGCATATACCAACAGTGTGCTGACGCAATGCGGGGGAAAATATCACATGCAACTACTTCATAAGAGACCTCTCCTCTAGAACTAACGCCTCTAGTGAAGAATATACTCTTATCGATCAGTGATAGTAGCATTTGTGTGTGTCCGGGCCCTTTTACCTACCCCAGGCATTCCTTCCAAGCCAAGAATTTTTCCAAGAGCAGATCTATCGTAGCATTTAGGTCGCTCAAAGCGCTAGCTTTGATATACTTACATATAATCACATGATGAGCTTCTGAAGAATTCTTATATCTTAACCCCCTCCAACGTCACAGTCTTTAACGTTCTGAGATACGTATACTCTGTAGTTTAAATTACGCAGCTTAACCTCAACCCTTTAGAATGGAAATAACTTCATAAATAAAGCTCTAACAAATCCTAGGTATCATCAACAGATCATCACCTAACTCACAAACCCTAAACTCTAAATACACGGCCTCTTTTAGCCCATATAAACCCTCATTAAATCTATAATCGTACCAGGCCTTCCAATGAGCCGACTCATATTACAATCAACAGGTATTTTACTGAAGACATTCTGCCTTTTATCGATTACTACATGTACATATACCTCCCCAGGTTGTGAAACAACGAAACCTGGCTGAATCTTGAATTTCAAAAAGTCACCTGAAGAGTTAATAGCCCACCTAGTTCCCCAAAAGTCCTCCTAAGGTAGAAAAGCCACGCTCCTTAGGTAGCAAGGCGTAATTCAGGTTACTGGAAAATCGCGCAACTACTTGGTGTGAGACAAGGCTTTCTAGTTAATTCTCATCTACGCACTACTGCAGGCCTCGGTTGAAAATCTAGAATCACGCGAGCCATCGCTAAAGAACTGGCCCCTAATATACAATTGGGTTAGGATGGGAGAATGTCGAGTGGTGGGGCCCTATAAGATATCGCAATAAGTGCGTAAGACAAACGATAGCATAATCCCGCTGGCATAGACTCCTTTAGGACTTGGGGATTTCCACAGGAAAAGGAGTAAATTTTAGTGCACAGGACTATCAAAGGGGCGTGGCGTGGCGTGGCGTGGCGTTTATCGGAATAGTGGTAAAGCATGAGTACAGAATTATTCGTGGTTGTATTTGATGCGTTAATTTGAGGATACGCTTCCATTCTCAACCGCACCCAATAGTCCACTAGAAGGCTGACATTAACAGTAGGTAAATATACACTAGCATATGCGCAGGGAGACCTGAAACGTACTGTTCCATTTGCCGCCTAGAGGAGGGGGCACTGTCAGATCAATAATATGCTGGTACGGGACGGAGGACATAAGCCTGGGCTGTCCTTTAGGCCTGAGGGATAAGAAGAGGCAAAGACCTTAATAGTTCTATAGCTTTGTGCTTACTATCTCCTGGGCCGCCTGTTATCTGCTTGTACATAGGTGCAATTTTTGTAACGGGTGGCACCCGAGTGATAACCCATGCGCTAGATATTGACGCGACGCGTCTGTCTTAGTACCTAGACCCCGACCTCGCTTCATAAGGGGTCTACCATGTGATAGTGACTAGCCCATGCGTTGTGGCTGATATACGCCGCATCGTCATGTGAGGGAGAACTAGTGGCTAGTGTGCACTGCATTGCCAAGGGTTTCAAACTGGCCCAGCCAACGTCGTCAACGCTCCAAAAATTCCAGGAAACACCAAAAATATTCAATCTGGCCAGCTTCACCAACTTTTCTCAATTCACGAGGGCAACCAGCGATATCAGTCATGAATCCCGAAGAGAATTTCACTACGTTTCAGGATGGGATCTTCTCCTCGATCCTCGCTTCCGTCAAAACCGCCGGTAGCATCGCGGCTGAAGACGTCTCCTTTCAGCGGTCATCAAACCCAGAGTTTAATGCTGGTCTAGACGAAGTGAGCGCGCGCATTTTAGGATTAGCCAATCAGCTACTCAAGAGCGCGTCTAGAGGGTCCGATCTTACTGTCCCAAAGATGACTGATGTAGACGATGTTGAGAATAAATGGGGCGATGTTGTTGAGGTTGTTGACTATTTGTTAGAGAAAGCAGTATGTAGTTTGTTTTCGCTGGATAGAACTGATAAGAATACTGATAAATTATTTTTTGTATAGGATACTTGTCTAGATGAGTACACGGGTGCGATTAAACAGAAGTATCCAGAACCGCTACCTGGTGCGCAGGTTGTAAGTTAACGTTTCCCCTGAAATGTCTTTAAAGAAATTCTGCTGATAACTGTGAGACATAATAGAACCCCCCCCATAAGAACGCTGCGAAGGTACAGAGGGCTAGTTCATGGAAGTCAAGGCAGATGGTAAAACCTCAGCTTAAATTCGGAGAGAAGATCGATAATTTCAATACCTCACCATTCAAACCGCTACTCCGGTCAAAGCCTCATGCGATTGTTAGTCTTGAGGATAGTATTCGTATGGAGCCTAATGAAGAGGGTGTTGAGCAGTGCGTTGCCCCCTGAAAAACATAATTCATAGAGGTCTGTTCTGACACACTACAGGTTTATCCACCCCTACCGAACTGAAATCGAAAGCATGGAATATCCTCCTATCATGTACGAAAAGAAGCCGCCTATAAAGTACCACCCATTTGGGGATACTACAGCTGTTTGGGTTGAAACGAAGGAAGCCCTTGATGAGATGATCTATGAACTGAAACAAGCAACGGAGATCGCTGTTGATTTGGAACACCATGATACCCGGTCGTATATTGGGTTCACCTGTCTGATGCAGATAAGCAGCAGGGATAACGATTGGATAATCGATACATTGGCGTTAAGGTCAGAACTCCAGGCTCTGAATGAGGTGTTTGTGGATCCCAAAATTATCAAGGTTTGCCGGCGCTCCCCGAGAATCCCGGTTACCACGCTTACTGATGATTCAGGTTCTTCATGGATGCTACATGGATGTCAAGTGGCTGCAACGGGATTTTGGCCTATACCTTGTCGGTCTTTTTGATACTCATTTTGCTGCCAAGGCCTTGGGATTCCCAGGTCTTGGACTTGCTTACTTGTTAAAGAAGTACGTCGATTTCCACGCAGACAAGCAGTACCAACTTGCGGATTGGAGAATAAGGTAACATAATTTTTAAATGTTGATTTTATTTTTAATCTTTAAATGGCTTACTAATATATCATCAAGACCATTGACAACAGAGATGTTCGACTATGCCCGTTCAGATACACATTTCCTGCTCTACGTTTTCGATTGCGTACGTAACGAGCTCATAGATAGATCGGACCCCACAGATCCCCAAGAAGATCGGGTACAACGCGTTTTACAGGATTCAAAAGAAGCAGCACTTAAGCGATATGAGAGAGAGACATATGACGCAGAGAATGGTTTTGGGGCCTCGGGGTGGTACAACATGTTATGGCGCGACAACCTCGACGTAGTCCAAACAGCCGTTTTTAAAGCGGTTCATCAATGGCGAGACACTGCCGCTAGGAAAGAAGATGAAGGGCTTCATTACGTCCTTCCAAAGCATCAGCTCTTCAACCTAGCCCGTCAAATGCCGACCGATGTTGATACTGTGTTAAGCTTATGCACACCAGCGTCGCACATTGTCCGCTTACGGGCTAGTGAGATTGCAGATACTATTCGCCGTGTCAAGGCAAATCCACCAACAGCTACACCTCGCGAAGCAGCACATTCTTTTGAGGTGCTATCCGTGCCAATTGCTGCGCCCGTGGTGGGTATTACCAGTGCCGGATCTAAATATGCTAAGGCGGATATCTTCAAAAAAGAAATTACGATTCCAGAAATCCATGCGGATAAATCAAGCTTTTGGGGAGAAGTTGTAGGTAGTAGTAAATGGGAGGCTGGGGCTACAATACTCAATGGGGATGTCAGCCTTGCTATTGAGCTCCCGCAGCTGACTGCCGCAGTTTTTGTTACTGCAGAAGAGATCAATTCCAGAGCTACGCCTCAGATATCTGTTGATCCTGGTGCCCGTGCTGAACATGAGTATGTGAAGGGTGCTAGTCAGAGGAAAAAAGAGGAAGACATTATTGTTGTGAAATCATTAGGTGGGGCGAAGAAACGCAAGCTCGGGGATGTGGTTGCCGAAGACGTAACCTCGGGAGATCAGGATCAACGGCATTCTAGTGTTACCCCTGTCGGTCAGCCCGAGATGGAATACGTAGAGGAGTCAAAGCAAGGTTCGGGAGACGAGGACTTGGAGGAAGGGTCAGCACGCAAGAAAAGTAAGAAGGGGAAGAAGAAAGAAAAGAAGCGTAGGGCTCGGGAGCAGGAAGCTGTAGGTGGACAAGCGGGTGAGGAAGATATAGGGATTGAGGACGATAAGTCTTTTGAGGCGTTTGATTACGCAAAAGCGGCACCTGTGTTCAACAGTCATAAAGGAAATGCCGGGGGTAAAGAGGGAAAAGCGCAGAAGCAACGTCCAAAGGTATTTGACCCATACTCAAAGTCGGGAGATGCGCCAAGAGGGATGAGCAGGGGCCAGCGCGAAAGAGCAGGGAAATCACATACCTTTAAACAGTAGGATTAGATATAAGAACGGTAAGTGTAAATGCAATATTAACTAGACAAAGGGAAAATGCCGGTTTTTTTTTCTTTCTATATTTCTTTTCCATGGGATGGAAGTCTGTGTGGAAGCGTCGTGGAACATAGGGCTAGAAAACATAATTCATGCAAAGCACAGTTGTGCACGTGTCGCTAGAGATTTCGGGGCACAAAAATGACGATCGAATGGAGGAAGCCGAATCCGGCACCCGCGGCACCTTTGTGCTCACCTGGTTAAGCTGGACAGCTGGGGTAAAAGAACTATCTGATAACGTCACCTCACAATCTGTGACCACTTAACTTTCCTTTTTCGTGCTGGTCCCTGAACTGGCGGGGGATGTGGTGGAGTGGGTGGAGGGCGATGAATTACCGTTCCTACCAGCTGCCTGGATATGGGGTGTTTTTATTTTTTCTTTCCCCTTCTGCTCCATGTCTATCTCCAACTGGGACTGCATTTTCTTTTTTCCCTCCTTCGCTTGAATTTTCTTCCCTATCGCTTCTTCGGCAAGGTTCCCAAGGAGTTGATGTATAATTCTTTTTTCCCTTTTCTTTTTTTCCTTTGTCTTTGTCTTTTTTCCGCCTCGCTCTAGCAAGCGAACCCTATCGCTACGGATAATGTACCGTATTTTTAACTACCTTCGGTATGCGCGACTGTCCGTGCCCCTGGAGGGAAAAAGTTTATGCAGAATTCCGTGTGTGTAAAGGTCCCTAGCGTACTGTGTAGGCGACCACTCAAGCCGGGGGGGGGGAACTCGCGACAGAACAGAGTTTGGCTCCGATTCTGTTAATATATAGGCTGTGTAGCTAGTTAGGCTTCGGCCGAACCAATATGTGCATGCCATCTTTAGAGTATGAGTGCTCTAGAGTGCACTTTAGCATTCGTTTATGGTGGGAGGGGTGGATGGTGGTGCAAGGTGCATGTGGGCAGCAGCACCATGCAGTAGCACCGTCAAGCTAGAGCGGTTGCGAGAAGTGAAATGCAGGTTGAGCGAGATGCAGCTGTAAAGTAACTTCCGTATCGCGGAGAAACGGGTGGGCCGATGTACGGTACTCTCGGTAGAGGTGAAAGGTACATACATGAAGGTATATTGGTAGAGCTCGATGGGCTGGTTGGATATAGGACTGTTGGATGGGATGGGGAAGATGCGAGTTATGTTACAGAAGCAGGTGGTGCCGCCGCTGCACCCCCATATTATATGCCTATCCCACTCTTGCTACTCCACTCCTACTCTTACTCCTCCTCCTATCCCTCCTGAGCTCAGTTAAAATGGGTTGGGAATAAGTGTAGGTAAAGGTGTTTCTCCTTTCTCACCCCCTCCCTTCGTGTCTGGTGTTGTAAATTTCTTGCTGCTGCTGCCCGGGGAGGTTTAGTTTCTGCTGCCTGGTTGGTTTCTCTTGTGGTGTGCGCATCATCGTCCCCTTTCACCCACGCCTACTTCCTACATACATACTGTTCTCGGTCTCGCTCGCTCACTCACTATCCCCTCCCCTTTCCCCCCTCCACCGCTCCGTACCTCCCTTCCCTGTTCCCTCTCTCTGCTGCTGCTGCTCCTCTGCTGGGTGTCGCTCTCTTTCTAGGCCTGGCCAGAGAGAACGGGTTGTGTCCTAAATTATCTTCTATTCTATTACTATTTTATTCTTCTTATCATTATCCTCATTATTATCGTTATTGTTTACTCCTGTTGTTTCGTTTCTTGTTCTTGCTGTTCTACAACCTAGTTGCCGGTCCTGACCCGCCTGCCTTTCTTTTTTTTATTTTTTTTATTATATCGAAGCATCTCTGTGGGACCTTTGTCACCATCCATTTGCTCTGCAGCAGCAGCTCTCTCATTCAACTCCACACATCCACACATCCATACATCCACACACATACTCTACATCCATACATCCACATATCACCCACACCCACGCATCATTCACATCTACTCCACCCCCCATTCCCACTCCCACTCTTCCCACTCTCCTCCCACTTCCACATCCATCCATCCACTACACCCCCATCACCTTCATCAATCAATCAATTCCCTTGCCTATATAATCACTGATTTGGCAAACCAACAACTGATAGGGCATCACACAAAATAGCAGTAATAATACAAGTCCAAATCCCGCCCGGAGCACACCCCCGCTAGTCTAACCCCCCCCAGCCATCCCATCCCACCGGCTGTCTCGAAGCGTTTCCAATTCCATCCATTCCTTCCTTTAATTACTCAATAGTCCATCTCTCCACCAAGGTCGGCTCTTCTCCATTCATCAAAGTCCAGCTAGCTAGCCTACCAACCAACCAGCAGCCCTGTTTCCTCTTTCCCTACCAAACGCCTACCAAATCTAATCTAACCAGCGCCGGTGCTTGGTCCACTAGCAAGCTAACATTGTTAACGGTTATTTCTTTGTTCTTCCTTCGCGTCTTCCTCGCAACTTTGATCCCTTTTACCACTCACCATAATCACCACCACCACCACTGTTACCACCAACTTGTCCACCGGCCCGCCCTTACTGTCCATTAGCTCAAACCACCACTACTCAACCGCGTAACATTTTATCACCGGCACAATAGCGCTTCCTACACCAGTAGCCGTGCTGCAGCGGCCTGGCTTTTCAGCCTCATCTTCATCCATGTCCGTCACAACAATGCTCGCCCCCTCGGCGAGAAATTCAACATCCTCCACGTCTTCTAGCTTTGCGACATCGAGCTTTACACCAGTTACGAGGCAGAACACTATAGGTTCCGATGGTCCGAGATCAGTAAGGGCGTCAAAGAGGTACAGCGTTACAGCGCTGTACCTGTCTATGTCTGCGCATGATAAGGACATTGAGATTGAGGATGAACTTGCGAGAGGTCAGCTTTTACATCCTTGCTCTTGATTTTTTATTTTGCGTAGGGCTTTAGTGAGGCGCGAGTCTTTTTTTTCCCGTTGTGAATCTCACCTTTGGTGTTTTTGGTGCGTCTATAGTTCAGAAAATCCTTCGCGACCTTAAGGTAAAGATCTCGTCGCAATCGAAAAAGAACTTTGTGTTGGAGAAGGACGTAAGATATTTGGATTCGCGGATAGCACTGCTTATTCAAAATAGAATGGCATTGGAAGAGGTTGGTTTTTCTACTCCGTAGGCAGTATCGACTGTTTACAAAACTCCGCCCTTTCCTTTTCTCTCTTCTCTTTCACTTTTCCTTGTGGGGGGAGGGGCCAATAAAGTTAACACGAGGTGGTATTACACCGCAGCAAAATGAGGTAGCAAGCCACTTCGACGAGTCATCCGAATTGCAGGAGGGTACGTTCCCGAATGATCAGAAGACCCAGCAATATGGCAATCTGTTTTTCCTGCTTCAATCTGAACCCCGGCACATTGCATCACTTTGCCGGCTGGTCAGCATGTCTGAGATCGATTCGCTTCTACAGACTGTTATGTTCACGATTTACGGAAACCAGTACGAAAGTCGCGAAGAACATCTGCTCCTTACCATGTTCCAGGTGCGTGGTTCATTGCCTAAATCTGCTGTGAAACATTACTGACTCCACACTAAAGTCCGTCTTGTCTGCCCAATTTGACACCACCCCCGAATATTCTTCCCTGCTCCGCGCGAATACTCCCGTCTCCCGTATGATGACCACTTATACCCGTCGCGGTCCTGGACAGAGCTACCTGAAGGTTGTACTCGCGAAGCAGATCAATAACCTTATTGAACTTAAAGACCTCAATCTAGAAATTAACCCGTTGAAAGTATATGAGCGGATGGTTAAGAATGTTGAGGAAGATACCGGTACTCTACCGGCTAATATGCCAAGAAGTGTGTCTGCGGAAGAAGCCGCAGAAAATCCACAGGTCCAGGCGATCATTGAACCACGCTTAACAATGTTGATGGAGCTCGCAAATACTTTCTTAGCGACGATCATTGATAACATTAACGAGACGCCGTATGGTATTAGATGGATTTGTAAACAGATTCGAAGCTTGACAAGGAGAAAATATCCGGATGCGAAGGACCAGGTTGTTTGTACTCTGATCGGAGGCTTCTTCTTTCTGCGGTTCCTGAATCCAGCAATTGTCACACCGCGTTCATACATGCTTATCGACAATGTTCCTTCTGAGCACCCTAGAAGGACTTTGACTTTGATTGCAAAGATGTTGCAGAATTTAGCCAACAAGCCATCATATTCGAAGGAACCATACATGGCGAAGCTCTCACCGTTTGTTTCAAATAACAAGGTTCGGATCAACAAGTTTTTGAATGACCTGTGCGAAGTTGGGGACTTTTATGAGTCTTTGGAGATGGATAATTATGTTGCGCTGTCTAAGAAGGACCTTGAGTTGAATATTACATTGAACGAGGTTTACGCCACTCATTCACTACTCGAAAAACATTCGAAAGAATTGGTAGGGAATTCTAACTGCCAAAAAAAACTGTGGGTAAGCGTGAGCTAATTTAGGAGCTACAGGGACGTGATACTGAACATCTTTCTTTGCTCCTTGGAGAGCTCGGACCTGCACCACCGCAACTCCCACGAAAAGAAAATAGGGCTATTAACTTACCACTGTTCAGTCGATGGGAGAGTGCCATTGATGGTACGATTGATGGGTGGTTTCTTCCTTCTGGTGGTTATGCTAACACTTATATTACAGACCTATCAGCTGCCCTGGATATTACTCAAGAGGATGTCTATTTCATGGAGGCCAAGTCAATCTTTGTACAACTTCTGCGAACGCTCCCCCCAATGTCGCCTGCTGTCCGTAGACCACTCAACTTACGGAAGATTGCGGATACTGCAGCAACAATGAAGGATATGGGGATGTTCCGCAAGGGAATGAGGGGCTTGGAATTGCTGAACCAGCTGAAGGATCTAGGTGTCATTACCGACCTTGACAACTACCAGATTCTCCAAGAGGAGGTCGAGCAGGAACTTGTTCATCTAGGATCACTAAAAGAAAAAGTCACCGAGGAGTCAAAGAAGCTAGATGAGGTCTACAAAACCATTCGGGATCATAATGCATACCTAGTCAGCCAGCTAGAGACATATAAGTCATATCTACACAACGTACGCAGTCAATCAGAGGGAAAGCAGAGGAGCAAACAGCAGAAGCAGCATGTTCTTGGACCGTATAAGTTTACCCACCAGCAACTGGAGAAGGAAGGAGTTATTCAAAAGAGCAATGTTCCCGACAATCGGTAAGCCACCCTTGTCCTAGCCCCATAAAATAATCAAAGTATTAAAAAAGTCTCTAACCCCAATAGACGCGCGAATATATTTTTCACTATCACTTCGCCGTCCCCAGGAACATTTGTAATTTCTTTACATTATAAAGGTTTACACCCCCAGGATCCTGGCCCGGATCTAACACCGGGCTGTCTCACTGGAAAGGTGCATGAGCTTACAATGGAGTTTTTGCTTTCAGGCCGCAATCGAGGACTTTTAGAACTTGATCTTAAGCTGGATGATCTCCTGGAAATGCAACAAAATAACCATGACGAGCTGGATTTGGAATATGTGCAGTTTAATGTGCCAAAAGTGTTGGCACTACTTAATAAGAGGTTTGCGAGAAAGAAGAATTGGTAGTGAATGATCGACCACGAGCGACAAAGCAGCGCAGGTGATACGATATGAACGGGATCATATTTCGATTTTTTTCTGACCTGTTTTCTTGTTACCTCTTTCGAATTTGTGTTTTTGGCTTTTTTTTTTTCATTTTTTCAATTTTTTTTTTCTAGGTCTCGGGGGAGTATGTTGGTAGGAAAATTCTGGGGAGAAACTTGGGAACATATTTTTTTCGGTAATGGGATAACGTTTGAGATATGTGTGTGCGTGTGTGGTGTTGACCATTGAGGCAGCTAGGGTTGAAGGATTGGAGCGGCTCTTTTTTTTTCTCTCCCTTTTTTGATTTACTTGCTATTTATCTCCTTTGTCTTTTCCTTTTTTTTCTTTTCTATCTTGTCATTCGGTTCAGGTCTTATCTTCTTTTAACTATTTTTGATACATACTTCCTGTGTCTTCATCTTCACCTTTGCTTATTTTTTTCAGGCTATTTGATACTTTACACCCTTTCCGCTGATAGTTTTTTACACTCTACTTGGTGGTTTGTTTTGTTTGACTCGTTTAGCGTGCTTACGATACCCCCTCGTATGGCTGCAGGCAAGCTTACTTGCGACTACTGCTTTTTTAGTACTAAAAAGATATCATTTTCGGCGGGACCGAGCTGGGATGAGATGAGGGGTCATATTAATCTCTAGTCTCTGTTTCTTTTTTTGTGTATCTTCAAACATTTCGCCCGTTTGTATTCATTTGTATTCACTTGTATTATTTATTTATTTTACTCTGGGGCTGGGTTGTTTGGATTGGTGGTTTTTGATACCTTTTTTTCGTGTTCTTTTTTCTTTTTCTTTTCCTCTAAGATAATTTCAATGGCGTATTGGAGGTTCTTACAAACGGAAGAGGAGCTGGGGAGGGGGAGGGCAAGGGAAATGGAATGAATGAAATAGGTGATGTTTGGTCGGGTGAAGAAAGGAAGGGGGATGTTTTTACATGCGTGCTGGTACTGCCATGTTCTGTTTCCAAGTTAGTAATTGGTGAACTTTAGTGGCTAGTGATAGTTGGTGATGAAATTAAGCCCCCCGCTGCGGGAGCCTGAATAAGAGTTACCACTTTTTCCCGTTTTCTTTTTCTTTTACTTTGGGCCCGTCGGCAATTCTTTGGGCTTTGATTGGGGTTTTCGGCAAGTGTTTCGTCAGACTGCATGTAGTTTTGCTAGTCTGGTTGTTTCCTGCTTTGTTTCCCTTGTTGGTCGAAAGCTTAATCGGGGAGTGAGTGAGGGGCTTGGAAGGCGCGGCACGCTATCTAATCGATAGGGTGGTGGGAAGGGAACGTTAATCTGGCGATCTTTGTATACTAAGCCTCAGGAAGAACAGCTGTGTATGCGTGCGCAGCCTAGATCGAGGATTTTTTGTTTATTTTTTTTAAAGGCACAAAGCGAAACATTCTGCAGTGGATAATTAAAACAAAAACACCCTATGAGAAGAGAGTGGGTGAGTGAGTGAGGCTTAGAGACGGGGTAGCTAGGTTAAGTGGGTTGCTATGTAGCTGAACCCCGGCAATTACGTATCTATCCCAGGAACAACTTGGGAGTACGCGAAACGGCCGGTAGCTAGGGGTGCACATACGGGAAGAACTGAACCGGATTCTCCGTGTTTGATAAACAAACCCGCGTTACCTCGGGGGAGGAAGGGGAGTGGGAGGTTAGTAGCGATACCGGTTTCAGCGGAGAGTTCTACGCGACCGAGGGAGCGACGTGGAGTCATGTCATATCATGCATCGCTGAGTCAACGCGTTTGTTGGAGCGGAAGTGGAAGTGGAAGTGGAAGCGGAAGTGATGGTGGAGTAGGTGGAGGTGGTGGGGGGGGGTGTTGATCTTGTTTCGGTTGGTTGAGTCTTCTGGGGGCCTTGAGCCTTAAGGCTTGGTGGGAATCTGTGTCAGAGAGACATGCCATGCAGCTGGCAGCCTCATTTATATCCTGTGTGGGATACCCAGCCTACCTCTTCTTGTCTACTTACTGTTTCTTCTGCTGCTCTCATTCATCCCCCCCTCGTATACTTCTAGCTGTCGTTCCCTCGAAGCTTTTTGTTCTGCTGTTCTTCTACTCCATCTTCATCTTCACCTTCGTCTTCATCTTCATCTCTTCTGCACTGCTTGCTGAGTAGGTCTTAACGTTGTATCGTCATTCCGTTTTACCCACGCCTCCGCGCCGGCTCAATCAAGGTGTACGATAACAACCCACACACTGTCCGTGGAGCAAGCCCGACCGTCCGTCGTCGTCGTCCTCCCCCTCAGCAACACAGCCTTCAACAAAGCAACAGTAGCAAGAAAGTAAAACTCTCCCATACCTAGATTTCTCTTTTTGTATCCTTCCATGTCTTCGGCAGCCATCTGCATCCCTAATAGAACGGGTGGATCTGAATCCTCTGCGTCATCCTCTGCATCCTCTTCTGGTGCTGCCTCGCCTACAAACCATACTTCAAGGCTGTCAACTTCGTCTTCTTCTTCTTCTTCCTCAAGCTCTTCGTCATCGTCTAGTTCGGGGATGATGTACCACAGAAAGCGACCGTCATTACTGAGTATGCCCTTGCCTGAGTGCCCTGCTTTTTCTTGTATCACATGAAGGTTAACACAAAGTCGTGTTTGTGTGATTATAGGCTCTTCAGTCAGCCGTGTGGAACATTCAGTATTTGATTTGGGGGTTCGAGATGGCTCTCCACGACTGGTAAGTTCCCTTCTACTATCGCTCCCCGCTAGTCTTGTGGTGTTGTCGGCTAATCTTAGTGGGGTGGAATAGATAACATGCGTCAAGACATCTCAAGGTTTCGATTGGAACCAAGGTCCGTGGCTTTCCCCCTTTACTGGTTTTTACTACTAGGTTTATAGTGGTATTCAATAGCGGGGGCTGACTAGTGCCTTGTGTAAATAGATATCTTCCTACCGTCGTCTTCTGACATTACAATCCACAACGGCATCCAGAAGCCAGAAACAGTGCACGAGATTATCCTTACAGAAGAGGAGTACGATAGCTTTTTCCCCTCGTAAGAAACGTTGGGTTGGGTAATTCTAGGAAAGACCAGTGATGGTCTTTTATGTTTTTATTTATTTATGTTTGAGCCAGATTGTATCAAGAGCGGATACTAGCGGATTACAGTTGATGACCGAGTAGTTGGATGGATGGCCTACAACTACGGAGGGTTTCTTTTCTTTTCTAATGAGTTATATCAACATTTGGAGTTTTGAGAATTGTTTCCTTTTGTTTACGTTTGAGGAAGGAGAGTGGGTGGCATGGCATGGCATGGCTGTGAATAAGGTAGGGTTGGAGGATGGTCTTTTTCTTTCTTTTTTGGTTTTTGATTTGTAGTTTCTTTCTACCTGTATTTCTTTTCTACAATTCTTCATTGCTTTTGGGGAGGGGGGGCTGTTTTTGAGTTAGGCACTGATCTGGAGTATATCTTACCTACCAATTGGTGGGTCCTATTTTCATTTTTCGGTTTCTTCCTGTCTTTCTACCCCCATCTTCAACCCTGGGGATTAGCGTAGCTTGCTTTTTTATTTCGATTTTATTTTTCTTTGTTTACCCCGTACTTGATACAATTCAAGCCGAATGTAGCTGCGGGTAGCGTTTTGTATATGCTTTTTTTGTCCCCGTCTTTTTTCAAGGCGTTTATTTAGGGTTAGCATGAGAATCCAATCCAATCCGAATTCTTCTTTGGTTACTGCGGGAACTTGCATTTTGTAGATCACCTTTCATTTTCATTTTTCTTCTCTTGTTACCAGTGTACCCTGTCATGTGTACCTGGATCTGGAACTTATGCGTTGTTCTGCGTCTAGTGCTGTACCTGAGGTACCCTGCAATGCAGGTAACCTCGCCAGAACGGATAGGAGTTCTACCTAGGGAATGTTTCTTTTGCTCGCCGGTGACGTGATGACAGAGAGAAGGGAGGGGAAGAAACTTGACGTGGTGGGGCTATGTATGTGAGGGATGATATAACGGCGGTGAAGGGTATAACCCGGTAGATATTCATTTCTGATTTTAATCCGTTCAAACGGTTCCTTATTATTTTATTTTTACTTTTAGGTGGTGCGAGCGTACGATCTTCTCAGATAAGCGGGTGATATTATGCGGGTTGATGAGCGGGCGGTTTTTTTTCTTTTCTTGTGGTATTGTGTCTCAGATTTTGGAGTTGCGGCTTAAAGTATATATGCACGGGGGATCACTCGGGGAGGAGGGTTTTATCTAAGAGGATCTAGAACAATGTGAGATGTTACCCGGCTGTTATTTTTTGTAGTTAGCTAGCGCTTTCTTGGACGTCAAAAGGTATTATAGGTATTATTCATACGACTCGGAGGGTTTGATATATTGTTGGTGTGAAGAAATGGATTAGGAGAGTTCTAGGATAGTATTTTTTTTTTATTGAATTACGATGTACTGGATAGGTTGAACTCTATAGATATTCTGGTCTCTTATATAGGAATTTTGATACCTGTATACTAATTTGTGTTTTTTGTCGAGTAGATGCGTGTGAGAATGTGACTGGCGGTATAAATGGGGGAGACTTAATATATTTGATAGCGGGTCAGAGAGTATAAATACTAGGGATACTCATACCCAAATCAGATATATTTTACTCAGTTTTCCCTAAAAGAATTTTCACCTGGAGGAAGGATAACTTACTAAGGAAGACGTTGAGGAGCTTAGTCGAGTTTGTTTAGTAATCGTGGAGGCATTCATAGAAATTACTAGTAGTAATAAACACTCTGGGCGCTTGTCCCAATAAGATAATTAGTTTTACTAGATCATATTATTTAGCCTAAAGGGTAAAGAAGGTATGTACCTAGGGTGTTTCTGCTTCCTAACCCACTCTATTGAAATAACGACAATTTGTGGGTAGGGAGGGTGCGTCTTGTTGAGGCGTGTACGAGAGGTAGACAGATTCGTGAGAATTATATGTAAGAGCTCTTGGGGTAAGGGAGAGCTGCTTTGATGTCATATGGTTATAGTGGAATAGGGTGCCCTGATATTTCTTGAAGAATCTAATAAGCTTGGGTGTGGGAGGACTTATGCTTAAGTAGTAGTTCCTACATTAGTGTATAAATATAAGATGGCCTCCACGTTCTCACACTACTGTACTATTAGTGGTCCTTTACTGCCACCACTAGTACTAGAACGGAAACAGTCCACTTGATAATAAACAATGCACCCGTTCGCGGTGCCGTGAATATGTCAACCTAATATATAATTGGTGGCAAATGAGTTTATATTATACCCTATATTTCCCTGTTATAGAACCCTATATTAGCATATTTATACCCCTAAATTGAGCCTAAGCCTAATTTAGTATAAACAGCCTTCAAGTTACCACGGTGGTCACTAGTGGCCTGGAGCTTACCACAGGTGGTAATTTATGTAAACCTACTACCGTCGAGTCTTATACTGGCGTACGTATATCCCTAATTGAGCCAAATCTGGTCCAAATTTAGTACTACTGTATCATTGGTGGTCTCTAGTGTATTTACCGCTCTATCCGGGGGATCAGTAAGATATGTACCGATAACGGAGCCGCTTAAAACCGGACTTGATCTTGAATATTTCGAACCATAATATGCCCCCCCCCCAAAAAAAAAAACAACGCAATGGGATATTCGCCCCTTACCGAGGAGGCCTGCTCTGGCGGGTCCGCTCGTTCCGCGTTCCAAACTGCTTACACCAACACCTTGAGTAGGCTCGCGGGTGACACATCCGGACATCTAGACGCACATAGACACATAGGAGGACAAATAAGCTATATATTACGTAGGGGCTAGTTAGTCAGCATCTGATAAGGCTATAAGCTATTTAGATTAGATTGGAGACTAGGTTAGACAGGTATTACAGTATAAGTACAGATAGGGGCAGCCTCCCCCCTGGAAGACTCATCCTCTCCATTGCACCCCCCCATCACTATCATCTATCCTCTTTTCATACAATACAGCCTACTACGGTTGTTGCTAGACCAAACAATTACTATCAATTAGTTAGACGTTCAGAATGCCTATACCTGTTGTCCATTCGGGGGTGCCCGATATCTCGGGCCTTATCGCTCAGTATCGGCCAAATATGGCCTACTACGAAAACCTCTATCGCACACTCCACGCCAACCCTGAGCTTTCTCTCCAGGAAAGCGCAACTGCTGCTATAGTTGCAAGCCACTTGAGATCACTAAAGGGCCTTGAGGTCCGGACAAACATTGGTGGACATGGTGTCGTCGGGGTCCTTAGGAATGGTATAGGGAAGACTGTACTTCTCAGAGCCGATATGGATGCGCTGCCCATGCGGGAACAGACCGGTTTAGAGTATGCAAGTACCAAGAGAATGGTCGATGTTGCCGATAATATCGAGAAGCCTGTAATGCACGCATGTGGCCATGATATGCATATCGCATCTTTGTTAGCTGCTTCGGAGCTTCTACATTCGTGCCGAGACTTTTGGACCGGCACTCTGCTCGTGCTGTTCCAACCAAACGAGGAACGCGGCTCTGGTGCGCAAGCTATGGTCGACGATGGGCTATACGATGAGAAGAGGCACGCCGTTCCAAAGCCAGATGTCGTTCTCGGTGCGCATGTGATGCCTGCGAGAGCAGGGAGTATCAGTACTCGCAGAGGAATTTTCAACAGCGCAGCGGATAGCTTTGTAGCAACGCTTTATGGTCGAGGTGGACATGGGAGTCGGCCACACACCACAGTAGATCCGGTGGTGCTGGCGAGTAGCACTGTCATGAGATTACAGACCATTGTGAGCCGGGAGACTGATCCGCGGGATGCAGTCGTGGTCACGGTCGGGGCCTTGCAGGCCGGAGAAACGGAGAACGTCATTAGCGCAGAAGCAACCCTACGAATCAATACTAGAACACTCAATAATCAATCGCGAGCGCGGGTCAGAGCAGCTATCGAGCGCATTATTAGAGCCGAGTGTGAGGCCTCTGGTTGCCCGAAACCGCCGCTTATCCAGGAGACGAGTTCGTTCCCTTTGCTCTACAATGATGAAAATGTTACCGAGACCGTTTCAAAAGCGATGAAAGGTCATTTTGGCAGGAATTTTAGGTCAGATGGACAAGTCTCAATGGGGAGTGAGGACTTTGGAAATTTGGCAACCCCAGTATCAGCACCCTGTTGCTTTTGGAATTATGGAGGGATCGACCCGGAGCAATGGGATGATGCTGAAAGAAGGGGCAAGCTTGATGAAGAGATTGCAGGTAATATAATGACCGATCTGACTTGAATGTAGTACAAAAGCTGATACCTCATACAGGCAACCACAGCCCATTTTTCGCACCGGCGATTCAACCAACAATGACAGTTGGTACTGATTCCTATGTTACGGCAGCTCTGGCATTTTTGCTTTAAGTTTGAATTGTGATGAGTATTTTTAGATATGGCTATGTTCTATTTTTCTTCTTCTTCTTTTTGTTTGTATTAGCAAGTACATAGGATATTCCGGCTATAGAGGTTTTCTATGTAATATGATAGATGATGGGACAATTATATTTTAGACTATATTACTAGAAATAGGTCTAAATGCATTGAGTAACGACGAAAGATAGTGCCGAGAAATGTTTTCCCAGTATTATCTAATTGAGTAGAGGCTTGCATCTTGGTTAGGTCGGGTCAGGTGTATCTAGAAGTAGCCTTTTTTGAGTGCCGTATTGTATTTTTAAGCCGGGATATAAGGTACAGAATCCGTGTAGTATCCAGCCACACTTAAAGCAAAGAGTAGAAGGATAGTGAGAAAGGTGGGATAGGCTTAAACACGAGAGGCAAAATAGGGACAAAACGTAATCTGAGCCTTCTGTCCCTTCTTTTGACTGGATCCCCTGCCTGGCTGGTGTTCGACGCAAAAAGTCTCCCTATGGAAACAAACCTTCTGGAGATAATAATTTTCTTAAAACGACAATGTGTAGGAAGACGCAAGTGATGGGTCATAATATTAAGAGTAAAGCAGTATAAAGTTCAGACTGGGTAGATCTTAGGGTGATCCTCTACTCTTCTTAAAGGCCTCGGCATGCTAGGAGCAAGTAATTCAAAAACAAGTATGAATGGTAGTATATGGTGTATGAACTTGTGCTCTAGTATCTAGATGTGCACAGAAGGTAGATAGGGCTTCTCTAGAAGGAGAAGAGAAAGTCACAAGACAGATAGGTGATTTTTGCGTCGTAACCAAAGGCCGAGGGCACTCGGAGATGGAATATTATGATTTTGCTAAGACATTCGGACTTTCTTTCATCTCCTCTCTTAAAAGCCCTCAAAAAAGCCTGGAAGAGGTCTGCGATATTATCTAAAACAGTTCTCAATCTCTGCTCTTCCGAGGTTATACCCCTACAGCAATCCACATACCAAAATTCATTTCCCTTGAGCCCTTCTAAGTAAATACTTAGACTGACTCACCCCCTGTGCTCCATCTACATTAAAGTCTCTCTACTAGCAGTAGAGAGTAGTGTTGATGATGTCATTGAATCATGTAAGCCCACAAATGCCCACGCTAGCCCTAATAATAACCCCACGCTCCCCATCGGCCGCATAGACAAGTGTAGCATCATGAGCGCAAATTCAGAGAGCCAATTGCTCAGGGCTTCTTTCGGACATCCCAGCTCAGGGAGCCCGTATCTCTTCATTGTCTCTAGTCCGAGCTCAACGAGACCAACGCTCTCTATTCGACGCACTTCGTCCATGCCAGCAACGTCAGGACCTTCAGCACAGAAGCCGAATTGGGCACGCAGAAGACGGAGGATCGAGGAGGCAGAAATGGGTGAACCAGGGGGAAGGAGTTTGCCTATGTTTGGGGTTGTGGTGGTTTTGATGGTGAAGTTGAAGGTTGAAAGAGGCGGTTGAAGATAGCATTGGTTGAGCTGAACGGAATTAGCGAAGAATGTCCAGTAGAGTCGCGGGTCAGAGTTTCCTAAAGAGTCAATCCATCTCTAGACGGCCTCGACCTTAGTTTGTGTGAAGGATCTAAACATTTTTCCTTCCCAGGACAACTTCTGGATTAACTTAATCTTGCTGCTATCACCCTTGCATACCCATGGCTTCATGTTGCTCAGATCATCTAGAAAGTCCATTTGCCATTGCTTTGAGGCAAATGCATCTGGTTTAAGCCAATCGACCAATGTCTGACACCCAATCTTTATTCCGCTGCTGCAATGGATTTTGTGTGCTATAAGTGCTTTAGCTTTGAATATCTTGATCACTTCGGCTTCACGCTCGTTGCGGGGGGAAGAGTCGACGTTGGGCCTTTTCAGGAATGGACAATCAAGTGTTGTAGGAAAACCTTCGGAGAGGACGAAACCTGCTTGAACACGTTTACAAGCTTGCTGTGCTGTAAAATTCCCATGTGTCCTTTGTATGTACTCTAAATATCCAATTACAGCTTCCATTGACATTGCTGTGTGGCCTGAATTGGCATTGTCTATGAAGAGTGCCTGTAGGATGAAAGGCATGAATCCAACTGACTATAATTCTGAAGTCAAGGGGAGAAAGCCATACTGTATTATCTCACCTAGTCGTACATGGTGCTCAAATTACCCCCTACGTCTGGCACGGGATAAAGACATAGGTGGATTCATACTAGATAACTAAAGATGGAACTTCGATATCTTGTCGGCTGAGTGCTGGGATAAGATAATATGGTAGTTGACAAAATAGACAACATATCACCAAAGGCCCTGGGGTAATACAGTACGCTGGTATCAGAAGATTCTTCAGAACCGCTCACATTTCTTCTCTTCTCCTTTACCAAGAAGTACCATACGTGTGTGAATTGAAAGGTGATTGATATCTTGTGTAGTATCGTACTGAGGATGGGTTCTCGTCTATAGTTTCACGGTTTTTAGTGCTCGTGATAGAAAATTCGTGTTGGGGGAGCGATTAAGTAAAATATATCGAAAGAAGGTGCCAGAGGTGTAGTAACTTCAAGATTATATTTTGTAGGTAATCGAACCCTATTGATACTAAGGTTGAAGTGAGGAGGACCAACAGCTGAGGTAGCCATACGTTGAGTCGTATCTAAAAGATTTCGAAACCATCCGCCAACGTAATGTAGTTACGTAATTGCTATGAGAGCAGAAATAGAGAACAGGTAGATTATAAATAATTGGTAGCGTTATCGACGGGTGCGGGTTAACCCGGAAGTGTGTCGTATAACAATATTATGAAGAACCTAAGCAGTTGAAGAGCTATTCTAGGATAGAGATTAACATAGCGAAATTGCCCTAGATATAAGGATATATACTTTATAATAATATTACTAGCAGCATAGTGAGCTTTTGTATGAGAAAATTAGAGATCCTTAGCATTTTTGGTAATTTTTCTTATTGAAAATATATAGGAGTGCCTATTCTTGACCTGTGTTTACCCGGCCTTAGAATCTTGGCAGCTATTAGTAGTGCTCACTACTACTACTACTAGCCTGTGTTCCATATAAATTTTTAGAACCCACGTAGTTGAATGGCCAGGTTTCCAACCGTCCCGCCGGACTGTGATCGGCAGTGCCAAGCCAGTATATCTAACTTATAGGTATGTAGGCTAAATAGAAAATCACGTGTAGCACAGTTGTCATATAAGGATATGCTTTTGATGTGGCATTATAATATTATAATTAGTCCTTATAGGAAAGCGTTAATTAGGCGTTTACTAATAACTCGTAGTGAGGTAGAACTAAATGGCAAAAGATAAGATCAATGACAAGAATAATTTAGAACCGATCAGGGGATAATAGCGGGTTCTGTTTAAGGGTTCTGGGGTTGTGCGATGACAGGTGGGTTTTGGCGTTGCGGTTTTGCTTGCTTTGAGTCTTGAGTGCTGGTGTATATAGGATAATCCTTGTCTAGAGAGCCAAACAGCATATTCTTGTACTCTAAGGTGGGCTTTTATAGAGCGGTTACACTGTACTTGACAAATGAAGATAATAAAAATATAAATCAACATTTTTCTTATACAACATTGCTAATAAACTAGCTCTAAAGGAGAAACATGTTGCAGAAAATCAGGACTAGAAATACAGCAGAAGTTTATCAAATAACCCAATATATTATCTTTATCTTTACTTTTATTGTAATAAGCTATAGTTTCTAATTGTGACTCGTACTTTGTCTACTCCGAAACCCTATAAGCTCCTCTTTCGTAGTGACATTGATATCTTTAAAACTTAACTGCCTTCTCCGGTCTTAGGAAGTACAGCGCAAAGAAGCGTTTCTGGAACCCATCAACTGGTTGAGTGACTCGATTTAGGCACGAGTGAAGCCTTTTCCCAAACAAAGCGTCTAGGGAGTCAGCGACGCTGATGAGGGCATGCCCGAATTTTCGCTTAATAAATGCTCATATCTTTGTCTCGGGCACCTCTATTTGCGTGCTCCACTGCTCGTAGAAGAGTATCGTCAAGGTGCCGCTGTTTGTATGCTTATTTTCAGGGATATCAGTAATGGTTTCTTGTGCTGGCTCACACACCAGCTTGAGACCATTGTTGCTGGACTCGTTATCACAATATTTTTTTTCTCGAAACTGGCAGAATCGTGTAGTTTAAGAGCATCAGACAGGCAAGAAAGCATTGTATGATCTTGGAGGATTACGGGAAGTACAAGTGATTTTTGCACCATTTCATCGCGTGCAATCTGGTAAGGGGTGTCAGAAGGAGCTAAGACCCACATGTGGTAGGGAGGGACCTGCCTCGAAGCTACTATCTCGCGGCTTATAACTATATCAAGCACGTTAACATCTGCTCTGGAAGCTATGGCTTGAGTATGACTTACTAACGCTCCTGGGACGCCCTATAATCTTTCACCTTGACCTCGTGGGGGTGATTGAAGTACTTCTCAGTCACAGAGAACATTGCTTGCACGTTTGCGAGGTAATTTCTCATAGAGTCTCTCTGAATGTTGAGGTAGAAAAAACCAGGCATCTGGGCAGACTTCAAAAGCTTTTCGACCTCAGCCACCTCCTGGGAAGCTAAGCGTGCGAAGCCGATGACATCAAGAGGGGCAATGTCCACTGGGGTATTACCGACGACGGTGTTATTCAAAATAGTGTTATGGGAAATGATCGCGGAACTGTTTAAAAAAGACTTTGAGTAATTCTAGATGTGTTATAAGACCTGGGGGGTAATAGAAGCTGTAGATTTTGACCTCCTCTCACTACCGTATTATTTGAGAAAATTTGTTCGAGCGCAGGTAGCATGCATAAGCTACTGGCAGATAGTTAATGATTTTACACAGTACAAAATTTTGTATTGATCTTTCTGATATAAATGATCCTCAGCTTCCATGGCCCAATCTGTTTCGATGCATGTTTCTACATGTTAGCCCTGTCTGTACCGGAAAGAATTCTCTCAGGTAATACAGTAGTGCTAACATAAGAAGTGTTTGTACTTAGTCTCCGGAGCCTGGAGTCTGCCACTTCAGCTCGTAAAATAACGCTGCTAATAATCTCAGTACAGGTTGGCTCCTCACTCATTTTCGTCAGTTCGGGGGCTGGCATAAGCTCTGGTATAACCATTGTAGTCTCGAGCCCTCACATTACAATTTCTCACAGAATCTCAGTCACCATCACAATTTTGGCTGTGATCTTGTGCTGTTGAGGGTCTGAGAGTAGCGTGTAACATACCAGAGATGGGAATTCCTAGTCTGTGTACCGTTCTACCGTATATGGCTATAGGTACGGGGTAGTGTAGAGAGTACAATCTTAGTCTCTGGAGTCTGCAGGGTGCCCTACATAGAGGTTCCACTGACTGAAATCACTTGAGGATTGAAGTTGTTTCAAGATCGACGCTATTTCAAGGTTGACGTAATTTCAGGGTTGAGGACAGCATTACTTATCGTGCTAGAGAGAGAAGAGTATTCCTGATTAATATTCAACAGCAACAGATCGCTCCCTTAACCATCAATTCAATTTAACGGTATTAGGGGGAAGAACCTAGTACTCAACATCAAAAAATCATCCTCTTAACCATCAATTTAATGTCTAGCCTAGAACAGAGATTTAACCTCATCACTCAAGGACTGTAAGAGGTTCGTGGCGGGAACCTAATTAAAGCCGTCTTAGCTGAGGGCAATAACCCAAAAGGCATTTGGAGTATGTATATTATCTAGTCACGCACGCAAGTATATAAGTACCAATTATAAATTATTGAACAGTAACAGCACCCACAGGAAGACGTGAGTGTAGAATTAATAGCGGTCCTAGACCAACAGGTTTAATTAGCACTGAGATGGCAGCATAGCGCACATAGGTTATCTCGTCCCATTGACAAAGATTGCCGATTTTCTACAATAAGGAGCGTTCTGTAAATACTGCTTCCATGCGCTCAGATAAGAGGATGGGATTTATGAAGGAAGGGGTACTGAGGTGGGATCGGGCATTTTATGGAGGTAAGGCCAAAGGAAAAGCTGGAAACGGTCATGAGATGCCTCGAGGAGGTAATGTGGATGACTTGGGGAGAGATACGGCCGTCTTTAGTCTTTGTTGGGGTGATTGGGAGCAAGGGGGAAGAGGGAAGGGGGAAGAGAAGGTATAGACTATCATGGACAGGCGCTCTGGTTAAGCAAGCATTTAAACCCAGAGGTTGATATGCCTTTCTGTATCAATGACCAGTGCGGCTTACTGCTCTCTAGACTAGTTTTGACTCTATTATAGTCACTTGAGATGATATTTGAGTATTCCTAAATAGCTCCCTTTGCTATGCCATCATTATCACTCCCAACTCTGATCATAATAGCTTGGTACCCCTAATTTTTGGATGCTTGATGTTTGGTAAGTCAATATAGCTGGTGTAGAAAGTAAGTAAACTGCTGGTGCCCTGATGCGCCTCTGTTGGAGAAAGCTTCCTACGTCATAGACCTAAATCTAGTTGTACCCGTACATACCTTTAGATACACCATCATTGATAAATCCTGCTCTTCCTAGAGTAGATCTTCTCCTCTAAGGTGCTACTCATAAATTTTGGGTCTATCAAGGTGGATTGTGCTAATATAACCTAAAAGTATTAAACCTTCTATACACTTGCTTTATTTTTTATCTTTTAGTAGAATAGTATTACGCCAAGGAGTGCCTAAGCTTCGATAATAATGGCTTAAGATGCTATATAAAAGTCTATAGATTATTCAAAAAAACAATTGTATTAGATAGGATAGATAGGGTTTATCTAGGTGTTGTATATAGCATTCCACTCAAAAATAAAAGAGAGCCCTCCAGCCCCACAGAACGTACTACGGGAATATCCACAGTAAAATTTAGCTATATGTATGCTTAATATAATAGGTACATCTTGCACTCGCTAAACACCCTATAAATCGTGATCTTCAGACATTATCTCTATTTGAGAAGCATTGCGCTGATCTATAAATCATAGTTTTCATTACTGAGAGATTCTCAACCTCCCCTCCAAATTAAAAAGAAGCCACAAACTCGTTAGTAATATAAAATTGAAGAAACCCATCCTGACCTGTTTACTGTTTGGATTGGACATAATCAAGTGCATCTTGTGCGCGAGTAAGCTTATGAGCTGTAGCTGGTAAACTCTAAACATTCCTATTAGTCACTCTCCCATAAAAATTTCCTATAAAGAGAATAGATAACATACCGATTGTAGCCCTTTTAAGATCTCTACAGACCTAGCATAATCCTCCTCAACATCCTCCTTCCTCTCCAATTGCCTGATGCCCAAATCCCCCGCTTTTCTACCAGCATCTGTCTGGTTTGCCAGCTCCAACATTATCCTCTCATCACTGTCAAACTCCTTCTTCAGCTGATCTTCATAGATTTTAGCTGCCCGAGCAGGCGCCTCCCGACGCAGCTGCGTCACCCTCAACGTCTCAGCCTCTAGCTCGGCATGAAGCGCCGTAATACGATCATGCAATTTCCGATCGTAGGGCTCAAATTCCTCTGATTCATCCTTCACCATATAAGACTCCATTGGGCCCGCGTCCATACCATTCACCGCAATACTGTGTCTAGCGAGATTGAATGTCCGACGTATATACTACAGTCACTACACGCGTTAGCTTGACCTCTCCCTTAAAAAGAAAAAAAGAAAAGAAAAAAGCTTTTGGGTAGGGAGGGGTCGGGCAGTACCGGACCTCCATGACCATCTCCTCAACGCGCTTCCGTAGCTCATCATCACGATCGGCTGCTCCTGGGGGTAAGTGTAGGTCGATTTTTGCTTTAGCTGCTCGGGAGAGATTTTCAAAGAGGAATCTAACATCTTCTGGACTCTGGACTTCGATCTTTCGCATGCGATTTGGTTCCATTTTTGGTGGTAGGTGTGGATAGGAGCTGGTTTGTCGCGTTTCTGGTGGGGTGGGTCATGTGCTTCAGCGGTGGTGGTGGTGGGTGATTACATAATGTAGATAGATATCACTCGGCCAATCTTTATTACTACATAGTAAGGTGACGAAATATCATGAACGTTCACGGAGTTTTGTAGTACTCTTAGACTAGAGCCCCTATCCCCAGATTCACCTATGCTTTCTAAGTCCGCCTTTTTTCTAGTTCGAGGGATCTCGAGAACTAGACAGAAATTTGCCGAACCCTTTCACTTTCACTACCGTATAAACTAGCTAATAGAAAATATAAAGCGTGAAATTTCTCTCAACTTTCTCACAGTCACTCAAGAAATGGGTACGCCGAAGAAAAGACCTTGCTTTCGTAAGGTTGAAGATAAAGCCTCCGGTTCAAGGTCAAGATTGTGTCAGTTCTGTAAAAAGATCCGCTCAATCAGAGAATTTCCTGAGAAGACGACATCAAACTGTCGACATAGCATCATTTCAATATGTGATGTGTGTCTTCATGCATATATCACTACTACCAAGACTTCTGGTATTCGATGCCCCTTCAATGCATCGAACGAAACTGGTTTCGGCGTTTTGGCTTGCGAGGAGCAATTTGAACTACATGATATTTGGGGGATCCTCTCGATGAATGAGTACTCAAAGTAAGTTATCCGTTTAGATATACTACCCCCTCAATATTTGGAACTATCGCCAATAAACTTAGATATCTTGATAAATACCTTGAAGCGCGCACTGAAAAGGCCCCCGAGCACAAACCCACAGCTGGAATAGCGATGTTCGAATGCGCTGTGTGCTTGGATGGTCTTCCGATAACTTTGCTCCCAGACAAAAAAGTTACCTCAACCTGCGATCATACTACATCTGTATGCAGGCCATGTCTCAACTCCTCTATTGTGGCGGCAATTGCCAGTGCTGATCCTCCAACATGCCCACAATGTCCTAACAAGCTTTCATACTCCGAAATCAGTAACCTGGTTGACAACGAGACACTTATGATATACGACGCTCACATGACCCTCGAAGCAATCTCCAAACTACCCGATTTCCGCTGGTGCCTTAATGAAGGCTGTGGCTCGGGACAGCTCCATGATGGCGGCGAGGAGCTACCAGTTATCACTTGCCGTAAATGTAGAGAAAAGATGTGCTTTACACACAGCGTAAAATGGCATTGGGGTGATACCTGTGCGGAATTCCAGGCAAAGAAAGATGCCAACAAATTCGAAAGGGCATCTCAAGACTACCTCAATAAGTTCTCGAAAGCTTGCCCAGGGAAAGAGTGTGGGATTAGGATTGAGAAGATTAATGGTTGCGATCATATGACGTGTCGGAAGTGCCGACATGAGTTTTGCTGGATTTGCTTTGCCACATATAAGCCTATCCGCGTCCATGGAAACAAATTTCATAGAGTTGATTGTCCCCATTACCAGGGTAATCGTAGGTTGGAATGAACTTTTAGGGCTCTGAGCATCCTGCTTTGCGGAAGCCATCTTATCAAAGAGGGAAATTAATTTAAAACATTGGTTTATTATATTGTAATACCTTAGCTGTCTATAGTTGATGAATATCGAGAGGTGTCATTCATCAAGGCTAGGCACACTTTGCATAGGTGGTGGAAATTGATTTATATGTTAGAAAATACTGTCAATTTTCAATAACCTCTTGATGGTGATACTAGAAAGGTCGTAATATCACTAAATAATATGTGGTACTATATTGATTCTCGATCCTTACTACCCGACCCTACAATTTCGTTACTATTGTAGGCTTCACGCAAGTCTACTACGCAATATTTATATAAACACCCTATTACCGGATTTAATGTGAGTAAAATAACGCTAAACGAGGCATAATCCATTAGCGACATCGCCCATGCACGGGGTGATAATTGATAAGGTGGGTCTAATCCATAACCTGGTCGAATATGTTACTCTGTTTCCCTAAATGAGCATAAAGCCAGAAGAGGAGGTAAGAGCCTAAACTGCGGTTAGAGATATAAGGTACTATTCTTCTAGTAATTATATTAAGCGACTCCTGCTCAGAGCAGCCGAGAAGTGCCGAAAGTGCGAGTCTTAAGCGACTCCTTTTGGGGTTCAATCCTCCTAATACCTTATAGCAAGTATGTAGGTAACCGTGCTGTGCGCATACTTTACCGGTGGCATGGCCGGCTAGTTATTGCATCTCACATGCATTTATACACGTATATTCATAATACATATGTATGTTAACCAATCGGACCTGCCGATTCGGTATCGTCGCTCCTCGAAATAAGAGATTTTCTGTTCGTATTAGAGTGCTACCCGCGCACCTACTAGGGGTAGGGGGTGTGAAGATGGAACGGCTGGCTTATTCGTTTAATGGAATCATCATAGAAATAATGTGGGACCTGTACCATCTTCACACCCCTACCCCCCCCCTCCCCAGTACATGTACTGCCTTGAAGTACAGGTCACAATGTCACATATAGTAATTACGGCGAACAGAGTTAATTGATCCGGTATAGGAACTTCATTTGAACTAGCGCCACTGGAAATTCTTTTAAAGGCCTCCATGGCACCACAGCTGGGTGTATCATGTATTTTCCTACCCCAAATTACCGAATACCTAATACTGAGAACATAATATTGAAGCTATGGAGAAATTTTCAGAACAAGGTATCATTGCTGTTGATATGAATTTGGTAAGTTGATCCAAGTAGAAACCTAGGCGCAGATAGATTTAACATATGCGCAATATAGGGTGATGACTCGGAAAGCTACATTAGTACTGGATCGTGAGTGTCTGTCGAGTCTGCTAGGGTATCATGTAATAACAAGATGATAAGAAATAGTCAATACTCTACCGAATCTCTCACATCATCAATTTACGAGTATATTAATCACCTTAGAAGGTATTTCATTAATAACGGCACTGACACTAGAGTAGATACCGCTATGAGAATGGGCGTCGCTATCATTCATACGCGGATGGTAAATATACTCTTCCTAATGATGAGGTTGAACAGGATAGGTGGGTTTCACGTGCACAACTCACCGAATATTCAGGGGAAATCACTGACAGAATTAATAGGTTGGATATAGTTCACCATATCTGCCTCCTGCTGCTCGACGGCAGGCTTCATATAGCCCCAATCGACAAAGACCCACAGAGAATCCTCGATGTTGGGACTGGAACTGGAATCTGGGCTATTGATGCTGGAGAGTAAGTCGAAAATTCAGACCAATATTCCAAGTACCTCCTACTAATATCATATATAGGCGTTACCCATCTGCTGAAGTCATCGGAACAGATCTGAGTCCAATCCAGCCTACGTGGGTCCCACCAAATGTACAATTCCAGATCGATGATGCCGAAGTTGAATGGACATGGGCAAAAGACTCCTTCGATCTTGTCAACATACGAATGTTGGGTGGTGCAATTAAAGACTGGCCTGCTCTTTTAAAGCAAGCATATACGTGGGCGATCCTCAATTCTCGGGCTAGTTGTATATGGAAAACTAATAACAGCCAGTCATATAAAACCAGGAGGCTATATTACCTTCCACGATTTCGAGTTTAAGTTCGTCAGCGACGATGGCACATGTACTGAAGAGTCATATCTATGGAAATATAGCGAGCTTATAAACAAAGCTTCTGCTAAGTCTGGTAATTTTACTCACCTATTACTCTAAAAAAATACACTTTAAAATAGTTATGGTAAAACTAACTCATAGCCAAACATAGGTCGAGAGTTTAAAATTGCAGCACATATGGCACCAATTCTGGAAACAGTGGGATTCGAGGATGTACACATGGAGATGAAGAAAGTCCCTTTGGGAACCTGGCCAGCTGATAAAAAGCAAAAGGAGATTGGTGCATTTTTCTTACTAACTACTGAAAATGCGTTCGAGGCCTATGGTATGGCGTTATTTACTAGAGTGTTGGGTATGGATGTTGAGGAAATTAAGGTGTTGATAGATGGGGCTAAGAGGGAGTCGAAGAATAGGAAGATTCATTCTTATGCTAGACAGTAAGTTTGTCCTTTTTGCTGAGCTCTTCAAGGTATTTTCTAACTATTCAAAGGTACGTTTATTACGGGCGAAAGCCGGAGATAGAGTAGATAAATTCTTGTGGCTATGTAAATACTATGGCTTGACGGACTCTCATAATTAAACTCATGACAATATTTATTTACAGCTTCCTTGTGAGACGGCCTACAAGTAATAATATTTTTACTAGGCTATGATATGATCCCTAGGATTACAATACTGCTCTATATTTTCTATATCTGTTAGTTTTTGGGATCTCACTGAAATGACCATGCCACGGACTATATAAGAATTCTCTAATACAATCTAAGGATAAACAACCGAGTACATGGCCTATGACTAAAGTCACACCATCCAAGGACCCTAACCCTAAAAAAGCTGATTAAACACAATCAAATTAATTTCCCCCTTCCCTGAAGTTCTATCCCCGTCAGGAACCATCGGCAGTTGCATCCTCACTTCCAAGGTGGCTGAGGTTATAGGTGCTGTATCGAGCATCGCAGCTCTGGTTCAGTTGACTATTATGGGTTATGAGTATATCGATGGGGTAAACCGGGCTCCATAAAACATTTTCAAGCTTGTGGAAGAGCTTAATTCACCCTCTCAAGTCCTCTAGCTAGAGATTAAGGGAGTACGCTGATAAGAACCCAGGCCTTATAGAACTACAAAAACCCAATCACAAGAATAGGTTCCGAGAAATTGCCATAGGGAGTTGAAAGTACTTTAGTCAATACTAGAGCGTCCTAAATTTTTTTTAAAAGAATGGTTGGTCGTCTTAAGTAGTTACTAGGAGAAGTAGACATATTGAAATATATAAAATGTCTTGAAAAAGCGCTCTCTCTCCATATGGTTATTAGATCTACAGAAACCTATAGATATCTCTATATAAACCTCACCAGAAACACCTAAACAGCAGTATATAATTGTTTAGCACAGTGTAGTGTAAGCCTTTAGGTTGGAAATCAAGATCTATCAGCTGAAGATCACCTTAATATAGCTATTATAGACCTTCCACATAAAAAGTTTCGGTAATATTATCTTATATATGGGATATCTTATACATATCTAGCTACTTTCAAGCAGCTTTCAACCTCCTAGATCACAGGTGGCTATTCTTGTAGACATGATACAACGGGCCAAAGAAGCTACAGCCTGACACCCTTAGGTTATTCATTCGAGACCAAACATCTACGCAACTACCTTTTAATAAAAGACTGCCCTCTTGAGTACCTATGTTCATGAATTTCTGCTCTAACCACCTTAGTACATACATAAAGTACAAATTCCATACATACAACCCCCCATGCACGCCATTCCAACATCCCTTAAAGCGGAGTTCTAAACATAAATCTATAAAACATAAAAATACATAATCATACTTAGTACCGATTCTCCTCCTTCCCAGCAACCCTATTACACAGCCTCATAGTCCTCCAGTCCTCCAACTGCACAGCACGTACATATAGCGTCTTCAAATGCTCCTCCTTCCACTCGAACCGCTCTAGATTAGCCTCGAGCCTTTCCACTGCTTCACCGAGGTATTCACATGCAGCTAATATATCGATCATGGTACGCTCTATGTAGAATTCATGTTTGCGCCGCTCCTCTGGAAAGATACGCTGGAAAGATATTGTCCGCTTGTATTTTTCTAAGTCGGCCATAACCTGGCGGGCAAAGGTGAGGTCACGGTGCTTGTAGGCTGCTTGGAGGGTTGTGGTGAAGGTATAGATATTTCGGGGAGGATAGGGATATTTTGCGAGACGCTTAGATTTATGTCTCTGAAGAGGTTTGCTTTGTGGTGGGGGTTGTGGTTGCTCTAGGTCTTCGTCATCCTCAGCGGTTTCGTCGCTAATGGTTTCATCGTCTTCTGTGGGAGCTTTGCTGGTGTCGGCTGAGAACTCCTCTTCTATCATTTCGGGCTCAGAGGAGAAGTATCGGGAGTAGCACTTCTTTAAATCCCTAGAACCAGAGGGGCCACCGATGTTTTGGCAGACATTAAGATAAGAGTTTAATAGCTGGGTGCTGATAAACTCTGGTCTTTTCTCCCTGAGCCAACTGAGTACTTGGCGAGCTTCCAGTATGACATCCTTATGGGTTAACAACACGCTCTTATTCAAAAACGGCATGTCTTCTTCTGAATCTTGACCTTCTTTCCGTTTCTCCAGTCTCCCTGTCCCTGCTGAAACAAACATTGGCATCTCTTCCTGTTTCTTCACTCCGCTTATTACCTTTCCACCGACACTCCCAACAACACTCTTACCACTGCGATTTTTATTCTCCTGAGGTGCTTTATACGTCGCATATGCGCGAAGAAGGTTCTGGAATGTAATTTCATCTGGTTGCATGTCTCTCCCACTACGACCAGACTGCATCATATGTCGAACCAGTAACCTCGCCCTTGTGAGTTCCCCTGCCCGGCCACATGCCTGAACCAAAGTGTTGAGATATAGGCGATTTACGGTTAGCCCCTGCTTCTGCATCTCTGTCGCAAATCTCCATGCATGAGAAAAGTAATCCTTCCTCAAAGCGCATGCGTGGATAAGTGCATGGTACGTCTGTCGCGTTGGTTGGAGTCCTCTTCGGGTTGTCATATCGGTGTATAAATCCAATGCACGCTCAACCTCACCGTTTATAGCGCAAGCATGGATCATGAGTGTGTATGTTTCCTCATCCGGGGCTGTTGAGGTTGATTTTAGTTTTATGAGATTGAAGATCTGCCACGCTGTTTCGAGTTGTTTCCGGTTTATACAGGTTTGAATTAATGTTGTGTAGACGACAAGGTTAGGGAGGATGCCGAGGGCATGCATTTCTTGAACTGCATTAGTTGCGGCTTGAACGTCAGATTCTTGGGAGTGGGCCTTTAGAAGGTGGGCGTAGGAGTAGACGGTTGGTTTGAGGCCCCCTAGTAAAAGACATTCATGTTAATAAAAACTTCAATAGTAAATGTATAAAGGGGTCCTCACGTTCTTTCATGTCTTCAAATAAAGTCTTTACCTCCATAGGGTTCCTCACTGCTGCATGCGCCAACATCATAAGGTCGTATGTCAAAGTATTGGGTTTCACCTCATAATTCTTCATCATCCCTAGCAACCTTGATGATAATTCTGCCCTCTGGTCCACGGCGATTAACGAAACCATTTTATTCACTTCCGACGTAGTCATATTTGCCAACCCTCCATTCAACTCTATTTCTGCCAGCATTAAGCTCCACTCATGCCTCTCTTGTATCACCAGCAACTTCGAGCCTCCTCCAATTCGTCTCAATATGGGAGCCGGGAGTTGGTCTAGCAATGACACAGGTGCTGGGAGGAAATTCGCCGTGGTAGGAGGTGCCATAAGAGCAGCATAAGCCTGGTCTTTATCCTCTTCAGTAATTTCACGATCTGGTAGCTCCTACATAACTCAATTATAGGATATCAGCAACCTCAATTGCAAAACTCGAAATTCCAAGAAATAAACAGAGGAGTGAAACCTCAAGGGCTTTCTGCTGCCGAATACGATCGGCATAATTCTTTTCAATATGTTGAACATGCGCCTCAAGCCTTTTAATAGCGCTCAGAAAAGTCTCCGTTTTTGTCCCCCGTCCCTTCTTTGCCGGTTTCGATGCAAAAGACGCTGACCGGAATTGACAAGATATGCATACAAAGTTACTGCTTTTAAGCTCTTTGTGGATGGCAAGTGGCCGGGGGTGCGCTACCGTGAG
Organism: Verpa conica; assembly: GCA_033030425.1. Lineage (NCBI taxonomy): Eukaryota > Fungi > Ascomycota > Pezizomycetes > Pezizales > Morchellaceae > Verpa > Verpa conica. Next base: position 523,007 of record JAUFSD010000008.1, on the reverse strand, counting down.
AAGAGAGCGGCGGGTGGCATTGAAGCCATTTCTGAACATTGGAAGGCTGCTGTCAGGTTTGTCCGGTATCGTATCTTTTATATAAGAGGATTTTTTTTTGCCTGTACTAGGGTATGGGGGTTCCTTTTATCAGAATTTGATAAGTATCGTGTGGTGTTGTTGCCATTCGAGAATATTCCGACTCAGGGCTTCTTTTTTTTTTGCGTCCCACTTTTTGCGGCTCTGCTAACAGGTCATAGCACGTGATGTGGAGATGACATAGGGTTAGGGTCGATGAGATAAGTTCCGGGTATAGCTTGACAGACCCTATATCGTCGAGTGATCTGATATGATCACCCGTGGTGGTAAAAACAATTACAAAGAAGCGAAGACTACATGTAGGTATGTTGCTATACATATAACTCTCAAACCCATATAAAATGCCTGTCCCACCCTGCCCCCGCCCCCCGCTCCCCAGTCCCAGACCCAGTCCCATCCCCACATGATTTTTAAATACATGACCAAGTCCCCTTATTACTAACTTAAAATCGTCCTCCGTGAACAATTGCCACCTTATTCTTCAATTGACTAGCTATTATAGCCCTATGTGACATTCGTCTCCTCAAGCCATAATATAGATAATAAGAGAAAAAATGATGACAAAGTATGTAAAAGAATGGTATAAAAAAGGACTCCAAGGATATCATATACGCATAACGCATACCCAACAAAAAAAAAGGCGAAGAATTAAAATTAAATAAAGTACCTATTCATGTCAGTTTCTAGAAACTTTAAAGGTTGAAAAATTAATGGATACTCACCGTGGCTCGTCATCCAATACATGGTAAGCATGACCCCTGACACCCTCACCCTTGAACATTGCCGGGAACCTATACTGTGGTTGAACATCTTGCTCAGGGATTATGGTATCCCCGCCCTCCGGCATTCCAATGATGAACTTGCCCAACTAAAACGACTATTAGCTCCACAAACTAGACGGGGTGAAGCATAGGATGAAAGATATACCTGAATCTCAGTATCCGTAATGGTACTTCTTGAAACTCTTGCATACCCGATCCTCCTCAGTCCTCTGTAAAGGATATATTCACACCACCTATCCCAGTCACTAGGGTCGATATCCCTCATTCTACTCTCCTTACTGACATAGGTGTTATAATTGCCTTTCTTCGGCTCAGTGACGAGGTAACTCAATAGAATCAAAGGCCTCGGGCTATCTCCCATTAACTTTGCAATACCCTCGGACTGAAGTCTTCTATCCTCAACATCTTCCTCTTGTCCACTATGAAAGACCAGGACGTCAACCATCTCGCCGTACATATCTAATGTCGCAAGGATAGCTGGAGCAAGCTCTCCTACTGGCGAAGGAAGGAGATGATGTGTCGAGTTAATAATAGGGAACTTAGAGAGTAGCGCAGCACCCCATGTGTGCTTATTTGGCCCAGGCCCGAAATCCGCATACATTCCCAGATCCTCGGCGAGGAACTGCGTCATGTCGCGGTTTCCCATAATTATGCGTTGAAGATCTGACTCAAGTAATCCGATGACATCGACCTCCAACTCCTTGATAACATCCCTCATACGCCTCTCACTACTCCACATATCATTGTCTAACGCAAAGTGTACAGTCCAGATTCCGGCAGTGACAACCTTCGCCTCCTTGTTGTACGGTTGGTAGTTGAGTGATGGGAAACGAATGTAAGCAACGGATGCAGAAAACAACTCCAATACAATCAATGAATAGATTGAGTAGGTCTTGAAACGACTACGTATAGGGGTCTCATGGATCTTGGATTTGGAAACTTTAGAGCTGTAGCTCGTAGTTGCAAACACACCGGCGCCGATCATGAGCATCATTCCAGTCATAACCAAGTCAGTCCTCTCACGGAGCAAGGGACCACCAGGGACAAATGCATAAGCAACGACCCAGACATGCGCCAAGACAATGATATTATAGAACAGAAACGCAAGACCAAAAGTCTTTCCAGGGTTGTGTCTGGCTGCGGATTTGACAAATGAAGGGATGAGTGCCATTAAGTATGCAGCTAGGACAAGAGCACCGTAGTATCCAACCCACCCAGGGTTGCGGTAGAACATTGCTGCGGCAGTGCACGCGACACCATAGAGAGTCCATGTCTTTGTCAAGTCAGTTCGGTACAATCCGATCAAGACACCTACTCCCATAGAAAGTATGGTCCAGGCTCCATGGGGAACAGCAAGAGGGCCCTTGACTGGGTATCCATCCCAAACCCAAAGGATCATGGTACTAGAATCGGACAGCAACGAGTGGAGGCCGAAAAGCAAACCCCCTAATCCAATGGTTGCGAAAATTGAAGACTCGTTCTTAACTCCCGAAATAGGCAACGGAAGTTCACCATTAGTAGATGAAGTCCTTCTTGTGGAGCGAATGACCGATAGAACAGCCAGAACGAGACCAATTTTATTCCATCCCCCGTTATCTGCATTCATGATAGGCCAGATAGGGTTGTTACTGTGGTTAGCAAATTTAGCAATACTGGATGCAATCAGCCCGAGAGAGAAAGCAGTGACTTTCGCTTCAAGCCTAACTGGGTTCGACCTTTCGGCGTAGAAGCTACCAGTCCAAGCAAGACATGTAAATGATACACCTGCTGCGACGGCAAAAAGACGTACTTCGGGCATTGTGACGGTGAAAGCTACCAGCCCAGAGAGCGAAAGTAGATAAACAAGACGAGGATTGTTTACTGCTGCTTGGCGGACGGAGCTGATACCAAGCAAAAACGGTGAAACAGTGGTCATGACCAGTACTTCATAACCAGAGATTCCCATGTGCCATAGTGGAAAAACTAAACGAGATTGTCAGAATATAACTACGTTTCGTTGGATTGAATCACTCACACCAGATGGTTACACCGAGAGAAGTCAGGATTGACCAAAACATGAACTATCACCCGCATTTGTTAGTTTTTTTCTTTAAATAAAAAACTTAAGAATAAATTCCTGTAACTTACACCACTATAAATATCTGCGGCAGCATCCATCATGTGGTCCCATGAGAAGCTCTCTCCCAATAACTGCTGGGGAATTTGCATTTTTTCGTCCCTTGACGCCGTCAGATTATGGTTGACGTAGCACGGGGACAGGGATCATACTTTGACTTCTCTAGGAGTGTGTCCGACAACACCACACCGTTTCTGTATCAAAAAGAAGATTTAGAACCAGTAGCGCTTTGTTGGTTTCATTTAACCGTAAAATTTTATAACTTATCTACAGCGGGAGCCAGCCAACATACCCTTTACCATGCCTCTTGGTATCAACTATTTGCAACTCAAGCCCTGCAAAGTCCAGGGCGGTAACCGCATCAAACCCAACATCGAATAAGATCAAGGACCACTCAAAGAAAGCGTATTTAGTATAAGCTAATCCTCAATCAGTCCCATCATTCGCTGCCAAGTATGTGTATTATATAGTATAAAGCTTACCTCCAGCTACTTTGTGAACCTTATGTTGAATAAAGAAATAGATCAATGGTACGAGAGTCCCAAAGAAAAGTCCTGCAAGCAGTTTCCTATACTTGATGGCCTGCTGATTCATTGGAGACAACATAAGGCACCCAATTGTCCAAGGTAGGGTGAAAACGAGATACGAGATCATGAAGATGTCATGCCAGTCATGGTCATCAGTTGAAGTAATATAAACCCAACCACCGCACAGGAATGTACGCATTAGACCAATGCAACCGACAAATTTCGGCGCAAAACGGCCAGGTCGTGCGGTAAGAATATACCACAAAAACACTAAAGCGAAGCGAGGACCAGAAGTGACTGCAATAAACAACTGAAAGATGGATCTCTCAGGATAACGGTCGCCAATTGTGGCAGATACCGATGGGAACCATTCATCTGGATAACCCTATAGTCCTGGGGATTAGTAGGATTGCTTCCAGATTTGATAAATTTTATTGTTTCAAAATCAATTTTACGGCATGTCTCGTAACTCACATAGTGCTCGTTTTGTACGATCTTGTGGAAGTGCAGCCACCTACGCAATCTTCAGCCTCTTGTGTTGTAATCAGTCGACATCCGCAATAACTTACATTCCGACAATCAACGCGCTGAAGAAAGCGCCTAGAGTCACGAATTAGCATTCGATATTACTTTGAGTTGGAGAACGGTAACAGACAGTACGCGACAGCTGTATGAGTCCACGAAACCCATTTCCCAGATAACTATAGACCAGCCGTGTCAGCATCCCCGAGCGCACATACGCAATCATGCACAGGCGCACTCACAGAGGCAATCACCGTCCCGTCTTTGTCTTTGGGCATTATTTAACTTCTGTCAGGTCAAGGGTAGCGAAAATGAAAGAAAGAGCTCTTTGGCAGCGAGCGGCGTGCACGATCAACAAGAGAAAGACAACACAGGAAGAGGAAAACAGAGTTTAAGAGCCCCTGCCACCGTCACAGGTCCGCGGTCATTCACTGGAACTTGGCCTCTACGGAACGGAAAGGAATTTCCGGGACATGTTCTTGGCTGTACATTCTGGGCTAGGGTTATGGTGATGGGTAATCAGTTTTAATCACAAGAAAACCTCGTGAGCATGAGTCGAAGTTGCCGAAATTTCGATGCCAATCGGCGGTGAACCCCTGCCTGCTTGTGGGTGTGGCGGACTTCAGAGGGGTGGAGAGAGTGTGTGTATGGTGTCAGTTGTCTGTGGCTAGAGAGCTATGACATTCCGTACGCCAAGTGGATACCCCTGCTAAAGTTCTTTTCCCTCCGCACACCGCAGCCACCTACTTCGAGTAACCATCATCCGTCTCGTTCCCTTTCCACCAACCACCTCACCCTCCCTCTCTTCCCTCCACACCCTCCACACCCCCCCCATCCTCCTCCCATCAACAACCCACCTACAATCAAACCTATCCCTCCAGCCACATCTGCTACCCACCCCCACAGCTGTTGCTATCACCAGTGCTATCAACCGTTCCGTCCCTGCTGCAGCTCTCTCGTTCATAGAAAGAATCGCTCGCTTCTCCCCCTCCCCCCCCACTCCTGTCCAATCACCGTTCCATGCAAAGAATTGTTCGCCATGTCTGAAAACCAGTCGTCCCCACCTGCTCCAGACCCCTCTGCCATCACTACCGAATACCTCCCAGACTCTTGCACAGTCGACGAGAGTATTGAAAAGAGAGAAATGCTATCGCCGGTCTCCCCCCGTCCGGTTCATGTAGCTGAACCCTCCGACATCCCAGTGCTAAAGAACCAGATGGATCCTGTTTTTAATTCCACTGATGCTCACCAGCCCACCCCGGATTTTAATGCTCTCGGTTTTGGCAACCATCCTCACAGCCTGGGCTCCTCCACATCTTGGGTGGAGCAGCAACAGCAATCTCAGCAGAACATCTCGATGTCATCCGCTTCTGCTACAGATAATACAAATGGTAGTATTCCGTCTTCATTAGCTTCCTCGTCATCGTCTCTAGCCACGGATCCCATCCTCCGAAACGCCCTGCCATCTGCCTTCGCCAACTTTGGGAACGGTAATGTAACTGATGCTGTTAATGGAGCGAATGGAGCCATAATGAATAAGGATCCCGCTTCCCTTGCTGCTGCCGACCTTACATCGGCCACTCCTCCAAAACCCCATGCATATTCTCTTCCAAACAATCTCCCAAACAATGTCGACTTGCAAGCTCTCTTGACCAAGCTCTCCCCGAGCATCACCCAACAACCAGTGTCTCCGCAGATTACACAAGTTACATCTGCTACTACCGTTCCTGCTGCTGTTGCTATTGCTGCTCCTGCCCATGTCTCGTCTCCTTCCCAGGCCCGAGTCCCATCTCTCCCTAAGCCTCCTACGCAGGCTCCAGTGCCAATCCAACCCCCCGCCCAGAACCACCAGACCACGCATCCATTGCCGCAACCGCCAGCTACGTCCGCTGTGAATGGTGCACCAGGACATACTGGTCACCCTGCAGGATATCCTGCGTCACTTCCCCCACCGCCCAACTTCAATCAGCACCGGCAGCAAGCACCGGATTCTCCAACCGGTACTGAAGACAATGAGGAAGACAATCGTCCATTTACCACTGAAGAAGAGGAAGCGTACGATAGATTTTTGTCTGATGAGCGTGATTACGTGACCCAAGGCCAGTGGGACAGGTTTCCTGCGGGTTCACGACTCTTCATTGGTGCGCACCCTTAATCAATGCACATGACGCTGCACCCTGCCATTCCTATAAGCTCAACTCCCCCATATACTTACTTTGAATCCATAGGTAATCTGCCCACCGAAAAGGTCACCAAACGTGATTTGTTCCGTACATTCCACAAACATGGACGCTTAGCACAAGTCTCTATTAAGCAAGCCTATGGGTTCGTTCAATTTTTGGATACCGTGTCTTGCGCGTCTGCCCTTCGCTTTGAACAGGGAGCATCAGTGAGAGGACGTAAAATGCGTACGCTGCCCCATATCTCCCAACCGGATTCCACAAAAAACACAGTGCTGATCGTTACCATAAATGCAGACCTTGAAGTTTCAAAGCCCCAGAGAAACACCAGACCAGCCCCGTCAGATGTAAACCCCCCCCGTGGAGCTAATCGTCGTTCTCGTTCCCCTGATTATGGTCGTTCTATGTCTCCTCGTGGTCGTGGGGGCTCCTCGTTCCGTGGGGGTAGAGGTAGTGGTGACTTTACCGACCGTGGTTTCAACCGTACAAGGGATACCCGTGACCATGAGTATCCTGCACGTAGATCCTCACCTCCGCCAAGGTATAGGGCTCGTGATGATTATCGCCCGCACCATCGTGATCGTTCGCGTTCACCGCCTGGGAGATATCGTCCTCGCACACGTTCTCCTCCCGTTGTAGAAGAGCTACCCCGACGAGATCCTAAGGAGGTACCGGAAGTTCAGGCTCTCGTCATGGACGAAGTTGATAGGTTCGTAGCCCAATTCTTGATTAATTAAATACAAACTCATCTAATCTTGTTTCAAGGAATTTTATCTGGTGGATCGAGAAATCTTTCAGAGACCGTGGTCTCAGCTTTGATTCCGTCTTTTTAAACCCGCGGATACCTCTTGAGCCTCTAGTAAAACAGCAGATCCTTGAAGGAGTTCAAGCGATAGTCTTCTTGAGTCGGCAAATGCAATCGAGTAGTAAGATTTCAATACAGGTTTTTGATCGCCGAGGAGATGGGGAGGCTACTTATGATCGTGAGTGTCTTTAATTATTTCTCGATAGGTGAACAAAGTTTAACAAAGACCGATTTTATTCACAGAATACGATGATCTTGATCCGGGCATTGCTGCTGAGATAGTTTACCGGGCCAAACTGGCCCAAGCACCCCCACCCCTTCCTGTGCAAGTGCCAGCTTATGGTGTATATGGCATCCCACAGCAACAGCAACAGCAGCAACAGCAACAGCAACAGCAACAACAGCCTATAATGCAGCAATCTACCATCCCGAATCTTGCAAATGTTCTTGGATCTCTTGACCCTTCAACGCTCGGAATGCTCTTGTCGAACCTTCAACAGCAGCGACAGCAGCAGCAGCAGCCACAGCCACAGCCACAGCCACAGCAACCTATGCACCAACATCAACAACAGCCTATGCTTCAAACACAACAGCCCCAGCTTGGACAGGATTTTGCAGCTCTCTTGGCCCTTCCTCTGAAACAAAACCAAAACAATAATCTCAACAATAACCCTTATGCGGCCCCTGCGAATCCAGGATACGGGTCGAATGCTGGGCTAGCAACTTTAATAGGCCAGGTCCAGCAAGGTAATGTTCAGGTTCCTCAACAGGGACAGACCCCCGCACAGATGCAGGTCATAATGGATGAACTTGTCAGATGGCAGCCAAATAAAGGCCAGAATTAAAGGTTTCTTGGAAATTCTCCTCTTGTGACAAAAGTTGCTGTCTTTATCATGTTATTTTAGGTTAGCAGGAGGACCAAAAAAAACGGAGTTATTCTTGAAATTTTTTACGAGATTAACGAATTTACATTAACTAGGCCTAGCCTTTTTTTTTTTTTTTTTGACTTGGGATTTTGTCTGTTTAATTTATTTTTTGCTTCGCGCCCTTGGGGTGTGGAATTTTTTCTTGTCTACTAGTTACAAGTTACTTTACATTGTATATACACGGTTGTAGTTCACATCCCAACTACTATCCCCAGGAGTCTAGAGTGGATTAGTAACACTCTTGTTCCTTTTCGTCTCTATATTCACCCTGTTGTCTTTCTTTGCTTTGTTTTGTCCATCCCTGAGACCTGTCTATCCCCTTCTCTCCTCCCCGTCTTCCTTCTGGTAGCTACATACCTACGGGTCTATAGTTCCCTAGTTTACATCTATTCCTCAGTATAAATTACTTTTTCGGGGGCTGCCATTGCCTTTTTTGGCTCGTCTCTGAGGTAGAAGATAGTGAGGCGGACTGCCACTCGGATGGCCTTTTATGTTATTATAGTTAGCTGTTGCTCTACTTTTTTTTAATAGGGAGAATAAAATTGGAGTTGTCATTTTTTGATTAGGGTAAATGATAGATCTGCGGGTTTATTAAGAAGAGTGAGAGAGTACTTTGTAAGCCAAAGAGCAGGTATTAGACCGCCAGCTTTCTCCTTCGCCGCGAACCAAAGGTTTAGTTCTTCGCGGAGACGATTATCTGTTTTGCCTATTGTATCCCTACATACCATTAGCATTCTCACTTCCTTTCGTAAACACTAGGTTTTCAAGTGAGCATACAGTCCCCTCTCCACCGCTGCCATTTTCAATTCCTCACCAGCATCCAATGCTTTAGGCCCACCCCCCCTCTCCAACAACGCATCATCCAACGCTAAATACTCAATCCTCCTCCTCAGTCTCAATTTTAACCACCCCGTCGGCGGCAACTGAGCCTCAGGCCATTTCGGCGAGTGAATCCCCAACACATTACAACAATGCAGAACCTCCCCCCTTACCAGCGCGTCCACCTCTCTCTTACTATCAAAAAGCACCTTTACACTCTCCGCCGCCACCGCTCCACGCTTCTCAAAAGCAGCCTTCCGTCGCTTCTCTAGCTTCTCTCTGTCGCCCTGGAGCTGACTGGGGATCCTACAGTTCCATGGAACAACGCTAGAGATGAACGGGAGCACTAGAGGTGAGAACTCGCCGAATACTAGAAACACAATTGCGAAGACGGGGATCCGACGGGTGTCGTGACGGGAGCGCATGACGAGTTGGAACTCGGAGCGTGAGATTTTGTGGGCGGTGACGAGGGCGGTGATGCTGCCGGAGCCGAGTTTGTCGATACGGTCTTGGATGGGGCGGGAGGAGATGAAGTTGCGGTAGACATTCTTGAGACCGGTTTTGTAAAATGAGAGCTGTAGAAGAGGGGAGGGGAGGGGAGGGGGAGGATGTTAGTGGGCTGGTAGAAGGGTGTGAGAACGACGGAAGGGGGGTGGGAGGAGATGTACGTAGGCTTTCCCGGTCTTTAGGAGGTAGGTGAATGTTGAGGCACTGGGATCCTTTGTGGGGAGCTCGAGCGGGGCGGGGAGAGTAGCGGTTGGAGCATTGATGGTGTCTGTGTGTACATTCTGTACTGAGTGGGACTGTGTAGACTGGAGGCGGGAGTGATGCTGGAGGAGGAAAGGCCGTAGGTAGAGGCTGTGACTGTGACTGTGACTGTGGCTGTGGCTATGGCTATGGCTATGGCTATGGCTATGGCTATGGCTACACGTCTGTATGCGTGTGTATCGTGTTAGAGCACTTGTATGGGGAGGGAAGCGACGACAGGCCTGCATCGCGGGTTTTCGTGGAATTGAGTGTCTGTTGCGGAACTTCACTGGGGATTGCAGTTGGCGGTGGGAACTTCCCGAGATGCGTTGCAGGGAAGAACTCACCAAACCTTGGCAACGATGACAACCCTACGTTTTCTAGGTGGGGGAGGGGAGCTGTCTGAACAATTCATGTCTGCGGCTGCCAACTCTCTACGACAGTAAACTTCTACATATGGCGGAATCCAGGTATTTATATTGATTTATTTACCCCCTATTCCACTCATTTCTTCAAAGATTTAATTCTGACTACCCCCCTTCTAGTCTTGAGGCTCAGTCTCAATCAAACCCCCGAGGCATCCCCCTCGCCCCCTTCGTAGACGATGTCGAGAACTTTGTCGACTCCCGGGAGGATATCGAACCGAACCTGAAAAAATTCCAGGAGATGATCTCGTTTGTCTCCTACCCCCCATCTATCCACCCCCACCACCGCCGCTACTTATGTTGACCGGTGTCGGTGTGTAGGAAGTACCAGTTTATGGAGATGAATACACAGCGCCGGGCCGCCGGGCTAAGGGATAAGATCCCAGATATACAAAAGACCCTTGATACCGTGACCTTCCTTGAGTCGCGAAAAGTTAGTGTATTCTCTTTATTCAGAGTATGGGGGGGTGTTGACTAGTGCTAGGGCTCTACAACGGAAATCGAGTCGACTTTTGAACTTAATGATACATTGTATGCGAAAGCCAAGATTACCGCAACGGATGAGGTTTATCTCTGGCTTGGTGTATGCCCTCATACCACCCTATCTCCTCCGGGCCCAGGGCTAACTGTTGTGCAGGCGAACGTGATGCTATCATATCCCGTCGACGAGGCCGTAACGCTCCTAACAGGGAAATTGACTGCTGCGAAGGAGTCACTGAGTAATTGTGAGGAGGATATGGATTTCTTGCGTCAGCAAATTACAACGTTAGAGGTTAATACGGCGAGGTTGTATAACTACGAGGTGACCTTGAAGAGAAAGGAGAAGGAGGAAGCGGAGAAGGAGGGTGGTAAATAGACGGTAATAAAAGTATATGGTTAAAATGGGTGCTGAGTTCAGAATTGATACTGGATTTTTCCGAGTGATAGTGTATGATCCAGGTATATCCCTTGAATACGTAGGCCGGGCTTAGGTTTGAAGGTAGTGATCGGGAATTCTCACGGTATTCAAGCATATTTTACTCTATTAAGTCTCTAATCTAGGTCTCTAGTCAGAAATTGGTACAAACCCACCACTATCATAAACCTTCAGTTGGTACGAATCCTCAACTGGTGCAAAATAACTACTATAATTTCCCAAATTCACAACCATTTCCAATAACTCACGACTGGGATAGATAATCCATAAACAAAGAGTACCTCACTCCAACAACCCCGCCTCCGCCCCAAAATTATAATCCCACATTAATACATCCTTCGCACCCCTTAGACAATTTTCCCTCCTCGACCTCGGCGTCGACTCCGGCAAGATGATAAACAACCCCGACTCCTCCTCTACCAGCCTCGCCAAACACGACCTCACCAGTATCACCTCCTCCCTCGGCATCGCCCTAAAAAATTCACCAAACATCAGCTCATTTTCCACACCCCTAGTACCCCTCAACGCCCTCAACCTCATTCTACTATTATCAACCGGCGAATGAAACAGCACAATAGCAACCGAATACACCCTTATAAAGCACCTCTCAATCACTGCAACTGCCTCCTCATCCTCACCCTCCACAAACACCGGCACCGCAGTCGCTCTTGGGTTCATCCGGAGCCATGGTATTGTACGTTTAACGTGTGATATATAGTGCGGCACTGCATGGTCGAGTGCTTTCCGGAGAATGAGAAGCTTTGGTATATAATCAGGTGTTAGTGTGGGGGGTACGGGGGTGTAAGCGCCGGTTGTGGAAATGCGAAAGAGGGTCTGGATGTGTGGGAGGTTGGAAGCGCCGAAGAGGGTGCTGGCAATGGAAGTGGTGATTGTGGAGCGGTTTTCGTGGATGAGTCTGTGGAATGTGGCGTGGGTGTGTAGGATCGAGGCGAGGGCGGCGTAGTCTGGTAGGACCTGTAGAATGGCGAGAAGAAGCTCGTGGGGGAGTTCGAAAATAAGCGGGGGGAACGGGGGAAAGTGGTGGGTTCGTTTGAAGGTTACGAGGAGGGTGAGAAGCAAGAGGAAGCCTTGCAGAGACATGTTAGGTATGTTGTTTTGGTATCTATGCGGATGGGTTTCTTTTATCATTGTGGGGAGTTGTTGAAGAGTTCATCTTGAATGCTGTTTGGAAATACTTTCAACTGTTTCTGGGTTACTTGCTATTACATGTACCTATAGACAGTGGCTTATCATGGTTTATTGTAGTTGTAAATATATAGATTAATGGGATATAGTGTATCAGAGTTGAGTTTCTAACTGTTAATATTACCGAGTGATAGACTGTGAATGAGACACCTACCATATAACCCCTCCTAGAAGTTCTAACGGCAACCGTATATCTAGAGAAGTATTTCCATCGGGCTTCACTGCCAAACTCACTGCCATTCAGGTGTTCAATTATCTATAGCCATAAACATTTCAATGGTTTGTCGATTCCAGCAGCTTTTGAGTTATAGGTACTTCGGAATCAAAGTGATGGTTTGCAAGTCCACGATTCTTATGAAATTAGTGTGTTTGAAATAACAATCGTAGGATAAATGGTTAGGAGACTATATGGCACTACGGTGATCTTTTACTAACTCAGAGAATAGGTCAGGGGGAGGAGTAACGCTGAGGCCAATGGGTTGGAACCAAATGTGCAATATTAGTAGTGAAAAGGTATTATAACTACATGTACATGTATACCGTAGACTTACAGGCTATATGCATGCGTGAATGGGGTAGGAATAAGATTGTTAAATTATAATTGATTAAAGGGTAAACCTTTGATGTAGCTTTAGTTAAAATGTAGGTAACAAACGTAGTAGATTGTAACACAAATTAGTAGCAAAAGAAATTAATTCCTCGCCCCTGCCAATCCGTAGGCCTACATGCACATCTTCCATTTCAGCTTCACATTTCTCTTCCTAGCTTATTACAAGGTCTTCTCATAACTCAACTACCCATATAACGTATTTTACCGTGTAACCGCTCATGACGGGGTAACCGCTCACCTGAGACATTTTTCGCTCTAGGGCAGCATATAGAATAGTAAAGGCACAGAATATACATGAAAGTCAATTATAAAGCCTTTGTAGATTGTATGGGCATAGTAGAAAAACCCTTCAGTCAATAGAAAGCTGTCAGTGGCCTCCTAAAGGTGTCTAAAAGCACCCAATTTGGGCTATATAATGCCGGGTTTTTTTAATAAGTGACTCCTGAGCATTTGTGATGTTAAAGAAAGTCTATAAAGCATCATGGATTAAAGGTATATACTTAAAGATCATACCCTAGAGTTTTGGGGGCATAGGGGACCCTCACAAATTTTTTATACCTTGCCAAATACCCAAAAATGACACTTTTTCGGTCATTTTGAGTAAAAATTACTTATTAAATAATAAGTGATAGCTTCTCAGAATAGGTTATAGTGACCGAAAATGATATCTAGAGCCTATAAAGAGTATATTACATGCACTAGAGACCATTAGAGTATATATGTCACTTTCTATTGGGTATAAGTCATATATCACATATAAAAAGAGCTGGTTTTCCGCCCATAAGCTACAGTATAGGCGGAACTACTACTGTAACCTTAAGAGGTGAACTCTAGGCTTTATTGATATACTAGATAATAATTTGATAGTTTATAGAGCATTATTTAAAGCTATCACTTACTACTTAATAGGTAATTTTTGCTCAAAATGACCGAAAAAGTGTTATTTTTGGGTATTTGGCAAGGTATAAAAAATTTGTGAGGGTCCCCTATGCCCCCAAAACTCTAGGGTATGATCTTTAAGTATATACCTTTAATCCATGATGCTTTATAGACTTTCTTTAACATCACAAATGCCCAGGAGTCACTTATTAAAAAAACCCGGCATTATATAGCCCAAATAGGCCCTTCCTTTAAGCCTTCAAAATTAGCCTGTTCTGGGCCCCTAGGCTTCAATAAACTTTAAACACCTTTAGACACCCTAGATAAACTCTCCAATCACTTTTCTATCCATTCTATCTTTTGCTATTTTATATGGGGCTCTAAGAGCGAAAAATGTCTCAGGTGAGCGGTTACCCCGTCATGAGCGGTTACACGGTAAAATACGTTATAGGGATCTGGGTTGGTTTCTGGGCAAGGATCATGCGGCTCTCATGTTTGCCAAGAACGGCCAATGTTTTGATACCAAATTCCCCCCCACGGAAACATCGTCCATCGGACTCACGACATCACCCCCACAATTAGCTATCAAGAGCCCCCGACCCCGCTCCCAGTGATCCTCAGATAAAACCCCCGCCCCAGGAGCCCCCCCTCAGAAATCGCCCACCACGAAGCGCCAATTCAGCTCCGTCGATTCAATGTCGACAATAACCCCAGCCCGGCCTTCCCGTCGGGCAGCCGCATCTCGTCGGAAAATCGTCGAGTCCTCCGGCTCAGAGGGAGAAACTCCCCCCTCGGCGTTAAAAGAAGAACGCGATGATGAATTCGAAGACGTCCCGCAAACACCACGACGGAAATCCCGACGGGTGGCTGCAACTCCATCCGCATCCTCAGCTACCCCCAAACCACGAACAGCCCGGCGCGTCCGAGATCCAGAAGCTACACCTCAAACAAAACCTCGAGCCCCCCGCACTAAACGGAGCCGAAAATCTGAGCATCCGGAAATCGAAGTCACCCCCGAACCAGACCCTGAGGCAACACCTAAAGCTAGTCCGAGAGCTACACCCCAGCCAGACCCTCCAGCTACCCCACAAGCTCTTGAGGAGCCCCAGGATCAAAGAAAGTATCGATCTCCGTCTCCGGGAGGCACACCAGCTCCAGGACAAAGATCAGTTTCGGGGACTCCTGCCCCACCTCAGACACCATTGAGGACCCTGATAGCAGAGATAAAGTCATCACCGTCTCCGAGAAAGTCACCTTCGGCGGCTACCCCACGCCCCGGGTCCAGAGATTCAATGATGTCGCAGATGCAACCCCCGCTAGTAGTCAAGTCTCGTGCGAATGCGCTGTTTGAGCAACAGCAAGCTGAGGAGCTCGCAGGTCCGAAGCCACGATTGGTCATTACGCATTTGGTACTTGTGAATTTCAAGTCATATGCCGGACGACAGGAAGTCGGTCCTTTCCATGCTGTAAGTTGACTCCAACGCAAACAAACCATAAGCAAACACCACTGACCCACCTAGTCCTTCTCATCTGTAGTCGGCCCCAATGGCTCCGGTAAATCCAATGTCATTGACTCCCTTCTCTTCGTGTTTGGCTTCCGCGCTTCAAAAATGCGGCAAGGCAAGATCTCGGCCCTTATTCACAACAGCGCAAACTTCCCAAATCTTGATTACTGCGAAGTCGAGGTCCACTTCCGTGAAGTCCTTGATTCGGTAACTGGTGGTGAATCAGTGCCCGTGCCTGATAGCACGCTCATTGTCTCCCGTAGGGCGTTTAAGAATAATAGTAGCAAGTACTATATTAACAACGCTGTATCCGACTACACCCAAGTCACTACCCTGCTCCGTGGCCGCGGGATTGATCTTGATCATAAACGTTTCCTGATTCTGCAGGGTGAAGTCGAGAGTATAGCGCAGATGAAGCCGAAAGCACATGGCGAGAGTGATGATGGACTGTTGGAGTATCTAGAGGATATTATCGGCACCTCGAAATACAAACAACCGATTGAGGAATCGGCAACGAAGGTGGAAGAGCTCAATGAAGTTTGTGTTGAAAAATCTACCCGTGTCCAGCATGTTGAGAAGGAGAAGATGAGTTTGGAGGATAAGAAGGATGTTGCGCTGGAGTTTCTCAAGAACGAGAATGACCTGGCATTAAAGAAGGCTGCGTTGTATCAGGTGCATATTGCAGACTCGGATGCAAATGTTAATGTTACGAGCGAGATGGTTACCCAGTTGCAGGCGCAGCTAGATGAGGAGTTGGAGAAAAGAGGTGGGAATGAAGAGGGGATCAAGAAGTTGGAGAAGAAGTATAAACAAGGGGCTAAGGAAGTTGAAGTATGTCTATATTCCTCTTTCTCTTGAGCCTGGTTAAAGCTGATGGTGTGAATCTAGGAAGTAGAAGAGGCTACGAAATCGATCCTGAAAGAAATGTCGCGAAACGATAAGGAGAATGTCAAGTTTCAAGAAAAGGAAAAGTTCCTTACACAGAAACAAAAGAAGCTACAGAAATCTATTCAAACGGTTCGAATTCATCCTCTATCTTTAATTTGAGTGAACGAGTCAACTAACCCTAATCTCAGAATAAACTCAGCGGCTCCGAGGCAACAGCAATGATCGAAAAACACACCCAAGACATCGATCGATATAGTGCTGAAATCGCAGACTACGAACAAAACCTCAAAGTTCAAGAAGCCGAACTCGATAAGATCCGTGACAACCTCAAAGAAAAAACCCAAGGCTTCTCTGATCAAATTGCTGTCAAACAGAAGACCCTCGAGCCCTGGAAGGAGAAGATTAACGAAAAGCAGTCAGCGATCGCAGTCGCCCAATCTGAACTTGATATTCTCCACGAGAAGTCTAATGCATCTAAACTCGCGTTGGAGGAGGCTCGTGCGAAGATTGTGACAATTCAGGATGCTCGCGCTACGAAGGAACAGGAGCTAAATCAGTGTAGGAGGGAGTGTGCAAAGTTGGAGAAAGAGGCGATGAAGACTCAGGCAGAGCTGGATAAAATGGCGGGCAAGGAACCGGCCTTAAGGAACAGCCTTTCGAGCGCGAGGCAGAAGGCGGATGAAGCGAAAGCGACACTTGCAGCGACACAGACGCAAGGGAATGTGTTGACCGGTTTAATGCGGCTGAAAGAGTCTGGCAGAATTGAGGGTTTCCATGGACGGCTAGGAAACCTAGGAACCATCGACACAAAATACGATGTTGCTATCTCTACGGCTTGCCCCCAGCTCGATAACATGGTAGTCGACACTGTCGAGGTCGGTCAACAATGTATTGACTATCTCCGTAAAAACAACCTCGGTCGTGCAAACTTTATCTGTCTCAACAAACTCCAAGTTCGTGATCTCGACCCAATCAACACCCCCGAGAGCGTTCCCCGACTTTTCGACCTTGTCAAGCCAAAATCTGCAATCTTTGCACCTGCGTTCTATAGCGTCCTGCAGAACACCCTCGTTGCAAAGGACCTACCGCATGCTAACCGCATCGCATACGGTGCGAAGCGATGGAGGGTAGTAACACTCGATGGCCAGTTGATTGATAAATCCGGTACCATGACTGGTGGTGGAACCACGGTATCAAAAGGCCGCATGTCTTCCAAACTCGTCGCCGAGACCTCCCGGGACCAGGTCGCGAAGTTGGAAGTTGATAGAGACGCCCAAGAACGCACTTACCAGGAATTCCAAACCCAGCAACGGGAACTGGCAGCTATCCTCCGTGATCTGAAAGAACGCATCCCAGAAACTGAAGTCATGATCTCTAAGATTGAGCTCGAGCTTGAATCCTCATCTCGTCACCTTGCGGATGCGGAAAAGCGAGTCAAGGAGCTATCTATCAAGAATCGTAAATCTAACGTCGACGAATCAGTCGGTCGTGTCAATGCGCTTGAAAGGATGGTTGCTAAACTCGAGTCTGAGATTGAGGAACTAAACGCAGAGACCTCGGGAATCGAGGATGAGATCAAGGCTCTACAGGACCGGATTATGGAGGTTGGTGGTATCAAACTTCGTTCCCAGAAGGGTAAAGTCGATGGTATCAGGGAGCAGCTAGAAACAGCAAACGAGCAGGTTGCTGCTTCCGATCTTGCCCGTGTCAAGGCTGAGAAGAACCTTGCGAAGGCTGAGAAAGCGTTTAAGAGTGGGACAAAGGAGCTTGATACCATTGGCGTGGAGCTGGATGAGTTGAAGGAGGAGATCAAGCAGCACCAAGGTCGTGCGCAAGAGAGTTCTGCGAAAGCAGACGAGGCTCAGGTGTATCTGGAGGAGAAGAAGGAGGAGCTTGCATTGTTCAAGGCGGATCTAGATGAGAAGTTGGCGGACCTGAATAAAACACGGGCGGCAGAGATCGAGATGAAGAACAAGCTTGAAGAGTACCACAAAGTACTTTCAGACAACCAGAAGAGGTCACAACATTGGCAGAAGGAACTTGGGAAGTTGGCGCTGCACAGCGTTAGTGATCTTAGCGGTGGACCAGAGGGACAGGAAGAGAATTTGGATTTGCCGATTTACACAGAGGATGAGTTGGCAGATCTGGATAAGAATAAACTCAACGCACAGATTGCAGCCCTAGAGGAGAAGATTCAGAATGTCAATGTCGATCTCTCCGTGCTCCAGGAATACCGTCGACGAGTGGAAGAACACGCTGCGCGAGCTGCAGATCTCGAAACTGCGGTGTCAGAAAGAGATTCGGTAAAGCATAGACTGGATGATCTGAGGAAGCGCCGATTAGAAGAGTTCATGGAGGGGTTCAGCGCCATCTCTTTGCGACTGAAGGAAATGTACCAGATGATTACCATGGGTGGTAACGCAGAGCTAGAGCTCGTCGATAGTTTGGACCCGTTTTCGGAAGGTATCCTCTTTAGTGTTATGCCACCGAAGAAGAGCTGGAAGAATATTTCAAACTTGTCTGGTGGAGAGAAGACCTTGAGTTCATTGGCGTTGGTTTTTGCGCTGCATCACTATAAGCCCACCCCGCTGTATGTCATGGACGAGATTGATGCGGCGTTGGATTTCCGGAACGTCTCGATCGTGGCGAGTTACATTAAGGAGCGGACAAAAAATGCGCAGTTTATTGTTATTTCGTTGAGGAATAACATGTTTGAACTTGCAGCGAGGTTGGTGGGTGTTTACAAAGTTAATCATATGGTTAGTAACCCTGTTTCCTCCCCCTCTCGTTTAAAAAGACTATGAATACTAACTATGGCTGGTTATGTGCGAACAGACGAAAAGTGTTACAATTGAGAATAAAGATTACATTGAGAGGCGTTGATTTTTATTTTTATTTTATTAATTGGTTACTTTACGTGTATAAAGTACATACCCCCACCCTTATTTCCTATTATTTATGTTCACTACTCAGGCTGCGATCACGGCTAGGGGATATGGGTTTTGGGATGGGTTTTATTGTAATGAGTTTGGATGGCATTTATGAATAGCACATTATTTCACTTCTTTGAGTGAGGTGTATTGCTACTTGATTCTGGAGTTTGAACAAAGGAGTTCATAGAAAGCACCTACTTTTTTGACTCAAAGGGCTTGTGTTTGCGCGTTTATAGTGTTCGCCCACCTTCTTTGTCTTGTCGATAAAGCTGTTAAAAAATATGATGCGCTTTAGTTGAGAATAGTTGAGATTTAATTATCGCATGTGCTTTGCATAAACTAGGCACAATAAAAAAAGTAAGACAACCAGATCATGAATCATCACTCGTTGAGTCCGTATCATTCAAATCTTCAGAACTACCTTCCCCCTAACCCTCCCTTCATTAAGCACCTTAAATCCTTTCACCCACCCGTCACCTAGCCCTGAATCGATAACTTCTTGCACTTCCACCTTCACCTCCCCTTTCTCTACGAGCTCCTTGGCCTTCTCCAAATAATCTTCTTTCCCATTAAGTAAAATGCATCCATACCTAGGCCCAAAGACCCATCCCCATACATGACGCAAGATCTGTGCTGGGTGTAATAAATATGTTGGTGGCCCGCCCATCGACAGTCTAGACGTCTTATCACCCACAATGGTTACATATGATCCATAGGAATGAAGAAGTTTGTGGTAAACTCCGAAGAGACTTGTACCGCCAACACAGTCTACGATAAGGTCGTATCCGCCTTCGGGTCTCTGGGAAAGAAGTGCGTCCCCAAGCGAGGAAACAGTGGTGTAGTCAATTACGGAATCTGCACCGAGGGATTTGACGAATGATGCGTTACGACCAGAGCAGATGGCTGTGACATTACACTTAAAGTGCTTTTTGGCCACTAAGACATTTTCCTGGTAAGCGAATCTTCAATTATAATAGATGAGCGAAATCTACGCACATTGGGTAACCCATACTCCAGTACCTCCACTAGCACCTATAACTACAACCTCTTGGGGTTTGTCGCTACCTTTGGGAGAGCCTTTTGGAAGCCACTCAAAGCAGGTGAAAGCTGTCAGGGCGACGAGTGGAATTGATGCAGCTTGCTCATGGCTAATTGTTGATGGCTTTTTAGCGACTGGGTCTTGGGAAGGGTTAACGCAAAGATATTGTCGGATAGTACCCTCGCCTCCCTAAGTAGGTCTCGATTAGTAAATTAGTTTCCCTTACACATAAATTCAGTATACACTCACCGCCCGAAAAAATAGTCCAAACACTTCATCACCTACACTCCACCCACTACACCCTTCACCCACGCCAACAATGACACCGGAGTAATCTCTCCCAAGCCCTTTCTCGCCGGATTTAAGTCGCATAATAGGCCAATTTAGTATCTGTGTATCACATGGGTTCAATGCAGCCGCATGGACTCGGATAAGAATACATGATTTCGGGATAGGCGTTGACACAGGCTGTTCTATGACATGCGGAGTGTTTAGGGCTGTGAATGTCAACGCGAGGGCAGAATTGGGAATTGAGGTAGACATCAGGTATAAGCGACTATGAGCTGTATAAATGAATTACCTAGGGTATTGTATCCTCAGTCAATTAAATACTGGAGACTGGAGATAGCAAGATTACAAATTACAACTACATTACGCCATAGTGATGTTCCATTTATCCGTGATATATATTTGTAAGCTACCAGAGAGGTGGAGTGAGAGTGGCGTGTACAGCCGTGCCATAGCAACAGGTTATTTCTTAAGCTACATCAACAACCATAAGGGTTCTACAGAAGGAAGCATTTAGGATAAGATGAATAAGGTCATTTGACCCTACAGCAAAGTTCATGAGGTCATCTAATGGCTATGTAGACAGTTATCCTCAAAATTCATAAATAGCTTCATCTAATTGCCCAGGCAGAAATAGAAGCAAACGAAAATGCGGCAATAATTTCCATATTAGGCATATAATAATTTTAGGGTCCATATTTCATATCTTGTTGGTACCAGATCATATTGTTATATAGTTGATGAGCTATATATAGTCAGTGAGGTGTTGTGGTGTTGTTGGCTGACAGGACCTTTGAACCCCACTAGACAAGTCAAAGGGTTTTTGTATATATTTACGCTTTCTAAAATCTCTTTAGTACTCTCATGTATTCTCACGTTAATACTAAGATTTTTGGTGGTTTTAAGGTTGTGCGTATGCCGTTACGGTGGGGGGGGGCTTCGGGAATTAGACAGGTAAGTTTATCAAAAATCCGTTCCTAATTAGTTTATACAAGTTGTGAAAACCGATCATGTGTGGCTTATTTCTTGCCCTCAAGCCACACATACTGCTTTGCTAAGTGCTTTGCTAAGCCCTCATCCTTACAGGTGAGGAACAAAGACTCGGAACGTTCTTTAATGCGTTGCGCACCAGAAGTAACTCTAATTGGAGGGCTTTTAGGACAAAGAACGAGTTGTAAGATGGACATAACATATATTACAGCCATATTTTCGGTGCCCATCAACACGGAATTATTCCATAGGCATTTGACACTTCCCTAGAGTTTTTAAAACGGTACAATATTCACATAGCTCTCCACAAACACCCTACCCATACTATATCTTCAAGTTAGTATCCTATTCTACTATACAATTTATTATTTTCTTTGCTCAGTAAACGAGTATATAGCTGAATTTACCCAGTTTCAATTCTAGGTTGCACGTTGTGCATGTGTTGCCCCACATTTATATAAAACATGGATAGTAACGCTTTCTTCGAGGGTTATAACAAATTTAGTAAGGAATTGGATATGCCACTACTAGTTAGAAAGTACCTAGGAAAACTTGTGGATGTTGAGGCAACTCTAAAAGCAAACGGTCAAAGACTAGGGACCGGAAGTCAAGTAGTCCTCCTTTGTCGCATCCCGCTTCCTGCTAGCATACCGGGTGGATATTTCATATACAAAGCACTTGGATCACGGGCGGGCCGTGCCCATCATATTTTAGCTAACGAGATCCATGCTATGAAACTAGCTGCCCAGTGGGTGAATAAGTACGGAGGCCACGAGCACGCTCGCATTCCAAAATACTACTGCGGGAGTTGGGAATTTACTCAAGGGGTAGAACCAGATTCTCCATCTTTTATTTGCATGGAGTATATCCCCGGCACAGTTTATGTACAAGTGTACACGGAACCTGGCTGTAGGGGCTGGACTTTCAGAGAGAAGCGCCGTTTTGTGAGGCAGATGGCACTATTCCGGTTGTCAATGCTGTCAATGCGTGGGAATTATATTGGGGGAATCTCAGACAAGGAGGGTGAATACAACTTATGTGTGAGCGCCGCGATACGCACACGGCGGGTGCATTGCGTTGGTTTACCCCATGGGTCAGCTATGCCAGTAAAATATTACGAGAATCTTGCTCCTCAGCCTAATACGAAAGCTTGGACGGAACAAGGTATTAGAAGAGAGATGGCTTACTGGAGAGACTCGCTCAGCAAGGAACAATTTGAATCAATAATAGAAGATGACGTAGAATATAACTGGACCCAACAATCTTGGATCGATTTTGTCTCGGACAGGCATATAAATACACCAAAAAACAGAAGATATCGTCAGCCAGAGGAAGAATTAGGGGATGATCTTCCCTTTGGTTTTAGCCACAACGATATACACCATGGTTTCAATGTACAGATGGAGAGAGGTGAGCCCAAAATTATTGCGGTCATAGACTGGGAGATGGCAATGATGGTACCTTATTCCATAGCAATTAGGGATCTCTTCAATGTAGCTTTTGGTATTGGAGATCCAAATGAACTCATTGGGGAGGATATCCCATTTCAACTCGATATGTATTGGGATCACGCGATTCATAACCTTGAGTTACTCCGAAGTTGGAATGATAAAACAAGAGCCCGCCGCGAAAAGAGGGGCTTGAAACGGGGTAAGGGAGAGGGGTCACAGATGAATTCCAATAATTTCGCTGCGTACGGGATCTTGAGACCGCAAGACTTATGGTATGGAGACTCCCTTGAAGAGGAGGCCGATATTGATCTAGAGGAGGAAGATGACCAAGATCACTTTTATTTTGCCGGAAAGCGCGACTATTTCGAAACGAAATCAACGCCTGTTCTTGAACCAGGTACATGGTATTATGAACCAGTACTACATCTTATGGAACAATACCTAAGAACATATAATGGTTTGAGTAAGCTTTGTAAATGGGATGATCCATATGTAACAATGTGGCAGGATGAGTGTAGAAGAATGATAAGTCCTTTCTGATCGAGTCTTTTGATAATCAATGTAACTTCAATATTTATCTTCGGGGTGGTATTCCAATGAACACAAGCTATATCTAAATTCTACCTTATTTACCTACTCGACCCCTAGCCTTTCCCCTTTCCCTCGCCCCTACTCTATTCTACCTTCTCTAGAAGTTTAACTTCATTGTGATTTATATATGCTATATAATTGTATTAGATGTAGGCTACAATCGATATATACCATAGTTAATTGAGAATTAATAATCTCTTTAAAACAACTATATTTTTTTTTAATATACTTACATGTATATCTAGGAATCTACTTTCACTAACCGTGTTGGGTAAACTTCACGAATTAAATGGCATCACCTACCATATTTCCGGATGATAACCCATGAATCAAATACCTCTCCTTTATTATTTCACCAAATACACTCGGAAAAAGTACATAGATCACCTTAAAATTCTTTCAATAGATAGGGTACTAGTTTTATAGCGAATCAGCGTCTAGTTTGCTAAGGCAGGTTCACATCGCAATAAAAGTACCTACTGGTTTTTGTACTATAGCTAGCTAGTATTAATATTGGTACTAATATTTATAACTTACAATTTTTACCATAGGTTAGTTACCGGTTTCTCTGACTTGGCTAAGCTTGTTTGATTACGCCTGGGTAAATAGATAGTATATATAAGGATACGTATTTCATGCGCTAAGTATTTAGTTACATCTCTATACTATAGAATTATAGAATACTTTACAAAAGCTTCAAGTTGTAGGTACCTTTACTGAAGATGTTTACCACTAGTCTATAACCAGGAGCTATTGAATGCTTTCTCTTGGGGACACTCATACTTAATTTAGTCCTTGGCACTAGCCCCCATTCGTTGACTGTACTTGCCACCACTCCGTAAAAGATTATCACAAGTACTAAAAAAAATACGTATATAAAACAATGACTAGAGAAGGTGGAATTGTGATTTTTACTAACTCCCCGGGTGTAAGCGAGTGTGGCAATAAATTAGTGCTTGTGGTTATCACTCTGGGGGTATATCGGAGACCATCATCTAATTGTCAAGCCTAATGCTATGTACCATCATTTATGTGAGTTTTTACGGCACTAGACACCATATCTCATATCTTCAGCCTCAGTAAAGTCCCTGTGAGAAATGTGTTCCTTTTACAAATCGAATCCTTAAAGTGGATTAGCACATTAGTATCCAAAGTACTTGGCGGGATACCGACATGTAGTTGCTCAAGTGGCGCTAGCTCTGTCGTTATCCACTCGCGCCTAGGGTCATTCTACCTACCTTGATTGTGATTAATTATGAAACCTTTTGCATCGAATGCATTTAGGTCAATTAATTTTCTACATGTAGTTCTATCGCTATGGCAAAGTGCCCCCCCTTGTGTACGCAAATTTTCTCTATTTATTTAGCGTCGGAGAACCCCGACCTCTGAGAACTCGACTCAGTGAACACAAGACATCCAACACCAAAGACACCGCTAGATTCAGACTGAGCTCCTCTCCACTCTCCAATGGTCACCCAGCAATCTCCTACAGATCTCCCGGTTCTCTCTGAAACTACCTCGCACCGCGAGGAAGAGAAACATGAGCACAAAGGAGAAACACTGTCTTCACCTCCCGAACAATTCTATCCTGAAGGTGGCCGAGATGCTTGGTTGGTGGTTTTTGGGTCGTTCTGTGCTATGATTTCTTGTTTCGGCATTATGAACACCATCGGCACCTTCCAGACATACCTCGCGACAAACCAACTCAATGGCTACTCGGAAGGGCAAATTGGGTGGATATTTAGTGTTTATGTGTTTGTCAGCTTTTTTGGGGGTATTCAAATCGGTAGGTATATACAATTAACAGTAAGTGAACTGAGCTAAGCCATCGTTTTGATAGGCCCAATATTCGATGCCACCGGGCCGCGATGGTTAATTGCAGCTGGAACATTATGCTTGGTCGTAGGCCTGATGATACTGAGCGTCTGCAAATGTAATTAACTCCCGTGTCTTCCAATTACTTACGAATAGGCACTGACGCGTGACATAGTGTACTGGCAGTTCATGCTAACATTTGGTGTATATACCCCGAACCCCTCCTTAACTTATACGTATTAATAGAAGGCATCGTAACAGATACTTTCTGGCCTTGGGATATCCCTTATATTCACACCATCTGTCGCCTCAATTGGGCATTGGTTTCTTATCAAAAGGGGCTATGCGATGGGTTTAGCAACAACAGGTGGTTCCGTCGGTGGAATTATTTTTCCGTTAATAATACAATCCGTTACCCCTAAAATCGGGTTTGGGTGGGCAGTTAGAGTCGTCGGCTTTATTTGTCTGCTGCTGATGCTGATCGCAAACTGCTTGATCCGTGGTCGCTTGGATTTCACAAAAGCAGTTCCTAGTTCACCCATTGTCGCATCATCAAGTTCTTCCATATCATCCAATTCACCAGCCCCAGATCAGGGGGTGGGGAGATTTAGCTCCTTGCGATCCTTTTTTGGATTTGGTCCGAAAGATGTTAACAAATCATCAAGAGGAGTAACAATAGACCTCACAGCGTTTCGTGATGTTCGTTTCACACTCACAACAATAGGTGTATTTTTGATTGAATGGGGTTTATTCGTTCCTATAACCTACATCATCTCATACGCACTTAGCCTTGGTCTACCCTCTTCTTTCTCTTATCAGCTTCTTGCAATATTGAATGCTGGGTCGGTTTTCGGCCGCTGGTTGCCTGGAATAATTGCGGATAAACTCGGGAGATTCAATACAATGATAATGACAGTTTCATTTTGTCTCGTCGTCGTTTTATCTTTATGGCTACCAGCCGATGCGATAGCGGAGACAAATATTGGCGGCAGGAAGGCAATCATGGTTGTATTTTCACTGCTATATGGCTTTGCAAGTGGTAGTGGGATTAGCTTGACTCCTGTATGCGTGGGTCAAATCTGCGACACGAAGGATTATGGGACAAAATATGGAACCTGTTACTTTTTCGTGAGCTTTGGGTATGTAGTTACTCTACGAGTATCTAACTGATTAAATCTAATAGTATACTTTGATAGCACTTTGACAGGGATTCCTATAGCCGGGCAAATTATTAACTCGACCAATGGAAATTTCACTGGTTTGATCCTGTTTACTGCCGCCTGCTATGTGGGCGCACTATCCTTCTTTATTGCGGCAAGGATTATTGGTGGCGGGAAAAATTGGAGGACAGTATATTGATGAACCCTAAACGCTCAAAGGGTATAATTTTGGTATGTGTTCTAAAGAACCTCATTAAGTTCACAGCCCTAACAGAACTCTAGTTACAATGATATAGTAAATGAAATTAAATATGTTAATTATATATGTATTATCAACCAATTAATATATATCTGTAGTTCGAGAGATTGTTTTAGTACCTCTTCGAATTGTTCATGCTCGATTGATCATGGTAATGCCATAAACTGTAGACTCACGGAACTAGATTAACTATATGTAATAGTAATAGGGGTTTTCCCCCATCAAATTACTAGAAGAATAGAAATATGAATAGATTCTTTCTATAGATCTATGCTAAGACTCTGAAAACCATACATAAGTAATTATACCTATAGTATTCTCCTAGAGACGAGCTACCTACTAGCTAGTAACAAGCTACATTCTCGGGAGGGCCCTTCTGAAATCATAAAATAATGTATAAAGTAGAGGATAGAAACATATCATTACCGCTCGGTCTGTTTGCTTAGTAGCGACTTGTAATTCGTCATAGTAAAGTTTACTATTGGCTGGGCGTGCATGAGCATCTCTGTACTTATCTCCCGTAAAAATTTAGAAACCTATCTAGGGTTGACTCATAGTCTGCAAGTACCCATATCAAGCCCAGAGTCGTTTGTTCCATGTGCGGCCGGAGCCTGCCACCAACTCCGGTACCAAGTTCAAGCCTTACGTAAGCTTCGAGCGGAGAAGGGCGGAATATAACAATCACAACGGGTCACAGGCACAAACATGGTGCATTTTGGAGCTTGAGGTGAATTACACAGGTCACCTCCAGGGCTATGTAGGTTTTTTTAGTTTTAGCCCGACTGTTTAATAATTCTACGAGCTAAGCTTTTAGGAAATTCAGTGAGCTAGAGCCAACATATACCCGTTCTAACACTCGAATCGACACTTAAAGTTATCACGGTATTTAACCATGGGCACTGAGTCCATAGAAGTCCTAGAGATTAGAGGGGGCCCTCAAATTTCTTGTTTTGTTTTGGAAATAATATTAATGAATTTGACTTCCACAGTACTTATAAGCTTGCGCGAGTTAGAACTCGGATTATATAAACCTAGCATGTGTCACCAAGGTTCACCTGTAGCAACGGAGCCTTTCATCCTAATGACGTGACCAAAGAACACACCTGAGTCGTCTCTTAACTAGCACTGGGTAATGAGGGATACATTATTATAATAATCATACTGTTTCGGGATGCCTCAGTATAAATAGAATAATTTTTCTACTTAATCCGTGGTTGATGTGAGGGTTCATTTTTAGTGAGAAGATACATTGCTACGGAGGTCAACCTAGGAGGCATATTTTATTTTTCAGCAGAAAGTGGTGTCTATCTTGTGGGATCTAAAAAACGCATCTAGACCCGGGTACTTAAGCTGATCACCCGCTGGGGTCGCTGGTGCATACACCACTGGGTGTTGTAGTTATTTGGCACGTGCCAGGTACTGACCCGTGACCAGACCAACTCACGCGCCTTAGCCTAGAGTAACAACTTTTACAGCCCGAAGTGTCTATATATTCACAGGGTCTGCCCCGGTTTCCGCAAAAAATCAAAAAAATAGAGCAGGCGAAGCATGTCAGCCCGGTGTTCACCATTTAGTTCTGCTTACTTTCGTATGAATCACAACTACTTGGTGAAAGTAACTCTTCTAGAAAGTGACATTCGAAGCACGGGGCTTGAACCACAACGTCATAGAGTCTCAAGCCTATCCTGAGCGAACACTATAGTGTCTGATGTCCCCAGAAATGTGAATAGAGGGACTACGTTTACTCATAGTCAGTGACATCGGTGGGTGATATATACGCGCGTGATAGTACATTGGTTGGATTTATGAGCGTTCATGAGAATCGCAATAGATATTTATATATGCTACTGTCGCTAATAGGTAAAAAACATTAAACCCTTATTTCACTTACCTTTGTATACCTACAATTTCCGCTAGCAGCAAAGTATCTTACGCGTTAAATAAGATCCCGAATCTATAAACCAGTGATAATCGCCGAATAAACCAAATCCAAGATACACACAGCGTACATAAAATCCAGACAACCCATGCACAACCAGATAACCAGACCTCAGGACCACTTGTCTCTAAATAAGAGTCCTCTAAATACCAGCAGGGTCACCGATTGGATCCAAAAACAGGAAGAGGAACCTAACCTCACTATGGAAGCCAAAGAAAGTCCGGTGCAGAGTACTCCCAACTTTAATCAACCTGAAGAAGGTTTGCATGAATCTCCTTCCTCTTCTTCTCCATCTACACCATCCTGTGAATCTGCCGAGTGGGAGCAGTTGTCTACTACAGAAACGGACCAATCTACATTATCAACTGAATTCGAAGTTTTAAAGGGATATAACCGTGTTCCAATATACGAACGGAGAGCCCAGTGGCTCGCAGAGCAGCAAGCAAGACGGGAAAAAAAGCTCCAGAGTAGTCCAAGAGGGACTAACTACAGCGGTTCAACGGGCTTTCAACCAAACTCGCAGCTACCATTTCCAATAACCGCCCAGTTCCTCCGTTCTTATGGTGGAAATCCAATACCTTGGGATAAAACGAGATCACCCCAAAGTGATGATTCTCAGAGGACTGTTTTAGCACCTTCGAATAATACCTACACCCCGGAAACCACCTCTTCTTATCACTCAGCCTCTACAACCTCACCGAGCTCTCCAGAAAACGCACCAAGCATTTCACCGTTTACCCAGGATCGCGGGCTGGCAAAGGGGAAAAGAACCCGCCCAGATCTTCCAAGTAGGAAAACAAGTGGTATTCCTAGTTTTACAAGTCTATTTGAGTCTAAATGGAACTGGGGTTTGTCATTCTATTCTACACTTTCCACGCAAGTATGCTATTATAATTTGTCAACTAACTCTTCTTACTTCTCATTAGACAGAAACAAAAAAACAAAAAGTGATAACCGCTCCCCTATCATTTCCCGGAAAGTATCATCCAATAGTTTTCCTGAGCTTGTCCCCGAGCGCAAGACGAAGCTGGAGATTATTCTCCCAAAATATTTAAATAAAACGATCTCCCGGCTAGAACACACCCACAGTCCTAGTAGGATGGCTTTCTTCATATTACTTATTGCCAGCGGTTTCGGTCTAGCAGTATTCTCCACTCTTACTACACCATATTTTACCTCTAATACTCGTTTCTCACCAACACATGGGCCATACAACACCCCTCGCACCCATACACATCCGTCTTATCTCGATTTTCCGTCTCTAATGTCAATCGAAAGCTCGCTTGAGAAAATCGTCGAGAGTGCGACTGGGGGATCAGCGCTAGCACGCCTGCTGAAGCAAGGGGAGATGGTAGTCAACGATTTGGGCACTGTTGTCAAGCACAGCGGCCTGAGCTGTAAAACAACCTTAGGGGAGCGGCTAGATCGTTTTGCGACAGATGCACGGGAAGGAGTCAATGCTCTACAGTTGTTTGAGGCCAAAATTGGGGATGTGTTAGATCAGTAAGTTCTCCCACGAGCACCTTAGAATAGAGAGAGAGAAAATACTGACTTATAAAAAAAGGTTATTAGGAGCAAACCAGGACTTTCTTAGGGAGTTTGCAGGTCAGCTGAAACATCAGAGGCGACTCAGATACACAAGTATTCCTTTCATATCGAAGAACACGAATCACACGCACACCCTTGCTCAACTCTCGGGGAACTACAACAGGACGGCACACCTCTTGGAATCAAACCTTGGGGTTCTTATTTCTATGGGGGAGTCAATGATAATGTCTCTCGATACTCTGTGCCAACAGCACAACCCAATATACGAGGAAATCGTCCGCGAATTTGTCAGTATCGAACGACAAGAGGGAACCCCATGGACTAGAATTGGTTGGGAAAGTCCAGGTGCCAGTGTCCTGCGGAAGATGAAGATACGAGAGAACAAGGAACTGTTGGCGTCAGTTGGAAGCTACGAGGAAAAGGCAAGGGGATATGTAGAAAATATTCTACTGGAACTTGAGAGCATGGTGGGCGAGATGAAGAACTTGCAGACGAGGGTGTCAAGGAGTTTGATGAAAGTCGGTCGAACTGCGAGTGGTACCGGAATAGACGATGTCACGGAAATTTCGCTAGAGCATCAGCTGAAGGCTGTGGAAGAGACAGTAGCGGCAATGCTTAAGAAACGGACCCAAAGGACTAGAAGAAATGCAGCGTGCTATGCATATATAAAAACCAGGCCAAAGACTAAAAACGAGACTGGAATCTACCCGAATACATTCATACCAACAAGAACTAGTAGTACTTGAACCACCAACTAAGTACTATTCTCAACAAGGAATTTGGCTGTTATTCGAGGTCTCTGCAGTTCTGGCACTAGTAAACATAGTATGCTGGCATTACAGCTTCGCACATATCCATGGCGGTATGAAAGGAATACGGGTAGTCGAGCGACTTATCATCTCATTCGGGCTATGTGTTTTTATTGGTTCCACAGTCGATCCGTTAGTACCACCTCTTACTATACTCAAACAACCATTATCACAACCATTATCACAACTTCTTGCCCTACAAATATTTTCATCTACTCGCTCTGTTAAGAGTCTCGGCGGAGATATCCTTGCTCTAGAATTCTACCTACCTTATTCCATCCGAGGAAGGCTGAGACCAGAATCTCGACCCCTTGCCCTAAACGGCCCGCAAAATCACTGTAGTACCGTCTAAAGAATTTAAGGATTGCTTTTATCCATGCTTTGAAATATTGTATTTCTTTTCATTCTATACTAGGTATGAGCTTCTCATTAGATTATAGTTTCTGAGTAGATTCTAGGACTAATTCTGGAGCAGAAAGGGCACGTGGAATTAGGCCAAGCTTGGTTGGGGAAATGGTTGTTGGGGTATTGGAGGGTGTTTGAGGTTATCTAGGGCCTGAGAGTATATTCATATTAGTTGGTTGTTTAAAATTGGGGTTGGGGTGGCTTGGGGCTTGGACGATAAGGAAGTTATTTGATATGTTAAAAGTTAGTTTATATGAAGGCTGTTTCTTCTATTCATAGTCGCGTCATGACCCAGACCAACAAGATCTAATTGAGACTCGATGTTGAACTCTCATTAGTTAAGTTGAAGCTTATACGCAATAAATTATGGTAGAATATGCAGTTTAATTGTAGAGGATTGCCTGAAATGTGATTTATCTAGCTTTTCAAGTCCAAACAGATAAAGAAATTATTTTCTCCGATTAACATAGCTAGTTGGAGGGCACAAGTTAGCTTCACTACGGTAGATTATGATATTGCTGAGAGCCTCGTTGTTATCAAGGAGTGATAGAGTAAAGGATTTTCGAAAATAATTTTGCAAATACCTGATGTGATCAAATGACTGGTGCTATGTTGACTACATTAATATCTAAGAAAGCTTGATTACTAGCTGCTAGAAGACTCTCAGAAGATAGATTAGGTATAGATATAACCATATAAGAATCACATAATAGAGTAAATATTCAGGCTTGAAGTTTCTGAGAATAGAGCCTACAAGCTCCTTAAGAATTATTGTATCAAATCACTAGTTAACTTTAGTATCATCTAAAAGCCCGATGTCATAGATTTATATGCTGCTTCGCAAAGCCCAGGATAGTAGGATGACACATGAAATACTACACAAATGTAATTTATTGGACACCAAAGCCAATACAGGAGAACTATCTTCGCAAACATCCAATCCACAGGGCGCCCAGGAGAATAACTACCACTAATACCAGACACAAAATATCACGAAAAGAAAAGGGAGGGGAAATACCCAAACCCCACCCCATCACCGAAACACCATACCCAAACCCAGATCTCCCAGCAAACCTAAATCTTCGCCTTAATACTCTCAAACAGCGCCTTCAACCCATCCATATCTGTCTCCTTTGCTGGCCAACTGATCCCCAGCCCCTCCTTCTCATTCGGCTTTGGAATCTACACCCTAATCAGCCACATACACACATCTCACACGCATATATATACTAACCATATGAACATGCACATGATCCACAACCTGATGCGCAATTCTTCCATTATTCTGCAAGATGTTATAATCCACCGCGCCACAAGCCAACACGAGTTTTTTCGCAGTTGGGAGTAGCTCGGCCAATTCGTCGTCGGGGATATCGTGGAGTTTCTCGCCGTGGGTTTTTGGGATCACGAGCTATGTCAATTAGGGATGGTGTGTGTAAGCAGGAGAGAGGGGGGAAATGTTAATTACACAATGGCCTTTAGATAACGGTTGAATATCCAAGAATGCAAAGACCTTTTCACTCTCAAAGAGCTGTAAGGTCAAAGTCGGGGTTAACGTTATATCCAGAGAGCCGCAGATTGGAGTGGTATAACCTTGAATGATGGGATCTCGCCCTTGATAATACGGCAGAAGATACAAGCGGCAGACATTTTTTATTTATTTATTTATGTGTGTGGTGAGATGAGGTGGGGTTGATAATAGAGATGAATGACGTTGGTGGGGTTTTTTTAGTAGTTATCGAGATATGGGGTTTTCGGATGTTCGGCGAGCCAAGACCTGCCCCCCTCCCCCGCATAGATATTGCGAAGAACTCGGATAAGTGATATGCTGTGAGATTTGAGAGTATTATATCCGCAATTCTGGTCCCTGGAGTGAATTCTCACTGGGTGCAATATAAATTCCAAGTACCCAACAGATCCCCAGACTCAGTTCCAGGTGTATACTATCAGTCTATTACCCATAGCTAAAGACTCCAGATCCACGAACAATCCTCGAGTGATTTCTAGTGACCCCATACCCAAACATAAGCAAAGCAGTATAAAAGACCCCCGAATATACGCTATGTATTTATACAATCTACCACCAGAGCAAACCTCACGCCATGGAAAGTAAAAAGAAAAGCGCCACCTCTAGAGTTATCTTCATCCCACTTCAACTCCCATACACCTTTATGAATTCAAAGCGATAAAACAAAGAAAAAGAAAAGAAATCCCAATCCTAATTACATCCATCTCATTACCTGTAGCCCCTATCCATACAATGTCTCTTTAATCGATATCATCCGCACTTGTCTCAACCTGTATCCCCTTCCCCTTATTCCTATACCCGTACATCTCAAACTTCCCGCCCTCTCCAAACACACCTGTTCGATCATACACCGTCCTAGCCCTAAGATATGGGTCCAATTCCCAATAACCGTCTCTCAACCCCTCTGCAATCTTCTCCCTCCCTGCTTGTGTTTTCTCCCCCTTCACCCACCGCTTTGTCAGCTCCTCAAACTCTTTAATCTGCTCGTCCCTCTTCGTCTGCAGTTTCTCCCGTATTCCTGCCCCCTTCTCCATCCTATCGTTCTCACCGGGTACAGGTTCAACATATGAATACTCCCAATCATCGTCACCACCGAGATCCTTCATGATGTTGGAGCGGGGGATGTAGGCTTCCATGTCCTCTATTGTCTTTGTAAAGTGTATCTTTGATGCGACGACGGGGTCGAGCCAGCTGCGGATTATAGACCAGATTGACTGGAAGATCCAGGGTGCCTTATGTACGAGACAGATTCCAAGGGACTCAGGGTAGTGGGCTTCGAAGCACTTGATAAGATACTTTACCGGTGCGTAGTCCTATAAAAATGGTGAGTACTAGCCTAAAGCGCTATCAAGACGAGGAGACATACCATATTCGCCATACTAAACCCACTCATATCGAACACAACCGCCGCAGTATCGACTGGTTCCCGGAGCATGAGTCGCGCGGTCTCCATAATGTATACTGTGTACTTTTCCAGCGCCTCCTCACTCTGATCGGCTTGCTTGTGCAGACGAACACGGACGACACAAATTGGCCGTCCCTCTTTATCGGTTCCGTGAAGGAATGATTTTCCCATGCGGAGCTGCTTTATAAAGCCAGTGTCTGTGGATGCTGCGTATGCAGCCTCACCCTTTGAAATCACCTCTTGCACCTATTTGCGAAACCACTATTAGCGCCAATTCCCCTCAAAACTCGGCTAGGGAAAAAACATACATCCATCTCCTTACTCCTCCAACCCATAGTAGCAACCATCATAACCAGTGCCTTATCAACATCCCATTTCCTGGCCCTCAAGAACCGTAGCAATAGTCCATCCGGGTTATCACACTTGACCATCCCCCAAAACGCCTCCCTCAGTTCCGCCGGGGTCTGTGACGCAAGCGCAGCCTTGAATTCTTTTGTCTGCCCATACTTATCATCACTCGTATCGACCGCCGCTACAACGTCACTCACAACCTTTTCCGTCGCCTCTTTCTCGGACTTGCCTTTCCGCGAAAGGAACCGACCGAGCGGCTTCTTCTTCTTCTGTGATTCTGGCGATGCGGGTGATTTTGGCTCAACAATCTCTGGTACTGGCGCCGAAGGAGGGGAAGCGGGGGCAGATGAGTCGGGTGTTGTGACGCCAAAGACAACAAGGGTCGCTGCCCAGAGTTCCTTCAGCTTCGCTTCCTCCTCCGGTGTGAGGTTTCCTGGACGACCTGGTAGAGGGGGAGACATGATTTTAGGTTTCCGTACTTTTTCTTCCTGGAGAGGTTTCTCTGTTGGGGATGCCCAGAGACTGAATGCTGAGGATAATATACCCGTCGGGGATGAGTCTTTTCTATTTATACCCTCTTCCTCGTCGACGAATGCAAGGGCAGATATAGCAACGAGCGGAGGAGCAACGGAAAGGGCAATAGTTCCCAGTAATCGTGAGGAACGGTGGCTTTTAGAATTGTTATAAGCCCCGCCGCCGTTTGCAGAGTTGGTTGAGAAGCTCGGACGGAACCTCGATAGCTGCGACGAGGATGACGTGGGCGAGGACGACCTGTTGGTTGTGAAGCGTAGAGATGAGCGGGTAAAGGCTTTCAACATATATGCACGTTTCACTCACCAGGCTCTCACTGAGGCTGATATATAACTGAAGGGGAAGATGCTGATAAATAAGGTATGTATCCTCGTATTAGTTTAAAATTGAGCCTTGTGTCACTTCCCTTTTTCCGATCTTTGTTTTTTGTTTTTTTTGTTTTTTTACTTTTTCTTCCCACTCTCACGTACTCCTTATAGGGGCCGGTGAGTAAGGAATCCGAAGAAATAAGAGACCTGCGTAGGAAAAGAAAAGTATGGAGGCGCAGTAGGAAGGAGAAGATAACCAGGATAGGTGATAGGTACATGGCATGTATACAATCGAATGTCGTCAGCGGTAGAACTCGGCCTGCGGGGCTTCGACCTTCCGAGTCCGAAATTTGTGTGCGGGGGAGAATCCGGGTGATGTCCTCCCGTGACCAGGGATCCGGTATCCGCAGCACTAGGTAGAGAGGGGGATAGAGAAACAGAGCCACTAACAAATGCCCTTCATGTCTAGCTGTCCACCAGCGGGTAGTACCAACAGTTCACCTCTTTACCAACAAGTGATTTCATTTGACTGAGATCTCTTTTGTTTTATGCTCTACCCTATTGTTACAAGGATTGCAGTAGAATGGATTACTTAAAGCTTTTGTGATCCACACTAAGACTCGTCTCTCCGCCATTTCCCGGATTGCATACATGTAGTCAAGGTACCAAGGTATCAAGCCGGGATAAAGGTTCAACTCCCTAGCTCCCTTTACTCTTCTTAATATGGCTATTGTTAGGGAAATATGTAGGGTAAAAGATACAGTTTCCCTTAACCCCCACCCTCACTAAAGTAGTAGTAATCCGTAGCTTGCATTCCCCATACAAATATTCAATGATAAACTATGCTCCCCAAAGTACGATTTAATTGAGTCATCTCCCCTCATAAAACACTATACACTCTTCTAGACAATTTAATCCACGCGATATCGTTAGTTGGATGGCCTGGCTACATGTAGTTGAGTCCCATAGTAAATAGTTGAGGGAAAGTGGGGGTGAACGGTGTGGATGGATGGGTAAGTCTCCAAGAATCTGATAAGATAATCTTTGAAATTTACTTAGCAGCTATCAGTCCAACAACCCACGAGTATTGTACCATGTATCGTGAACACCCCCCCTCTCTCTCCACAATGTCCCGCTCAACGACTCCAGTACAATTCACTCCCTCGGCCTCAAACAATGCTGCAAAACAATCTACATCCCGCCCTGCCACCCCGCTCCGCCGCTCAAACTCCCGAGGTTCACTCCACGGGAAATCTGCAGATGAGACCTTCCCGCTGAACGCCCTCGCCCCGGCATTCGCGGAGCTGTCAGATGCGATGGCGACGCTGGAGGCGGATATGGGGGATATGCAGATTATGCATGACTCGTTATCGAGATTTAGTGAGAGCTTTGCTAGCTTCTTGTATGGGCTGAATATGAATGCATTTTGTATGGACTTTACAGAGGTGGGTTTATAGACTCTTAGGTTGCGTGGATGGTAGATCAGTAGGGACTGGCATTAGAGGAAGCATGACAGGAAGTTTTTAAGGGCTAATGGGACCACACAGGCACCGATAAAAGAATCCTTCAAACGGGCCGCAGAGCATGAAGCTACACTGAGTACATCCCTCTACTACCTCCCACTACCATCCTACTCTACTAACTTCCTATCAAGGTCATAACAACCCCTACGAACCCGACCAATGGCGCACTGACTACGACGCCGAAGCTACCTTCATGTCTGCCTGCTCCTAGTACACCCTCACCATAACCACAGCTAACAAGTAAACCCAGGACCACCGATACCTCCTTCGTCCGCGAACCAGTCCATATCCCATCCCCAACAGCCCATAAAACACCTCGGCGTGGAGGGGGAACACGGGGTGGAAGAGGCAATGTTATCAGTGGTGTCAAGAGAGGTAAACCGGGAGGTGGTTTGCGGTACTCCAAATGAGATGTACAAAACGTTTCACCCCTTAAGGTGATGGGTGAGTCGGAGATTTTAACAGTCGGTAGTGAGACACGGGAATTATAGTAACCACTAAAAACTAGAGGCCGTGGGTTCTGAGTTAAGCTTCTTTTCCATAATTTAAATGCCAAGTCGGCTCGATTACTCAAGTCGAGCCGAGACTACTCTCGGGGGGAAAATCAAAGTGCCGATAGGGCTGGGAAGGGAATGGGTGAAATTTCATGTCTCCGAAATTACTCCCGCTATTCCCGAAGTCTTGGTTGCGCCATTTTGCTGTGGCTAGCGAGCGGACATTAGAGATCCGATTGAACACCATCCCGTCCAGAATTGAGGAGAATAACCAATGAGTAGGTGACCCCTATTCTAGAACGACGGAGATTGGATTTATAATCCCGTATCCATTGCATTATTCATGTCATGTGCTGCTATTTCCCCACATTACGGCAGAGACATAGATGAGTATATCGCGTGTAGGTCTCTAGCAACGTGTAAAGTGTTGTTCACAAGGACTGGATCATATCTGGCCTAGGGACTTTATAGCAGATTGTAGAGCCCTGACAAGACTCTCGCTGGGTCCACTGGGGCAGCTCGCTACCAGCAACCTATCAGTCAACTAACTCGTCAGCAGCCCCCTGTAGTGGGTTAGGGTTGTCGATGGCGCCACCAGTGGTGGCTGGCCCTCATGACTTCGTGACTGAGCATCGCGCAGCTCAACATCACCAAAAGGTGGACGCAGAGTGACGACGAGAAGCTGCTGACCCTGTCTCTGTGCAGGACATGAGCGTTAAAGGAAAGGATCTCGCCCGGGACATCGATAACTGTGTCATCTGCCTTGAGCCTATTTCCGAGAAAGCAGTTGCCTCCCCATGCCACCATACTTATGACTATCTCTGCCTGCTCAACTGGCTGGAGGTGCGCCAGTCATGCCCTCTTTGCAATACCACGATTGAGCACATCGATGTAGTGGATGTAGCATCTGGGAAGGTGAACCGGGTGAGTTTGCCAAAGCCATGGCTGGTGTAGACATACTTAGATATGCAACTGCTGAGACCCAAGCTTCTGTATAGCACCTTGTTGAACCACCCAAACCAACACCCCAAACCCCACCCCCCCAACCCCGCACCCAAGAATCCCTCCTATCCCTCCGTGACCGATCCTCTCGCCGCCGCCGCCGCCGCCCACCAACACCCCCACCTATCTCCGAAAACGTGACCATCCTCCGTCGCCGCTTCGTCTACAAACACCAACTCCGCTCACACCACATCGGTTCCAACCGAATCTCCCGCTTCCAGAACTTCACCCCCGCAAAATTCCTACACGACCCAGAGCTCCAATCCCGTGCCCGGAACTTCGTCCGCCGCGAGCTGCAAGTATTCGAATGGATCCAAGCAGAAAACAACTCCGAGTTCCTGCTCGAATACATCATCGCCATCCTCAAGACCATGGACATCAAGAGCGCTTCCGGCGCCGCTGAGGATATGTTGACTGATTTCCTAGGGCGTGGGAATGCTCGTGTCTTTTTGCATGAGCTGCATGCGTTTCTGAGGAGTCCGTTTACGAATTTATCCCATTTTGATTCGTTTGCGCAGTATTCAGTAGCTATTCCAACTAGTTTTGAGAGCAGGGAGGCTGAATCATTGGTGATTAGCAATGGGGGTGATGAGGTGCAAGGTGTCAGTGGGGGAGTGCAGGATGAAGAGAGGTCTTTGGTTGGTAGGGCTGGGAGGAGTGTAGATCCGGGGAGGTGGAGGAAGGGACCGTATACGCGGGAGAGGGCTCCTGGAGGTAGGCAGGGATCATATGATTCATATCGTCCGGGTTATACGGGGACTTGAGGGGGTTCAGAGGTGTAATTTCATGTAGTTGGTGGCAGTTCAACTATGCCTGTAGGTGGTTTGTAAGGTATAGTGGTATATAGCTCTAGAGGCTAAATTCCTTTTTTAGCAGTATTGAAGGTTAATCTAGATGTAATTACTTTAAATGTGGGTACACCTCAATGAATAATACTAGCCTTGGTGATAACTGTCGAAATGGTCATCAATCAACGCCCCCGTGTAGCTCTAGTCGCAATAAACCAACGAGTGATTACTTGTGATTAAACGGACCGCCCCTGGCCATGATCAGAATGATGAGACATAGAAAACATCGTAGGGGAATAAAAAAACCCGCACAAATATACATATAGAGTAGGAAAATCAAATTAGATAAAGAACAGGCTAACAAGGCTCTTGGTTTCTATATTAGTCGTCTCATCACATGTTCTTATCCCCTACCAGTGAGGGCAGGTATGTGATCTCCAAAGCAAAAGGGGGCTTGGGGATTACATGTAAGAATCAAACGTTCATCGGTCTCGATAGAATGATCAAATGGTTAGTGTACCGGACTCATTATACCAGAAGCTCCCCTTGCTAGACAGGTGATATATGGTTTTTGTCGTCCTAACCGCGCAAAGCCTTTTTTCTTATATCTTAAAAATATAATGTTTTAAACCAGGGTCCTATTGTGGTTTCCTACTCTTACACTCATTTATGTAGTGCGCATTTGTGCTATGCTTAAATATATGCAGGGTTGGGTGTTTTTGTCTTCCTAAGACGCTGAATAGCATCTAACCATACATATAAATATAGCCTTCTTAAACTTAGAAACATTTAATATATATAAGAGAATGAAGTAGTAATAATTGCTACCTAAAAGTATATACCCTCCCATATATTCCCATAACGCCAAAAAAAAGACAGTAAAAAGATACAGATCATCACAGATAGTATATTTACCTGATAAAGAAGAATAAAAAGAAAGCCAAAAGAGGGATTTGTCAATTACCCAAGTTCCTCTTCTGGATGTCATCACTAATACACCTTTCCCCCGGCGGCAAGATCCTCTTAACCCTCTCCTCCTGGGGATCAATCAACCCATACCCTACTGGATCCCTCGACTTAAGAAAATGCTGAATACGCTCATCCTTACTCCCAAGCTGAGAAACTTCTCTCCTCCTCCTCTGCAAATCCCTACTAATCTGCGCCGACCTCCTATCCGTCTCCTCCAAGAACGCATTACCATTAACATTAGCCCTACTAATATTCGCCAGCCCACCTAGCGACGCCAGGAACGCTATAATAATAATAAATGCTCTATTCGAAGTATACAGCGTCTCCTGATGATGCTTCCCCCCCTCTCCACGTGCTACCGCCTCAGAAGCTGCTTTCCGCTGGTAATATTTCTCCCAATCCTCCCATGTCGCATTACGACTAGGATCATTGTAGCCACCCTTCCCATACTCATTCCCAAACCCAGATGGGCCGTGACCTTCCCTTTCCCTCCACCACCTCCGGGCTTGTGGTGCGTCTACTACGTTCCAGCCGAGACCGAAGCGGTCGTAAGCGGCTCTCTTTACAGGGTCTGATAAGATTGCATTTGCGGCGACAACGAGACGGAAGCGTTCGAGTCGTACGGCTTCGGTGATGTGTAGTTGTCGGTGTTGGGCATGGTCCGGATGGTATAACTTTACGAGTTGGAAGTAACGACGCTTGGAGTATGGGGTTTGCTGGCTGTAGTGGAAAATTTGGTAGGGTGTGGGTAAAGGGTGGGACGGCCACTTTGTGTATTCCTCCT
Source organism: Verpa conica (assembly GCA_033030425.1). Lineage (NCBI taxonomy): Eukaryota > Fungi > Ascomycota > Pezizomycetes > Pezizales > Morchellaceae > Verpa > Verpa conica. The sequence continues at coordinate 482,166 of JAUFSD010000008.1, read as the reverse complement.
CTAGGTTCAGATTGGCTTCGGTGGCATAGCTACGGTGTCTTGGGGGAGGTTGGAAGTCGCTGGTGGGTAGGAGGATGTGTGATGGGAACGCTGATAATGCACAATTAGCGGAGCGTCTGCTCGCAAGCATTTCTTTTGGCTCATATGAGCAGGTTGAACCTGAGTGATGGGTTGAAAGGAATATTTAGAGATGGTGGGGCAGAGAAGACGGGATCGATCTCTGCCTTGGGGTAATCATTAAAGACCTGGAGTTGGGGCCGGATCCCGGATGCATGATGACATAAAGTCATGTGCTACCTACTATCTTATCAAGGCTATTATTTAATTAAGTGAAAGCTTAGCCCACATTATTCTGCACCACAAGAAACAAAAAAAGAGAAAGCCTCCGACTCCGATTAAAAATAACACGACTTTGGAAAATTCTCACAAAAAATCTCGATCATGGTATTCGGGTATATAAATAACTCCAGTAACAAAATTTTTCCACCTAAAGACTCCGAAAATATACAGTAAAAACCTATCTTAACTCTAGCTCGCCGCACCTAGTAACGGCTAGAAATGTGATAGAGATGAAGGTTTGATAGAGGTTTTTGCTAGAGGAATACCAGTTCCGTTCCCAGAAGCTGCTGGAAGTATAATAATAGGTTTTACTGTATACTCAAAATCCGGCCTCACGACTACACCCTATCATCGATTCTTTCCCTGAACCCACTTGTTGGAGAGCCACCGCTACTACTGTCTCCTCCGTCGGCCATCTGCAGTCTCATCTTCATCTGTAGCCATCTGAAAAAGCCTGGACTTCGACAGAATTTACGGTAAAACGACTCGGCGGCCCTATGCCTGTGGAAGCTAGTCTTGCCCTTAAACTGTACCTGACATCCGTACTTTGAGAGACTAGTCAAAAAATCTTCTTCTGAGAAGTTTGCGATATCAATCATTCTAGAGTTTGGTGAGATTGTAGTTAAGGTTGCGAGGTATCGGTTCAGAGGTGCTAGGAATAAGGCAGACAGGAGAGCAAAGTGACGCCGGACAAAGCGTCCACATTCTTGCGCTACACAAAGAAAACAAGAGTTAGAAAATTAGCCTGATACAAGAAGGGGTGTTAGACTAACGCGTTGCTTCATCGTCTTTTAAATAATGTTCCAATTTTCTCAGAAATACCAAGTCTTTAGCAATTGATCCTTTTGTATCGTTGGTAATAAAATTGTTAGAGAATTCGCGTTCAGTAGTAGATGAATAAAAATTATGAGGTTTTCGTCTAAAGATAACCATAAGTATATATCCCCGAGAAAGGTGGTATTTACTTTCATACTTTACTTCAGGTCCTGCCAGATAAACAACATAGGGGGAAGTACTGTCCTTTCCCTGGGACAATACTCTTTTCAAGAAAAATGGATTTGTAATCCCTATTAGATAATGACGGAAAGGAATCTTAACCCAAAGAGTCATGTTAGCTGAAAACGCGGTTTTGACAAGACTGAAAAACTCACCCCTTCATGCCCATTTAAAAAGAAGTCTATAGGATTAGCTAACTATAATCTACATCTCATTAAGTGAAAAGAGTGATTTACCTGACTGCATTGTGAGATATGGCCGGCAATCACCTCCAAAAGGTATCTTGGCACAGCATTAGCAAGATATTAGAGATTGAGGTGCCTAGGCCTTACTGGGCGGATTAAATCAACGGCCGCAGACACGAATTCGCTGCAGGTCCTCGGATCATCTGCTAATACTACCAACGGTTCGGAGAGTAAGACCTTTGCCCAATCCATTACATTAGAAAAATTCCAGAAGTTTTAAAGAGAAGTGCAATATACCCGTTCAAAGATAATATATAATTCTGAAATTGAGGTGAGTAGTTGTGCAAGTCTCGCCCATGACCCGAGAGGTTCAGAGGTATGAATTTCTTTGTACTCCACTCTAACATCTGTTTTTGAAGGTGACGTGGTGACACGGCCCTGTAGAGGAAATGAAGGGTGAGGGGGTCTAGAATCAGAAATAAAAATCAGTATAGCACTAAGAGAGTGATTTTTTTTTTTTTAAAAAAAAAAAAAATGAGGGACAAAAAGGTAACACCGTACATATGAACATCCAACAATGAGCCCAAAAACGGTAATTCTTGTAACCCAGCTTCTGGCTCTGCCCAAGCGGCAATATTCGAGCATGCAGACTCTATGAGCGTAGGGCTCACCGAAAAATCCAACATTGAGATTGTTTTAACAAGGTGTGCAAATAATGGAGCAAAGTCATGCTGAGAGACAAGTACGAGAGACTTTTGTCGGTAGTTTCGTTTGACGGAGGTATCGCGCTGCTGACGGAACAAACAGAACCCGTACCAATAACCAGGGTCGTCGTCTGTAGATTCACAAGGAACTTCGGGTGATGAATGGCGGAATTTGAAGTGAAATGCTGAGTCTTCGATCGTATCCGAGTTCACACGTTCGGGGAAGCTGTGTAAGATGTTATTAAAACAGGATATAAAGCAAGTAGAAACAAGTTCAAAGAGTGCAAACCTGCTAAAACATATAGTTTGAAGATCCGATTGAGAGAATTGAGTCGAGGGAAACATGTATTCCACTTCGACACCTGCAGTGCATTGGTACATTCCCATGAGCTCTGCCCCTTTAATGCCGCACTTGGTACTGCGAGTCACTCACCAATGTCGACATTGAAGTCGCAAACAACGCTGCACCAACCCGCTCATTAGCCTTGGAAGAGCACGAAAAATGCTTGGTCCCAACTCACAAAGCGATCATCCATTTGCGCAGAGCCTCCAAAGAAAAAGGGTAATCCTTTATCTCGTTGGCATACAGGGCTGCAGTCCACGATGATGAGGAGGAAGACGACGAATCGTCGCCGTTAGCAACAGAGCCGTCGTCGCCGGCCATTTCATGTCGAGGGTGCGATTGGAATCCTATTGTGAAAGCTGTGGGGCGCGGGGCTCCAATCTTGTTCTGGTTACTGTTTATTTTTATTTTTTTAAGGGAAGCCAAAGTTCTCCGGAGGGGTAGCAATGAATGGCAGCGGGCAGCAGCTTGCTTGGTTGGGGTAGGCCCAAGCTTCAAAAGGTCGTTGAGGTGGGAATAATAGGTGTGTAGAACCCCTGCCATTCCTGCGCCACAGACAACGCACAGTTTCTTGTCAACTCACCGCCACATCTTCTCGCGCCCATGCATGCGTCCTTGCTTAAAAGAGGCTGCATACATGCCCTGGGGGAGCAGAGAATCCGAATCGACTGGTGGACGGTGTTTCTTGGATCAGCGAGGCGCGCTCCCCTAAACCCTTTTCTACCGTGACCAAAGCAGCACTGAAGGTTATTTATTGTGCCCTCATCTCTCGTGTGATTGGTTGATGCACTCCAGACCAGGCCTGTTCCCCTTGTTGCCAGCCAATGGCCATGTCCAGAGGGTAAAGACTCGAGAGCATCGCGCAATCATATGTAGGCAATCCTGAGAATGGCACAGATCCGATAAAATGATTGTGGGGGCTAGCCAGCACAATCAACGCATCTATCTCCATCTCGTCGCTGGACTTTAGGGTCCGGGGGGCCTAAATTTCTTATTTTAGAACGTGATGCCTATCTCGGGAATGATGGTGAGGGGTCAACTTACTTTTGTACGTACGGTACTTTCCACCATGTTGTGGGCAGAGATGGTTCTGAAATGGGCAGAGAATGCGGGGCCACAGCGAGCTCAAATAGTTGTTCCGAGGACCCAGTTCTTGGCCTAGAATTCGATAAGAGCGTGAATGTGATCAAGTAAACTGATTATTTACTTGTTTTTACTGTAAAAATAACCTATAGGGAAACGTGCATTGGAATGTGTTTTTCTTTTTCTCTCATGCTTTTCTTAACTGAAACAGAGGGATAGGGAATCCACAACTCCGAAACAAAAAATCCCGTTCGGCCATTGCATAAAACCAATTGACAAAACGAAAGGAAAAGAAGGAGAAGGGAAAGGAGAGAGAGAAAAAATCATTTATCGATACCAAATACAAATATCATATGCTTCCATCATATCGACTCATCCAGGTTTTTTTTCCTCCTTAGATCATGGCCTCGTATGCAAGCAGTACAACTTTTTTAGAACTCCGATCAAAGAAAGCCCTAATTTAATGTTTTGAAGTTCCCAGATTTGTAAATTTTTTTATTTAATCGTAAGAGAAAAAAAGAATCACATTATTCCCAACTTTTCTACCACCCACCTGTAGCAGCAGCAGGTGTCTCAGTAGTGGTAGCAGTATCCGCAGCCCAATCACCACCAGTAGCATCGGCATCCCAGCTCGGCGCTGGGCCGGTAGCCTCGGGGGGAACAAATGTTCCAGACTGGCCAGCAACATCCCAATCAGCAGCCGAAGTAGCAGCAGCAAATCCGCTTTCTGGAACAGCCTCCTCGGCACCCGGAACCTTCTCTGCCTCTTCAACTGCCTTCTGCTCCTCAGCTTCAGGGTCGCGGTAAAAGTAAAGATCGGTCATCACATCCCACTCGGCTTCCCTTGATGGAATGGTTCCACGAAGACGGAGGACTTCACGGGCAAGCATCCACCAGACAAGACCGATAGAGTTACGTCCCTTGTTGTTGGTAGGGATTGCAACATCGACAAACTCGGTGGGGGAGTCGGTATCACACAGACCAATGACGGGGATATTGACGTATGAAGCCTCCTTGATGGCCTGGGCATCAGTGCGGGGGTCGGTGACGATGATAAGGCGGGGCTCCTTGAACGAACGGGTGATGTAATTGGTAAAGTTACCAGGGGTGAAACGGCCAGCAATGGCAGTAGCACCAGTATGAGCAGCAAACTTCAGGACAGCACGTTGACCGTAGGGACGGGCAGAGACAGCGCAGATATCGGCAGGGTTGTCGATAGTCGCAATAATTCGTGCAGCAAGAACAATCTTCTCCCTATAAATATCCGGGAAACACAACGTCAGACCAAGTTCGTTCATTTATCCGTGTTGGAGCAGATGGCCTGATGATTCCGGAGGTTTGAATCGTGGAAATTGGAAAATAATTCTCACTAACCAAGTCTTTCCGATGTTGATAATGTTCACACCATCGGGCCTTGTCTTCCACACATATGGGTCCATGTGAACCTGTTACCATTTCCAGTCAGCGCTGAAAGCTTCTCCAGTATCCTGCATATCTCTCACTCCTTCACATCCAATGTGTACGCACTTGTAAGTTCTTGGAGCCCATGTGCGCCTGGGCAGCTAGGAGCATCTCAATGTCCTGAGTTGTCGCATCAAAAATCGAGCTGCGTGCCGCCGACATGATTGTAGATTTCGTGGGACGGGATTATTTGAAGATTGAAATTCGAGATCCCTCCGGGGCGATAGGAAAGCGGGACAGCTGTCGTAAAAGTGGATGTTGTCGTGGTGATTCCTGGATCTCGTGCTGCTGCCGGTTGTGAGGTTGCAGTCGAATTGTGGGCGTAAAATTACAGGGTTAGGTCTAGCGGGACTGTTTTTTTGGTGGGTGTTTGTGTGTGCCGGGCAGCCTCTTGTGTGGCGTTAGAAGTGTGGCACTGATACTTATGTAATATCATTCTACGGAACTGGTAGTAGGATAATCTTCAATTACACGCCAAGTTGATTTCTAGGCTAATTGGCGTACCCACTAGAGAGAAACGTTGACGTTACGGGTGCTTGTTAGTATAGAGCAAGAATATTCCCCAAGCCTTTAAGCCGGCCTATGGGTTAGCTATCAATTAAGGGTATCTATATTCTTCAAACTACCATTCCTTTATTTCTACCCCTTTAGCTGTTCAACAAACGAATTTTCGTATATGGTAATTATACTATATTCTATCCACCTCTGGTGGAGATCTCCATGGGGTGTTCATGTTTTGTAAGAGATCTATTTTCTCTAAATCCGTAATAAGTATTTTGTGTAATATCACCCTATTTACCTTGCTGGCTCCCAATAAACACTATTAATCGCTATGTCACATGGTTACCGCGGTAGGCTCCCCTGACATACCACCTGGGACTACTGCGGCACCGGATATCACTCGCCATGATTGGATATCACTCGGCGAAGGTTTCTTTCTCAATGTTGTAGATCTTCCTAAATAGCCCGGATCTTCACCTTGTCATTTTGGCGAGACCTCCACAGCGGGCCGACCACGGCCCGATATGAAGGATATGTAGGAGTAGGAGTACGCCCCTAGGGCATCAATATTGAGAGCGTGCTTTCTATTTTCTACACTCGAACTCCGCAACCGACTTATATGGGGAGTCATAACCCCCGCCGCTCGAATCTCACGGCGGTAACAGAAAACTTTAAGCTATGTATTCAGCTAAGGTTCCAATAAATCACCCAAACTTCACGGGACTTCTGTAAGATATCGACTTATACAGTGGTACACCTATCTAGACGTAGCAGCAACTTCATTTAGAGCCAGTGAGCTTGGACCCACCCCTATCTATGTGACAAATTCATAGATGAGCCCTTAGTGGGTATCTAGAATTTCTTTGTATGAGTGGTTATATGAGTATTTAGAGTGACGACCATGGGATTGAAGTCTAGAGTGAATCTAGTGTATTGGAAATGTGGCGGTGAGATTTTCGATGATCTAGACAATAAAGATGCCGGGCGATACCTCACTCTCTAGGGTAGGAATTGAATATTGGGCTCGATAGGAATTAGTAAGTCTTGCTTATACACCTAGTAAAACAGAGCTAATAAGAAAAAAAAAGCATTACGATCGATTGATCTAATCAATAGATCATCTCCGTCACCTCCAATCTCTTATTATACCACTAAGGTGCAATATTAACTACTCGAATCACTTCTCATCATAACTCTTGAGGTGTAAGTTTAACCGCTTCGATCTAAAATAATCTTAGCTAGCTCTGAGATCTAAATGGTTACAGAAGTTCTAGGGAATTAAGGGGGCACTGACAAAGCCTCGGAACCGCCGGCAGAAAATTTTTGAGATGGGAAAAACTGTACAAAAAAAGTAGAATTACAATTTTCTAAATGACACATGAAATATATTTAGCGGGGGGTGGGGGTTGTGGGAGCCTTAGTGCTATCCCTTATGACGGGTTAACTCTGAGATAGATGAGTATACTTATAGTGTTCTTCCTCATTTTCGTTTTGACAACACCCCAAGCTACATAGCTACGAAATAGGAGGAAGCTTTATAAACCCATGATATTGACCTATGAAACAATCCAGAAACCCTACTGTTCTTTAAATTACTAGCCTATATCGTTAGGAATCTATTCTACTTTTGATTCTTTCACCGTAGATAAGAGTATAGTCTGACTTGTACTAACTAAATTGGTATTTGGGTGGACCATTGCCAAGATTATTGGCGGTAGAGGTCCTTATAGTGGTGAAACTAATAAGGGCCTGATAGAGGTTTAAATAGGCAGACATAGATGACTTAGGGTAGTGATAAAATGGTAATAGCCGTTAGGCATAAAGAAATAGGTGGATATTAAAGACACTAAATACTCAACTGAGACTATATTTAAGCCTAGGTACTTATTAGTTTTGATATAGTAAGGCTTCGGTATAAGTATACTCGATACAGGCGTAACTGTGTTATAGGTATACGAGCTGGTACCCCCATTTTTTATCCCCTATAGAAATTTTCTAGATAGATCAGGTAAATTTGTCCTTCTAGATAATTTGAACCTCGAATCCTCCACCACTATCACAATAGACTTATACTTCCCGCAACTCACTCGATACCAAGTCTAAATCTATCAAGGTGTATTCATTTAGACAAGCACATATTTCGTGAAGTTTCAATGATATTGCCCAGGTAGAATATATCTGTAGTGTAAACGAAATTAGTGCGGGACATGTAGTGGCGGCGGCGATTGGTCAAGACGAGGATTCTCGTAGGCAGTCCTTCACTCAAGTTTTCTTGGTATTCAGAGCCTAAGATGGCTGCGGATTCTCCTGTTTCAATACTAAAAGGGTGGGAGTGCTATTTATGTCTAAGCTAAACATCATATCTGGGAATGAGCCACGACCCAGAGGTTGTTATGCTTACCTCCACGTATGCATAAGTGGAGAATTTGGGACCTTAATGATTGGGCTTAAGCGTCTTGGCCATTCCAACTTCAACTGCACGCGTAACCGTTGCCCCTTACACTGCCAGGATAACAAACATCATCTAGGATCTAATAGTTGAATGGGTAATGATGCTACGCGCGTGCGTGGACAGGCTGGCTTTCAGCCCTGGGTCCAAGCTCAACCAGTTAAGAATAAACAAATTCAGGGCTTCGCCACGCGTAACTATTTAGTCTTGGGTATTTGAAAGCTATAAATACCAATCATAAATCCATTATCATGACAAGTTTCTCTCGCATCATCTTCATTTCCATCTCTATATTCCTGCTCGCTACAACCCCTGCTGTTTTCCCAGGTGTCGATAACTCCCCGCTACGCCCCGCCATCAAAGCTTTCAGCCGCATAACGTCATTCCTCAACCTATCCCCAACAACACCTGATACCAACAGTATGTCTGGAAAGAAATCAGTTGCCTACTTTGTGAATTGGGTTTGTTCTCATTAGATATTTCTTAAACCGAAAACCAGTGCGGGACTGAGTTCTTGAATTACAGGGTATCTACGGCCGAAACTACCAACCTCAGGATGTGCCAGCTGAATATCTAACCCATATTTTGTGTGAGTATTTTTTTACCTCTACTAGTAGATAGATATTACGGTGGTAGAATGAGTGCTAATAGATGATTCACTCTTACAGATTCTTTCGCAAATGTTCGGCCGGAAAGTGGCGAAGTGTAAGAGCTACTGCTTATCTTCTTCTACTGGAGTAGGTTCTTAGTTACTAACACCCGTGATTCACCAGCTACTTGAGTGACACCTACTCTGATCTTGGTATGTAGTTCTAATTATATCAAAGTCTCAAAGCTTATCTAACAAATAACCTTAGAGAAACACTACCCCACCGACTCTTGGAACGACGTTGGGTATTCAAGACCCCATCTCACTTTAAATAAGGGGGAAGAAAGGAAACTAACAAGCCTATCCTATTAGTACCAATGTTTATGGATGCATTAAGCAACTCTTCCTCCTTAAGAAACGCAACCGCAAACTCAAGACTCTGCTCTCGATCGGAGGTTGGACTTACTCTTGTAACTTTGCAAATCCGGCATCCACGCATGCCGGAAGAGAGAGGTTTGCTAGTAGTTCTATAGAGCTACTAAAGAACTTAGGCTTTGATGGAATTGATATCGATTGGTTAGCTCATGCCTTTCCTACATAATATTAAAAATCAATACTAACATCTCTATCACATAGGGAGTATCCTAAAGGTATGCATCCTTTAGACAATTTTAAATTTTATATGTTGATATAATCTCCCTGGGTCAAGAAAGTCTTAGAGAACGAACATTTATTAACTCCCAGCGTTTTTTAGATGCTACCGAGGCTCAAAACTTCGTTCTACTTCTGGCAGAATGCCGCCGTCAGCTAGATGCCTACGCCGCTCAACACTGCCCTGGAACGAGGCTTCTCCTAACCATTGCTGTAAGAAACATAACCTATTCTTCAACTCCTTTTTTCTAACAATAATATCATATTCTAGGCTCCCTGTGGCTCCGCAAATTACTCCAAACTTCTCATAGACCAAATGAATAAATACCTTGACTTCTGGAATCTCATGGCCTACGACTTTGCTGGCTCTTGGGACTCCCATTGTGGCCACCAATCAAACCTCTACAGGTCAAACTCCAGCCCTAACTCAACACCTTTCAGCGCCGATGAAGCTATCAGCGCGTATATTGCCAGCGGAGTCCCAGCCAGTAAGATTGTTATGGGTTCTCCACTTTATGGCCGCGCCTTCGAATGTACCTCTGGCCCAGGTACTCCCTTTTCCGGTATCGGCGCTGGGTCTTGGGAGAACGGCGTTTGGGATTATAAAGATCTTGCAAGGCCAGGGTCGAATGAGACTGAAGATAAGCACATCGTTGCAAGTTGGTGTTATGACCAGAATGCGAGAGTTATGGTCTCGTACGATACACCATGTATCGCCGAACAAAAGGCATCGTATATTTGCTTAAAGGGTCTTGCAGGTAGCATGTGGTGGGAACTTAGTGGTGATAAGCCGATCACGGATCCGAGGTCGCTGATCAAGACTACCATTGATAGGTTCGGTGGTATACAGAACCTTGAGACTACCGAAAATCTAATCAACTACCCTGTCAGTAAGTATGAGAACCTAAAGAACGGCTTTGGATGCGAGTAGGGTGGAAGTCGAAGGGGAGATGATAGAAGATCCATGCTTCTACTTATTATCTACCTGGGTTTACCTAGCTTCTAGCCATTATATTTCCTTTTAGTCAAAACTCCTGTCTATTGGAGAATATTCTATGCATTATACCTTCGAAGAGATAAATGCACGTTGTAGTCTTTTTATAACTTTTCCTAGAACTAATGGTTTATTATTGGGTCACACTGTATCACTCGCCAGAAACATTAGATGTCAAACGTAGGGTCATGTGTTTAGCAGTAATTCCTTGAGGTATCAAATTTCGCTATGAGAAAATTGCCGTACATTAAACGACCTCGGGAGTCCAAATAGACAAAAAAACAGGTAGCTAAGCCAACACCCATAGCATTCGAATACATATTCGCTAAATTTCCGACAAGACCTTGCAACCTTTCGCAACCCAACAATTTTCAAACCAGAAAAACATAGAAAATAATATATGAAATAAAATCTCGCAGTTTTAGACATCTTGCCACCTAAGAGGGTGACCCGAAGAACGAGGGACGAATTTCAACCTCCGAAAATCAGCCTAGGTATTCTTAGGGTACTTTCCCGGGAGGTGAAGACCACTAATTGTGCTCGTTGATTCCCCTCTGGGAGAACTAGGCCTACCTTCTAGCGCCCTGGTAGGCTGATTCTCAGAAATAGAGGGCTCTCCTAAAACATGTCCTGAGTGATGTGCATGCTCGACAGGATACTCGTGAAGCCCAGTAATCGGGTCGATTCCGTAACTAGCAGTAGGCTTGCGAGACGGCGGTCTCCTCTGATAGGTGGGGCTAGACGGCTTGTTTTCATTAGCAGCGATAACGGCGCTCCAGTCAAGGTTTGAGAGATTGCTGCCTGGGCTGGCCATTCCCAAGTCAGGTTGCCCAGTAATAGGGTCGATTCCATAGCTTGCTGTTGGCTTTCGAGAGGGAGGACCTCGGCGGCGAGTCGCAGTACTTTGACTCTTGGCTAGTGCATCGTGATCGGTGTAATCATGCCTGACAGACATACGGCGCTCGACAGCAGGGGGGATTTCTGCTCCAACAGGAAGGAATTCATCATTCTCATCATCCATAGTATTGTGAACAGGGTGCTATAATTGTTAGTGCTGTCACCTACAATAAGCTACTTTTATAAGACAAACCTTCTCATCGTAGGACCAGGTAGAAGACTGGCTTCCGCTGCGAGGCCTCCTTTGGGGCTCATTCCCATAAGAACCAGAAAGAGCGCCGGCGGCACCAATGATTGAGCGATTTGAATCTTCAGTCACGGCACTCCTCGTGTCCGCCCCACGATTGACATTAATATCACTTGGGAATCTACCACCTTCAGGGCGCTTATTCTCTACCTCAAGAGGTACCTCGAGGGCACTAGGTTCGGTAGAGTAAGGCACCTCGTCTGCTTCATCATTATCTAGTCCGTAATCGTCTTCTTCCTTGGCAGCATCGATCGATTCCTGACGGCTATGTAAGGCTCCAGCGACAAATGCATTACGTTCAGCACCAGATACCTCTGTGAGTTTCTTGATATCTGTATACCATCCAAGCATGGCTTCATGAGACTCGGCACGGAAAACCCAACTATGTCCCCTAAATAATTATTAGATACGGTTTATTTGCAGCAGGGCAAATAGGCAGTTACATATGAAGAACACCAGTTTGACGGCCCTTCAAGATGAACTTGTGAGAGGTGGCACCAGGTTCGGAGTGCTTTCCAAGAGAGGCTTCCGGAAGATAAAGAGACATGACTGGAGTAGGGTCACGAGTACGTTCGGAAGTTTTGCTAATTTAGAAGTTAATACAGGGGTTTTTTCCTGGCACAGGAACTATCATAAACTTACAATTCGTGCAAGTGAGTTGACGATAAAACGTACCTACATCGAGGTTAGCTAAATTCCCTATAATGCATAAAATAATTTTTACATACCATCCAGGGGTATAAGACTTGAGATATTTAGATTTTCTCTCCATCAAGCCCGAGCGGACCTCAAGAGCAGCAGGGTGCTGATAACCAGGATACTCGATATCATTGACAGTTCTAAGTGGAACTGAAGAACCACCCATGCCCGGGTCACGCTGGATAAAGGCTGACCACTCATGATCTGTCGGCAGTTGCAAAGTGGTAGTGGTTAGCCTCTCAGCAATGTTGTTGCCGTCTTCTCCTTCATGTTTGATAAGCTTGATATAGGTTCTGAAAGCTTTCTGGATCTCAGAAACAACAATCCTCTCTAGCTCGCGGCCGCTATTTTCGATGTTGATATATGCCTAGTATTCTTTAGTATAACGATATAATAATTGGGCGCTGAAACGAAACAAACCTTGTGAAGATAATTCTCCTCATCAATCTGGCGTTTAAGCTGCTTCTGCAGGCCAAGCTTGACGAGATAAGGATCGGTCTTCCCGGAAACATTTTGTGGGTTTGAATCAATAGCAGTGAGAGCTTCTGTCAATTTAATAATCTCCTTACGGGTAGCCTCTTTCTCCCTCTCAACATTACTCTTAAAATCTGGAGACAATGCCTTGATCTCTTTGATCTTAAAATTGAGGTCACTCCTGAGGTTATTGAGACTGTCGATGATACTAGACAGAATCTTAGTAGCATTTTCGTTACTGACATAAGATTCCTTCTGAAAGTCACGCAAAACACTGTTCGTGTCCAAGATCCCACCCGTCTTAACAAAGTCTGATGGCTGAATAGTAGTGTTAAGGGTTTGGCTAATCTTGGTGATTCCCTTGGAACGAGTTTCATACGAGGCTTGGACTTCACGGAAATAATTGATGAAGTCTTTCAAAACCTTCCTCCAAGCTATAATCAGATTAGCATTTAGTTAATTTAAAAGCTAATATAGGTCCATAAGCATGACCTACCAGTGAAACGATTGGCAAGGATCTCAGTAGGATTGCTCTGAGTAGAGATTGGTGTGTAGAAGACTGAGTTTCTACTCACTGGTTCGCCCCCACCAACAGAGCCAGACCGAGACTTCTTGGAACCGGTACGTTTCACAGTGTTCTTTGATTGCTGGTAACCATCGTTGTCATAGCCGGCTCCTTCGGCCGGGTTTGTAGCGGTTGGGTTAGCCATGGTAGTGGGTTTATTCAAGAGCCCTACAGATGAGATGGTGGATGAATGATTGATGAATGATGGATTTAAGATGTCTGGGGGTTAAATGCAGGGAAAGGTGATGAGAAGGAAGGATGGATGGACGGAAGGATGGAGTGAGTAGAAGCAGTAGAAGGACGAAGAACTAAACAGCTGCGGAGAAACACAAAGAGGGAGCTGGGGTGGGGAAGCTATCTGGAGATCCCGCAAAAAAAACAAGGAATCAGGGTCTCTGCAGCGGCTAGAAACTCGTGCAAAGAAAGATCCGCGGTCTAGCTAACGTGTTCCGATTCTCTCTCCACTTTCACTTCATTTCATTGATATAAACCCCACGGTTTCTAGCGCAAATTCATACTCGCCGCTACAGTAAGTGCGGGATGAAGGGCGGGGTGTATTTCTTGGCAGAAGTCCCCCCACCATCTTCATCGACGTCATTCAACCGGAAAAGAGGGGTCTTGCAAGGCTGTGGCCCGTGCTTGAGCCGGGCGTCAATATTAGGGTTGTTGCGGCGGTGTCTCGGAGAGTAAAGACATATCCCACCAGAAACAGCGCTGTTGGGTAATTTTTATTTATTCAAGAAGTGCCGTTTCCCATCTGCTGTTGTGATATAAAAGTCGCTCAAGCGGGGGCCTAGCGATGGATGTAAGGGTGGCTCAGTTGAAATCAATCGCATCGGGCTCGTGTCCGGTCATCGAGATATGATATAAAGGGGACTGAGGGAATTTTAGGTTCAATGAGGAAAGGAGGGCACTCTGTTTCATAATACATACACTAACACTAACAATATACTGCTTATATGTGTAATTATCCCACAAGATTCTGATCTTAGATCTCAAAGTACTAGATCTTATGGGCTTGGAGCGTACCTACATATAACTTAGGATAAAAACCAGTAAGAACTGCCCGTGCTGTGTTTGCATGCGTATACATTACATGTAGTGGCCGTGGCTTCGTCTGTATGTGTCTATAACGCGAGTGCCGAGCCGAGGGAATAGACAATTACACATAGCGCACGATTTACCTAACTACCGCGCATTTCATCTGCCAGTGAAGGGACTCTATATTTCACTTATTTACATACCAAGGTCCAATTTGACTCTTCATAGTTAGAAACGCCCAACACCCGCCCTAAGAAACCAAAGAAGTCCCCTAAGTTAAAATTAGGTGAGATTTTTTTAACGGCAAAGGTCTAAAATGACCCACCCAGGCCGGTTCATGTTGCAGAATGACCCATATTCTAAAATAACACACCCACGGTTACCCCACCACTGTGATCACTGACTACTCAACATCCTACTATCTATCAACATCCCACCATGGTATCAACTTCACTACCTCTAGTGGTACTGAGATATGGTGGTTTTAGGGCCTAGTACAAGTAGAAGTACACTGCAAAGACAACTGTTTGGATTGATGTAGGAGTTTAGAGATGCAGTTCACAGTTTTTTTCTTACTATTACCATAGATGTGTCATTTAAAAATATAGGTCATTCTGCAGCATGAACCAACCCGGGTGGGTCATTTTAGACCTTTGCCGTTTTTTTAATTAACCTTATAGTAAGAATTGTATAGTAAAGATAAAAGCAAAAATCTGTAGGGCTAGCTAGTCTACTTGAGTAAAATCGAATTAACCTGAGCCCTTGTATCCTATTAGATCATTATAGAAGACTAATATCTAGAGATCATTTGCCTAGCTAGATTACTTATATACAACTCCCCCTGTAACTACATCTTAGGAAGACCGAGAAAAAGAAGAAAATATTTGGTCTTTGGGTAAACAAAATTTTTACCTTTATCAAAACTCTGACTAAAAAGAAATTAGGGATTAAAAACCCTCACATAATCTCAACTTAGGAGAAATTACTACTGCAGCTCGCCCCCTAGATCTCGTATCAAAAAAAACACTGCATCAGCTGGCCACGTTCTTCAAATTACGCGAAATACATTCGCATTTACATTAATAGCATATCATCTATATGTCATGTTACGGTAGAGCGTGCTCATAAGGATTTATATAAATATTCAAAGAATAAAGACTACTACTACCCTTAGCCGATTAAAAAAATCCTACGTAGAATAGAAGTGTTTGTACGCGCAAAGAGATAGATAGATCTACGTTCCGTTCCTCCATATCCATACGCACCAGGTTATATACCCGTCACCATAAGATTATATACCATAAGATTATATAAACCTAGCACCTCAAAAGATCTGTGAAGGCATTACGAGCATCAGCCCTCGGGAGGTCTTCTGTGACTAATTCTAGCAATGAAATTTTATATTTATACGCTTCGTTGCTACATATTCCTTTCATGGTACGCATAGTATCAACTAGTTTAATCTAGTACCTTGCTATGTACGCTCTTTAATTTCACCCTTGGTATTAAGCTTGGACCGAAAATTTTTCGTTAAGATACGGTAAAGCATGCTAAACATTAGTGATTATTTCTATCAACGACCACTAGGAAAGCTGATGTTGGGGTTCTGGTGGATTGACATGTGAACTATCGGCATGCAGATTACTTCTGTCTTAAAAAAATAGGCATCTAGTTGATACCTAGTATAATAGTGGGGTAGTAACGGATAAGGGGTATAATGGTGACCGGGGCCGATTAAATACAGCTATGACACCCTAGCGTGATCTATTCTACTACTAGTAGCCTCCTGTCTACAGACTTAGTTCCTAATTTCGCAATTGTGTGCCAAGACAAATATGGAGGAGAGTGTGCCGGAAACAGCTGCATATCCAGTCGTTTCCTAGATACTCCTCTACAGCCTGTATCCATTATATGTACCGCTTGGTCCCAGGCCCACCCTACCTGCGTTGTTCCCAGCAAGATTGTCCCTCATCGGTCGGTGCACGTCACAAGGACTGGTATTCTTGGCACAGCCCCAGCCTCCAAACCTGGTCAAGTCTCGGCATCACAAGAAGAGAAAACCCCAACACCTTCTCCAGTTCACGACACGACACAACATCACCCCTCGACATCATTTCTTCTAGTGAATCTATCTTGAAGCTTCCCCCCACTACCGGCCGTTTCATCACAAGAAAGAATCATTGCTTTTGTCCAGCTCACATCACAACATCGCCTCATCTCGACTTGTCACGTCGAATAACTTAGCAATAAACCATGTCACGAAGAACCGGAACTACATCCAGCAATGGAAACTTTCCTGCTCAAGGTACGTATCTCTTTATTTCCTGACCTCCCGCGGAGATCTTAATCATGCCCCTGGAGCCTTAGCTAACTTTAACTTCCTTTATAGACCCCGAGACGAAAGCAAAGGCGTCAGAATTAACAGGTGATAGCGGGCACTTCTCTATGATTCGGTAAGACTATCTCCCACAGAATCCACTCGTCTCCATAGGAATAAGTCAAACAGATTTAACGAAATGCCATGATCTTAACAGCGCATTACATATGGCCGACTTAATTACTGAGCTCAACGGTTCGTTCAATGCCCTTCGAAAGATATCCTAACAGGAACAATCAGAAGCTGATAAATGATCAAATAATAGGCTTCTGCGGCGCAATGAGTATATTCTCATCTCTGCGGTATTGTCTCGGCAATCCCGATGACCTTTCACAGCTTTACATTGCAATGACATTCATGCCATTCGGACTCTTCTTCGACTTTATGGATGGAAAGGTTGCTAGGTGGCGGAAGAAGAGCTCTCTTATGGGCCAAGAATTGGATTCACTCGCTGATCTTGTTTGCCCCCCTTCTTCCTTACAATTACCATAAGATCCTAACAAGTGACGTTCAGATTTCTTTCGGCATGGCCCCTGCTTCTTGCGCCTTTGCTCTCGGCTTTCGCACCTTCTTCGACACTATTCTCTTAACTTTCTTTGTCCTCTGTGGTCTTTCTCGCTTGGCGCGCTTTAATGTAACTGTTCAATCACTCCCCAAGGACGCTACAGGAAAGTCGAAATATTTCGAGGGAACACCTATCCCAACTACACTTTCTATTGTATCATTGATGGCATACTGGGCCTCCAAGGGTTGGCTTCTAGAGGCTCTGCCACTCGGGACTGTTGGGACTGGATTGTTAGAATTTCACCCGGCAGTATTGGTTTTTGTTGCGAGTGGATGCGCAATGGTGTCGAAGTCGATACATATTCCGAAGCTCTAAAATAGGACTTATTTATGACTGGGTGTTTTTCTTTTGTATTTTGTGGGCCTTCTTAGTGGGATTACAAGGACTCAATCTTCTTGCAGGGAAGTTGGGGGCTGTTGGTAACAGTAGACCACTCACCATGCTTTACACACACGCGCACACGCACACACCGATTGAGCGCTATATCTGGCAGTTTTAACACCCTTTAGTTTACCTTCCTTACCAAATACACCAACTATCTTTTCATACCTGCTTGTATTTGCGTTTTTTTACATCCTACTTTTACAAACCCACTATTATCTGTTCTCTTGTTTCTTTCGTGAATTTCTGTTCAATACCACCATAGCTTGTGGGTAAATTGGGGTGGGGGGCGTACTGGAGAGAAAAGTGTTATGCATAGTTTTTTCTAGGAATACAGGTAGTCAACTATATAAGAATAGCTCAAGGTTTTAGGAGGAGCGCCGTTTTTCTAAAAAAAAATCTCTACACAAGCCATAAAAATGCACAAAGCTTAGTAGACTATTATAAATTACCAAAAACCACAAAAACCCCTGATATTTCGTATCTAGTAAAGATACGAAATATATCATTGACAAGTCAAGAGGGGCTTATCATCCAGCCACCGAGGCGCACGTTTCAAGAAAAAGCATAATGAAATTCCAGCTGGCCTAATATGTACGCACAGATACATATCCGGCCCCGCCCACTCCTACTACAGCCACCACCTCACAAAATAGCTCTAAAACATAATATATTACATACCTATGGATGCGAGACCACTACATACGTCAGTCCAGCAGGGCAGTACTTACACTGCCTCGGTGCTAGGCAAGGGGTTCTAGCTAATTAGATAATTAGAGATGGGAAGGTGGCTGATTGACTGGCCCAATTACAAGCTCAACCCTTTCAGCTTGAATTATCAGGTCCCACACACAACATAACAGGCCCCGTTACGGGACATAACATCTTAAGTATGCGCTACAGTAGCACAAGTACGTCATGTTCCTATACACTCCTATTGTTCTGTATGCCGCTAATTAGGCCTCACACTCTAGAATTTAGAATACCAGCTTGAGCGAAGAAGTATGCCCATAAAAAAAACATGTATTATATTCAAGAAGGTCTTAATATAGCAGGTCTAGCCTTTTCACATCGCACTCATAGAATTTCAGTGATGGCTAGGTTAAATTAGTATTACGAGGAAGATTTAACTTCACACTACGTCAACCCTACACCTTAAGGGCATGTATTCTCACATGCTAGTGGCTTCTTCACTTTGGACGCTGCTGAGCAGACAACCTTCAACAACAGACAAGCTGAGAGTAATCTCCTTCTCCAAATTCTGCTGAGTAGACAGACCAGTTTCAGGAGAGCATTGCTTGTTGTCTTCTCTCAAGGTACTGCCGCGCAGCTCAATCTAGTAAACACTTACCTCAATGTCATAAAGGATAATTTTGTATCTACAACGAGTTTTTTTGGCGTAACCCACTATTACCTGCTATCTCTTGCTAGATGGAAATAATATCTACTATCATAGGATATCTGTTTATTATTTCTGAATAGCAAATTGAGTTTTCAATACAGTCGACCACCCAAGGTGCCATAGTCAGAGAGAGAACTAGATAGACTACCAGGAAATCATGGGCTATCTGGATATCCGAGTACGAAATAAAGTTGTCATCAGATAAGTCAGAAGTCACAAAAATTGAGGTAGTTTCGGTTTTTGGTACGTCTTCTATGAGCTTTCATCTACCCACTATATTCCCTTAATCCTCTAGCAGTTTATAGAGCCCTATATTACTAGAGGTGTCTACACTCAAGTCAGAGGAGTGTTTCAAAGCAGGAGCGAAATAGCTCTAGAGAAGGTTTAACACCTTAGGAACTAAACTGAAAGAGCTACTGAGATAGCCTTTTCTTAGGGCGTTACGCTAATTACTAGCTATAACTTTATTCTATTACTTGTAGTTTGTCTGGCGCCAAGACTGCTAGTCAACAACCTAAATTTATAGACGTTGCTACAAGTGGGACTTCGTTTTCAAAACAAGTATACTCACCAAATCTGAGTTCAAAGTAGTGGTAACAGCAAATGGGCAATGGCAAAAGATAGAAGTCAAGTTTAACCAATCTGTTAGCAGCAACCCAATTAATCTTTCCTCCCCAAATTTTCCTTTGTTGTCTTCTACCCCTCCCGCCTTATCTTGCCGCCATCCATATACAATAAATAAAATATAAAAGCTACCGTGAGGAGAAAGGGAAGATTTGGGCTATATAGATGATAGAGAGATAGAGAGATAGAAACGAGAGATGCTCTAATAACGCATAGGACATGAGGAATAAACAAACGACCAAAAAAAAAAAAGAACCACAACAAGGGAAAAAACGGACGATAAGATACACAATAAAATAAAAAAGGGTTACAAAATGAATGCGAGAAATGGGATAAAATAAGAGTGCTTTAAAAACAGGATCCGCCGATTCTCCCTTTGTCAACCATACCCACCTGATATCAATAGAAAGAAATAAAGGAAAATGATATATAAGAAAGAAAAGTATCTCATCCATCTAAGTTGCTTTGTCCCGCAAAACCACCCATTGCCATTCACAGTTGACTACGCGTAATACAATTGGGATCCGGGAGAACAAAAGAGGATGACATGGATATAATGGCGGGAAAAAACTACAAAGATGAACTACAAAAAAAACCCGATGCTTTGATCTTTCCTAGACCCAATCCAACCCCCTCAAAATAAAAACCCTTAGTCTGATCATTGGCGTTACTCTAATTTCCATCGGGGTTTGTAACCTATCAGAGAGCGTTAGCAAGGAATCTTATAACAATCCAAAAAGAGTTACTAACCTTAAGAATCCTCCGTGAGTAGTCTTGGTTATCTGCGATACTTCCAACACTATCCCTCCTTTGGATCATTACGGGATCCAGCCGATGATCCTGTTCGGGCTTCCTTGCAAACTCCCTTGCTGCCGCAGACTTCCTGTATTCCTCCTCAACCTTCTCCCTCCTTCGCTTCTTCATAAGGAGGAAAACCCCAATACCAATTCCAGCAATTACAAGTACTCCAACAACAACTCCAGCGGCAACACCTGCAGTATTTACTGATTTCTTGGGCTCTGATGTAGCGGTAGCGGAAGGGGTTGTAACTGGTACTGCAGAGGTTGAGGTTGCTGCTGCTGATGATGTTGATGATGTTGATGTTGATTCTAGATAGTAAATCAGTACGAGAACCCCTCGAATTCGTCACAAATATCACTAACCGGTTGATGTGCTAGTGGCACTAGAAGAAGAGGATGAAGGTGCTGGGTCCTGATCAGGAGTACCATCCTCCAAACCTGTTAGGTACACCGAAAAATATGTGCCTAGACGAGTACCACCTGCATGACGCGTAAGCCCAACACTTTGAAACACTTTATATAAGAGGGAAACTGATATTGATATTATAGTGAAATATAATTGTATGGGTGGTCTTACATGTTTCGGTACTGAATCCAGGACATGCTTGCTTGCAATCACTGTCGCTGACTTTGTAGATATCATTGGGAAGTGTTTGCGAGCACAAGCAAATTGTTTCGTTTGTCATTGCCTGCACTGAGTATCCCGGACCACCAGCGGCTTTCGCATCATCTACACATGTTACTCGACACGCTCCTCTCGACTGAAAGTCGTCTGTTCCCTTCTTTACTAAACTCCCCTGGTTGCTGTAACATGCGTAGTATGTAGCATCCGCACCGAGGGCGAGTTGGACATATCCACTCAGAGCAGCGAGCACCAATGCCGATAGCTGCTTCATGTTGTGTATGGATAATTTTGTGGATTGGTGGTTAATGGAGAGTGTGGTGTGGTCACCTGAGATGGTGAGGCAGCCGGAACGGCTAGATGATATGCGGTTGCTGCTGACACTAACCACCCCGTCGGTTAACACTAGAAAGGAAGAAGAGGGGTGGAGTGGCAAGAGAATAAAAGATGGAATGACGGATTGAAAGAAGAGAAGAAGACAAGATAGTAGTAGAGACTCAGGGGGGGGGGAGGAAAAGATACAATAGACAGAGAGGGAGAGACTAGGATGACAAACCAAATAAGGCTCAGCAAGGGTTCATTCACTCGTCAACTGTAAACGATCGGATGCGAAGCGGCGCGACGCAGGAACAACTAGCTGACGACGACAACGACTATAGCGACCGACTCCTCCACTTCCCCTTGTGCTGAGGGGGGGTCACGACGATGAACAACAAAAAGTGAGAGACAACGTATGTGTATGTATATAGTGTGAGAACGAGCGAAAGGGGGGGAGGAGAAGGTCAGAGGAGGAGAATAATGTCAATATAACACGAAAAAAGAAAGGCGAGAGAGACGGGTTTAGGGAAAAGAGTGAGGAAACAGGTAGAAAGGACAGACTGGGGTTAAACGTGGAGACAGACAGACAGACAGAGAGCGTGAGGAGTGAGGAGGGAAAGGGAAAAGGGAAGGGATGCTGTCAGAGACTCGGATGAGGCCGTCCAAGGACCCGCCCAATCCGCCAAAGGGGACAGGAGAACACAGACTACGAGCGAACGGCTGGTGTTTTACCACCCAGGAACCAACCACAAACGAGCTGGCAACGAGTGTATACGGACCCCCCCAAACAAAAGGAGATGGTGATGTTTTTGAGAACTGACGATGGCTGATGTTGATGGCGATGGAAATCACTTCTTCTTCCACTACTCGTCCACTCGCACTTCGTTCCCTCCTCTTCCCTCCCGCTCCCCCTCCCACTTTCTTTTTTTTTTCGAAATTCACGAAGGGGTGCACTGGACAAGGGTTGTGCGATATCTATGCGAGAATGGCAGAAAATAGAAATGAGCAGCGTGCAAATTTGCTAAAGCGGCGTAGCCCGGAGAAGCTGCCCCAGAATCCAATGTCTCCTTTGACAGAGGCTGTGCGGGTGGGCGTGCCGCGCAGGGAATCGCAGCACCCACACCTCTATCAACCCTCCTTCCTCACTTCAACTTTATTCCGACCAGCCGGCTAGGTACGTTGGAATCAGCTCTTTGCATCCTCTTGTAAAGGGTAATGTAGCCCAATCCGCGGCCTCTCATATTACCCTTCCTCTTCCTACACTCCAGGGTTGCCCAATCCTAACCCAATCCTTCCGTAGTGCCAAACGTCTGATTCATGCCCTTCACAGCTTCCCTCATCCCTCCCCCCACTCCCAAAACCCTCCTTATCACCCGAGATTACTTTTCCGGGTTAACCCTTTGGTTATCAGTGCTTAGGGAAGGGGCAAAATGGGTGAAGGACTGGTGTGTTATACAAATTGAAACGCCGCCCGAACAGGCTGCAGGGGTGCACCGACATTTGATGGACTGACAAAGCGGCGAGCGTCCAACGTTGGCCAGTATGATTCGTGTTCAAAAAAAGTCAGGAACCGGGCACAGCGGATCCGCGCGCCCCGCTGCTAGTTCACCACACCTTTCGCTTGAAATAGAATGACCTCGTGTTAGAGCTGCCAAGAGATCTCGCGTTTGGCGATTGGAGACGCGTTCAACACCATAGATTGACTCGTGCATAATATCTACTGCTTCATCAACCCCTCCTCCCCCCAGAAAATATATATCCTTCTCTTTATCGTTAAACAATACTACTAATATGAATAATGCGGCCATCGCAAAAGGAAGCAATATTTACACTACACGGAATCCTTCAAGGACCAAGAAGGAATGAATAAATAAGGTATAAGAAAAATCAAGAGAGAAAAAAAATATAAGAAAGAGAAAAAAAAAAAAAGAATATACCTTCCCAAAATCGTAACCCACAGAACCGAAACACCCGCATGAAAGAGACCCCACAAAAAGCAAATACACCGCATCAAAAAAATTTATTCCATTATTTTTTCATCTCACGACACGAGTTCGCCACCCAACTCCATTCCCAAGCCAGTATGCCTCGTACCCCCAGATGGAACTGAGGGAGAACCTGTCGGTGGGGCAAGTTGGTCAAAGTTCAACCGCCGACGAGCGGCCGCAATAGGAGTCCCTCGTCCCTTCACAGGAGTCCCCCGTCCTGCAACAACAGAGCCAAAGGCGCATTGAGCAGGCGAAGGAGTGATATTGACAAAATCCGCAAAATTGAAACCCGTCTGAGGAGTTCGAGGGGCTCCCCCTCCTGGGGTATTCATAACAGAAGATGGAAGAGCAAAAGATGGTGGAGGTGTGGTTGGAACAATATTTGTCTTGGACATGGCGCCAGCCGGCGAAGGAGATGTGGCGAGGTATATCAAAAGATCGGCACCCTCCTCCCCACCTTTCTTAGTTCCTAGTTTCGCAATCCGCCGTGGCGGAGTGCGGGGAGGACTTGAGTGAAATGCGGGCTGGAAGTCATAGTCATCTTTATCCCTCTCCTCATTACCATACCGGTATCCCGGAGACGACTGGATTGTGCGGTTATGATCCCTCCATGATTGCCGGCGCTTGGAGGATGGCTGCTGAAAGTCTGTGGAGGTTGACGGCCGCCCACGTTTTCTCGAGTTTCGGAAATTAGGAAGAGGCCCGATATCAGACGATTGGCTCCCGCGCCGCTTATGGGGCTGCCCGTTTGGCGGCTTATTTTTTCTTAACCATTCGAGGTCACCTTCACTAAAAAATGAAGCACCCGGTGATGGGGACTTGTCTCCTGAAGTTGGCCTTTGACGTTTTCGCTTCAAATCCTCCTCGACCTTGGGCTCGATGGTGTCTAGGGTTAAATTCTCCCAGCCGTTCTTGGTTTTGAAGTTGGCAAGTGCGAGGCGGTGCTGTAGTAATCGGGCAATCTGGAAAAAAAGAGTACGAGCGTTAGCGAGGGGGGTGCTTTTTTTTTAAAGAAATAAAAACAGAGGCCAAGTTCACAACGGAAGTAATGGCATGAGGAATATTTACCCTCGATACTTCTGCACGCCTAATGACCTTTCTCATGACCTCCTTTGTTTGCTTTTCCGTCCATGTTTTTGAGGTAGCGGTAGAAGACGACATTTTTTCCATCAAAGCAACAATGAGAGAAGTGTCCTTGAAGTGAAGGGACGGGGACTATGGCGAGGACAGAAATAGTATGCACTCCTGGATCGCAACCCGTCGGTAAGGAACGCTAAACCCTGCAAGGGCGGAGAAATTTTAAGGAGGCGGGCGGGAACGATGGTTGCGGCGAGGAGGTCAGTGACCAGTTTGTGGGAAGGGTTTGACGCCAACCTCCTAATAACTCTGACTGGTGATGCTGCCTGCTGTTGTCGCCGTTTAAGAGAGGCGGTGGATAATTAAGGGAATGAGAATGCTGGAATCCTTTTTCTTTCTTTTCTTCTCTTTTTCTTCCCTTCTTTCTCTTTTCCCTTTCCTCTTTTCTCTTTTCCTTTTTCCCTTTCCCTTTTCCTTTTACCGGGTATCTCTTGTTCTCTCTCACTCCCCCCTATTTACCTACCCCTTCCTAGATTCGTTTCTACTTTATCTATTTTGGTCTGGTGCTGGAAGTATAGAGCCGTTGTCGGGTGGGGGTGGTGGTAAACAAGCTTGAACAGTAGTAGCATTCAAAGTAGATAGCGAAAGCGTGTGTAGGAGTGATTATCGCTAAGTCTAGCCTCTTGCCCTCACTCTCGGTCCAGGCAGCGGTCGTATCGGCTCGTAGAATTGCGGACAGAAGAGCGCCAAGAGCTGTGTGTGTTTACCCTCGCCCTCAATTCGATTGTTTTATTTACATCTCGGATCGGGCTATTCCACTCTGGGGGGGGGCAACCAGGCAAGGATGCTCCCGTGGTGACGTAATTCTGTCGCGCGTGGAGGCTCCGCAGGCAATCTTGCGCGTAGGGCAGATGGAAATGATCCAAATCTGCGCAAACTCCCACCAACGACTGGCCTAGTATCAGTGTGCAGCGACCCCTCAGGCAAAGCCCAACATGCCCGCCGAGAGTAGCTTGTTACGGAAACACTGGCTACCACGGGGGACTGATACGGGCAACTGAACTGGTAATCGCAGTGGCATTCCGCCTCGAATAGGCCCCTCCGATCCCGACCCCGGGGACTGAGGGCCTCATTTCCCTAGCCCAGTAGAGCACATATTACAGCCAGAGATACGGATATATATTATATATGGATATGATATGGACCTGCTAGCTAGCCTGCGTACCGGGAGGTACATGTGTATGCAGAATAACTAGAGGGCCACCTGCCATCAGGTTTTCTCAGGTTTTCCCAAGTTCCCCCCCCTCCCACCAGAGTATACATACATACATATACTTATCTCCCTTCCCAGCCCTGCCCGCTGGACGATCAATCACTCGTTCATTCACCACGCCCACGCCCACGTCCACGCCTACACCTACACCTACACCTACGCCTACCCACACCTAAGTCTACATCTACATACGTCTACGCGCCTTCCTCACGCCCCCTTCAGTTCCCCCTCCTCCTCCTCGTTTAGCATTTCCGTAGTCTTCCCCTCCTTGCCGTCTAAGGGGCGTTTCTTCTCCACTCGCTATTCACAATCACAACAATTACAGCTACCAGCCATTAGGATTATTCAACATCACCTGGGGTTCCTGTTTTTATTTTACGGTTAAACTTTTATATACCCGTTATATATTTTTGACTCCTTTTTCTTCTCTACCGGCTTTTTCCCCTTCCTTATCTTAAACACTCTACTTCCACGGTATTGGGCTGGGCTGGATTGTTGATCTGCCTTGCTACCGATTGTCTCTTACTATTCTGCTGTCTTATACCACCCAATTACCTCCATTGTCCCCGAATTTAACACACAATGCCGTCAAAATCTGCTCCAGCTCCTTCTCGCTTTGCCGAAAAAATGGCCAAGCTCAAAATCCCAGGCTTACGGAGATCGCGCACCACCATGGTTTCCAACGACAATTCCGAGTCTTCTTCTCTCAAAACAGCTTCCTCTTCGTCAGTTCCGGAGGAGATCTCTGGTAGTTTCCCTAGCACAGAGTCGAGTGTCTCGTTGAATGGTGCTGAGCGCACATCTCCTGAGCGACGAACTCGTATACCAAGACCAACGTCAGAGCTCATAAACCCGAGCCATGTGCCAAGCTTTGTTTTTCTCCCCCATGTCAACCAATCCTCCAGTTACTAGAACTAACGCTTGACAAAAGGGAAGCGTTGTCAGATCATCGTCAGTTCCTATTTCTCCATTTGCTCCTCGCTTTCTTTCGGTTCAGGAAAATCAATGGGTGCACCAGAGCGTCCTGTTAGTATTTGGCCAAGTCGGATTGACTGAGCGCCCATGTGACGGAATGGTTACTGTCCACCATCACTTGGAAGGCTACCCACCAACTCAATGGCCAGTTAACTGTGGGTATTTTAAAGCCTTAGTGCATCTTGACCCCGGCCCGAATAGGCTGCGTTTTGATTTCACTGGGGCAAAGATTCCTTGTACTAGCTCAAGCATACTTGTCAACTTTCTGCCTCTCACTTCATGCCCCCCACTATACCTCGCAGTAGTCCTTGCCAAGGATTCATTTGGCGAGTATGAGTGCCAGAGCGACCGGAAACAGCGGGAAGGAAATGATATCCGCATGGCGAAACGGAAACTCAGAATGGCAGCGTATGTCAATCATTAGCCGTAATTTTTAACCCTAAAGTGAAGTGACAAAATTCTGACATGTTAAATTTAAGTTATCTTGCCCAAGCTTTCACCGGAGAACAGATGTATAGAAATAGACTAGGTTTAACTTCCTGACCTTTCAAACTGAGCGCTTAATCTAATGCTCCATTATCATAGGACGAAGATGTTTCCGACTGGAGGAGGAATGGGCCGAGGATTCATTGTCAAACAAAGACGATGGCGCCATGCACAACATCGCAAAAGTACATGTTATACGGACAGAAAAGACAGTAGCTGGTGAGTTTGCTCTGAATCAAAAAAATTAAAATAGGATATGCGCTGAATTTTTTGTCGCGACCAGAAATACAAGATTTAGAAGCTGCCCAAGATGGGAATGCTATTCTGAACATTGCCTCTAGTGCGGTGGATAGATACTTCCAAAACCTGTCTGAGGGTTCAAAGCGGCATGTTGCTGTCCTGATGTTTGACGCAAATGGTGATTTAAGAATTAACGGGTTGATCAATCATTCGGCAATAAGTGATGGGGTTGGTATATGTGGGACTCGTTCGCTATATACATTCCCTTCTTGCCTTGAGGAGGTGGTTCCAGCAGTAAGTAATGCCATGAGACACCATTTTTACAAGAAAACTTACAAGAGCGGTTATTTCCTTAGTTTACGGATTGTACACGTATTGGTAGTAGTTCCACAGGTGTAAATGAGCTCGCTGATTCCGGGAGTTTTTGGTGAGTAACACTGAACAATTAATCACTTCCGTTCAAGAACAAAAACCTAATATACTAGAATAAACAGGGAAGCAGCTACATCCGCAATGGGTAATATAGTAGAAGCTTTTATAAGCCCGCAGCCACCAATTCAGCCCCGTGAATTCGATCGTTTGAACAGGACATTCACAACGAAGGTTCGACCCAGCTTTTGGAAATAACAATGTTATTCTTTGATAGTTTGTGTAACTTATTGGTGTCTTAGGAACCATACTCGTTCAAAACAAAATCTGCTGGCTTGAGGTTTGTTTTCTATAACCCTACTTTTTATTGCATAACTAATTTCTTTCAAGACTTTGTCTTCCCCAGGAAGAATGCGGTTGGTCTAGGTAATTGAGACATGTTTTAGACTGCTGTAAGATGCGTTAAACTGATGATGTGCAGGGTCGACTGCCTCCGATTGCGTCATCACCCTTGTTTTCGGCTTCCCACAGATCCGGTAACAGCTGCTACCCACGATAACCCCCAGATTTACGCTGTAGAGAACGGTATTTTTGCTAGTGCTAGTAGTGGTATATTCCTCGTAGAGATCCACACGGACGACGTTTATCGGGCACACTTGGAATTCACAAGTAAGATTGAACGAGAAGTGTTGTTGCTCGAAAATGAGCTTCGTGAAAGATTGCCACAAGATTGTCGATCAAAGGCGATGAAACTCAAGATATACTCTGCAGGTCAAGGAAAAGCAATTATCGAAGATTTCTCTGCAACGAAGGGAGCAAAGATTCAACTCCCCAACGGCTACGGGGTAGCGTTTAAGAGTTCTTCCTTGGGACTTTCAGACACAGATGGGTCCAAGCCACAAGAAGTCTTTCTCCACACATTGACTCCTGGGAGAATGCTCACGAGCATCAGGGTCTTTCACAGTTCAGCGCTAGATGGCCTGGAGTTCATGTACGAGGATTCATCGACTCAGCTATTTGGCCACCGGGGAAATAAACAAGATGGGAAAACAGAGGTTTCAGATTTTTCATTAGATGCCAGGAAAGGAGAATGTCTTTTAGGGTTTTGCGTTCGTGCTGGGTCTTATGTCGATGGTATTGAGATCCTGACTAGCTTGGGCCGGCGCTCTCCTTTATTTGGGAACCCTCATGGCGGTACAAGGTATGCATGATATTTCCTAGTAGTTGATCCAGAATTCTGCAGGGACTAATGGCCATCAATAGTAGTACTTTAATACCTCCACGGGGGCGTTCAATTGCTGGAGTTTCCGGCAGCTGTGCACAGTGTGTGGATGGATTTTCGATCCTTTACAAATAAAAGCGGATACAAATTTCGTTTCAACCCCCCAGTCTTTACTGATAAAATTTCCTTTGTCCTTTCTTCTCTATCTTTCACAGTACATATGCATCCTTTCCTTCTAGTTTTTTCTATCAGTTTGTTGAAAGCTACACCTTATCAGATTGACCCTCTGGGCTCTGGGGGGTTATCTGAGCCAGGTAATTTAATAGTCGTATTATGATGCGATTAGCACCAAAAGGCTACATAGGAGTGGGTTGAGAGGTCTTCTTTGTTCGTATATATATATAAGCTGCGACTGTGGTTAGCACCGGCTTAGGCATAGAATGGAGGTGGTTTTTTTGTATGTTTCTCAAAAGGGGTTTAAAAGCACACAGGTTTCTTGCAGGGGTCTTTAAATTTTAACTTTGGTTATGGAAGAGCTTTGTGCTTTGCGTAATTTAAGGCTTATGCCTTGGTTGCAATACCTTTAGCCTTTAAAGACATCTACAACACAGACATTTATGTAAAAACACCTGTCTTCTAGTAAAAAACAAATCACACCCCTTAAAAATGCGGATTAAGTTAGCTTTTCAATAACCGCTGAAAGCCTGTGTGAAGAGAGAGAGAAAAAACAGCAACAAAAGAATTCTTTACTGGAAATACGTCTCTCCCTGATCTCACAGGTATTGCCGACTAGCTAGAACCTAGACCATTGGGTCAGGTTCTGCCGATATTTTTAGCTGCTCATTGCTCTTGATGAGTGTAGTAGTATTTAAGCTCTTGAACCCCATTTTCTCCTCTTTCAACTAGAGTATCTTAGCTTAGAACGTTCTTATATCAGTTATAAGAGTCAGGGCTAGGGTTAGCTGATGTATTAGCTAGGTAACTGGGGTCTAAACTATAGCAGCTGTATAGTGGTTATATTATATAGGATTCCAAAGCATATTTGGGTAAAGGGCGAGTGCTTCTATTACTGTCTTAGTATAGCTCTCCAAAAATATTAGAGATATGTTGATCGATCACTTTGAGCATGTATGGAAGGGGTGTGAGTATGTATTGTATTTAGGGCGAGGGTGTCTAAAATTACTGTGGACACGGGAAAGGTGTTCTCGCCTACCCAGTATCTTCTTATATCTAGTAAAAAAACTCACTAAGCCAAGGATAGCTGATTATATTCACCGTAAACTTCTAAAAAACATTTATCAAACTTAAAGGAAAAGATAAGCACATATTCTATATAGCATTGACACCTCCACTCTTCCAACACAGGGTGTCGATTAATCTTCAAACAACCCTCGGGTGATACATAGGGGCATCTGCAAGACCGTCTCTCGAACGTAGGTAAGTTTCGGCCTTCCAGCTCTCGTATATCAGGGTCCCGATGTATATAGGAGGGCCGATGCATGCGCTAATGGTTAGCTATCCCTCCCCTCTCATTAGTCTTATTTTTTTAGGGAAAAAATAAGGTATGGTACATACATATAATGTTACAAGATCCATTTTTTTCTCTTTTCTTCTTGTTGGGGCGGTTGTGTAGGTTTGTGGTTGAGAGAATGGTAGGTGGTTTTTATAGAGGAGGCTAAGAACATCAATGATCAGCTATGAGGTGATTAAGTGTTTTTAGCTCATAAGACTAAGAAAGCTCATCATTTTATAGCTAAGTATTACAGACGATTTTTATTTTATTTTATTTAACTCCTTCAACCAGCCTCATCTCAGCCCCATACTGTACTGGGTGTATGCTAATTTACTATGCGGCAAATAAATCCCAATCCGGCCGGGGAAAAGAGAGAAGCTTTGTATATACAGGACAGAAATAATCCGCATAAAACACCGGCTAGGCGTGCATTCATGCCTTCATCCCCTCCACCCCCCCCCCCCAAGTTACACCATTCTATGTTCCTCCAGCTCCTCTAAACAATAACTTCTCCAACATCTATCATAGCCGGCACAAACGGAGCACCTGGATTAACATCTGTCTTACTCGGGCGATCTGCCGAATGAACAGGGCTATACAGATACCACCCTTTTAGCGCATTCACTGCAGCCCTTATTCTCGCCTCATCCAAGCTCCCACCATGGCCCTCTCCAAGACACTCCTGCCCAGAATACACACCAACAATAAATACCGGACTCCTCGAGCTCCTACCCGTCTCACTAATCAGTCTTGCTACCGGTGGGTCGAAGTTTTCCCTCGCACACAATCTTGAAAGCTCTCGTGTTGGCTGTATGAAATTAAACAATTTATCTACTTCCAGCTTCCTCGATTCTATGTGCTGGCGGAAGAACTGCTTACTCG
Source organism: Verpa conica (assembly GCA_033030425.1). Lineage (NCBI taxonomy): Eukaryota > Fungi > Ascomycota > Pezizomycetes > Pezizales > Morchellaceae > Verpa > Verpa conica. The sequence continues at coordinate 450,834 of JAUFSD010000008.1, read as the reverse complement.
CCGCAATCCCCTCATGAAGATACACTCCCGCAAAAGTAGAACGGACAAAATCTGCCATAGCATCCTCTTCAGTAACACCCTCGCTGCGGGCGGGCTTTAAATGATCAGCGACCTTTGTCCCGGGGGTTAATCGCTTGAATTGGAGGAGACCCGCATCGACGTCCGGAGTTGGCTCAAAGGCACATTCAACACCCCATTCTCTACCAATCGCGGCGAGTGCTCTCGGACCAACGAATGCAGCCATGGCGGACTTGAGAACCACGGTGGGGAGTCGTGGGTACGTGCACATAAAGTGCTCAGTCCCGTAATATCCCAGAAGATTGTTGCCGAGGAAGGCGAGAGAACTGTTATTGTAGAATCGGTTTGTGTCCGCGGACTGGTCAATCAAGGCCCGGGCGAGAGTCTCGACTGGGTACTTGGGATGTAGATTGAGACGGGCATGTAACGCAGCGAGTTTGGCGGAGTTTAATGGGTCGCGGGCCCGTGGAATGGGTTCTCCAGGTGCCGGTTCATAGGGGTTGATAGGAGGTGAAGGTTGTGATAATATGTTTTCCCGCGCTATTGTGGTTGAGAGTGCTCGTACTTGTGTCTGAAGAAAAGCCCTCTTCGCCGCTATTCGGGGGCGGGGCATCAGCCTTCGGTTTGCCGGGCCTAGGGAGAGGAATTGGTCACATAGCGATAATGGACAGCGTATGCGTTTCATTGTAGGATTTATTCTGGCTTGCTGGGAAATTCCTTGGGGGCAATTCGGACTAAGTTTGAAACGGTGATGTTGCAGAATCCCCAGCACGTCGTTGAAGTTGAAGTTCGAGAAATTTGAGAGCCGCGAACGCTAACAGGTCTTGGCAAGGCTTGCCCCACCAGTCGAGTGCATCTCTGTGAAGCTGATCATGACATTGGAAAAATTCTCCTGAATGGAACAGAATAAACCCCTAATACTCCAGGAAATACAAACTAATCGCTTGATATAGAAAACATAGTAAACCTCCAAAGACTAATGACTACGTTTGACCCGTTCTCCTCCCATCCCTCCTCAAAACTAGAATTTTCATACAGTCATATAACGGCTAAAGAAATATCCTTTCCTTTTTCATCAAAAAGTCAACCAAAAAAGAAAATATGAGGAAAAAAGTATCCACCCCGCCCCCCTTCCAGTGTATGTAGATAAACAAAGCAATAGCGTAAATGCATCTGCCGAACAAGGTATTCGCTAGACTGCACTTACTACGAGTAAAAAAGAGAAGAAAGAAAGAAAAAAGTTGCATAGAAGCACTGGAATGACACAAAACAGATATCCTTCCCAATTTTCGGTCTTTACCATAGCCATAAAGGAGATCGTCCCACGTATACAAAGAAAATGGAAACAAGAGAAAACAATGCATGGGAGACGCCCGTATCTTAAACAACCCATAAAAATAAGGAAACGCGATGACCCAAAAGACGCTTCATTTCAGTCCCAGCTTGGAACTTTGAAGAAAAAACAGAAACTTCAAAAAAAAAATGGCCCACTACAAAGGGTATATATATATATATAAATGAAGAAACCAAGACTAAATCAGGCAAGAACAGAAAGATAATTCGTAGTCGCAAAAAATACTTAGTAGAGTAGCCTCAGCTCCCATCCATGAGAGCCTGCATTCTTGTTGCAGTCACCATCGGTCTGAGATTCTTCTGGGCTGTTGGCCCAATCCTGTGGTGGTGAAGCAAATGGAGATTCCTCTCTAATCTCGACAGCTTGGACCTTCATGTCTTGTCCCTCAGCCATCTCTCGGACAAACTCATCATCCACGAAAATGCTAAGACCACGGTTGCTCATGTGAACTGTTCGGAGAACAGTGGCAGGATCGATTCCGCATTTCGCTGCAATGCTTGAAGTCAAGGACTGTGCTGTCCGGGCCTGAAGATATACTGCACGGTATAATTGATTGTTCTGTGGGGAGCCAAGAACCATGGGTAAAATATATATCGACATAACTAGAAACAAAAAATTAGTGAATTATACAACTTTATATTCCTATACAAGGGGAAACATACTGGCTTTACTCGCTTTCTCCACAGGTGGAATGTAAGTAGAGTCGATACCAATCGCCTCGATCCAGCCCGAAAGCAATCCAGCACCAGCATCATTATTAGTCTTTACACGAATAGGTATCTCCGAGCCGATATGATTTTGCTGGTGCTGAGGGGGCGGCAGAGGCTGGAATCCCCTCTCCCACTCTCGTCGCTCCGGAGAACTAAATCCATCGCCATGTTGACTAGATAAGGATGCTGAGCTCGGTGTTGGCGACACAAACGAGGATGCCGTGGTGTTTGTCGTAGCAACACTCGACCTCCTTCGAGCCCAAATGTCATCTGCCAACTCTGGAACCTCTCCAGGCAAATGTACGGGATTAATATCTGGATCATCAAGATCACTTCCACGAAGATACAGCACACTGACTGCCCTTGTACTGGTAAACATGTCTTGTAGGCTAGCTAGTTTAGCGTTGGTGTCTTCTTCTTGAGATCTACCACCTCCAACCGAACTAGCAGAAGACATCGACCATGTTCGCTTATGTCTCGGTGCCTTTCCCAGTCGCCCAGTCTCCTCCTCTTTTTTGTTCTTTTTCCCAAATATCTTCATTCCCGTACCCTCGATCTGATTGGCTTGTTGTCGGAGCTTCTCGATCGTCTTCTTGACATGTAGAATGTCGTTTGCTAGTTTTCGCTCCGCACCATGGTCTCTGAAAAGTTTAACCTTGCAGAAACACACCTCTGGCTTCTCTGGTGGGGATTGAGGTGATCCAGAAGACAAGACTTCGGTCTTGGCACATAACCTTACAGGTATTCCCTTGACACCCTTTGAATGGCTAAAATCTGTGGAGAGGAAATTGAAGCGTACAGATACTGATGTTTCTGAAACACCCGATGTACCAGGGGACCAGATAACAACAAAGCTATCAAACGATGCAGCTTCGATATCTACTCTAGCCTTTTTGTCGTCCTCCTTTGGCGAGGACGGGTCAACATACTCGACAGCCTGTAGCTTACCACCCCGTTGATGGGCTTCATTTGCACCCCGGCCTTCCTTCCACAGCTGCCAGCATGTTGCTGGCCGTGAGCGTTGTGTCTCGTCATGGAACGATATCCGGATGTATGTGCGGTACCGCACAGGACCAGTGCTAGGTCCTGGAGGATTAGTATCCACAATCGATATTGCGTATGCTTGGCCTTTATTCAAGTAAGTCACAGGGATTTCATCTGGGTGCTTGATCATTGCTGTCGGTGCATTCAAGACCACATGGAAACGAAACCTAGAGTGGAGTACGGCGTTAGCAATTTGGCTATTTTACTAAGAGCTATGATTGTATATTGGCATCCGCTTGTGAATATCAAATAATTGCAGAGTAATACACTGCGAATACGGGCAATATAAAAACAGCGGATAACAAAATTACGAACCTCTCGGCTGAAGAAACTGGTGCAAGTTCATGATCATATTGCTTCCCCTCCAATGACATCAGAGTATTTGCATCTAGTTGCGGTCCGTCCAGAGGTCCTGGTTCTAGTCCATCGGCATCTCCTACATCCATAGGGCTTCCTGGGCCGGAAGGTGGCCTTTGGTGAAAGTGAGAATCTAAGTAACCGGCATGCAAAGATTGGGAAAACGGCTGATAATTATGGAATTGGTGTGGTTGTATGGTCTGTGTATTGTAATTGTGATCATCCGAAGCGGTTGGGCGAGGCATCGCAGTGGAAGTATTTGGGAGTGATAGAGGAGTTCCTATGCTTATTCCTATGTTGGGAGTTTGAAGATCATGGTGGGAGTTAAACAAAGTGTTCCCACCCCCGGGAGTTGGTGTAAACAGCCCTGGGGGAGGTTGATTTGCGAACTCCGCAAACGCTGATGAATTTGGATCTAGGAGCGACGGGGTGAAGCGAAAAGGTTCTGATGGAGCTCGTGGAGTTGGGTCGAGATCTTCGTGTTCATGCCCGAATCTGTTTTTTACGAACAAACACAACTATTAGCGGGGTGCCGAGAAAACGTCTCCACCGACTCTTCGGACACTCTCGCGAATTGTGGGGTGACAACAACAACAAAAAACAACATCAATAACGAACGACAGTGGATACTCAAAACAAGAGCCGCTGCTCACTTGCCTTGGCTGGAGAGCTGAGCCATCAAGGCCTGTTGTTTGCGTTTGCGAATCGTTCGAGGCCCCGGTGGATCCTACACGCATACCAGGAAACGACTGTCTAAAGCGTTCAAAGAGCTCATCTGAGGGCTTTTGCGACGATTGTCTGTAAAATTCCAAGAACAACCCCACTGTCAGCCGCAGAACAACCAAAAACAACAGGTTCTCTACTGCTTTGGGCACAAATCGGGAGCAGAAAACAAGACGGATAAGGGATAAGAGGGATCATCAGGGCGCGCGCTGAACTGACCTGTTACGGAACATAGCTGATCAACGAAAAAGATACCAGGTAAAGAGTTGATCACGGAAATGGAGATTTTGATGAGTTAAAATACTGTGGGGAAGAGTTGAATGATGTAGGATCAAGAGAAGCCGGGTCGCATGGGGATAGAAGCAGGAGGCCTTTCTTTTCGCTGCTGCTTCTTTCACTTTCCTTTTTTTCTCAAATGGAGCTTTGCGAGATTTGCATGCACCCAAGAATGGCAAAATAGATGGACGGGGTACAAAGGTGTGGCGCGGCACAGCAGATAAGTCAGTCCCAATACCCAAGCAAGTGCGTATGTAGGAAACTGCGTATTTAAGTGGATAATGCCAACAGCGGGGAAGGATGGCGATGGTAATATTAACGCTTAGACTGCGGGTCTTCCGCTCCCCTCCCACACTCCGTTGTCTTTTCTGTATGTCTGAACCATCTAACTGCTCTGCTGCTGATACCTTCCGCTCTTTTATTTCAGAGAAACGCGGGGGACTGGTCGTACGCGGGGTTGTCCTTGTACAGATATGTACTGTACATTTAGTTGTAAATGACCAGTGTCATGAAAAAAATATAACAACTTAAAAGACCTATCACTTTAACTCTACATACATTATTACTATTTCAGATGTTGTGACCTTTTTCGTCACCCTTTTTCCAGACCCTTTCCCTCCCGTTTTGCTAGCTTTAGAAGCCTCGAGAATTGGTTTTTAAACAGACATATCGAAGAATTACTTAGGCCAGGGGCCCAGTACCACCCTAGGCCCCAGTAGGGAATAAGGCCTCGATCGATCAAAACCTCGGCTTTTACCGGCATATCCATCTAACTCTTCAACGCACCTAACAAGCTGAAGATTGTAACAGTTCAACGAGTAAAATTAGGAACTTCACTCTGGCGAACGCGTGTCCTGGCCGACGCGCATCTGCAAGTTGACCTCACTTCTGCTGATCTCTTTCTTCCATTCTCAAAGAGATGGACCCAAACCGCAGACTCGGAGTCTCAACAGAAGGGGGTGTGGTGTGCACTGTATCTGTAGCCCACAGTGTGGAGGCGAGTGAGGCTGCCTTGTCACGTCCGATCATGCTACTAGGTCCACCTCTAACCGCAATCCGATCACCGCGTTGACATCGATCGCTAGTGAGCCACAGGAAAAACTTCATGCTCGGCGCTATAAACCCTCCTGATTGGCCTTGCCACACATTATCGTCCGAAATGTGGCGTATAACACACACGTGAAAACACTACGTCATCCGAGAGTGGAGAACTGTGGAGTACGGCCCTGTACCGGTACCGTATACGGGTCCAAAGCAGTCACGAGGAAAACTCGGCGGCCGTCGGGCGCCAAGCACAGGCCATCAAGAGGCTCAGTTGACAACTTCCTCCTGCGCTCGCGGCAGTGGATCACAGCTGCAGACCGTTGACACCTGGGACCCGGAATGCGATGCGGGGAATAAATAAGGACTACTGAATCATATTTGTTAAGGGTTCGGGAAGGTGCTGCTCAGCTAAAGTTATTTGATACTGTTGCTTTTTTCGCCTCCGGCCACGAATTAAAAATATTTTCTCTGGACCATAGAACTCGCATGCTAATCGACGAGACATCTCGATTCCCGAGAGACTGCGTCCGCTTACCCTGACAATTACCAACCAATACGAAAGGACCTGCAGCGATGTGTGATGCAAAGGCCCGTCTCTGTTGGCAATGATATCGGTAGGGCCTTCTAGTGCACCTCCGTCATTCCATTTTACCGCCCCTTTCCAAAGTTCAGGACCCACCTGCAATATCAAATGGTATAGGTGGCATGCATAGGCTTAAGCTATCTGCAGGCTGAAGAATACGCTGTGAATTGTGCAGCAACCCCGAGTACTACTGTGGAGTGGGATATCTGAATGGACCCTCTAAGAAAAATGATATGTGAGATGCGCCTCGACTCAACGTATAACATCTAAATAAACGTCAGGGATAAACAGAGGAGACTCTATAATTACATGTCTTACTGTTGCTGCAGCCTTCCAGAGTCGTTTATCTGACTAGCATCATTTCCCCGAAATCGATACACCAAAGATCCCAATTGTCAGTAGTCCTACAATATGACGTCATAAACCCGAGAATTAAATGTGAAACTCCCGAGGGCGAGACAACGTTATTTCATGGCCCGGGGGGGCCGGGTGGACGTGTTCTGAACACGATGCACCGGACAACGGTTTAGGTATTCTCAACATGCTGTATCGGCCCGAATGGTCCACAAATGATATGAAGAGGTACTGGTGTTAGTATTAAAATCACACTGTTTCACCTGCCAAGCCACGGACGCACCTGGCTGGTTTAGAATTATGGAAACCATCTCGTCAGACTAAACCGACCCCAGCCCGATCCCAGACCATCACTGCCGGACTCCTACGGCCTGTGGGGGGTGAGACATCGTGATTGAAAAGGGCGCACCACCATATCCGTACTGTGATGTAAGAAGCGACATGAAAGGGTCGGTGTGCTTTCATCCGGGGTGAACCAATTTAATTGCGCAATCTGAAGATGTGTGCTCCTCGGGGTATGTAATTACCCCTGTGAAGAGCATTATTGTTTCCTCCTGCAAGTTGATGCAAGCTGCCTGCTGCACGGTACCAGAGAAGCGGTGAAGGGTATTCTTCGGGAAGCAAGGTTTGGCTCGGCAAGAGGTGAGGGGCCCTGGGCGTGTTTGCGGCTAAACCAATCCCATGGTTGGCAATAATGACGACATCAACCATTGCGGACGAGCCCTGAAATACATTCCATCATCATAAACACATGATATCCGAATGGGCGATATCTAAGTAAACTATAGGTAGGGGCACAATATTTATCTCAAGTGAACTGATGGCCAAATGACATACAAAGCTGACCACCATCACGTTATGCCGGCGAATCGCACTTTTCATTCTTTCTCACAAAATATCACTCGGTAACGGTGTGGTTGGGCTAGTATGATGTCTTGTCATACGTCATGGTGTGGGGGCAGTAATAGACCCGCATAAAGCATAACCTCACCTCTGACTCGGTAAGCAATATGTCAAAACCCTCATGCCCCTTTTTGAATGACGTCGGCGGCAAGTGTCGATCATTGCTTGGGCTTCAAGGCTCTTACATGTTCAATTACAATTTGCTAAAAACGTCTACCGGTGGCCGAGCACAGGCTGCAAACCAGTTTCAGGGATAATTTCGTAGGGGTTTTTACTTTGAAAAAGGAACACAAACTCTATCAGTTAATCAAAGCTGTGGCGCATGAAATACGTCAAGTGGTCATCCAATGCCCGAGACAAAAATATAACATGTCGATCATATACCTACCACAATCTATGAAGTCATTTGTAGTGACGTTTGGGGGGAATTTTTCGTTTCTTTTAAACCCCGCAGGACGGAAGATCCCGCATAATTATAGGTCACACCAGAGGGTAATTTTTAGAAGCAAGACCAGTTGACTAAAATGAAGTAATAAACAACGGATTGTTTTGGAGTGAAACTGATAAGGAATTATGCTTTTGGCCGGTATACAGTATGGACATCTAATAGATCGTAATTCGCGGACATGAAGTAAAATTATTATTATGAATAAATATACTAGATATATGTAATTGTGTTTCTATATAAATAAGTGGAAATATATGAACTATACCGAGGGATGAAATCTGTTTCATAAATATTTTTTTGATATAAACACAAACTATGATAGTCTGCTAACGTCGAGTGATAAGTAATGATCCAAGAGTAATGTAGAACATCCACAGCCTATATAGCATAAATATAGGAACATCACTAGCTACCAAAGAGCCCTAATTAATAAGCATGAAACGAAAAGCAAGTAATAGCCCGGCACCGACTCCAATGTTCGGTACCAGAATAACGAGATGCTAGATGAACAGGGGGGTTATGGATCTACAATGGCCGTTTTATTCCAGCGGACGCGATCGCCAATGTACGGGAACACTGTAGATCTGGTCCCGAAGATCTGGAATTTATATCGAATGTGCCATTCCTGCAGGGGCTTTTCCGATTCCAGACTTTGCTCATAAACTACATGTATTATGCAAGTAAGTAAGCTTTTTGGCTCTGCCGAGAGACCACATGCAAGGAGATCATCTCTGAAGTGGGGTAGTCTTGGGACAAGCCAAGGCTTCGGGAAGGGTGTTTAAGCTGTCGATCATCCCAAACGTTGCCAACCGCTCGCCTATCCTCTATAACAGGGTTTTTGGGGTGCATGTGCACATACATGATTTGATCATCGGTCAAAAAGGGAAGGCAACCATACTAATGCAAGTGGGGTAAGGTGAATTCTAGTTATCTAATGGGCCCGCCTGTGGTGTGACGGGCTTCTGGAAAGGCCGTAAAAATTATAGATTTCAGATGATAAAGTACTTATAAACCTAATTTATAGGCGGTATGAGGGGGAAACTTTGGCTTTATCGATCCCTATTTCTGCTCTGGACTCTTCTAAAAAAAAACCCTATGCTCTAGGTTCGTTTTATGGGCCCGTCTATTAATTGCCTTTACATTTAGTCAGGAAAAAAGCAATAAATGTTTAAATGTTTACTGAAATAGATATTTTCTTTAATTTTCTTTAAGGATGTTTGTCATATTGATATATATGTTCGTATTTCTTGGCAGGCTTCTCATTCATACTAGTTTTTTTATGGCCAATTTTGAGAAGTTTTTTTACAAAAACAATTTGTATATGTGGCCCAATACAGTCTCAACGCCAAGTGGAGGCCAGAAGTATCTATTAGAACCGTCTATACATCCTCGCTGTCTAGCCCATTGTTGGGAGAGTACACAAATCTTCTATATCTCCCGCTAGCTTTCTCGGGATTGGGCATTACCATTATTCTAAGAGACTATCACTGAACATTGGAGGCCAGAACAAAGGTGTGGTCCATCTAATGGTAAGAGAGACCGTAGGGCTCGGGCTTGCAATACCACCTTCCAGTCGACTACCTTCCTAGTATTATCTAGGTATCTTGGCGAGGTAATAAACCTATTAAATGTACTAAAGTCACCCTTGAAAAGATACCGGAGACACCAAGTAAGTCCTCAGAAAAGAATAATTAATGACGGTGACTATGCTATCATGCGATTATGACAAAGAAAGCTTAGACACATTTCCTCCTTTCGGTCCGACACAATAATGTAATATGTCCCCCCGTATATAGTAGTTATTACTATAATATTTAGAGATTACTAATAGGAATATACCGGTAAGTATTCCCAGACCGAACTGCGCGGATATTCTCTTAGGAGCTGTTAAAAGCCAGGAGGGACAATCATTACTATGTGTGGAGATGCAAAGACTAGGAGCTCGCTCTATCTAATTCGACCGATGATGTTTGAAAGAATACGGGAAGCTAGTCACAGCGGAGCCAGAGAAACCATCTTACATATACTGCTATCAGGCCACGACTTATTTTGTATCGAATACCTTAGCCCTATGGCTCCATATATATATGATTAATTCATTCATATGACCTACTTGGCGTTTACGAATCAAACGAGTGATTTATAATGATTCACTACCTATAGTATTTCTTTTGCAGACATGAAAACCAAAGGTTATGACGCACTTCTCATAAAAAAACACATTATATTTATTTTCTCTTTACTTCAATAAGTACATAAATTACATGACACTGCATTTATACCGTTCTTTCTTTACTATAACCTACGCATACTTGGCACAGCAGGGGTTGTCTTCTCACTTCGCAGTAGTAGCCCTGTTTACTATCTCTAGAAGATAGGAAAAATAGTTAAGTAAATTTAGGGAAAGCTCTCCCTAAGGTTTCTTGGAGCTTGGATAAGAGATAATGATTTATGAATGATTAAATTACTACATAAATCTCGGGGTTAAGCTATTAATGGGACTAAGCCAATACGTCAAATTTAGGAATTATGAATTATCTCAGAGCCTAGCTGATCATATTTCTGAGATTTTGTGACCGTACAGACACCTCCACTTGATGTTTTCTGGGCCCAGGGATCCCCAAATAGCGCAAAAGGGATACCTAGCTTATTCAAGCTGCTGTCAGACTGATATCAAAATATAAAATTCAACAAGGAGCTTAAGTATTTTGAACTTTACCCCTGGCCTTGGGAAATAAACTGAGAAAGCTCTGCTCGTCCTGGCACCTGGTAGTAAATACAGGCGATTTTATGTGATGTAGAAGTTAATTAAGATTTAAACAGAGACCAAGGGATTTCCATACGTCTTCTGGCTGTGCTAAATCTAGTATAAGACTTATATAATAAAGTCAGTATAAGGAGCGCAAGAGGCGTAAAACAAACTGGCCCCTATATAAGGCTAAATATTGTACTGAGGAAGGAATATTGTGCTCCATAACGCTTAAGTGCAGATATAAGACTAGATTACATAGGCTATAATAGCTAGTCATCTTAAATTGTTTTTATAATGCTATGTATAGCCGAAAAATAAGAACCTCAAATAGAAAATAGTATGTGTAAATAACGTAGATGCTTATCCTGTTAACAAGATTGAGATAGAGTAGCTGAGTATGACTTGGGTCTGACTTCTGGTATTCTATAGCTTGGGGGTCACGTAAATGTAGTAAGGTCTATTGTATAAGGCTTGACAGTCCATCGATAGAAGTGGGGTAACTACTACGTTCACATGTATGGCCCTATTAGTGGTCAAGATCTAGGTCACCAGTCTAAGGCCATAGTATAAAGGCATAAAAATTCCATAGGCTAATACTAGCTACTCAATAATAGGCACGTGGCTGCAAGTTACAAGGCCCGGCGCCTTCGCAAATAAAAAATAAAAACAGTACCGAAACCCCAAACTAAGTCATATTCCATTACAAAACTACCCTGTGTACGTAACCTCCTCAGTCATGAGTCCCAGCTTGCCAATTACGTTATGCGAAAGTACGATTCTATGCCCGATTTATTTGGACTTGGCAAGACCGACAGTGTTGTCACCCAAATCGTAAACAGAGTACCACTTTCGCAAGAAAGCATCACCCAAGATAGCAAGGGGTCCTACGGGCTCAGGGAAGTCCATTCCCATAAAAGCACTGATGCAAGAGCCCTGGACCTCAAGAATATAGTCATAGGCAGTAATGGTGAAATCATGACCAGTAAGTGTGAAGGTGAGGTCGGGAAGAGAATCACGCTTGTTGCACTCAACAGTGTACTGTCCATTCCATCCCTTCTTGGCACCAATCTCCTTGTTCAAGAGCTCCGCCAAAGTGGATGGGAGAGCGATACTACCCTAGTTAGTTACCGCCCCACAAGGTTAAGATCGAGGAGAACATACAGGGAAGTGCCAGTATCGACAATAGCGCCAGTGTTCTCAAGCTGGGCGCTAGCCTCTCCGAAGGTAATAGCCTCAAACTCGACCTCCCAGTAAGCCTTTCTACGGACAGGAAGCTTGATAAGCTTCCCTTTGAAGTGATCTTCATCGATACCACCAAAGATCGCCTCACTCTCCTGGTCAGTGCTTCCAAGGTAGAAAGCAAATACGGGCTTGTCGAGAAGACCTTGATCAATCATATTATAGAATGGAGGGGTGATTTGGTTGACAGAAATGGTATCATAACCAAGCCCGAGAATACCGTCGAACTTGCCGAAAGCAAAAGCCAAACCGGGCTCAGAGGTGGCCTCAGCAAAGACCTGATTCTTGACCTTAAGATCTCCAATCTGGAGAGTATCCTCGGATACAAAACCACTCAAGCTACCAGAGCCGTAGCGGATCTCAAAAGAAGTACCATTGGCTTTGTAAGTCTTAGATGATGACGAGTCATACTTGGTGTGAAGATAGCAAGCGATTGAGCCACACTGAGTAGAAGGAACCCAAACTAAAGAATATTAACTAAACACCCTAACTACAACTTGAGCTAGGTATAACTTACGATTGGAGCTTCCAGTATCAAGAACAACCTTGAAAGACTGTGGTGGGGTACCAAGAGAGATCTCAGAGAAGTCTATGCGTTATTAGTATGGGAAACTTGATTACACCGGGTTCGGTTAATTAAGCTTACATTGTGCGTTAAGGAAATTCTGTAGTCAATGAAATTAGCAAATAAAAATAGATAGAGTAGTAATAGAAAAAATTACGTTAACGGGAATAGCATGACCGCCGTCTATGGTCATATCCTCGGCAGCAGTCTTGAACATTTCCTCGGTGTGCTTCTCAGGGCGGATACCCATGTATTTTTGGCCTAAAGCCCTCATCTGAGTATCGATATCATGGTGCGACTGAGCAAGTAAATATTAGCAGAAGGTTCTTGCAGTCGCGGAGCTGAAGCCTCTAGGGATTGTACCAACTGCTCCGTCAGGGGAACCTTCTTCAAGGGCATCCTGTGGATACCGGCCATAGCCGAACCGAACAACGAGCCAGCGGCAAGAAGAATAGAGGACTTCATGATTAACGCGTTATTTTCTAGTTATGATAGAGTAAGTTTAGAGTGATTATAAGAAAATGAGAACAAAAGACCAAGTTGAGTACTCAGTCAGATGGTGATGAGGGCAGAAGAAGAGAAGGCGAGAGACGACGACGACTCTTGAGATCAATGGATGGCGTGGCTGGGAAGTGCCAAGTCCCTCGCGCGAGCCTCGACGCACGCGCTGACGTCTTCAGCAACCAACAACAGTCATGCACCCAAAACAAGTCCCATGATGTATTCTCTCACACAAGCAAATAGGCTTGGATACATACCGGTACAATGTCCCCGCTGCACCGCGGCTATAGCTCCGTAGATCCTGCAACGCTTTTGAGTTTCGGTCAGGGGGTTGAAGCGGAGGGACATCGTATTTAACCAGGTTCCCCAATAAGGAAAGCGCCAAGCATATAGGCACCTCAATACAGGGTAATGATCAGCATACTGATTCGTATAAGGATTGGTAAGACAACTCTTACGCCACAGGCTCAAAAGAACGCAGACGGCCTCTTCATTTAAATACATTATAGTAATGTTAAATAGCATGATTATTTAGTAGAATCATACGGGAAGTATTAACAGGACTTTAGACCCAGGCCCAAAAACACCTTGAATATTCCCACTAATCTTTGACGATCTTTGACGATCAAGTGGCATGCCCTACGAAACTAGGACAAGAACAAGTATAATCTGCAAGGGCTTAGCTAGGTTTGGCAAAAAATAATAGGTGATGCTTCGGATCCGGATCCCACCAACTAATCAGCCCCGGCTTTAGCTATGCACCGACATGACCGCAACTAACTTTGGGGAAACTCCCGTTGATACCCGGCACTAGTTAGAGGTTTTTTTTACAAGTTAACTTTGAGAATTTTAAGTTGGCTGCTACCTTACAAGTTTAGGCCCTATAGGGTAGATACCCCGTCCTTGAAGAAGCTTATTAAAATTCTAGAATTCTAGGCACATTGGGCAGGGTAATTATAGCGTAATCCAGTTCTTAAAAAATAGCTTCTAAAGCAAAACAAAACCAATAATAAGCTAGTATATATTCCTTATTAAGCCCAAACCCGGTAGAATTAGGAGACAAATTGGACATACAGCACAGTCACCCTATAAGAATTCGGGCTATAAGAATATTCGCCTTATAAGAATGTGTTCAGGATCGGACATGGGTTATTTTATGAGTACTAGTGTTCTCCTATAAGAATATCTTCTCTATAAAAATATAGGTTCGCTCTATTTACATATTCTTATAGGACGACCGCGCTTTAACAGTTCCGCCATATATAGTCTGCTGGTATATTGTCTAAAGTTTTGTAGAAGGCGTTTCTTAGGTTGGTTTCTTGGATACTTTCTCGTGTTCTGAAATAACAGTCAACGCTACCGTATTCTTTACAATATTCTGCTTACACCTCTTATCATTCCAGGAAGCTTCTCTAGTCTCAAACAAGCCCCTTACAGCGTAAATAGCGCTAGGATAACAATGCGCTGGGTCCTTGCTTACCAACAGCTGAAACAGCTGTTTTATATTTGAGCTTTGTCTAGAGGTAACTAAGAGTATGTTCCAACTCGTGCGTATGCCAAACTGTTTTTATTCTATATTCAGTCAGCGATATCATGTCGGTGCGTTTCTACATAGGTGATGTAGTTGGACCAAGATGATTGGTGATTAGTTCAATATATGTAATAACTAGAACTACTCATAAAACCAGGTGTCTCGTTTAGTTTTTTAAAAGTGATTTTCTATAATATAATCTCCATATAAGTGTACGACTCTCGGTTCCGCACCCCTTTTCTATATTGAAGCCTATACTAGGGCTTTTCAAGAAAATCTAGATGATTTAACTATAGGTAACCTGATTTTAATTTTAAGGGTATGGCCCCATGGCCATCTCGATCTCAAACCCTTACCGAAAGATTATATTATATGGTGCTATAGTAGAAAGAACGGCGAAGAGGGGAATAGTGTAGGAAGGCCTACTGCGTTATAGGAATCAAGGTATAAAAATTCTAAAAAAAGAATTGGCGGTGATATGCTTTGAGTCGTATTGATTAAAGACAAGGTTCTAGCAATAGCAGCATCCTTATGAATAGGTAGGTCGTTGTAGGTAACCGGACCTATCAAACTGGCTAACATCCATCTTTATTGTGGAGGATTATGAAGAGTAGTACTGAGCCTTCAGTATACATGCATATAATTACTTCTGTTTAGGATGATTATGCCCTCTATGTATAATATAAGCGTACCAGGAGGTACATGTAGTAGATAAGTTCAGAATTACATAGCCAGTCGACCGCAGCCAAAAAACATTGATAGAACGGTGTCCAATTGGAGTGTGTGGAGAAGGGTGTTGCACAAGCAAAGAACGCCATAATCTATAGGCCCTTCTTGACTCCAGCCGCTATACCGTGGTTAGGATAACTATCTGCTTTGTCGCGGGTTCTGGCGTATGCACTTCCGAGATCGCCACATCTCGGGGATTTATGTGCCGCTATTTATCCTCCTTTTAAACCACCCCTTAATTAGTGCACCCGGATCCTACGCGATGCCCTAAATGAAGATACTAAAGTCGGGTAACAACAATATTTGTAGCTATTCAACTGCTGGAATGAGCGCAAACCTTTTGTGATATCAGGTTTTTCTTTTGACAAACCTAATTCCGTGCATACGCCCAGGTCAATTTATACAGATCCTTTCAACGCCTAGGTATACCAGTGGTGCCGCGAAGCGGCCACCGGGTGGGAGAGAGGGATGCGGGGACTAGACGGAAGTATTCCCCCAGAGAATAAGATTACCAACGAAAATCCATGCTGTAGGTATACTCATCGGCACTGAATGGTGCCAAGGGCCAAGAGGATTATCCTCCAGTGGGATAGGCTGGTGTCTGTGCCCCCTTATCCGCTGTACTCTTGAGTGAGCCGTGACTATTGTCGTCGACTTCACCTTCAAGCCCACGACACCGACAACAAGAACGAGGACGGCCGCTATTTATCACCTCCTCACCAAATAGTACTATTACTGCTTACGCGTCCTCAACGTCGCAGAGTGGCCCAATATGTTGGGAATAGTGCGTCTTAGACGCTATAGATCCCTGGTTCTCTTTGCCGTTATCGCGATCATCGTGTTTTCTCATTTCTACTCTTTCGGTGATACCACCAATGCATTCTCTGTCGAAAAGTTGAGGGAATATACAGCTACAGTATCGAAGCCCAATACACAAGATGTACAGCAGCCAATAGCCGAAGTCGAAACTCCAATCTCACCACCTGAAATCCCACCCATAGAGAAACCGACCCCTCGACCTTCTGAGCCTCAGAAAAAACCTCCACCTGCGGACAAAGAATCCCCGCCGAAACCTGCGGATACTGTGAATACACCATTACCGGAGCCCGCAGATGTACCAAAGAAGGCGGAGACTCCCCTCATCGAGAAGCCCAATGCTTCCCCTCCAAAGCATGGGCACTGGGAGAAATCTCCAGAGCATTACCCCATACCTAAAGAATCAATCATCCCATTGCCTAAAAAATATAAGGAGCTTCCCCAGATACAAGCTTCATTTGCCAAAGAGAGTGATACCAAGCGCAAAGTACGTGTTGAAAGGCAGGATGCTGTCAGGGACGCTATGAAGCATGCATGGAAGGGTTACAGGGCGTATGCTTGGGGTCACGATGAGATCATGCCTATGAGTAAGTCTTATAAGGATCCTTTCGGCGGTTGGGGGGCAACCTTGGTAGATTCTCTCGACACTTTGTGGATCATGGGACTCGAAGACGAGTTTTTGGAGGCTGTTGAAGCGACAGGCAAAATCGATTTCACTACCACACCCATGCAAACAATTCCTGTTTTTGAGACGGTTATCAGGTACCTCGGGGGCCTGATAGGGGCATATGATGTCTCTGGCGAAAAGCATCAGATCTTGCTTGACAAGGCTATTGAATTAGCTGATATGCTTTATGGTATCTTCGACACTCCAAACCGCATGCCTGTCCTATACTGGGGATGGAGACCGTACGTCTTTCCCTAGGTTCATTTATTCGGTGATATAATGCTGAAGTTGAAGCAGAGTGCAAGTTAAGAAACAAACTCGTGCGGATATCCGAGTTGTCTCAGCAGAGCTCGGATCTCTTACCGTTGAGTTTACACGCCTAGCTCAGATCACGGGAAATAACAGCTATTACGATGCGGTTCAGCGGATCACAGATGCATTGGAGGAGTTCCAACCCAAAACAGATCTCCCCGGCATGTGGCCATTAACTATGGATGCTTCAGGGTGTCATGTGGTAAAGGTTCCTATTCCGGAGAAGAAAACACCGTCTCCAGTCCCTCAACCACCGAATGGCATCTTTTCAGATGATACTAGCGTGAATCAGATGGTGTCCTCGCCTGTTCATAAGCCTGAAAAGAGGCAGGTACCCCAAGTTCAGGAACCGGATTGGCTAGGAGAGCTACAGACCGGAAAGATCTTGTCGGAAAGTGAAAAAGAGAGACAGGAGAAAATCGCAGCGGCAGCTAAGGCAGCTGCTGGGCCACCACCTGGGTTGACAAAAGAGGCACAGAGCGGAAAGATCCATCACGAAGGAGAAGAAGGGTCCGGAAGATCCGATGCTGTTGGGGCTAAATTGGCTTTTACTTCTACTAGCACTGTTGCTGCACAACCAAAAACTTCGCCATCTTGCGTACCTCAAGGATTGACAAGAGCAGGCTTTCAGCGAGAACAGAAATTCACCCTGGGTGGTATGGCGGATTCTTTATATGAGTATCTAATTAAAGTAGGTTCCTAAATATGCTGACCATATCATCATCTAACATTTTTAATAAACAGGAATATGTGCTTCTCGGTGGTGCATCGGATCAGTATAAAAGAATGTACGAAGATTCCATCGATTTGGCCAAGAAATACCTATTCTACCGACCTCTTGCAGATAAGGACCCAGATGTTCTTCTTTCAGGTAATGTTTATGTGAACAATGCTGGTGAAATTAGCTTTGATACTGACAGTGGTCATTTGGTAATAACCTTCACATCCCATTGGCGATATAATTACTAATTTTTATAATAGACTTGTTTCACGGGCGGAATGTTGGCTCTTGGTGCAAGAGCACTTAACCGCGAGGCTGATCTCGAAATTGGTGCCAAGCTTACAGACGGGTGTGTTTGGGCCTACTTCTCGTTCGAGAGTGGCATTATGCCAGAAAGCTTCAAAACTGCATACTGTCAAGATGCAGAAAATTGTAAATTCAACGAAACACAGTATTACGAGCAACTGGTACCAAAATACAGGCTACCCAAAAAGAAAACAGAGGGATCAGCACATAGCAAGAGAGATGTGCCATCTCCCGTAGAGAAAGAGCGTCTTCTAGGCATTGACCCTAATGCGGTTCCAAAGGAGCACCCGACAACTCTTGCGGAAATTGCGAAGCAAATGATTGAAGATGAAGCCCTTCCAACTGGATTCACTAGGGTCATGGATAGGAGGTATTATAAAGGATAAAACTGTTACGCTTCTAGCCTTTCTGTTAACACTTTATAGGTACATATTGCGACCAGAGGCCATCGAGTCTGTCTTCATAATGTATGAAACCCTTTAGCATTACAAAAGATATACATGGCTGCTTACGCTTTCCTGCGACTTAGGTACCGGATTACAGCAGATTCAACTTGGCAGGACAAAGGATGGAGGATGTTCCAAAGCCTCGAAAAAGCAACGCGAACAGATTCCGCCTATTCAGCAATAAATGGTAAAAATTTGCTAGTCAAGTGGAAAAGCGAAGAGCCTACTAATATTATTGGTTTGTAGATGTGACCAGAAGCCCATCAGACCCAATTTTTTCTCAGCTAGACTCGATGGAATCTTTCTTCCCTGCCGAGACTCTCAAGTATGTAGACCTCTGTCCCCACAACGAATAGTACTAAAAATTGGATTTTCAAGGTATTATTATCTTTTGTTCAGCGAGCCAGACCTGATATCCTTGGATGATTATGTTCTGTATGTTTTAAGCCCCTAATCTTATTTTTATATGGTACTTACTCTAGTGCGTTTAGAAATACAGAAGCGCATCCTCTTAGGCGTCCACGCCCTTCGTTGTAGACTTGATTTTTTGTCACTCTTATCTGAACCAAATACATTTGGTTGGTTGTATATAGATGGGGGTGGGGTTACTATGGCTATGATTTAAGGTACTTATAAGAGTATTTTTATTTATTATTTTAAAAATAGGGCATGACAAGGAAATTAGCACATATACATCTTGGGCAGCTAAGTATTTGGCTTTAGATATTTGATAACAGGGACGTTTGACTCGTTCTCAATGCAAACCCCTGGCCTGTATTCTTTTTCCAAGGAAAAGAGCTTCATTGGTCTCCTTAGCGTGGTCCGAGATTAGGAAAATAGGACAAAGTTGGAAACCTGCTTCCATTATACACAAAAATTGATTATCCAGCAGTTCTTACTACTAACTTCCCCAGAATTTCTACTTCGATACTATTCAACACCCCTACGATCTTCTCGTTCATCATACTTTGCGTATCGAGCTTATCAGATTTGATCTTGTAATTCTTCCCCACCTTGGCCCAATCTACCGCTGTTTCCTCCAATAGATTCCCGTTGGTGAACTCTACAGCCTCTCCTTCAACGACCTTTTCTAGATGTGATTTCACGGATTCTAGAGTGACAGGAGCAGAAGGGGTAGAGAATTTGATGCACAGAAGGGAAGTTGTTGTGGGTGATATACCAAAGCGTCGGAAGGCATCCGTAATCTAAGTGATTAGGCGCGATTGAGTGAGACATATCGTCACAGCCGATTTACCAAGGAAGGAAGGAGAATGTACATTATTGTTGGGACTGAGGCAAAATACAGTCTCTGAGTGTACGTTTCTAGTCCGTAATTTCCCTCCCACGAGAAGGTTGTGAACAGCCTGATGAGCAGCTGCAAGAGCGTGGATCTTTGATATTACCTGATAGGAGTTTCTTGTTAATAATAACCCGGGTAAGATCGGGTGGGGGGGGAGGGTTCTAGGCTCACTGTAGTCGCATCGATAAAGGCATATTCAAATTCAGCGTTACCAGCCAGAAGCTGGTCTCTGAGAAACGGTGCGTTTTTTACATTCTTGAATAGGGCTATGTATACTGAATGTGGGCGAGGGATGTGTTCTAACTGAAGAGAAGTTACGGGGACCGTCATTGTGGAAGTTCTAGCTATGTGGTATGGTGGGGAGGCGCGGGGTTCAAAGGCGAGATTGAGGCTCTGTTGAGCCTCAGCGTCGTGAAACAATACTCCATTGTGCAAGACTTCATATCACCACAACACCCTAGTCTGCGTTTACTTACAGGTTTCATATTTGCCCGTTTTTTTTTTTTTTTTTTTAAGTCAAATCATTATTGATTTCTGGGTACAAAATGTGGCATGCAGTTATAAACTATGGCCTGAAAACACCCATCCCCATCAAACAAAAGAAAAAAGCCAAAAAAAAAGCGTCCCCCTGAGTAAATCAACACTATTATAGTGACTATGGTCTGTCACCAACCACACATCCCCTTCCAGAGCAGATGATAGCATTGCACCCAATATACATGGCCAAAAGGCCAGAAAAGTAAATAGAGCTGAAAGCCCTTACCCCAAAGGGGTGCCGAGGCGATAACCGGTCGCAGCAGCGAATGTCTCTCGTTTTCAGAGACCCAAACCGTGGGAGGGGGCCTGGAGGGGCCTAGAGAGGCCTTGGAGGACCCAGGTAGGGGCCAGCGTGACAGTCTTGGCAAAATGAAGCCAAAGGAAAGTCTTTATTAGAGAGGAAACCCCGCTCTCGTCAAGTCTTGGCGGCGTTGACAAGGGGTTGTCGGTTGCTTGAGGGGATGTTCATATTTGCCCGTTTCCCCCTGTTATCTTATAAATAAGGCTGTACATGTTTAGGACAGCTTTTTACGGAGATATTTCTTTATGAGACCATAGGAACCTTAGGTTTCAGTTAGCTACCCTTGTATCACCACATCCACATCATATCGGCACTACGGCACATATAACCCACAAAGTTCCCAGGGACAAGACTCGTGGTGTGGGGTTCTAGAAGTCCAAGAAACTCTTATGACGCTTAGAAAGAGATATAGGAAGAAATAAGTATACTTAAAAAAAGATTGCCCCCGTTCTTCCATGCGCACTTGATACAGGCCCCTGTAGGCTAACAATGCCGTATTTAACTTCCACATGCCTTTGTTGATGTTTCGGTACAATTATTACCTTGTCTTATGCAGTGTGGCCATGAGAAACAATAATCTATTAAATATTCCACCCGAAGAAGCAAGAAGTAAAAGATGTTGAAACGGTTGTCGTACTTGACACCTTCCTACGGAAGTATCAATAATGGTGTGTGTTACCTTCCGGCGCCTACCATCATGGACATACATTATTGATAGCTAGCTAGTTTTCCCTTTCCCTCGCAATCTTTTTGTTTGATTCCACAATTGTGATAAAACACCGAGTTTTCTTTCCTCGGTATTTTTGTGTTGCTTTTTTCCCCTTTCACGAGCTACGCTCTTTTCATTTCCTCGTGATATAATTTTTTATATCGGGCAGGTTCCCACTAAGATAATTTCTAAAGCAAGTTTCTAATTCAGTCTCCACGCCTCTACTACAATATTCAATACGATGGACGATTATAATAATAACCGCGAATCGACGCAGTCAATATCACAGTATATTGAGCTCTGGGAGAGATTCGATACTGAAACCCCCCGCCCTGACTCCTACCCACCTCCACCTCCACCTCCACCAAAGGATAGTTTCTATATTCCTGCTACATCTCAAGGACTATATCTAGTTGATGAAAGTCCTGAGAAAGAATCAGCCCCACCAGTTCTTTCCCAGCTCCAAACAGCATTCCAACCACAAGAGTCAGTGATAGATACACCAACATCGATATATTCCAATTATACACCCAAGAGCTCAAGTCCATATAGTTCGATAGCGAACTCGAATCCATTTCGATTATCGCCCCAAGAGTCAATAATAGATAGTGCAACCAGCTCCTATGCATCTTCTGGTCCACTTCATATAGGACTCTGGCCTACACCTCCAACACGACCGGCTCAGAGGGTACGATCGGCCTCAGCGAGTAGATATACTGCTGCAGCACATCCTCCTCCTAAGAGCGCTCTTCCACCCGTTCCAGGACTTCCCCCCCACCCTGCGGTATCCATTGTTAAGCCTTCAGCCCAGACACCGAGAGGACCTCCAACACCACCACCTCAGCCATCAGACTTCGCTTTTGAGCAACCCCGGTCACGACCCATCACGCCACAACCCTCTCGTGGGCGACAGCAAAATGAGACGGTTTACAAAGGGTTCCAGATACCCCGCTCGAAGACCCCAGGACCTACATCAAGATCTGCTACTCCAAATCCAGCCCGAATATCCCCAGATGGGCCTGTCATAAACTCCAAGGCTGCCAAGATGCTTGGTATCGACTTCCCCCAACCAAGGGCACCTACTCCAAACCGTGTACCCTTTTTAATGGCTCCAGAGGGAGGCTCCAGAGCCCCTAGCCCTTCTTTTCCTACTCCACCACGCTCTCGTGCTGGTTCCGCTCAGGCGTGGAATTCCCCTGTATCTGGCTCTGCACGTTCTTCAAACTCTTCAGGCTTCTCTGTGGCATCCTATGACCCAACTCTTGATGCAACCTCTATCTGGACAGCACTGAAACGTTCCAAGAAAGCAGATACTGATCTTCTTACTACAACAATTGTGAATGCCTCGCACCAGCCTTACAAGCTCCCAATACTCCGTCAGAAATATAAAGAACTATATAAAGAGGACATAAAGACAGCAATAAAATCTGAGACTTCTGGTCCTTATCGTATTGCACTCCTTAGGCTCGTTGTAGGGCCATACGAGTCAGAAGCAGATTGGTTGAGCAGCTACAGCAAGAAAGACGGCAAGAGCGATGTCTCCTTCCTTCCTATGGATGATAAAATGGTCGCAGAAGCAATATTCGGGAAACAACCAGATGAACTTGAGCAAATAAAAACTGCATTTGCAATTTCAAATCCAGGAATGTCTCTCGAGTCAGTGGTTGAAGATTTGTACCTCGGTTCTGTACAAAGCACCGTCAGCCCCTCTTATGGCGCGATCATGGACGCAGCGTCATCCCCGAACTTGGCGTTTGGAAGGGCTGTTCTTCGTATCCTCAGAGCGGACCGTGAATATGAAACAGCCAAGACAGTATCTTTATTAAATGTCGACCAACTTTTGACCCGCGAGGCGAAGCTCATGGGAGATGTAGAAGATCTTTACAGGTCAGAGAAGCGGCCTGGAGGCCCTGGAAGCATAACAAAGTATCTAGACCAAAAGCTACTTCTTGAATTAATTCTCAAAAGAAGTGATATCTATCTCAGGGATATGTGTATTCGATTCAGAGAGCGCCATGTGAGGGAGCTAGTAGAGATTATTACTTCGAGAGATAAAGTGCTTGCTGGAAGTACAGGAGTTCTGCCAAGCAACTTGGTAATTACTTCCATATTCCACTACATAGATTCTCCATATCTAATCACCATAAATTATAGGCATATGGTTTGACCCACGCTCTCACTGGGATAACAGCAAACTCCAGGGCAGCACGCGATGCAAAACTCCTCCATGATACACTGGGCCTATTAGGAACACAGGACAATCGTCTTGTTGCACGAACAATTAGACTTCATTTTGATCAAGCACACCTAGGGAGAGTTAGGGATGCCTATAAGGCAAAGTACGGGAAAGATATCATGGAAAGGGTTAAGAAAGAGGTGAAAAAAGGACCATATAGAGATTTAATGGTCAGATTATTGGAGGAGCCTATGAATGAGGATGATGGGCTGGATTTGAATTTCATGTAATTAAATTGTTAGGGTATGGGATTAAGGGTTAGGCGGTTGCTTTCTAATTGCTTTTGTCAACTTTGATTTGGACTAAGACGTGGCTACGACCCGATCCCGAGTGATAATCCGTGAGATTTACTCACGTGAATCTGCATCCTACGAATGTTCTGGAAAATGAGCGATCGAGGTTCCCAGCGGATATAGTGACCGCAATTTTATTAGATGGATTCAAAACCCAACTCAATGGTTGTGGCGTACGTGGGGGTGCTGGGTTGGTGGGAGATATCGGGATTGCGAGGGTTGATATCCTATAGATAACAATACATGTACTATCGGGGAGCGGCTAATGTCCCATGTCCCCACGATAGATCTACCCCTGCCCAGAGAAAAGTTTAAGCTTACAGTACTTGCATGAGTGGTAATAATTATATCTCTACACGCCTGGCTGGCTGGCTGGCTGGTCTAAGTACGAACCCGCACTCACGCAGTCACACTACTGCACAAACACACATGCACAAACACTACTCGCATTCATCTGTTTTGACAATTCACTGAGCATCAATATCAAACTAGAAAAAAAATTTGCTGACGACGCTTTCCGACTCTTTTTCGCATGAATTCCTATACCCCCTTCTCGGGCTCCAAAAGCTTGACTGACAGCACTTTCTATTCGGGTTTTCTGACTCACGTTTGATGGGAGGAGGAAAAGGAAGGGAGGGGAGGGAAAAAAAGACCTACTTCCTACGCCCGGTGATTATTCTTCTTACGATCCCCCCCCCTTCCTCTATTTTTTTCCCTCCTCCCTTTGCTACCTGAACATTATATTTTCTAGACCCGGTCTACCCCCCCCCCTTCTCAAGAAAAGATCTACCCTAAAAATCAATAATCCCCGCGCGGTCTTCCTTACAAACCTTATCCCACCATTATCACCATTACCATCCTCTCCTCTACCCTTGAAGGTTTCGAATCCAAAAACGAAAGAAAAAAAAAGGAGAAAGAAAGAAAGGGAAAAGGCAACTTCCTAGAAGTTCCCTATCACCCATGGACACAGATACCGCTAGTACACAATCACTCTCGCAACCCCCCCACCTCACTAAAAGACGGGTCAGCTTTGCCGAGGCTCTAGCAGTTCGCCCGAAACTCAAAGAGACCCCAGTTGACTGTGAAAGCAAGAGTGACGAATCCGAGGCTATTGCAAAGAGGGATAGAGACGCGATCAAGGCAGCTGCAGGAGGATGGGAAATCGAACGGTCAATATACAAGAAGAAAGCAGGCTCCCGCTCGAAAAGGGAGGAGTCGCAGTTGCCTGCACACAATGGTAGCAGCAGCAGCAGCTGTGAGGAAGCTGTAAGACACTCTTGAGTTTGACTGCGTGAGGGAAATTCTCGGGGAACTAGTATGGTGGCAGAGTTATCAAAAGTTTGGAACGCTATGCACTCAATCGAGAATGTACTTAAATGCTTATAATTATGTCTTGTGTATCATTGACTTTATTTAAGCTAGAGCGGATTATGCGGGCGTATCGAGCGCTTTCTTCAAAAAGCTGTACTTAGTTATTCAATCTAGACATCGGGGCTACTAGAAGACGGCAGAGAGACTTTAGAGACTTCTCTGATAGGGGAGGGGAGGTTGTCCCTGGCTGGTGCAACAGCCTCAGCTGCATCACAATATATCACTCGTATGGAATCACCGATCAGCAGGGGTCTCGATACACCGTTTCTCCTGGTATGCAAAGCCTTTGGGCTATATCGCGCACTTAATTACAGCACAGCCGATCCCTCAACCCTTGCCAACTCTAATTCATCCATGTAGGTATGACAAGCCGGGATCTATAATGTGTTCCGGTGATCCGAGTGAATTGCGAGCGAAAAAACCGCGATCGTGGGCATACTCAAGAGATCGGTATAACAAGGGCTTATGATTATATACGGCTTCGCTGCACCTTGGACTGTCGTACTAATCGATGCTCTTTATTTCCCGATCGTACCCACGTGTTCCGTCTCTCCGCGTGATAAAACATTCACTTCTGAAACGGCCCAAAGCTTTTCCTCTTGCAAGTACACAGTCACTACATCATTTTTATCGAGAGAGATCAATTTTGACTGCCAGTTCACTCTGAAGCATATATATCCACAAGCGCCGGGAATTTACCGAATACGGCGTACAAATGCACAAAATACAGGTTTTAGGCTGCATTCTTCGGAAATCTCCGCTCTCAAGAAATCATCATCATCATTATGTAAAAAAGAAACCAAGGTACAAACTCTAGAGAAATCATGATCATAGGGAACCTCCAATTTTACTCTCACAAAAACTTGCTAGGGCAAATACGAATCCTACTCCAGAGCGAGAACGATAGCAGTCCTTGTTGGAACTAAAATTGAAGATTTTATTAGTATGATGTCAATCATAAAATGGCAAGATATCACAAACCGTAAACTTGGGTGAAGTTGCTCCTGCCGTTCCAAGGGAAATCGGTTGTGAAGAATTTAGTGCTCTCGTCAATTCTATTCAGCCCACCAAACTCTGTTCTATCGGTATTCAGGACGATCCTATATGTTCCGGCCTTTTCAACACCAACTCTATAATCCGCAAAACTATTCTATTATGCCCAAAATATAAATTAGAAACGATTTCAAATCGCCTAGACTTAGTTGAACTTACCGTAGGGTGGAAATTAAAAATCCACAGCAAGCCAGCACGCTCAAAGACAATCACTTTATCACTCTCGTTCTTCAAACTGATGTAAGCTTGTGGTGAATGTAACCATCCATACTTCTCCTCGGTGAGTTGCATGGCTGAATCGAAGTCATTGAGAAACTTATATCTCAAAAGTGTATCATCTGTAAGATTGAATTGTCTCCTGGCGTAATGGAAGGAGTTGTTGTTTCCAGCGCGTGGGAAATCGAGCCATTCTGGATGTCCAAACTCGTTTCCTTCGAAGTTGAGATAACCCTCACCACCCAAAGCATGGGTAACTAGGCGAATCATTTTGTGCAAGCTAAGACCACGCTCAATGACCGGCGTGAAGTCGGTGAGTGTAGACATATGCGTGTACATTTCTTTGTCGCAGAGCCAGAACATAAGTGTTTTATCTCCGACAAGCCTAGTAATTCCAGTAAAAAATTATTAAAGATAATGCCAATATCTCAAGAGTGTGGAACATACGCTTGGTCGTGACTCTCTGCGTAGGCGATTGTCTTCTCTTGATGACGTCTGTTAATCAAGATCCAACAAATGTTTGCCATATCCCAATCGTCATCCTTCTTCTCCTTCAAGAGCTTGATCCACATGTCTGGGATTGCCATCGCAAGACGGTAGTCGAAACCAACACCTCCCAATGCTAGTGGGAGACACAAAGCAGGCATACCAGAAACATCCTCAGCAATTGTTACCGATTTGGGGTAGACGTTGTGAAGCATCTCGTTGGCCTACAAAGTAAGTAAGTAGTGTATTAAGTAACAGTATTTTAGTGAGACGTACCAGCATAAGATAGACAATACCCTCCTCGTCAACATTAGACCCAAAGTACTCATGATAGCCACCGGAGAAGCCACTAAAATTAATTAGTTCCATTTTGCGTAAAAGTGGAAATTTAAAACTTACGTTCCAATACCATGATGGGTGTAAAGAATGCTAGTAACACCATCGAAACGGAATCCGTCAAAATTGTACTCCTCCATATAGAACCTCAAGTTTGACAAGAGGAACCGCATCACTTCATGGTGACCATAGTTGAACAATCTGGAATCCCACAGCTCATGTCTCCCCTTCCCGCCCTCGTGGAAGTAAAGATGATCACTACCGTCAAACATGTTCAGCCCGTCATCTGTGTTTTTACAGGCATGAGAGTGAACAATATCGAGAAGGACCACGATCCCCAATCCGTGAGCAGTATCAATCAGCTCCATTAACTCTTCCGGAGTTCCGTATCTACTGGATGCAGCAAAGAAGGAAGTAACTTGGTATCCAAATGAGGCATAGTACGCGTGCTCCTGGATTGCCATCAATTGAATGACGTTGTACCCAAGTCTCTTAATCCTAGGGAGAATGTTTGCGGTAAACTCTTTGTAGGTTCCAACCCTGTACTCAGTGGTACTAATACCAACGTGTGCTTCATAGACACGAGCAGACTTGGGCTTTTCTGGACGAGGGTTTTTGAAGACATATTTCTCCTTGGGGTTCCAGAAAACGGCATCGTAAATGCTGCTTACTGAAAGATCCTGGGTAACACGCTTGATCCAGGCTGGAAGGCGGTAAAGAACTTGGCCACCAGGAATCTCCAGGGCGATCTAGTAGATCTTAGAATGGATGAAATATTAAGGGCAATAACAAAATATAAAAACAAACTGACCTTCACTTTTGAGTTGTGAGGGATAGCAGGTTGTCCACCAACAGCAGGAACGACGGTTTCCCAAACACCAAAATCGTTTTTAACCATTCTGTTTGCATTTCTATCCCAGCTGTCTATTGAGCGAAGTAAGTAGATGCTTGAGAGGAGTGAATTCTCTATAAAGCTTACTGAAGTCTCCAACAAATGATGCGCCCACGGCATTTGGAGCCCATTCACGATAAGTGATGTCTCCATTGGGACGAACATTGATGCCAAACTCCTCATATCCCTAATATAGCAGCAAAGCATTAGCACATATTTATGGAGAAGCTCTATAGGGTAACATACTCTAGAGAATTTCTCTAGTCCACCTTCATGCTTATTCAACTTGTTGATCCACTCCTCTGCTTTGCTAAAGCGGTGACGGAGATCACCCTTGAAGGGATCTAGCCATGGGTCCAGTTCAACCACGCCAGTTCCATCAGCGGGAACCTCCTTTCCTTGATACTTGATAGTTTTGAGAGACATGGTAGATTCAAGCAGAGATGGTAAGGCGTGAGAGAGTTGATGCGGGAATTACGAGAGGAGTTGAGGATGGCAGATGGGCTAACCCTCGGTTTAAGTACTAAGTAGGATGATAGGATGATATGTGGGCAAAACGGCTATGGAAGCTGTGCTGAAAGGTGTGAGGGGTATATTTTTCGATAGCAAGTGAGGGAGATTTTGCAACAGCATGGTTATACGTAGATAGCGAAGATCGCGCAGCTTGCTGCCAACCCCTCCCCCTCAAACACATTCGTTCTGGTGCTTATTGCTTTCTCCCAAGAATCAATTGAAAAACACGGTGCGACGTCATGTCGGGGAGATGAGGGGTCCGCAGCCTAAGTTGGAAAGCTCTCGTTGCTCATGTCGAGGCCATCCCATGCTCGGGTTACGCACTTTACTTTTTTCTACGTGCATGCATGCTGCGATGTATTTTACCCTAAAGTATGCTTTTTAAACTGCAAGGCCCATTCGGACGTTTCCCTGCCTCTGGCTGCCTGCTTTCTTGCTTTTGTTTTTCCGATAGCCGGATGTTTGGTTGTGGTGGAGTGGAGGCCCGTGCTGGGAAGGGGGTGTGGCAGGGCCGCTTAAAACGCTTGTGAATGTGGCGGTGGAGGCTAGTACAGATCCGTATGATGGGTTAACCCAACTTTAATGATAGATGAGGGGCTGTCAGGGTCCTGTCCTACCCGAAATATTCTTCACCATATGTCCCCTCCGTACTGTAAATAAATGCGTACTATCCCCCAATACCTCTCACAATAACCCACACTGAAGCCATTACTGTCGAGAACATTCTTCGTTGTTTCCGATACAACATCACCACCTTCCTTGCTACGCCCGCCGCTGCCGCCGGACAAGGCTCCGAGCTTGGTGGATACAACGTAAAATAGGACCGCTTCATGTACGAACTCTGCGTTGTTCTGTTTGGAGATGACAAGCCCGTCTCCAAAAAAATTTGCGTGCATACCGACAATTGTTTTCTGGACTTGAGATGCCCCGGGTTGCCGGGTAATTCCAGGTCATCGACATTGGACGGATCCATCGCAACTCTTCCGATTCGGGGAAATGTTTATTTTTGTAAGAATATGCGGATGAGAAGATACATCCAATTTCCCTGGTGCGTCCTGCTACTTCGTTTTCACCTCATATTAACATATATTTGAACCCATGCAGAACCCTTGCTGCCACTCTTGAATTGGATACTGATGGAAACTTTAGTCCAATAAAGTATCCCACCGTAAAACTTGGTGATCATTCTAATATTTTGCCACCGAGTTTTTTTTTAAAGGTCTATCACTCGGATTTTCCTTCTTACTGTGGCTTGGCACTTACGTGGTGCAAAGCTAGTCTCGGTACCAAACCCTAGGCCAGCCTAGGCTTAGTTCTACTTACCTTTATTGTACACCGGGGCGGAGAGGGGCATGAGACCGCTCAAACTTTAGGGATCTGAAGTAAACCCTACGTACAATAGCTAGTTTCGGTGCCTAGGCTGAAGTTACTTCTGTATAAAAGTCAGGGGCGCAAGATATCAGAAAAATGTGGGCTGCAGCCTAACAAATACCAATCATCCGGCTGCCTCAATACTTGAGGCTCTATCAGCGCGTTTAATGTGCGGGTATTTTGTAATATTAGGTGCTGCCAAGAAAAGGAACACCTTCCTTGAATCGGCTAACTCAGAAAAGTCTTTCAGCAACAATGGGCTGCACCTCAAATTAAGTAGACAAAGATTTACTTCTACGGTTTCTTTGGAATGTTCTAATGCAGCTACAAAATCCCATCTCAATTGGGGTGATGCATGTGGTTGCCACACAGTGTT
Organism: Verpa conica; assembly: GCA_033030425.1. Classification (NCBI taxonomy): domain Eukaryota; kingdom Fungi; phylum Ascomycota; class Pezizomycetes; order Pezizales; family Morchellaceae; genus Verpa; species Verpa conica. Next base: position 420,445 of record JAUFSD010000008.1, on the reverse strand, counting down.
ATTAAGGTAACCCTCAGAACCAAAATCATCGACATTGATAGTAACTTAGAACCCGTCACGATTTGCAGCCGATGAGCTTGTAATACCTGAAGTAAAAATTGAATAAAAGTGGGTAAATGATTTTTCAAATAACCACCAAAAAAATTACCTCGCTAAAAAAGAAAAAAGGGGGAGAAAAAGGGCTGAGAGATCTAGTTGGAATTGTTTTCGGTTACATGTGGGGGCGTACTCAATGCGATTCATCACCCCGATTACCGCCTGACACTGGAAAAACTCCAATTGAAACGCGAGGGAAAGAGCCGGCATCGAATGAGGATCGACTACGAGGGATTAAGGTGTTATGATAAGATCATCGGTATTCACTGCGGTAATGTTTTACTTCTCCTCCAGTTTTCCTTAGCGCTCCGTTGAGCGAATAGACACAAAATCGCTCTGGCCCCAGCAGACATGATGACTTTAGCACCGTAATAAACTATTATGGCGGCGGATATGTTCTGGGGAGAACAGCAATCTCCGAGATTTTGTCCGGGGTTGGATGTGGTAAGAGCATGATCGGGGAATAGACGGGATCTCAGGGTTGCCATCGTCTCTTCGGTGATGGACATGAATCAAGAAATTCCGAGGCCTCACATATGAACTATGAACTAGTGAGATGGATGTGAGTGTTATATTCATGAAAATTTGTGGAGGGTGAGGGTGAGGGTGAGGGTGAGGGTGACGAGGAGAGGGGTGCAAAAACGAAGATGACCGTACTTATTAGAGCGTCATCCATTTTAGCTCCCTAGTTAGAGAGAAAAAGGTGGAAGGTGGGGGGATTTTATGTTTTTCTTGAGATGTGGGGCTATCGTGATACCGTCCACATTAGCCTCCTAGAGTACAAGTTGAGAAGTGACACCTTGACGTCTCTTATTTAAGATCTGCTGCAAGCTCGTGCAGACGGGGTGCGGGACGCGGAAGACCAAGAGGCTTCCGTGAATCCGTATCCAGAGTCATGCGTGGGCAATCCGAACCTGTTCTTCTAAACCAAAGAAGTTCCCTGGATACCTGCAGTTCTCAGAGATACGGTATGGAAGCAGCAGTTTGAGCTCAACTTTAAAATGCCCAAGCGTCAAAGACCAAGGAGATACCCAAATAATGAATCACTTTTTTCTTGTTATCCTCCCCCCTCGCCGCTTCGTTCTTCTCTTCCCTTACTCTCAATCTCTTACTCTTAGTGTCGTCCCATGCTCAAGACAATCCATTTGCCTTAACTTCAAACTGTTTCACAGCTTTTGCGTCAACAGCACCAGAAGACTGGATCTGCTCACCTCTTTCTCCTAATTTCGTTTTTACCTTTCCCCACTTCCTATCGATCAACTCGAATCGAATTAGCAACAGAGAACCGGTGACGAGGCACATGCATGGCCATGTTCCATGGAGAAAACGATAGCCAAGCTGGGTGCGTAGCCGGACCCATCAAATCCTCAGCCCCCCTGCTCGATAGTGTGGCCTACATACATACCACCAATATGCTCAGGCCCACCTAATTGCTGGCTCAAATACTTTCTCTTTACTTTCCTTGGGTTTTCCAGTGCTTCAAGTCGAAATTCATGAGCTGTGTCGAGTGTTTTGAGGATGTCTTTTACATATGAAGAGTTTGGGTTCGTCGTCATGGGTACTCCTATTTTTGCTGTTTTCTGCGATACGTTGCTTTTCTCTCTGTCGCCCAACCTGATACCCGTCTCTTTCCGATCCCTTCAAACGTTTGGTCAGAACACGCAACCGTCGAGAGTTATTCCAGCTCAGGCGGGTAGGATTCTGTATCGTGAGACTGTTAGCCGACCGACGAGGAGTACGCAAAGCCCATAGAGCGCGAGTTGTGTCTGTTTTTCGAGTTTCTTTCTGAAAGCCGAATCCCCCTTTTTTTCTTTGGAGAAGATAGTCTTTTTTTCTCTTTCCGCGCGTCTTTGTTCGAGCGTTTCCGGCAACGGTAGGCTGGGTGCTGTTGCCCTTGCCACGCTCCCTCCTTCAACCTCTCCATCCTCGCGCGCCCTCCCACCAGAGATTTTTTGGCTCTACGTTTCTCTCTCTCCACTCGCGAAAGCAAAATAGGTACGCACTTTATTTTCCTGCGCTTGTCCCCATCCCCATCCCATACATACACCGAATCGCCTCTCCTCACAAGCTCCGATCCCTCCAACCCCCTTCCCATTTTACTTTGCCTTTGCCTTTGCGCTTCCCCATCCCATCCCCATCCCATCCCACACGTATGTACATGTATTTACATCCGTCCGTCCATCCACCCATACCTCATCACTCATGCCACCCATCCGGTTTCCTTGACTATCCCCCTCCGCTCCACCCCCCCTAGTTGCCTAAGCATGCTGTTACCTGCCTGTGTCTGCACAAGCCGTTCCGTGTGGCTAACTATTGAGGCTCTCATTCCTTACTCAAGCTTTGCCTCCACTCCCTTGCGAAAAGAAGAAGGCAGCATCAGCGGCAGTGACAGTAGCTGTAGTAGCTGTCAGTAGTAGCATTAGCCGTAGCAGGAGAATCACAGCACCAACAGCATAGCATCGGCCATTGATTTTTTTTTGCTTTCCCTTACCCTGAGATTTTTTTGTTATTTACCTTCCCCCTTGTTACTCGTTTGGCAAGCGGCGGCAGAGACACTCTGGTCGATCTGACACACACCACCACTCACTCGTCCCCCCCCCGCTGTTGAGCAAGCAAGCACGCACTTGCCGGAACCTGCTTGCTTTTGGTCAGTGAATCTGCTTCCCCCGTCTACTGCTGCTTCTTATACTGTCTGTTCTACCCCTCTCCCGCTGTGCCTGTGCCTCCCCTCCCTCCCCACCAGCAAGCCAGGCATGCTTCGTGCCCCCCCTTTTTGTCCGCTTGCTTTGTGTGCTCGCACGCGTCTGGCTGGCGCGGCCCGAACCTAAATCCCATGACCTCAGTCCGCTACTTGCACTTGCCCTTCTGCATGTGTTCCCCGTCATCCATCTTACAGTGATGTTCTACGTGCCTGGGGGGGGTTTGCCTTGGCTGGCTCCCGGCATGCAGTCCATCCCGTTGCGATGGTTGGTGCTCCTGGAGAAGCATGCTAGTGGCAGTGGCAGTGGGAGTGGCAGCGGTCAGCGGTGGTTGTGGTGGTCCATTTAGAGATGGCGATCGTTTTAGTGGCTAGAAGCAATGATCATAATAGCTAACGCGTGTTAATTACTTCGTAGAGGACATCCCGAGTCCATGTCATTGTCTGGTTGGTTGCAAGACCCTTCGGCTGTTCAGAACTCAGCGTTCGTTAGCCCCGACGCCTCCACCGCGACGGGCATGCACTCCTACGATTCAGCGGCCGGCGTGATTCCTCCCTCCGCCATAGCCACCATAGATCCCCATCAGTTCCAACAGCAGGCCCATCAGCGCGCCCAGCTTCAGAATGGTACGTCCCGGACGTCATCTCCCGGATTCCCACAGCCGGCGTATAACGTGAACGCCGTAGTACCTCTCAAGAGACCACGACCCCGTGAAGAATCCATCACCCTGTCACCGCGTCAGACATCTGGTAACCTCCCGACGTCGCGTTCCCATACACCGATGGCTCAGAATCAGCAGCAACTCGCGTACCAGATATATCAAAACAACCAGAACGCGCAGCAACAACGCCAATATACGCCAGTAGGGTATCCCCATTCGCACCTTCAACATGTTGGTTCTGCTACCGCAAGCCCATCACCAGTCATGCAGAATCAGACGTTCAATCAACAAAACGTTCAGAGCGGACAGGCACCTCCGCCAAAACGTGTCGCGACGCAATCCCCTTCACCCTTTTCGCCGGCGCCCTCCCAGCAGTCATTCATGGCACAAAGTCCACCTCCACCACCTAACCATGTTTCACGCGTCAGTACTCCCCAAAATAATATGAGCATGGCATTGCCTCCTCAACAGTCGTACCCTCAGGGCTTCAGTCAGGGGTTTTCTCCACCTCCAAGTACTGCATCTTCATCCCCTGCCCCTATGCCAGCTCAGCATATGCAACAGCAGCAGATGCAAAACCCTATGCAAGCCCAAATCATGTATCAAATGCAGGCAAGACAACAACAGCAGCAGAGAATGATCCAGCAACAGCAGCAGCAACATCAACAACAGCAACATCAGCAGCAGCTTCAGCATCAACAACAGCTCCAACAGCAGGCCCAGCGTATGGGAACGTCCACGCCAGTCAACCCGAATGCTATGGTTCCCAATTCTATAAATTCTTCTCAGGTGTCGCGTCCTCCAGGTCAAGGTCAAGGTCAGGGTCAGGTAGTTTCCGGTTCAGGGCAGCGACAAACTGACCCTAGCCAATTCATGAAAATGCTCTATGAGTTTATGCAGAAGCAGGGGACCCCGATTACAAACTATTCATATATTGGTGGAAAGTCTGTGAATTTGGTCAACCTCTACGGTAGTGTGTTAAAGATGGGGGGATCACGAAAGGTCACCTCGGAGAACAAATGGGTGCTCGTTGCTATGGGCTTAGGATTTAGTCCAGATCAGTATCCATCAGCCGCTGAAGAAATGATGAACATATACAAACAAAATTTGGGATCTTATGAGATGGCCTGGCTGAAGAATCAGCAGGATATAAAGCGAGCGCAGATGGCAAGGCAAAATCCGCAGCAAGTACCAGACATGAGGCAGCAGCAACAACAGCAGAACTCCCAACAGCCCCCCCAACAACAACCGAAGCCAATGACAAACGCGCAAACCCCCCAGCAACAGCAAATGCAACAAAGACCTCAAGGGGTTCCAAAGCAATCCACTCCTGTGCCTAACAACCAGGTACGGCCCAACATGCAGAACGGATATACCCCTCAACCCGCAACACCTGCTAGGCAGCAGTCTCAGTACAATCAAGCTTCGAGCACTCCAGTTCGAATCCCGATGGATGTCACATCCCCCCATGGGCCTGTACCCTCGCCTAGTTTCTCGATGCCACCAACACCTTTACCGCAGAAGACAGGCTCTATGATCGAACCAGTTACCTTCGCTGCTCCACAACCGCCTGTCACCCCTATTAAAGAGATTCCATCTGATTTCAAGCCAAAGGTCAGGGGACTGGATACTCATGGAGGGTTTCCTGCAGCCGTGTTGGGTCAGATAGGAGCAGAGATTATGTTTCATAAGCCTACAATACCCATGTTCCAGGAGTTAGGGGTCATCGATATTCACGCTCTGACAATGATGTTAAAGTCAGGTCTTGCCGCTGAGGTCAGACATGCGTTGGATACATTGGCAACTGTCTCTGTGGAGTCGAGATGGTCGATAGCCTTGGAGAGCTGTGAGGACTTGATCGAGACATTGGTAGATGTGGCTGAGTCCCAGGTGGAATTGTTGGGTGAGCATTCGGAGGAAAGCTCTGAAAGTATTGCTGTTCCTGCATATGAAGAGGTGATGAGAGCTTGTAAAGCAGAGACAGAAAAGCTTGTTGATATTCCGCGATTTGGGTCCATCGAGCATGAACTCGAAAAAGCAGCCGACAAGTTGATTTGCATTACAACCATCTTTCGTAATCTGTCGTTCTTTGAGTCCAATCACAAGGCACTGGCAGATCCGAATGTGGTTAGGTTCTTGTCGGCTGTTATCGAAAGGCTTGGCACCAGCAAGCTACTGCTCCGCACATACACCAACACCTTGGACTTCATGAAAGATATCATCATTTATTTATCCAACCTTTCTCATTCGATCACACTACCGAGTGAAGATGAGGCTCTTAATTTGTTGCATCTAATACTGGCATTTGCTCCCCAACCTCTCCCAGCGGTTACTGGGCGAGAGCATCTGATGTTTACATCATATTCTCCTTCGATTCATCGTTATCTTCCGCCAGCGGTCGATAGTTTGGCAAAGTTGCTTGCCCGAGATGAACCGAACCGCGCATTCTACCGGACAATTTTCCTTTCAGAGTCTTCGACGACACCTCCATATGATCTTCTCACTCGCTCATTCGCTCTCGCTATATCTCCGATCCCTGACAATACGAAAGTAACACTGCCTCAAGTTGTGGAGGCGCGAAAGCCTTTCCTGGAGCAGGGGATGTTGGCTGCGGAAATTCTTGCTGGAATTGCTCCTGGTCCCGATCAAGGTGTTGCTCGGTCATGGCTCTCATCAGAGGATGGATTTGCGCTCAGTTTATTGCGGTTGGTGTGTTTGCTGAGTCCCCAAGTGGGCCCTATGCATGCTCGCCAAAGCGGGAAAATGCCAAATCCAGATGATTCCCAGCCATTCGCACGGATCACACATCGGGGGATGGCAGTCTTACAAAGGTTGGCGGAAAAGTCGGAGCTTGGAACGGATGAGGCATCGAGAGTTCCACTAGGGGTGTTGCCAAAGAAGGAGAGTCTTTTGGGAGCGTTGTTGACAGTTCAGATAGATGGTGCTATTGTTAAGCAGCTTTGTACTTATGCAGGGCTAAATGATTGAAGGAAATAGGTATCTTTTTGTAATGGTTTGTACTGCGGGGCGCAGAGGTGGGGTTTGGGTGGTTCGCACTTGTACAAAATGATGGGATCAAGTCTGTTTCATTGTGGAAATTACTATATCACTTTGCTTTTTCTTTTTTTGTTCTGTACTTTACTATGAGGGATATTTGGCGTCCCTTGCATCTAACTAAACGGTGGAGCGATATTTTGGAGGGTTGTTTATGCCTCTTTAACTTTGTACACTTATATGAGTTTTCTTTTTTACAGTAGGAAAGAGAAAAACGCCAAATAATAAAATGTCCACACTGAAGAATTTACATTACGGAAACCCCTGAGCCAGACGAGCGATATCAAAACCTCAGCTCCTCTAGCCACTTTACTATATCTTTCTTATACCATCCTTTAATTATAACATGCTTCGTAAGCCCATTGACAACAACGTTTTGCTTGTCGATACCCAAGACCTTGATCACATCCCGCTGCAATGCGTTGGAGTCCCCATCGACCTTGCGTATCCGTGTTTGTTTCCTGTTGCTTTTACGCATTTCCTCGTATACTGGCAGGTTTTTATTCTCGCTGCGGTGAATGAAGTAGGGGAGTTGGGTAGAGGTTTTTTGAGTTTTTTTGATGAGGACTAGGGACAGTTAGGTGGCCAATTAGACTATAAAAGGATTCAAGGTAGAGAGCTTACCATCTTCTGCTCGTCGAGCTGTGGTTGAGAAACGAGCAGTGGGAGACTGGTGGAGGGACTGGGAACGTAATGTCCGTAGGACAATGGAGGATGAGTACGGGTATAGCATCATTATAGGGTACCAATTGGGGATTCGTGATACTGCTGTACGAGATGCGGAGTCCTTGACATTTGATAACCCCCCATGGTCTCGAGAAAAAAGAAAGGGCCGGTGCGTATCGAAAACCTTCAGATGGCGGGTCCGAAAGTCTTGGCACATGGGGTCTAGGCTGGCGGGGCGGGAAGAGGGAAAAAAAAAACAGTCCTTCAACCCCACATCCCATCCCTTTGCAACCATCAACGCTACAACCAGGAACGAAGTAAAGCATCAAAAAAACAAAGAAAGACCGGGTTCAAATAACAAATTCAAATCTGAGTTTGTTCCGGCATCTAACTCGCCATCATGGCCGACAATCCAGAAGTTGACAACAGCGATGTTGCCGTCTCTTACGATCTAGTTCCAAAGCTGATGCCTCACCTCGATCGGCACTTAATATTCCCGCTCCTTGAATTTGTGGAATCACGCGGAGTGTTCTCCCATGAAGAGATGCTGCAGGCGAAGTACGATTTACTAGGAAGCTCGAATATGGCGGATTTCGTTGGTAGCTTGTATAGAGATATTCATAATACTGGCGATATTCCTGAGGAGTTTGTGAAGAAGAGGGAGGCGGTTGTACAAACCCTAAAGGACCTAGAGGAACAGAGTTTGAAGGTTTCGAAGCTTCTTGAGGATCCGGATGTGGTGGGGAATTTGAGGAGTGATAAGATGCAGAATATGCAGTATTTGAAGGATAACCATGGGGTATGCTTGTTTTCTGGTTATTGTGGAGTGGGGGGGAACCGGGACTTGGGGTTGTAATCTGGAAGCTAATTTAGGACTATTTATGATGAAGGTTACCGTCGAAATGGTCAACGTGCTCTATGAATTCGGAAAGCAACAGTTTAGCTGTGGAAACTATAGTGCTGCCGCTGATATTCTTTATCAGTTCCGTATTTTGGTATATACATCCCTTCTTGGCACTTAGCTTCTGATTGACTTGGTACTAATATTACCTTCAAATAGTCTACGGATTCAGATAAGACTAGCCAGGCCACTTGGGGAAAGCTCGCCTGTGAAATCCTGATGACTAGCTGGGAGAGTGCTATGGAGGAAGTCACAAAGGTCAAGGATCTGATTGAACAGAAGCTGTACAACAACCCTCTTGAGCAGCTTCAGCATAGGACATGGCTTGTTCACTGGTGCTTGTTCCCCTTTTTCAACCACGACCCCTCGAAGGATACCCTCCTTGAGATGTTCTTCTCCCCCGCCTACATCAACACTATCCAAACCTCTTGTCCATGGATCCTCCGATACGTTGCCGCCGCGGTCATCACCAACCGGAACAGGAACCGGAATACAGTGCAATACCAGAAGCAGCTTAAGGACCTCGTACGGATAGTGAAACAAGAGATCTACGAGTACCGTGACCCCATCACCGATTTCGTTGCAGCGCTATACATTGATTTTGATTTTGAAGAGGCGCAACGAAAGCTAGGTGAGGCAGAGGAGGTTCTCAGGAGTGATTTCTTCCTTGTTAACTCGGCGGAGGCATTTGTGGACTCTGCGAGACATTTGATCTCGGAGAGCTATTGCAAGATTCATCAGCGCATTGATATTAAGGACCTTGCACAGAGGTTAAACCTGAGTCAGGATGAAGGCGAGAAGTGGATCGTCAATTTGATTCGTGATACCAGGGTTGATGCAAAGATCGATTACAAGGATGTAGGTTTAAGGGAACGGTTTCTACTTTGTGGCCGTGTCATTGATATCATTATAGGGAACTGTCATTATGAACCACCCTCCGCAATCAGTATACCAACAAGTTATTGAACGCACAAAAGGTGGCTTTTTCAGGACACAAGTCATCACGTATGCTGGCCTCTCCACTGAACGATGGAGATAGATGTCTGGAGTGTATGCTGACTGGCTTTTTCACAGTGCTGCGGTTTCGAAGTCTTGAGGATTTTTTGTTGGGGGATTTTTTTAGTTTTCATATCTTTCATTCATTGGGTCTTTCTGTTAGCCTAAGTAGATTAGGGGGGCTGGATCAAAATATAACAAAAGGGGTTCTGCGTATTACAAAGTCAGTAATGAAGCTGAATGCAATACATGTTTCGCCTGAATGTTGGTGGGGATGTAGTAGATAATTGGCCGATTGGTTCCCGTTCCTAGACAAGTGATAAGGGCAAGGGCACAGGGCAAGAGATGAGTGGCGCGTTGTTGTTGTCGTGGCAGCGCAGAGTGTTTACATTAGGGCAATTTGAGCCTCAACTCGAGTTCGGGACCCGAGACTCCTTACCGCAGACACATTCTTATAACGACCCCACACAGACTGAACAATTAATAGGAGGGCCTGGCCACGCCCTCAAGCTCCCTCAAACAACAGCCAGAGCTTTACTAACCATTAGCAGCTTCAGCGACAATGTCTACGACATCTACCACCAACAACACTGTGCGGATCATCGCTCGTGTACGTCCTCTCCTGAAAGGCGAGATTGAGAAAGATATAGTCGTCCGCACCGAGGGCACAGCTATTTCAATGCCGAATCCGAAAAATGAGAATGAAAACTTTACATTCCCGTTTAACGCGGTTCACGATAGCGAGTCTGACCAGTCACAGCTCTTCTCTGAGGGTGAGTGCGTCCCTCAAATGTCCTTCCCCGGCTCGAGCTAACAAGGTATACCTAGTATCGCCAACATTAAAACATCTTTTTAAAGGTAATGATGTGACAATCTTCGCATACGGCGCTACAGGTAGCGGCAAAACCTATACTATGCGTGGACAGAAGGCAGCTACAGAGCGCGGTATCATCCCTCGCCTCCTAACTGCTATTTATCGTCGAGGGAAAGAGCTCGAGCGAAAGTCGGAAGGGGAAACAACAATGACAGCGACTATGAGCTACTACGAAATCTACAATGATAAAGTCTTCGACCTCTTTATGGCGCCCGATAAACGTACCCCATCAGGCTTATCACTACGAGACAACGCAGGGAAGACGGTGGTCGTTGGGTTGACAGAGAAGGAGATTTCCTCGCTCAAGGAATTCGAAACGCTATACGACAAAGCAAACAACAACCGTTCCACCTCTGCGACAAAGCTTAACGCGCACTCGAGTAGAAGCCATGCGATTATATGCGTCCGGGTCGCTATCTCAAATCGGGACACAGGCGAGACTCGGACAGGCACAGTTTCATGTATCGACCTAGCAGGCAGCGAGGACAACCGCAGGACTTGCAATGACAAGGAACGCATGATCGAGTCTGCAAGTATCAACAAGTCCCTTTTTGTCCTTGCGCAATGTGTCGAGGCCATGACAAAAAAACAATCTCGTATACCTTACCGTGAAAGTAAAATGACCCGCATTCTCTCACTCGGCCAAAACAACGGGCTCACGGTCATGATCTTGAACCTTGCTCCTACGAAGGCATTCCACATGGACACCCTCAGCGCCCTCAACTTCGCAAATCGTGCTAAAAAGATTGAATTAAAGCATGCCGACACAGACTACCCACTCCCAGCCAGCTTCGCAAACCGCCAGCCACTACCAGCAATGCTAAATAAGGAGCCGACTCGTGCCTTCGGGACTGCAAAGACTAATACTACACATGCTATTCCAAGGCCTTCACTTGCTGAAAAATCACTAAAGGCAACACGTGCACCACTTACTGCAAAACCGTTACACAAGCCTACCTCTTCTGGGATCACGAAACATCGTCCAAGTGATCACCGTATGCAGGCACAACTGTCATCTGCCAACATCGCCGACATTGTCGAAAAAAAGGTTGAAGAAATTCTTGCAGCCCGCGCTCTCAACGAATCCGCCAAAGCCCCCCCATCAGATGTATCTTCTGAGGTCAATAAACGCCTTGAACTTCTCGAAAAGAAGCTCGAGAAAAAAGCCGATGCCCGTGCAGAAGGCCTTACTTATATTCTCCTCGCCAAGCAACACGCTGCCCGCGGTGAAAACTTCTCTGCGCTGAAGATGTATGAACTTGCGCTTACTTACTTCCCTGAGAATACAAAACTACTCAAGAAGATTACGGATCTGCGGGATAAAAGATCTTCAATTAATATTACGACCTTGTCGAGGAGCGAGGAGGAGACATCAGTTATGGATATGGAGGGAGGAGGCAGGACGAGTATTATTAGGCAGGAACTGTACACCAAGGAGACGCACGCACCACGCCAAAAACCGGTCCAGAAGGCGTTTGCGGTCTTCACCGATAATGATCATGCTGATGCTGCTGGAAACTGGGATGAGGATGATGAAGATGAGCACAATAAGGAGGATCATATGGACACCGATTATGCCCCACAGGATGTCCAGCAGACACCACGGACCCAAACACTATTAAAGATTATCAATAGTGAAGATGTAGCGCAGATAATGAAACTCAAGGTATGCACTCTTCCCCCGAGTGATTTTTCATGAAAATATTTGCTAATACAGCTCCTTTGTTATAGGGCGTCGGTAAGAAAAGAGCAGAAGCCCTTGCACAACATGTTAGAGAAAGGAGGGAGGCTGCTGAAGATGAAGAGGATTTTGGGTTTAGGGATTTGGAGGAGTTGGGTATGATTAGGGGAATTGGCCAAGGGATGGTGGAGAATATGAGGAGTAGCCTAGTAGCATAAGGTTTTTTTTGGCGGCGGTGGGGTCTGTTATTATTATTCCCATTATTTAGATCATCTCCTTTTCAAGTTCCCTCTATTATTTCACTTGTATGGGTGTACTGGAGTTTTTTTTGAATTTGTTTCCCCCTCTCTTTCGTCTACTCATTTTGGAGGACCCGGTTTTTATTATTCCCTTATCCCTCAGGCCTATTTTGAGTAACTTTATTTTTATTTTTTCTACTGGAGTGCCACCGTGTATAAGTTTGAAGTTGTATCAAGCAGTGTGGGTTTAATGCTAAATGACTGCACTATACTACCAAAAAAACTAGCCCTGTTTGCTTGCGTGCTTTTATGTCTTGTTTCGCTTTGTATAGTAGCATCTTTTATCGTAGCATAATAGGACAGATGTCCTTTAGTTTCTGTACTCACTAAAATATTTTACATAGCGCTTAAGTAATTGGTTGACTTTCGTTTCATTAATCTAGCATGTGTACAGTCGTAAGAAAAAATGAAGGGGAAGAGGCCTAAAATTTTTAACAGTAACTTAGGCCTTAATGTAGTCTCTATTTATTTCACTATAGCCTTGCCAACTATCTTGCTAGTCATAAGTGTAGGGGTGCATTACAGCCCTTATATATATAAACCAGATAGCGTTTTATGCATCACGGGCTTGTTTCATAGGGCTTCTCTTACACCTTTCCTTATTTGTCTTCAAGTTTCCAAAGGAACTCCTAGAAGGTAATACAACTGTGTAAACTCATACGTATATTGCACCCCCTGTCTAAGTGTATAAGAATAAAATCACACAAAACTATGCTAAGCTCAAATTACCTATTCAATAAATGAAATAAAACACTAACGCTACATCGTTTATAAAGCCTTCACTGCTTGGAAGAAAGGGTCATTTTGAAATGCCTCCTTATATGGCCCCTCTACTAGCTTCATGAGTTCTGCTCTCATTTCTTCTGGTGACATGCTCCCGTCATCAACTTTGTCCTTCCACTCTAGTAGCAGCTTTTTGAGAAGTATAGAGCCTTCTGCTATTTGTTCTTTACTGCATTGTGTGTGTTTTTGTTCCAGTTTGCCAGTAAAGTCTTCAAGTTCATCGGCCTTGCGCTTAGCCATGTTGATGACCTTCTGCGGGAAGCGGACTAGTTCTGCGACATGAATACCAAAACTCTGATCACAGACGCCTATTGGGGTCGGTCTTGTTAGCCCTGAATATCTGGAGGTTGGAGGGGTAGAATATACCATCGTCAACTTTATATAGTAGTGTGACTTCTCTCTTGTTGTCCCCACCATCCCCAACATGGGCAACAACGTGTAGATTCTTTACTACAGGATACTCATCTACTAAAGCCGTCAACTCGTGGAAATGAGTGGCAAACATGGAAAAACATCGGATCTCTTTAATGATGTGTTCTGAGATGGCCCAGGCAAGCCCAAACCCATCATAAGTGCTTGTCCCTCGGCCAAGTTCGTCGATGATGATCAGCGATTCCGACGTTGCCGACTTGAGGATTGTCGCAGTCTCTAACATTTCTGCCATGAATGTAGAAACACCTTTCAATTGTGAGTCACTTGCACCGACTCGGGCAAGGATACAGTCGAAGATGGTCAGCTCCGCTTCGGAACAAGGAACAAAACATCCAGCTTGCGCCATGAGGGCGATGACTCCGATTTGTCGGATATATGTGGATTTACCACCCATATTAGGCCCAGTGATGATAAGAAATTCTGAGCTCCCTCGACATAAGGTGACATCATTCGTGATGAATTGAATATCATCTTGCATCTCCATACAAGGGTGCCGGGCGTCTTTCAGAATCGTATCCCCTTCCCCTCGAGGATGCATCTTGGGCCGGACATACGGCGATGGGGCATGTACTGAAACATGGGCAAAGCTGACAATAACGTCCATGTGGGCGACTACGTCTGCTAACTCTTCAAGAACAGGGCAATAAGATGCTATGGTATGTCAACAATCGTACACACCTTATACATGGAACTACTGAAACTTACATGCCACATTCACAACTTCTTGTACAAGTCCACTTTGTGTCTTGTTGTAAGTCTGGGTTGACTGATCAACTTCGCGGTTTAGGTCCCGTAGTTTACCTGTGGTGAAGTAAACACCACTTTTTTGGGTCGTGATTTCCTGGTACTCTCTCTTATTTCTGATGGATCCTGCCTCTGTACGAGTCAATCGGAAACACCACCCATGGACTCTGTGATTCTCGAGGTAAAGCTTTTTATCAACTTCCTGACGGAGGTCCGCCCCAACTCTTCGATGCTCCTTGTCCATATCGGTTTTTAGCTTGTCGAGTCTCGTCTTAATTGTACCAAGTTCATCACTGAATTCAGGCTTGATGATGAATTCGTGATTATCAAGAGCATCGAGGTCAACAGTGGTTTCGACCAACTCTTGTAAGTTCGTTAGATTTCCGGAGATCTCCTAAACCAGATTGTTAGGACATATCCTCAAACTTCTATAGCTGAGAGACCTACTCGTAGTTTTGCTGTATACTGTAGATCTAATGGATCTTTATACTTCTCGTCCATGACCCCTTCCAAAGTATCAATAAACCCTGGGATCTTGATAACAACCTGATAGGCTCTCACAACGTCTTCTAGATTTGCCAATTCTTTCTGGAATTTCTTTGCAAGTCTATAAAGGTCTGGGATACTTTTGAGGTGCTCTTCCTGCATTGTCTGCCGTAGTTCCGTATCGTCCACAAATGCTTCAACAAGAATATGTCGTTTTTCAATCTCTTCAAGACTCATTAATGGCTGCTTTAGCCATTGAGAAAGCAGCCGAGTTCCGATCGCAGTTTTGCATTTGTTGAGGAGGCCGTATAGAGACATGCTTTTGGCACCATCTCTAGGCCCAGGAAGAAGGTTTAGAGCCCTCACTGCGGATGCATCGAGCTTCATATATTGGGCTAGATCGTGTTGATAAAGGCGATACTGGCCAAAGTTACGGTCATCGGTCATAAGCTACACTAGAAATTAGCCTCCTTATGTATAGACCTAGAGAATATTTAATATATACGTTCAAATACTTGATTAAGGCTGAAGCAGCACCCATAGCGAGTTTGCTTTCGGTCTGCGGTAGGATATTGGCGGCAACCTCGCTAGTGAGTAAACGAGAAATGTCTTGTTCAATATCTTTGGTCGAGAAATCAGCAGCTTTCCGAAATGTCATGACTATTCCACAACGGTCGATGAGGCTTCGGAGCTTCCCAAGCTCGTAATCTCTGTTTTTTTCGTCTAATTGTACGACACATTCTTTAACCCCTAGTTGGATTAAGAGGGACTATAGAAAAAGTTAGAAATATTATTTAGATGAAATATGTAGAAAGTATACCTCAAAGTTGCAATAAAGGTCATTATCAACGAACTCGCTCACGCCCAGTTCACGAACGCTTGCATCAGCAAAACAAACGCCCACATTACGCTCTTCGCCCTTGGTAGAGATTTTGACTGCGAGGATAATAGGTGATGATTCTATCTGCCCAGAAAAATCCTCTTCTACATCCTGAAGGTTCCCTGGAGAGGCCTGTTTTGAAACCTGCCACTTGTTTTTCCCTATGGACGACCAGATCTCAATTCGCCTCCCTTCCTTGAGGAGGACCTCACGTAGAAAGTTACGAAAGGCAGTTACTGAGAGTGTACATGATTCAAGGGTATTTCTTGAATTGCCTAGCTGCCGGATGACTGATGTGGTTTTGTAGACCTATTTGCCATCCATCCTTTAGCTATGTCAAGCAGCTTGTTAAAAGCCTTTAACGACTTACCGTTTTAGCAACATATACAGCATCCTTACCATGAGCAGTGTAGAAGTCGTTGCGTTCGAATATTCTAATAGCATCTACCTCTGGTAGTTTTTGGAAGAAGGAGATGAAACCGTTCTCGTCGTCAACCTAGAAAAGTAGTATTTAGAATAGACACTTCTAGATAAGTTAAGGTTTTGATAAATCACATACCTTAAGTTCTGGCCTGGATCCCATTTTGATCAATGCAGCTGCCGGGTATTTGTGAAGCTTGAGTTAGGATGGGGGGAAAAAATAGACGCGTCAAGGGGACGACTTTTCTAGGTTCCAGGAACTTGGAGACGCGTTGAGGCAGATCTTGGCGCCGGCTGGGCGGGACCGTGCATCTGGTTATTAAACATCTGCAGCCAACCTGGGGAACGAGCTAGTGAATAGAATTAAAAGTGTGAAAAGAGTCCGTATGGATTATTAGAAGTAGGCTAGAGGACGGAGTATAGAGCATAATCAGCCTTGGTATAACAAAATCTAGTAGTAATTCTCATCCCAAATGCCTGGAACCAAATATCCGGGTCTTTAAGAGCCCCATGCCAGCGGCTACTTATAGGTGTTACCCGGCCTAGCATAAACCGATACCTTATTTGTGTCAGGCGCATTCACCCGGTAAACATGCATCCAACGAGCCATTGAAAAGGCAGAATGTTCATGCAAGATGGTGGTAATGGTTAGGTGTGTTGCACAACTTGGAAGGATTTACCACAACAACCTTTATTTGCCTGCAGATGGCGTTCTGTTCCTGATTTGATATTGGAAAGTTGTATCCTGTAGCCCGTAGTTTGAAACAAATTGTCGGGGGTGTGCTAGAGCAGGCCAGCCCGAAGAGAAAAAGCAGAATGTGGAATTTGGCAGCCCCGAGGAGCTTTGGGCTAGGCAAGGCGAATCGATACATACATGTACATACACACATCCATCCATGTATTTCTTTTTTAGATCATCTCGGGTATCATAGGCGATGATCTCTCGGTTACCAAGAAGATGTGTACGTGTGTACTGGTAATTCTTAGTGACTGGCAAGAGCCAGACTAGGTACTGTATTGCCGGAGAGTTGCTGCGATATCAGAGCTCTAGCCAAACCCTATCCCTTACCTCTCCACCCCCCCATACTAGGCTTCTATCTTTTACTCAACCACCGCCACGCCCGCTTCTCCTCGTCTTCGTGATCCTCACTGTTTTTTTAACTCTGTCCTCCACGCTATACCCCACCACCACAACCACCACTCTTTCCTCCGCGTCCTAAAGATATGGAACCCTCATCTAACGTCTCCCCGGTATACGCATCTGCTTCGGCAACCCCTTCAGAAACCCCTCCCCCAGGGACAATTTCGAGCGCAGGCTCGGACGCTGAGAATCAGTCAAAGCTAAAGTTTGATTTTCTATTTGCACCTCTCTACGGATCTAGAAAAGGCTATGACTGACGATGCTTTTACCTCATAGAATACTTCTCGGTATCCTAAAGCGGTTTATCGGAGTGTCCGATATTGCCTCTGTGCGGTTCTCGCTCCCCAGTCAGCTACTAGAACCTGTCCCTAACCTAGGTGAGTAAAACGCATCATCTCTGGCCTTCTCTGTCTTTGTGAAGCTACCAAATAAGCTCCTGGTAAGGTTGCTAGGTGGATGTTAGCTGACTGTTGCCTAATAGAATACTGGAACTACTTGGATCGACCTGAAACCTTTGTCAGGTATGCCTGATTCATGTGCCATCCTATGATCACTCAATTGTTCTAAGTTTTTCATAGCATCGGCGATTCAGATGACGGTCTTGAACGTTTCTTAGGTGTTTTGAGGTTCTGGTTCACGAAAGATCTGGTTTGTTTTATTCACCACCGAGGATGGCCGGAGTGTCGCAGAACTAGCGCTAATTAATTCTGGACAGAAATTTGTTAAGGGGAAGCCCTGCAAGGTTTCTATCTCCCACCTTCAAAGTCACTTTCAGTATGCCGGTTGTACTGATAAAAGAATGTACAGCCATATAACTCGACTCTCGGTGAATTTTTCAGAGTATGTGTACCTAATATCGAACGGACCATGGAGTCGATCGGCTGATGGAGGCCCCACGGGTGGATTGAACAGTGCAGTTGGGATGTTGAAGCAACATTACCCCCAGTTACAGCTTCGCGCCCCGCATCTCGGAGCTCCGCGAAGAGCAAGGCTACCTCAACTACTACGTCAGGACTAATATCTACCAATAAGGCGCCTGTTCGAGTGTCATTCTTGACAGAACAAACGTCTCATCATCCTCCTGTATCTGCATTCTATATTGATTGCCCAGAGAAAGGCATATCTGCTAGGGGCTATGACCAAGTATGTGATAAAGCCTTGGTCCATGCACGAACAATATTTACTCACACTCCCTATTTGTTGCCTTTAGATCAGTGCTAAGTTTACCGGAACTTCCAGTATGTATTAATTTCCACTCCCTAAAAGAAATTTTATTTTACTAATATCTACTAAAGTTAGGGTAACGCCGGGAGAGCATAACTTGGGAATATTCATAAATTTACATAACCGAGATGATGAATCTTATCGACTGACCCATCCTGCTGCTAGTCTTGGTGGGCTTCTAAGAGGTACTTCGCTAGTTTAATACAGAATAGTTGGGGTTCAGTCTCACTTACAAGATATCAGGATCTCTTAATTTATATGTGGAGGATGTCTGCTACGTGACATGTCCAAAGACAAAATTGAAAGTCATCTTGCAATATCTAGGAGATTCATGGCTGGGCAAAGCAAAGCATAGGGTCGAAGGAGTTGTTTACGAATATAATGGGGAAGAGGATGGTATAACAAGGCTCAAGGATGTGCCATCTAAAGCTATACGTGCGAGGATTGAAGGCTCTTGGATGAGTCAGATCTACTATACACTACCAGGCTCTAATGTAAGTTGCCTTTGACGCGTACTCCTGCACAGGGAGGCTAGCTAAATTTCTTAGGAAAAATTACTCCTCATTGACCTAGACCCTCTCCTGCCCGTAAACAAGACCTGCCCACCGCCGGGGGCTATGCTTCCTAATGAATCCCGCAAGATGTGGCAAGCCGTCTCCGAGGCCATTCATGCAAAGGACTACAGCCGCGCCACACAACTCAAATGTGAGATTGAGGACCGGCAACGGGAGAAGGCTGCGGCTAGAGCAGCAGAGAGTGTTGAGTGGAAACCGAGGTTCTTTGAAGCGCCTGCGTTGACCGCTGGACAGCCAAAATTGAGCAAGGATGGCGAACTAGTTCTGAAAGGCTTACATACTGGGGAGTATCTGTTGAAAGCCTCCGATGTTACTGGTGCTTAAGTAGAGAATAGGCTAGCCTAGGGTAATAAGTTTGCATGTATTGACTGTACCTGTTTTGAGTTAATTTCTGAGATTCTTGTTTTGTTTGGATATCGATCGTAATGGAGGCAAGTCGTCAAAGGAGTTTACGACATCTAACCCAAAGAGAAAGTGGGTTCATTGAGCTTAACTAAAGGAGGTTCGATCTCAGATAATTTCCAGCTTTCCCTTTAAACTTTAACCTCTTTTTTATGTTCATGCATACATGTATCTTTTATTGGTGTTGTCGCTATTTCTTGTGCCTTCGAAATTTTGGGGGGTGCCTCCTTTATCGTCATCTATTTCCTTGGAAGTACCTGACTTTATTGTGCGCTGTTTTGAGGCATAGCACAATTTCTAATTTATTAGACTGGTCGGATCTGGGAGGTACATGGGCCTGAATAATGAGATGATGGGATGGGCGATATAATAGGATATGAGGCCGTATTTGTTATTGCACGTTAAAGCAAAGACATCTCGAGAAGCAGCACAAGTCTCGTTGTTATAACAACGTGGTAGTTTTATAGTTAAGTGGTGTGAAATATCTATAAGAAACTGAAGTATCTTCATCTTCACCTTACACTCGTCACCTAGATTAGCTAAAGTAAATTTTTCCTTGTCAGCGCTCGAGAGGGACAGTGCCGTCTTCCGCCTTTGCATCAATATCGGGGCTCTCTCTACCGAGATGCATGTAGTCTATTGATTTCCCGAGACTTATCCCAATATAGATCATCGCCGTTTTCGAGTAGAGTTGACTATTTGGACAGATTGCCGGTGCCTGTTATGTGATAAAATGCTGCTATGCTGTCTTGTATTGAGTGAGTGACCACCTAGCTATCAGCGCGGGACGCTTTATTGGTAACCGAAATTTTTACAGTAGATTTTGGACGCTGAGGCTCTTGTGATGGGTTTTGGCTAATTTTTCCGAGGGCGAATGTCGTTGGAAATAAGTTAGTTTGACAGTTGAGTGAGAGACTGAGCCAGGCTTGCAAGGTTGACCACTTTGGGCGGGTGAAGCGGATGAAGCGGATGAATGCCGTTATCAAGGCCCAAAGATTCAAGATTCAAGCAAGATTCAGAAAGACCAAGATAGGGGATCTAATCGATATGCATGCGAAGCGTGATGGAGATGATGATTACCTACATGACGATGATGGTGGTGTGGTGAGGCTCCCAGGATGTCTCGGAATGCCACATGGGGATCTCTCCCCTCATCCCTGCCTTAGAATGCTTCCCTCCCCATCACGGGTGTTACCTACAATAGCCTGGCCATCCAGCCCCCTGACAGCCGGGATCTCCACCTCTTCTGACCGGACAAGCTTGCTTCTTTTCGCCCTTGCTCCCCCACTAACCTTACAACCCTTCCTCGTTTGTCTCGTGATGCTCTAGGGAGCAGTCCGAAAAAATATCTAATCTTTGAGAAAACTTGTCCTCTCTCTATCTTTCTTTGGTAAGGTGTTTGGTTTTGGTCGTTTTTTTTTGGTTCTACGTGCATTGCAACCGGGACCACCCAACACTCGTTATGGATTTCGATGTCGCCTATAGTCTAGAGAATGAGCAGCAATTCTGGGATGGTAAGGGCTCTCTGTCCTATCCATATCTTCTTTTCTTTCTTTCTGGCTTAACTCGGGGAGAATAGAGCTTGACGAAATCGTCAGCGCTCATTGCGAGACGCAGAACCTTATAGACAACGCGCTAAAAACTTATTTGATGTTCACGTCTTCGTTTACGGGTATCCACGCACCGCTCGCTCATTATCGCTAACAAGCGGATAATAGGGATTCTCACTGATATGGATTGGACTATAGATGAATACATAAACACGGAATACGACTGGGCGAAGTGTGCGTTCAAGTTGCTGGAGTCTTCGTTATTCTTGAAACATAAGCATTATGTCCGTCGGCGGATGATTGGGCGGCTACGGAAAGAAACCTCGAATACAAAACTCCGATTAATCACAAACGTTTTACTATACGATGGAAGACAACACCAGAAAACATTCGAGCTCATGCAAGAGGAAGGCCTGTTCCCAAGGTTGATGGATATGGTAGCGCAGAAAAAGGAAGAGGATCGAATATTATGGGGTGCTGTGCTGGATCTGCTCTACGAAATGTCAAGAATACAACGTTTGAGACGTGAAGACTTGGAGGCTGTTGATGATGGGTTTATCAGTTATCTTTTCCAGCTGGTGGAGGAGGACCCTGATGATCTTAATGACCCATATCATTACCCCATAATCAGAATGTTGGTGAGTAGTATCTCGATTATAACTGGTGGAGGGGGGAGATCATTCTAGTGCTAACCTGCTGTGGATTTTAGCTTGTTTTGAATGAACAGTATATGGTTTCAGCCCACGCTCCACCGAAGGATGATACACCTGTGGACAGTGATACACCAACTAATAGAGTTATCAAGATTCTCTGCTTTTACGGGTCAACTTATAAGACTTTTGGCGAGAATATAATCCTATGTCTTAATAGAGAAAGTGTGTTCATATCCTTGTTTTAGTTGCCATTTGGAATTAGACTATATTAGAATTGCTAACAATATCTTTTCATAGGTGAAACATGTCTCCAACTTCTAATATTAAAACTCCTATACCTCCTCTTTACAACTAGTGCGACATATGAATACTTCTACACAAACGACCTCCGGGTCCTGGTCGACGTAATGATCCGCAACCTCTTAGATCTCCCTGAAGAATCTGAGCCCCTTCGTCACACCTATCTCCGTGTTCTATACCCCCTCCTCGAACATACCCAGCTCCGCCACATTCACTACAAACGTGAAGAAATCCTCAACCTTCTTGAATGTCTCAGCGGTGTACGAAGTAATCACTTTCAGCCCGTTGACCAGACTACTATCCGGCTTGTCTCCCGTTGCGCGAATGTCCAATGGATTAAAAAGACATCAGGAGAATCCGTACACCCGGAGAATCCGGCACATAAGATATTAGGAATGTCGTTGGGACGTCATGGGCAGAGCTCTATGTCTGTGTTGGAGGTCGCATCGCAATCGGAAAAGCCAGGGGTTTATACACCATCGAGGAATAGGGGGATCAATGGGGATGGAAGTGGGATGGAGATTGCAGGAGAGGCTTAATTTGGGGAAGTATATTTCTTTTGTATGGTGTTCCCGTATTGTTTTTCTTTCCCTTTTGTTCTGGGTTATGGAGGAGCAAAGAGGCTTGGTGTAATTCTTGACTTTTCTTTGTTCTTATTTCTTTTTCTTTTATCCGGTTCGCATGCCCACAAAAGGATTGTTAGATTGACTGTTACTGATTTTTTGTTCAGTGTTTTGTTCCTTTACGCCTTGTAACATTCCGGGTTTCTTCTTTTTCAAGTACTTCGTGCTTTATAGTATACGGTCCATCTATTTTCTGCTGCTCTTTCTTCATTATAAAGGCGTTTTTCTCTCTCTTGTGACTATCTTGTAAAATGAGAAGTGGAATGGGGATAGGTGTGTTTTTTGTAGTGTAATTGATAGGATATGGTAGATAAATGTAGAATGGCTGCCATTGAGGAGAAATGTTTCAGGAAAGGATTCACCTTCGAGTTGTAAGGAACGTCTCGGTTTTATATGGGGACTACCTTAAGTACATATTACTCGTGAAAGGTATCTCCTCTTAGTACAGGATTATATATAACCAAGAAAAAAAATTACTCCTATCCTACATCCTATAAACTCCTGACCTCGAATTGCTTGATATAAATATTGTCCGACCACCTCTCCTAATACTTACCCCCCTAGATAAATCACCATATGCGAATAAATTCGAGTTCTCAGCTGCAGGGTAGTCGTCACGTCACCTAGATGTCGCCCTCCTGTTTCCGGTCATCGTTTGATTGTCCCAAATTTCCTCGAACTCCTGTATCGCTTTCCCCGTGTCTCCAGTTGGCCAATACTCAACACCCCACCAATCCTCCATCACTGAAATACAAATGTGCTTGGTATATGCTCCAAGAACAAAGCACTGCGCAACTTTGGCTGCCGCTTCACCCACACGCAAAAACTTTCGCCCACCCCATTTATTCTTCGAATCTTCGATCTCTGACCGCAATCCTGCAAGATCCAAGCCTTCATACACCCCGTCATCATAGATTTTGGGATTGAGCCCTGGAACAATATTGTCGAGTCCTCGGTCGATTAACGTCTGCCAGGGTACACATGCAACGACGGCCCTTTCAAGTATTTGTGAGAAATATAGAAATTCGGTCCTGCGTAGAACTGCATTTCCAATACCGTATTCGTCGGATTTTCTCTCAGCTGAAAAAGTTTGTTATCCCGATGGGATTTAACATCAATGACTGCTATGTAGATCCTTCTTTTTCCCTGTATCTGATGACTATGAGCAATCTTGATAGCTCTAAGTAAATCGTCGGTGGTTGATATTCAGGGGGTTAGAGAGCGGTTATTGAGATTATAATGTTGGATCAAGGTGCGTCTCTCATTGGTGTCGTAGGGGCCATTTTCTTGACCGGCCTTCAAGCCATATCGGGAGTTTCTGCCAGCAGATCCCTCATGAAAATTGCGGTATAGATATAGTGGAAGGTCTGAGTCCGACATAGTAAGATGCTGGTTATCAATAGTTGCCTGAAGTCTGTGGTATGGGATTCTAGGTAATTATACCTCAAATTGAAGTTCAGGCAACCAAAACTGTATATCACATGGCCATGGATATTTTACTTAAGCTATAACTAGTATTAGATAGCCTAATTGCGGCGTAGAGTACCTAATGAACTTGCTCTTGATAATGATAGGTGATCAAGCCTGTAATCAGCTGGCTAAATCCCGCAAACTAGAAGTATGATATGGATCGGTGTTTTATAGGGTAGAATCTAGCCTTGACCCAGCTTATATGTGTAGCTTGCCGCGTCACCGTAGGTGTAGTAAGGACGTATTTAAGGGTGAGATTATAGTTATATCTTGTTATAACAAATGACTTTCGCCTGCCACCTCCACTTTTCCTCACAAAAACTAACTTGCTATAAAGAATGGCCTGCTATAGCGGAAAAAACCGGCGGGGACATGATCCTTATGGGAAGACGCAGCTTTACGTGGGATTGTACTAAGTTTTGCTCAGGCGATAATTTAGTCTCGTGCAGCTTGCTGCGGTATAGGCGTAGTAGCCACGTCGGAATTATAGTCACCCGCCTCCCATTCTAGTGCAACCTAAAGCAACGTGTAAAATAAAAGGGAATCTATTCAAAACTTTAATTTATCTTATTTCCTATGGAAGAGCAAATGTGTCATAATTCAATTTCCCACTGGTGGTAAAATCATAGACCAACATGCTGGAATACAGTATCAAACCGGACCACTTGTCTAGAATACTATAGTAGTCCACAATAGCCCACTGGTCTAACACAAATATCTCACACATAACTATCCCTTTAATCCTGATCTAGGCCTTATCTTTCCCTTTAGAGACAATAGCCAAGGATCCAGCTTCAAGTGGTGCTTCATGTATTTTAATTGGTAAATTTGCATGTCTTACTTAATCCTTTAATTGTGGACCATCATAGTATTCTAGACAGATAGTCCGGTTTTATACTGTATTCCAGCATGTTTGCCTATGATTTTACCACCAGTGGGAAAATTCATTTTTGACACATTTGACGCCCCATAATTTCCATTATATATTATTGTGGGTGCTTTTTAGTGGTGCGTCCTAATTAACACATAAGTACTATACAATTGACGATACTTATTACGACCTAAGCATGGTTTCACTCTACCAGCTAATTTTGTAACAACGTCTCATCTTAATTCCTTAGGCTCTTGATTTTCAAGTTATATCGTTTTTACTTCTTTACGTAGTGACGTTTCATAACGTATCACTCGAAAGTAGCTACCAACTGTGCTTCCCAAAAGTAGTACGTCTTTATCTGAATCAAGACCCCTCAACCTTCACCGCCCCCAGCCGAGGCCGTTACTCACTTTAGAAGATCTTGATAGTTATGTATGGGTCTAACTACAGTGCGGGTCACAACTGGTCGACCTGGGTTCGCCTTAGTAGTTGTAGTTTCAATAGAATCATAGCGTTTACTAATCTACTCTCCATATTCGTTACCCTCTGTAAGAATGATTAAGTATTAGGACTTCATTAAAGACCTCAATGCATGATCGGCTCGTGAAAATTAGAGTAAGCGTAAATCACATTTCGTAGGTACTACTATTAGTATATGGGTACTGATACCTAAGGAACAGAATAGGCATAGACTTGTACCAATCAAAGGTAGCGGAGTAATTAGCACCCACGCAAAAATAGTGATGCGGGGATTGAAAATTAATTATATCTCTTTTATTACTTAATACCTTATGCGCTGGCCTGGTTACCGTAGATGGGGGTTGTCGGCTTCATTAAGAAAACCTGGTGATTCTTAAAAATAGGGGGCTGCACGGTATCATGTTGTATCACTCGACTCACTATTATTTTACGTGGAGATTGGTCTCGGCTAAGGCATGAGGTGTAAGCCCATTCTACTACATAGTAATGGTTCTATTTGATTCACAACTCGTCTGTTCTCGGGAGCCCCACCGCGCCTTAGACTTTAGAGGGAGAATGAGTTAGGCCAACATAGATACTACACATTATATTTTTCTTCAAAATAATTATTCAAAAACAGTCAAGTCCCGTCTATGCCTACCGGCTGAAGAAAACACACAAAACATATTTACACCATAAGAAACTCGCCGGAATATCCTATTAATTCTCTTTCACAGCCCTTATCTTCTTTTCACCTCCTACTCTGCTCAATCACTACCCAATCTTACCCCTGGCCCAGCTCCTGCGAATCCGCCCTCCATCGCAATTTGCGAAGCTGAAGCGGTCGGAACAGCCCCCCTAGTGCTCCTCATGTTGTTTGTTGTTGGTAGAAACTCCAAATAATTCATTTCCGTGCGATTCTCAAGAGAGATATAGTGTGGGATTCGCCTAAACAAGAAGGATAGCTTTTGCTCTACTTTACTGAGGATCCATTCAGAAGGTTCGAGGAGACGGAGGTAGCGGGTTGCGTCTATTTTTCTGTTAGTCACTTAAGGCCAATGGTAGGTGAGATAGGTGGAGGACGAACAAGCATAACCAATAACCAGCCCGGAGAAATGTCCGAGGAGGGAGGTGGCTGGCATAAGGAATGCAACAACAACCATCCAGAAGATAGGGGTGCACCACGATGGGACTTCCCAGCCACCAATGTTGTAGTATGGTTGAAATGCATATGTTTTAATAGCCTCCGCGGCCATGAAAGTGAATACTAATGCACTTGCCCCGGCGACTACCGTATTGCCGCCGAGGATGAACATTTCGATTCCGAGGTAGAGGAAGCCGGGGAAGGTTACAAGAGCTATATGAGAATCAGTATTATGAGTAAAGGCCTTAAGCTACTTTGTAATACGGGGACATACGCCCAAGCACGAGCAATAACGTCTTTAATGTTCCAATCTCCTTCTCAAATCTCTCTAACAATGGTGTGAGGGCGATGAGGTTCATTACTGTATGTATCAAGCCGATATGGACAAGCGGGTATGTGTTTAATCGATGCACTATTTCCAAGTGTTGCGTTAGGCTTCTACACAACTAACCACCTATCCATTCACCACTCGGCCATACGTACTCTGCCCTAAGTCCATTTTTGCAGGGTCCAACGCAAAATAATATCCCATGGGCACCCCGAAGACATCCAGAAGATGGAATACCGCGATCAGCAGCATGACGACCCTCGTGAGCACTGGTAACCGGAGGAGATAGCTTTCAAGCCTTTTCCACATTTGGCGAGAAGATGCTATTGCAGCCTGAGTCCGCGGATCTTGCGATGCCGACGACATGATGAGTGGTTTTTCTGTTTGTGGTGCGTTGTGAGGCCCGTAATTCGTATGGCGGAGTGGTTCCAGCGAGTTGTTTATGAGAAGGGAGGAAAAGGGACTCTAGGGAGACTTTTCTTTGCTGCAACCAACGCAGTGGTACATACAGGATAAACTAAGCTTGATTCGTTGGGTTCTGCCTTTTCTTCCTTGCAAGGCTGCAGAGCTGTGAAGAAACAGGGGGTGGTGATCATCCGATACGAGATTCCACAGCAGAGCAGAGAAGAGCAGAGGAGGTATCCAAACCCCCATTGGAATAGCATTGCACCTTCGCAGTCCCCTGCCGGAGCCCGGGTGCCCCAGTACGGAATCCTCGCTGCCGAAACTCCTATCCCTTTACCCCGATAAGCTTATTACCGTTGCCGTAGATGTAGAGTACATACCATAGTAACCCTAACCCCGATCTTATCCTTATCGTAAGTAAGACACAGACTCATCCCATCTCAAACCTCCCCCCACCACCCAGCAAAAAGAAATGTCTGCTGTGCCCCGCCATCACGACTTCCTATTGCCAGCAGGAATGGAATCCCCTACCTTGACAATCACAGTCCTCGGTTGCGGCACCATGGGTGTCGCAATTCTCTCGGGCATTCTCTCTTCCCTCGCCTCTCTCCGTAGCGCGCCCGCATCCGGTGCCTCTACTCCTAACCCCCTCCTCCCTACTCATTTTCCGGATGCCGAAAGTACCCCCCCAGTTCTTCCGTCAAAGTTTATCTGCTGTGTGAAGCGCCCCGAATCTGCAGAGAGGGTAAAGAAGGCCTTTGTAGACTATGTAGAGAGCGTGAAGGTATTGACAAAGGGGAATGTCGAGGGTGCAGCCGCCGGAGATGTCATTCTCCTAGGGTGTAAACCCCAGATGTATGCTGAAATCTTAGGAGAAGATGGCATGGCAGATGCATTAGAGGGGAAATTGCTAGTGTCCATCCTAGCGGGAGTAAAGATTGAGCAATTGAAGAGTATAGTGCCAGCGAGCACAAGGGTTGTTAGGGCTATGCCGAACACTGCTTCTAAGGTACGTTTTAGAAGCCTCAAGATCCTCCTACTTTTACTCTTTCTTCATTCCGTTCTTTGTTTCATATCAGCTCTGATTGTAAACTCTAATCACCCTCTCTAGATTCGTGAGTCAATGACCGTAATCTCCACATCAGATGACCTCCCTCTTTCCGAGAAAACTCTCGTCTCTTGGATCTTCAGCCAAATCGGTAAATCTCTCATCCTCGGCGAAAAACACATGGATGCCTGCACCGCTCTCTGCGGCTCCGGTCCTGCATTCTTCGCCTTGATCGTCGAGGCTATGGCTGATGGCGGTGTTATGATGGGGTTGCCGAGAGCTGAAGCTCAGATGATGGCTGCGCAAAGTGAATCCCTCTATTTCCATATATTTTCTGGAGGGAAGATTGTCTAATAGTGTTGGGTAATAGCTATGCAAGGTGCAGGTCGCCTAGTATTGTCGGGACAGCATCCAGCAATCATTAGAGAACAGGTTTCAACGCCAGCCGGGTGCACAATTGGTGGGCTGTTGATGTTGGAGGATGGGAAGGTCAGGAGTACTATTGCAAGGGCCATTCAAGAAGCTACCAATATGGCTGCGGGGCTGGGAAGCACTAAGAAATAGGGTGCTTGGATTGTAAATGGGAATCTACTTGGGTTATAGACAAAAGGTCGCTTTTAGGTTTGGGTTACATGTCTATAGATGGGAGATACCAAAAGTGTTGTTTGTTTTTTCAGGGGGGTCTATGTTGGAACGTTCAAAGAAAATCGAGTGGGATTCTAGTCTATTGGATTTAGGCCAAGATTCAAAGAACTGAGTATTCAATTGACAAAATACATGAGGGGATCCAACGCCTGGGGGTTGGATAATAGGGGGTATGGGGAGGAGAAGTAAAGAGGAATATATCCAGCGAAAGAACACCAAGTCACAGCCCGAAAGAAATGAGCCCAGAACCTCAGATTTCGAAAGGAAAAAAAAAAATAACAAAAAAAAAGCGCTGAATAATGCTAACCAAGTGAGACTACTAACTTCCACCACCTTTCATAATTTTTTCACACGCATCTTCCATAATACCCCAGAGAACATAGGAAAAGTCTGTACATAATACCTCTGTTCTCGACCAAGCTATCCTTCTCTGGCTACAAGTGTGTTTGCATTTAAGCGTTTTGTTTGGCCATGGAGTTTAGGGCTGAACCGTCCTTGAACCATTTGATTTGTCCTGTTTGACCATGTTAGGATAATGTCATTAAAGGAATGGGAAATGAAGTTTAGAATACAAACCTTCATTGAAAGTGTGAACTAGGTTGGTTTCCCAGGCCTTGCCATTCTTAGGGTGGAAGCGGATAGTCATTGGCTTGCCAACAGCGAGCTCGGTGATGAGCACTAAAAATTATTTTGTCAGTTATTCCTAAATAATTCTTAAGTTTAGTAGGTGAAACTCACAGTCAACCTTGTCATCAGGGTTAATCTTATCATAGTCCTCAGGATTCTCGAAAGTCAAAGGAAGCATTCCTTGTTTCTTCAAGTTGGTCTCATGGATACGAGCAAAAGACCTAGTGATAATAGCAAGACCACCCAAGTGCCTAGGCTCAAGGGCAGCGTGCTCACGGGAAGACCCTTCTCCGTAGTTCCAGTCGCCAATAACAACCCATGGGATATCCTTGGCCTTGTAGGCACGGGCAGTAGCTGGGACGGCATCATACTCGCCGGTAATGAAGTTCTTGACACTGTTGGCCTCACCATTCTCAGCATTCGTAGCACCGATCAACATGTTGTTGGAGATGTTGTCCAAGTGACCACGGTACTTCAACCAAGGACCGGCCATGGAGATGTGGTCAGTGGTGGTCTTGCCCTTGCACTTGATCAAAATTGGGATGTCGGTGGCATCCTTTCCATTCCAGGCCTTGAAGGGGGAGAGAACTTGGAGACGGTCAGAGCTAGGGGAGACCTGAACTTGGACGGAGGAGCGGTCTGGGGGAGGAGCCTGGTAGGTATCACGTCCTGGATCGTAGCCGTTCTCTGGAAGACCGGCACCGGTGGGGGCAGCGAGCATGAATTCATTTCCGTCTTTATCCTTTAGTTTGTCGGTGAGGGGGTTGAAGCGAAGGTCACCAGCGATAGTCAAAGCAGTGACAAGGTCAGGAGAGGTGACAAAAGCGTGAGTAGCAGGGTTGGCGTCGTTACGGCCGGTGAAATTACGGTTGTAAGAAGAGATAATTGAGTTGGCTTCACCCTTCTTGACATCACGGCGGTCCCATTGACCAATACAGGGCCCACAAGCGTTGGCAAGAACAACACCGCCGAACTCCTCGAAGGTCTGGAGCTGACCGTCACGCTCAATGGTAGCACGGATCTGCTCCGAACCGGGGGTGACAGTATAAACAGACTTGGCCTTGATTCCGTGGTTCAAAGCATCACGAGCAATAGAGGCAGCGCGGGACATATCCTCGTACGAGGAGTTGGTGCAAGATCCAATCAAGCCAACCTTAAGTTCAGCAGGCCAGCCATTCTTCTCAACGGCGTCCTTGAACTTAGAAATGGGGGTTGCAAGATCAGGGGTGAAGGGCCCGTTGATATGAGGTTCAAGAGTGCTCAGGTCGAGTTCGATCAGCTCGTCGTATTCGGCACCCTGGTCCTCGCGGAGTTCCTTGGCGTAGGTGCGGGCAAATTCTCCAATGTCCTTACGCTTGGTGGCGGCCAAGTAGTCGTACATGCGCTCATTGAAGGGGAAGACGGAGGTTGTGGCACCGATTTCAGCACCCATATTACAGATAGTTCCCATACCAGTAGAAGAGAGAGACTCGACGCCAGGACCATGGTATTCGACGATAGCTCCAGTTCCTCCCTTTACGGTGAGAATACCAGCAACCTTCAAGATAATGTCTACTCAAATTGTTAGCGCTGGTACTAGGATCAAAAGAAGTTCCAGGAGTGCTATACCCTTAGGAGAGGTCCATCCGCTCATTTGACCAGTAAGCTTAACACCAATAATCTTAGGAGCCTTCAACTCCCAGGGGAGATTGGCCATAACATCAACAGCATCAGCACCACCGACACCAATAGCACACATTCCCAAACCACCAGCGTTAGGTGTGTGCGAATCGGTACCAATGAGAAGACCACCGGGGAAAGCATAGTTCTCGAGGAGAATCTGATGAATAATACCAGAACCAGGTCTCCAGAATCCAATGTCGTACTTAGCACAAGCAGAAGACAAGAAGTCGTAGACCTCCTTGTTTATTTCTTCAGCCCTTGCCAAATCTTTGGCACCACCAATCTGCGCCTCGATCAAATGATCACAGTGCACAGTTGACGGTGTTGCGACCTTAGGCATACCCGCACTCATAAACTGTAGAATGGCCATCTGAGCGGTGGCATCCTGGCAAGCAACACGATCCGGTCGGAGCTTGAGGTAGGATTTTCCGCGCTCAATGTCCTGGCCGTGAGGATCGTCCAAATGCGAGTAGAGAATCTTCTCAGCATATGTAAGAGGACGGTTCAAACGACCACGGACGATAGCGAGGTTCTCGCTCATCTTCCTGTGATGATGTTCTTTGTCTTAGCACACGGACCCTGAGATGTGACGACATTCTGCATTATCGTAAAAAACACTGCTTGATCACTCGACGAACAATCAAGAGTGATAGATAACGATAAAAGCAGATACCCCACCTAAAGGACTCTTATAGGAAACATACTTGTAGTTGATGAAATTACCCTATCGCCGGAAATGTCAGCAAGTTAATCTTGAAAACAATTGCATGTGCCATCCGGATATCCGGGCGTTTCCGAGAAACAGCAACAATGAGCCGAAAAATTTGCGGCGGGGAAAAAATTATTCACAAACCTTTTCCCAGTTGGTCATTTCGACCTTCCTGCTGAGCGGATCATCGCTAACAGATGCGAGTCCACGGTGTCTCTGGGCCTAGATGTTTGGGTATCTATCAGTATATAGGCTTTCTTCCAGCATGCACAAACTCGATACTTCACCGAGTGATCGTATCCTAAAATACTTACAGCTCTAACGCCAGCGCTCTATAAATAAAATAATTATTAGTATTTGGGTTCATTCGACCCGCAGAAATCCGAGTATTACTGCAGAGATAGGTAAGAGGACAAAATCATACCAGAGGCAGCTTGGTGGCCCTAGTAAGGTGCCTAGAAAGCATGATGAGTGAATTATATAGTTAATTCGAGTAGTAACAAGCTAAGGTCACTTTGCTATGGAAGAGAAGAGAATGTTCAACTCTTGAAAAGAGAAACCCCGGTGAAGAATACTGAAGGGGATGGGGAAATGAAGAGAAGAAGAAGAGGAGGAAACAAGACAAGAGGGATTAGAAGGGCTGGGGGGTATATGCCAAGGGCTGTTAAAAGGGTTTGAAGCAGGAAATGCAACGCTGCGTCACGGGCAGTGGTTTGTGCGTTTCGACTCTATGCACACCCCGCTGAACAGTGACCGGGGGGGGGTGAGAAGGCGGGGATCAAAAAAAAGCCGCTGAAAAAGTATTACGGAGGGCTCCACCAATCATCCTCTTCTGATTTGTGAAGCCTCTTGCCTCCTCTTCGCCGACCCTCGGCCCGACGAAACCCTTCCCTCCGTACCCACCCTACCGTGTTCCAGCTTTAGGGTACTGCACCGTAGATTCCCTCCCTTAGTAAGGCCCCCACATTAGCCTACAGAGCCTCAAGGCGCGAAGAAAACTTCCCGGGACGTCAAGCCCGCTGAGCTCAAACCAAACCCTAGAACCCTCCACTTCATACCGGGAAAGAAAGAAAAAATCATATAATTACAGGATGGGCTCAATTCGTCGCTCAAAGACCAAGCGAATGACTCGGTAACTAAAAAAAATCTTATTTTATATCAGACTTTTATAGGATCAAATCCTCCCCCTCCCCCTCCTACCCCTCTCTCATTCTCAAAGTCGTCAAAGTCTTTTACACTCAATCCTAACATGTTTCAAACCCCGACAGCGGCCTCGACCAAATCCATGCAGACCTCCGCAGTTCCAAGCGCCTCGCACAGCTGAAAGCGCTTGTCCCAGACGAAGACAAACCCGGCCTCGGCCAGTACCATTGCGTCGAGTGCGCAAAGTATTTCGAGAGCGAATGGAATATGAACCAACACGCCCGAGGCAAGAACCACAAGCGAAGGTAGACCTAAATTCTAATTCACTGGAGAGAGAGGAGGGGGGGGGAGTGAAGTTTCGCCAATATTGTGGCTAACAATGTGGGTAAATTGATAGAGTGCGTATGCTACTTGAAGAACCCTACTCTCAGAAGGAAGCCGATGCCGCCGCAGGGTTGGGAACCTCGTCATTTTACGAGGCACTTGAAGCAAGGAAAGAGGCAGAGAGAATTGCAAAAGAGTCTGTAAAGCCTATGGAAGATATTGAATGAGTTTTTTTCTAGCACCCGAGCTGTGAAGGTTTTTGTATAGGGATTTCATAGAACGGATAAACCTCCCGTCTCATCTTCACACGCAGCTCGGGTACAGCGGGAAGGTGACGATCTAATGCAGCCCCAAGCCCTTTCTTCTTTACATATCCCTTTTGCGTTATTTTCTATGTCTACCTGGCGGCGTTTATGTTCAAAATAAAAGTTCTTTGTGTTACGGGCCGGCTGCAGGAAGCCTCTAGTACATACCGGGTCCGCATTGGTAGCGCTTCGGAGGTTCAGCGCCCCCACGGGCCAAACTTGTGCACCTGCATCTATGTCTTTGTTGATTAAGGCCTCGTCTTACAATATGTGCTCAAAGACGCCAAACTACACTTATAGGTACATAGGCCCCTAGAAATAATGATTCCTAACTATCGTTTATTATACTGGAAATATCACTTGAATAAATTCCCTAGACATGCCATAAAAAATGCCATCTTTTCTAACAAGAGGTATCTATCTGTAAATAAACCCTTAGACCTACAACTCCAGCCCATGATCTATACAATCAATCCCATTCAATAATGAAAATGTATGTACAGCTGCCTCAAATTGTGACCAGTAACTAATACTCTCCGAAGTCCGAATGTCCGGTTTTGCCCGCATGTTCCACGGCTGCCTTCTCTCCTTTCAATCCAGTCCCACAAGTGTTACATTTTAGTGCAAAGTTCTTCGTATCGGTAAAATATTTCCTCTTCTTGAGCTCCCTACACAGTTCCAATGCACCCTCAATCATCACGTCATCGTCCGAGTCGAATATTCGCACATCGTTGCTAGAATCGTTCTTCGCGGACCCAGCCGGTGAAAGCGCCAGAGCGTCGTAATGAATACCCGAATAAACGACGAAGGCTCTCTTAGATTTCCCTTCGTTTAACCGAATCATATCATTTGTGGAGACATCAATTGTGCAGATCTACCCTAATTAGCTTGAAGGCGCAAAAATACCCTCACAAAACTTCTAAGGAAATTTCCACATACTTCTATATCGAAAAAGTTGGCAAAAATTCCCAACTCGATCCCACCTCCCCATGAGCTATCCATAGTGATCCACTCGCAGTAGCCATCTCTCTTCTGCTCCAAAACTGCTTCAGAGTAAGTCTCATGGTCTTCCTGGATGGTACTTGCTACAAGCTGTCGCAGTTCCTCGACCGAGTACATAGAATTCGTCATGACATACTATTAACTTTATCAGCCTTTATTGATTATAGGTGAGGTTTATTTAAGTTTTAACTTTTGGTCTCGGGGGAGGTTTACACTGATTGCTCGGAAGAGACAAGAGTTGTCGTCTTCCATAACTCTAAGCATAACGGTGCCGCGCCCATTTTTAAGCGGTACATCCGGAGGATCGTCCTTATTAATCTTAGGTTTTAAAGAGCGCGATAAGCTAAGTGGCTTCGAGTTCGTAGAAGAGTTCAGCGCAGCAGAGCCCTGCCCGGAAAAAGAGAATGGGACATTTGGTTTCGGCGTTGTTGAGGACGGTGGGGTGTAGACTCCTGCCTTCCCTGATTCTATCGTGGTGGCCTCACTCTTCTTCACCACTCCCGAGCCGCTGCCACGAAGTGCTCCCCCTCCACTCTCCGAGATGATCAACTGTTCTCCTTCGAGCTTTACTGGTAGCTCTTTCACAGGGGTGGATTCAGAGTATTCGTCCAGTAGAAGTGCTTTGGGCGGGTAGCCATATTTTATCTCTAAATCTCCTGAGATTGAAGTTTTAGACCTGATTTCTGATAGGAGGGATGAGACCGTTGCTTCTGGTGGGAGTGTGAGGACCTGTGTTCCTGTCTGTGAACGGATCTTGATGCGCATATTGAGAGGACTATGAGTGAGTAGGAGATGGTTTATTAAATAAGTATCGCTAAATCGTTTCTGAAATGCTGCTCATATGATAAAACCAGTAGTTGTCCTGAAAATGAAGAATGAAGTGGTTCTGAGGAAATGCAGCGGGGTGCAGCAGATCATGAAGCTAAGTATATTTATGTAGTCTATATACGCAACCCGCACCTCACAAAAGCGGCGGGTTGCAACGTCACTTGAGACATTTAGCCTCTCGCTCCGCCTGAGGAATTCAAGGCCATAGAAAGAGATGGAAGAACTGTCCGTTTAATTAGTATATTTTACCCGCCTGTGTTCGATTGGGTTCTCTCTCAGCCTTCTAATAGAAATCTCCCGATATTATAAAGCTCACAAAGAGCGTTAATTAGTAGAACTATTGTGATATAGGGGATGGCCACAACTTGAGTCTTGTTTGGATAAGTATAGAACTGTGGGATTACTTAATTAAGCCAAGAATATGTTTTATTACATTACACTAAATACCAGTAAAGGCTAAGTACTCATAAACACTCTTCCCAATAGGCCCCCAAACTAATCGTAAAACCTCGGTTTAGAAGCTGCACAATAGAATTCATAAATCCTGCTTCTGAGAAACCCATATTCAAACGGGATTACTAAGTATTTTCGACATTGGTCATGAGCAATGACCTCACGACTGGTTTTGAAGCTAATAAATATATCTTGCATGTATTTATACCCCACAAGTTAGAAGCGTCCCCACCCTCGTACATATCGTAAAACTTCATGACTATTATTAGAAGACTACTTTTATCTATTGATTTCAGTCCCCACATACGATGCAATATCCCGGCTGTGACTTATATAAATGAAATAACGAAAAATGTGTACTCCTTTTGGGCCACTTCTTAATCGTATCCCATAGTATTTATTCTCCTTCTACCTGCTTTCATGATTTAAAGAATTCTAACAATATAAGATTCCTCCTTACAAATCTATAGTTATAGCTGGATATCAATCCCTCAAAAATGGACTACCTCCACAAAGATCAAGTCTCTACAAAAATATCCAACCCCAATCCTCGGAAGGGATTAGCCAATAAAGCAGCGACTTCTCCACCCCCACCTTCACCCTTGGCACAACCTCTTACTTCACTCCTGCATGTAGCCAAGTCTCATGGGTATAACCTTCGTTCGGCGCCTATTGCTACCCTATGCCAAAAAGCAACTGATGCTGAGATTGCCAATGATTTCCCGGAGACTTCGACGACAGAAAACCAGGAGATCGGTTATTTTTCTGATCTGCTTATATCTGTAGCTACTGCTCCTCCCTTCAGGACTGCTAGCTCCACCCTTCCAGGGGAAGTCTATGCGGCCAGACGGAATATAAAGAATACTGCGCCGCTTAAAACTAGCGGGGTTAATTTTCCGTCTTCGAGGACTCGGAGTAAATCCTCGAAGGCGGGTGACAAAGATACATAGGTTGACCATAATCAATAATAATTCTTGATCTTATGGGTCAGTCTCTCTATGAGGAATTAAGAGGAAGAAGGTAAAATATCGAGCGACAAAAGAGTAAAAGAAACTATGGTTTCTATAATAAGACGAATTTATTTGTTAGGTAGACCTGTAGGTTGATCTGGCTTGCCTTAATGAGGCTTTTATAATATTTGGCTGAGGTAATAGAGCTCATGCCTTATATTACTTTCAAAGATTAGGCTGCCTTCTAAAAATCTTTTTATAACCTATTGAACATATAATTCGCCCTTAGCATGTTTATAAGAAATGGTGGACACGGTCGAGTGATATTCAATGAATCTTTATGGCGCTAATAAAACGCGTGGTGATAACCTACGCGAGCTTAATGCCAACGCGTGTCCCGTCTTCCAACCTTATAACCTTGTAACAACCCTCGGAGAAATGCCGCCCAAGAAGATAAATCATCGTCAACCCCATGACCCCATCCTCGCTGGATACAGTAACTTCCTTGGAAACTCAAGGCTTGACGAAAATGGGAACCCCTTTTCTGAAACAATCTTTAGGATCTCGCCGGATTGGACTTTAGTGAAGCATAGGAGATTGTTAACCTCTGTTACACATTATGGAGATCCTCTTAGGCACAAGAAGGACGGGCCTCCTTCACTCGCTGACATGGTGAGGCGGTTTTTAAACCAGAACTTGAAAGATTTGAGTGTTGAGGCATTAGAGGCTGTTCCGTGGCCTATTATGAAGCGCGTTTGGGAAGACGCATTATATTCGTAAAGCTTCTTGATTCCAGTCGTAGTTTCTGCAACCTATGGATGTAGTATTAACCTGGTTTTTTATATATATAGAGGACAGGATAATTTTCGAGCATGGTCGATGTTTGCTTCGGTCTATGGTGTATTTACTCCCTATTGTATCTTTGAATTGATAAAGGTTGAACTAAACAAAAACTATAGGATGAGCCTGATTTCAATAGTTGCTCTGATGATAACGAAAGACGAAAGCGCTATAAGAAGGTACTTTTGAACCGAGCTGTTCCTATAAGCTCCCTCATCACCTCGGTTTCATCACCATCCTTCCGATGGCTCGTGCATCTCGACTTACAACGTTCATCTGGCTACACCCGCTACGACCTCCTCGAGCTACCTCAAATTCCAAACCTTATAGTTCTTAATATATCGCGCCATCACCAAGACTTTGACATAGATGATGGTATAATCAGGTCTTGGTCAATGGCTGCATCCAACCAGGGGAAGCTCACAATGCTAAAGGTTTTGGTAGCGAGGAACCATAAAGGAATTACTGATAGAGCTTTGGAGTACTTGAGTTGGGTGAAGAGCTTGGAGATCGTGGATTTGACTGAATGCAAAGTTCATGACCTAATAGAGATCCGGAAATTGGGCTGGGTGAACGATCCAGCGCTTGTTGACAGTATCGAGGATCCCGAGACTATATGGAAAATCATTAGGAGAGGGGAAGAGGGAATAGAGAAGATTGTGCTTCAGGTTAATATTGAGGTCCCACAAACCGTACCTAGGATAGTTACTAGGAGAACAGCGATGGTATTCCAAAGGAAGAAACGGCCAGACACAAAACGCAAGCAAAGCCTAAGTGCTGAATCTCCTTCAAGAATGGCGCTAGAAATAAATACTTCTACCAAGAGACCAAAGGTTCTTCGAGATCACAAGAAGAAGGATATGGGAAGTCTTCTTGCGGAATTTGGGATGTATGGCCGCCCAGGGCCGAGTAATTAAATCTAGTGGCTTCATGGTATGCTTTCTTGTAACCTATATTAACTCAAAATCAACTATCAACTTATTTTGGAGCGAGAACTAAGATACATAGACCATCTCTTTTATAATGTTAATAATTTCTAAAAAAAACAAAGGCTGTGCTTACTAGTGCCGAGAAAGATTGTTTATTACGATTTATTTTAAGAACCAATTGTGAGTGTCTGGGAAAATATCTGTAGTGAGTGTTGATTCTGTATGTAGTCATCGGAGGATATCAATAACGGTATTTTCGTAATCACGATAAGTCACTCGGCTTTCTATAAGAATACCTGTATCCTCTCTACAAGAATATGGTGTCTCTAAAGGCATATTCTTATCGGAGGATTGTAGAATATCCCAAAGGTCTATAGGAAGCTGATAATACTCCCTATAGCGATAAAGATGGAAGGGTAAGCTTCAAGGTTTCAATTGCAACACGCGAAAACAAAGAACATGCTCCCACAAACTCCATTAAATCGCAGTAAACAGTACTTTTGGTTAATCTGGCATTTTTTGATACAGAACCCTCTCGGGCCGCCCACCAGATTTCCCAAGAGAGAAAGAAAAGAAAGAACCCCATTTGCCCTTTTTATTTTGATGCATCGGAAGCCTGATTTTTTTTGATTGTTTCATTCCACACATACGAGCAAAGTGTACATGCTTCCCAAACTAAAGAAAACCTAATTCATTCCCCCCCAAAAAACCATCTACCACTGCATCAAATGGGGTCTGTCGCCCTTAGAAAGGGCAAAGTTGGAGGCGAGGTAAGCGGAAAGATGAGGAGTCTGCTTAATGGTCTTGACTAAAGCACCGTCGACTGATTTCTGGTCTTCCTTGCGGGCATCGGGACAGGCCTTCCCCTATTCACACAATACCCAATCAATATCAATCCTCCTGAAATATTCCCCCGATATCAAATAGGAGTACGAACCTGGACCTTCTTTCCACCCTCGAAGAACTGCTCCTCCTTGGTCTTTTTAGACTCCTTCTCACGGGCAAAGTACTTCTCGTCAAACTTCTCTGTGTCGACACCAGCAAGGTCGACCTTAGTTGAAGTCGCGATGACGAATCGGGCGTTTACGCGGCGTAGGGGAACACCGTTGATCTTGAAGGGGCCAGTAACGAGGAGAACACCGTTTCCAAGGTTCTTCAGGTAGACGACACGCTTTCCACGGAATCGACCAGCGAGAACAATAAGGATCGCGCCAGGCTGGAGAGAGGGACGAAGAGTAGTAGGTCTGGGAGCTTTGCGGACCTGAGAACAGTCAGTATATAATTCTTGAATTGAACTAATTTTAGGACTAGAAAAAGAGCTGTAGAAAGATATTCAATGGAGTCCCCGCCCCCATCGAATAACCCCCCCCCCTATAGCTCTTTCCTGACCCTCGCCCGTAATTTTTATATATCGGATTCATCGAAGTACCGTACCTTCTTTGGCAGCGACTCGTCCTCAGCCGGGTACCATTTGCTCGCCTTGTTGGGGGGAACATCCCTTGTCCCGGAACCGAATGTCACAGACTTGTTCGACATGGTGGTATTATTGTCGGTGGTGTTTGGTGTTATCGGGAATTATCGTGGGTCGTTCGTTGGGTGTTGTTGCGTCGATTAGTTCACAATACGATATTTTCGGACTGGGCGCAGAAGTTGAGTGTGTGTGGGCTAGGATTTAGGGCTTCTGTGACGGTTGTGGGAAAACGACGGTAGTAAGATAAGATTAGATCTATGACAGGGTTAGGTTTGGCTTCAATTTATCAAGTAATTAATAGATAAGTCACAGGAGTTCCCATCAGTTTTAGGATAGTCGCAAAGCACAATGTTACTTTTAATTGCAGTTGTTGTAGTTTTTTGTACTAATGTTTCGCCCTTCATTAATTCTAAATAACTTCGCTTTGGAGAACCACATACTATTAGGTTTCTATAGATATATCTACCTTACTATATACATGTATTTACAGACTATTTTCTAGTAAATTTATATAAATACAAGAAAATTACTACTCACTTCTAGTATTTTCCCTATCGGCCCTCCTGTCCTATTTTCCAACTCGAGGGCTCCCTTCTAACAAAGGCATAATTTTGTTTATTCTCTTACACTCGGTGTCTCTGGTCTATAAAACTTCATTTCCATCGTTTACAGGTACTTATATTACCTAAGATAATTTTGTTCAAATACTTTATTCAGTTCTTTGCTTTCGCAACGGCTTCTGCTGCTCCAGCTATAATTGCCAAGGATGACCTTGCTCCAAGACTAGCGGACAAAATGTAGTATCCCCTTTCAATTTTGGTCCCGCTAGGTTTAAATTTCTACTTCTTGACTAAACCTATAATTTTAGATATACTGCGAAATTCAGTGGTGCAGGTCCCGCCAGCGGTACTATCATTTTTAGATCTAGCGGAGGAGGGGTTGGGGCTACTATCAGCATTGATATTGGTATTAACGATAGTTCACTTGGTCCTTTCGCTTACCATATCCACACAGATCCTGTCCCTAGTGATGGAAACTG
Organism: Verpa conica; assembly: GCA_033030425.1. Taxonomy (NCBI): domain Eukaryota; kingdom Fungi; phylum Ascomycota; class Pezizomycetes; order Pezizales; family Morchellaceae; genus Verpa; species Verpa conica. The sequence continues at coordinate 379,650 of JAUFSD010000008.1, read as the reverse complement.
TTCTGGAACAGGTGGACATTTTGATCCATTAAAGGTAAGTAATCGTTAAAACCACTCCGTATAGAAGTACTTAATAAAATGTATAAAAAAAATAGCCTATAGAGCCACGTCTTCCGTGCGATCCAGGAAACCCTATCGCCTGCGAAATAGGTGATCTATCCGGAAAACATGCCAGATTTCCGCAATATCCTCAAGGCTCAGGTAAGTCATATTCTCCCTACGCTTACCCCGGTAAAGTAAACTGATAGCCTAGTCCGTGTTACGTCTATATATCGGGATGCGTTTATCTCTTTAGAACCAGGAAATGTAGCCTTCATTGGAGGTCACTCTATAGTGATTCATAACTCTAATAATAATGCCCGGATTGCATGTGCGAGTTTGATAAGCAGCTAGCGCGCATGTAATAACTTTACAGTAGGTTATCGTTTTCACAAAGATTTTTCTTTAGGATTAACCGTTGCTAGCGAGTTTTATTCCCCAGCTAGTACACTAATCAGTACACACAATATCACTCGCTCGCTTCTCATATTACCCGGAGAGCACCTGAGTATTGGCCCATGATATTTGAAATAGAACTAGCAACACATGCTCTGGTGGCCAAGTTGGTAAGGCGCAGCACTAGTAATGCTGAGATCCTCGGTTCAACTCCGAGTCAGAGCACGTTCAATTGGTAACACAGTTAAAACTGTGTATCTCTTTTGCTGTTTGCCAAAAAGACTCGTGCATTTAGTAACTACTATAGGAGGGGAATGTTTTTCGGGTAACAGTGTGCCGGGACTAATCCTTTTATTTTTGGTTTCTACCTAGGTAGACCAGGATTACCGGCAAGCACTAGTACTGCGATCATAAGTGTCCTTCTACATGGACTAACATGTTCTTCCTGTAGGTCAATTTTTGTAATGGGATGGTCTACCCGCCCTGAGGTAAAGGTCCAGACACCTTTAGCTGTACTTTTCTGTGCTGGGTGCCAAATATCTGGAGGATTTCATACGGGGTAGCAAACTTATTTTGGTATAGTAAGAGTATACCTATAGCCCAAACACTTATAGGGCGATTTCACTGTAGTAGAAAACTTTGTGCTAGAAGATTTCGTATAGAACAGTAAGGTGTGACTATATTCCTCAAACATAATCTAGCTGAATTTGGCTAAGGGTCATCCTTTATCCCTCCTTATACCCCCTCCCTTCCCTCGCTAGATGGGTAAACTCCTATATCTCCTTTAATAACAGGATGGCATAGAATATTCTCCGCAAATTTTAGAGATATACCCTTGCTATCAACAGAGTCGGGAAGGCTGTTCTCACCCTGAAAGAATTTCTGTAGAGCTGTGGGAGTTTTTGGTTGCTGTCATATGCTCTCCAAGTGTGCTTTGATATTCTGTTGTGGTTCCTGGTCGTTCTGGGGTGGGGGTGGATATAGACGATTGTTGGGCCAAAAGTTATAGACAAAGATAAGCTTTGGCTACTACCATTGATGTAAACAGAGGTGAGTGCGTCCAGAATAGTGCGAGACCTGTCGATACCAGTAGTACCAGGGAGCAGGCTTCTTTTCGAGTTGGATGTAGCTATAGTATCAACCACATTATGCTTATCCTACAAACAAGGTATAAGTATGTACTCAACAACAGTTAGAATATCGTTGACCGCTACACCTCCCCCCCACTCTAGCAATGGTAACAACGTCGACTTCTTTGACCAGAGAGTTTAGCTCAATAAAAATTAGATTTAGCGATATATTTTCTCTTGCCCGCTTTATAGCTATCTAGGAAATAAGCGTTAGAGAATGAGTGGGTAATACAGATATATCAGAAAGCCCACCATATAAACTATATATAGCAACTCCCACAGAGGTGAACAAAGCAACCTACCAGTCAAATTTCGAAACTCGTAAAGTCATTTCCACAATCCTTTCATCAGCAGCATCCAATCTCTTACCATGCCTATTAAACGTCTCATCCAGGTTGTCATTCACTCCGTTACACCAGTAATGAATTCGGCTTTTGTTACTTTGAAAATATGGGTTAATTCGACCCTCATCGCATAATACCCTACGCCATGTTTTTTTATTTGGGCGATGGAGATGTCGCTATCAGTCCTATCAATCAAACTCATCAAGGCTTTGTATTCTCTATTTAGCACGGTATTCTCCCTGAAACGAACCGTTAGTAGTGTCATCAATAAGCCATGAAAGATTATCCCTGGAGCTACATGAAGGTTATCTTCAGGACTTAAAACCCACTGAGAGTAGTCCTTTTTTGAATAGAAACCAGCTATTAATGAAAAGGATCAAGGATAGGAGTCTGATTGCCTATAGGAATGGCTTAAATTGTGATTGATTGTAATTGTATTGAAGTATGGGGTTGGATGAGATGATGATAAACCCTGACGAATGTATAATCTCTAAGCCAATGAGGTTATGTTATGTCAGCCCGCAATAATCATCTAGAATCACTCGGTGGGCTCTTCACCCGAAGGCTAGCCTACCGGACTGAAGCCCTAATTCACCAACGTCAGCCTTTGAGGTAGAGAATCTCCCTAAAACCTCAAACCACTCCAAGACGAACACTAGTAGCGATGGTGATGGTAGGTGATGTCGGTGACTAGGTTGGGGTTAGGACCTAATCAACAGGGTTCACCACTGATCACTCGGTATATACTTATTAAGATGTGTTTAGTCTCGTGCCCTGTCACCTATACGCAGCTTGCTGCGTCACCATATGTACAGAAAAAGCAACCATGTGATGGGAAAGAGACTAGTACTTGTCCCTCAGGGAAAGAACCTGAAAACAGGGGGGTCACGATTTGTATGTTAAAATATCTGTGCACGATGCCACACCATACAAAATAGACCCTCCTGTTTTCAGGTTCGTTCCCTGGGAGACAAGTATATGGTAACCAAATATGTATAGTGAGAACTCTTAAGTAAGCAAGCAATCTACTCCCCAGTCTCCATCTATCACAAGGTGTGTAGTAAAAAAAAGAGACCAGGAGTTACATGTAGTCTCTATACGACTTTGCTCCTAGCAGAGCAAGTATCTTAGCCAAACTCACCTTATATCTACATGGGGGGGGGCTGTCTGTTTGAATGATTTATTACACACACAAGGAAGGAATAAGTGCTTTACTAGCGGGGAAATTCTGCTATGTGGAGAACGTCTTTAGTCATGACAGGATTCATTAGCTATCGAATCAAAACAAAGATACCAGGCTTCAGCAGCCATATTCAAGCCATCATCAAGGCATTCGGTCAGATCGTACGCCTCCTCTTGGTTATTATAAACTTCTTCGAATCGAAAAGATGTTTATGGACTGATAGACATCATAACTAAAAGGCAATTGTAGACTTGTAGTAATATTTGCCTAAGTAGCCAGTGTGATTAACGGCTAGGTTGTAGCCAAGACGGAGGTGAAGTAGGAGGCGCAATTGTAAAGCAGAGAGGGGCGAGAACCAATTGGCAGAGACATCTTATGCTAGAGTAGGCAGGTACCGCCGTACTCGGTGCTACGACCACACTAATATCACATACGGCACTTGTTTCCATACTACATTTATTTGTAAAAACAGTTTTTATATTGGAACGTGTATAGTTTAATCACAGTAAATACCTTAGACTTTCACCTTTTTAAATGCTTATGTGTTGGTATTTTAAACCTTATCATACATACTCAGCTGCCTTAATGGCCTTGATCAAAGATTAAGGGTCTAGATAACACAACCCAGAAACCACTGAAACTTCTTACATCACACAACCACCCCCAAACGTCCCTAGCCCTCCGCAATTCTTCCCTGTCCTAAATGCGGTTAAAAGAAACAAAAAGAGAAATGATAAAACAATACTAAAGGAATAGCAACCTAACAAAGGAGAGATAAATGCAAAGCAAATGAAATGAAATGAATAAAAGGCAAACTCCGCGCCAGATCCCAAACTTTCTAGGTGAACTGACAGAAATGCAGAAAAATGCAGAAAATGTAGCAGATGTAGAGCTTAAATGCAATAAAAGTCAACCAAAAGGTCAAAAACTAGAAAAGAAAATATGCAAAGGCAAAGAAGCGTGTCCCCTAAGATATAACAGAGAAAATGAAAATAACAAATGAAATAACAAAATACCAAAAGATGATATCAGAGTCCTCTTATAGTAGAAAGAAGAATTCCCGTTTCTCATTTCTCACTTATCTTCCAGGGTGAGTAGTACCAGACCTATGCGTTTATTCAACGCCCCAATCCCCATCCCATGCACCTACACGAGTCTGTCCGGGCTTCAAGCAAACACCATAATCGTCCTCATACTCATAGTCTACCCCCTCATCGTCTAATCCTGTAATCCCTATATCCGTCGGATACATCCTCTCAGTCAGTGAATAGGCTGCTCCTGTTACAGCCCTACTAGCGATCTTGGATGCAATCGAAAACATCAATCCTGCAATATAAGACGATGGCTTGATAACGACCATATTGGCTATGTTGGCAGTCTTTGATAACATGATTTGAGATGCGGAGCGTGTAAGTCGTGGTTTGGTAGTGGTAGATATAGGATCAAAGAGGCGCTGTGGGGTATGGCGAGGAGGGGTTGAGGCTGTTTCGGACCAGTTATCTTCTGACTGGCAGTCAGAGCCAGACCAAAGAGTAGGTGTTGATGCATTTGAGGGAGTAGGGGAACCTTGTGATTCAGTGTATCTTGCTGGCTCAGTCCTCACATTCATCAGCGATGTTGCGCGTCTACGGTGCTTGGTAATGCGAATCTCTTGAGGCGACTGAGATAGTACATGGCACTTGGTAGTGGGACTTGTGGGGGCGCTGGGGGATGGTGTAGAGGTGTGTGATGGTATGCTGATTGTTGAAAACGCATTGGTATCGGTGATTTGAGGAGGAGCTGCGCCTGATCGAGAAACACTAAAGCTTTTGGGAGTCATGAAGCCGTTCCACTCCATCATCGGATCAACAGATGACGGACGTATTTCTTCCTTTTGTGAGACATCGTCCCAGGAAACAATATCGGCAGGGGTCTTAGCCGCATCTTCATCCACTTTCGTAGATTTAGTTGGAGTCGACTCAAGTCCACCGAAAACATCGACTTCCTCATCCTCTTCGGCTACGTTCTCTTCCTCAACGGCTGGTGTCTCCTCAACCGCTCCCAAGTCGACAAACCCAGTAACCTTGCTTGGTCGTCTCCATACTTTCGAGGGCTGCAATACCCCTAATACCTCTGCCTCCCTTACGCAGTTTTCCCCTGTCCTTTGGAATGGACATGTGGTGACCTCGTATGCTAGTATTTTGACCAATACGCCGCTGAACTCGATTGCTTTCACAGCTGGACAATCCTCAGGCCTAACACACAGTCAGCTTCCACCAAATCTTAGGTCCTAGAGAAAAACTAACTCAAGGATTTCCAATCTCCAAAAGCTCCCTGGACGAATCTGAAGACAAAAAGTCCCTCGCCCATCAACATTCCAGCATTGACTACGCGAAAGCACCGGCCGTAGCGCTGAACCAGATTGTAAGAACGCAATATCATGAGGAATAGTCTTGTAGATCCTAATAGGGCCTATCCGTAGAAGAACGCAAACAAGTTAGTTACAGATGCTTTCTTAAACAGGTCATCACTTAATTATATTTGTAATAATAAAAAACATACCCGACGCGATAGTCCTCTCCGTCAGGTTCGTCCATGGCATCAATTGTCCACCAGATGCCACCGTACTAAAGCTCACAATTCTTGCACTCGAGTGCGCAAACAGTAAATCAATATTGTTCTGTACACTCCCACCTGGAGTAGGGATAGGCGGTGTCGAATGCTCCGTACTCGAGGAGTAACTCCCTCTCCTTTCAAGACCAGCACCAAGCCTAACAGGCACTGACGCAACCCGTCGCGGGCCGGACATGAACTTCCGTTGGGAGGGCGGCGGAGTTTGCATCATTATGGGCTAATTATTCATGCGTTTCTTAGGAGAAGAGGAAACGCAATACCGAAACACAATGAAAAGAGTGAGGTGCTTTGGGATACGGGCAGTCACGGGATCACGAACTAGGGGTGAGGTCCGAGAACGTGACTTAGGTGTGACGTGTCAGTCACGAAGGTAAATCGATATTCAAAGAAAGTAAAGAAAGAAAGAAAGAAAAAAGACAGCAGAAAACTTTGAGAAGAGAGAACGAAAATGGAAAATGGGAAAGAACGAAGAGACTATGGGAAAGGCTGGAGCTCTTAACAGATAAGAAGAGGCAAAAACGCGTGGGTGAGGGGGAAAGGGAAAAAGGCTTGGATGCTTCTGGAGCAACCATTTGCCTAACCGTGAACGGCGGTTATCAAACACACGGGCGTTTGTCTCATCCCCTGATAATCTTCCTATATCGCCATAGATTACTATCTCATGAGGTGAGGTGGGATGAGAATGTTTGGATTTCTCTCCTCTGTTTCTTGCTCTACCACATATATAAATACCCCGTGAATTATTCCATTCGCTCCATGGGTGGCATATGCTGTTTGAGGAGCTGCAGGGTGCTGTACTCGGGCAGGCAAGAACTTGATTCCAATTCGCCTAGATCTTACAGGCCCCGAGTAGAGTGCCCACTCTTGCAGGGGCTACATGAAGAATACTTACTATATTGCTGAAGATGGGATGCATCTCCCCACCAGAACCTAGTCGGCAACCCCCGATACCGCAAGACTGGACCGCAAGATGGCTGTTGCAACCCAACCCAAAAAGCTTGAAACGCTCAAAAGCTGCCCTTCATGCAAGGCTGCGGCATCGCTAGGATTCGCTACTCCTTGCCTTTTACTTTAGGGGAAATCCCCCACTTACCCCTCATATGTCCCCTGCACATTCATAAAACACAACTCAATCGAAAGAAACTTCAAACCCCACTTTACGTGCTACACAGAAGATATGAACATGCTTGAGATATTTCGAGAGGAAAGAGAATAAGTAGGAAAAAAAATACAAGGACGCTCCTTACAACCTCCCATACCGGTTTCTTCGCTAATCTAAGAAAAAACACCCCACCCAAACCATTTACCTCCTCCACGTCCCTCGGCCTGCGCACAAACTACATTTTTGTGCTTATTTATGCGTGAATAGGTTTCGAGAAAGCAGCCATGGCAGCCTCCTTGAAAGCCTCGGAGAGGGTAGGATGAGCGTGACTTGTGCGGCCAATGTCCTCTGAAGATGCGCCGTATTCAAGAGCCAAGACACCTTCTGCAATCATCTCACCAGCGTTGGGTCCAATGATATGGATCCCCAGAATTCTATCGGTCTCCTTGTCTGTAATGAACCTATATAAAGAATTAGCATCAAACATTTAGTGGATACTATGGTGAATATTCATGAATACTCACTTGACCATTCCCTCGGTATCTAAGTTGGTCTTAGCCCTTGAATTAGCGCTAAATGGGAAGCTTCCAATGTTGTAGGGCTTCCCAGTCGCCTTAACCTCTTGCTCAGTCAACCCTACCCAAGCAGCTTCTGGGTGGGTGTACATGACGCTAGGAATGGCACCATAGTTAACATGTCCGTAACCCTTGCTGATATACTCGACCGCTGCAATACCCTCCTCTTCAGCCTTATGCGCCAACATAGCTCCGAACGTAACATCTCCAATTACACGGATATGAGGGATCTTGGTGCGGTATTCCTGGTCAATGACAACGCGACCCCTCTCATCGGTTTCGATGCCGACATTTTCGAGACCTAGGCCGTCTGTGTAAGGTCTACGACCGATAGCGACGAGAACAACGTCGGCATCGAGCTGAATAGGCGGGAAATTAGTTTAGTCTACGTAAATATGAATTGTAGTTTAAACCCACCGTCTCCTCCTTTCCATTCTTGGAACCCTCAACCTTGACCTTAATACCATCGGCACTGACATCACCACCGAGGACCTTGGTGTTGAGCTTGAATTTCATTTCTTGCTTTGTGAGGATCTTTTGCATCGTCTTTGCCATATCAGCATCCATACCCGGGCCACCAATGGCGCCCAAGTACTCCACCACAGTAACCTCAGAACCCAATCTTGACCATACAGAACCCTAAACCATTGTTAGCATATAATTGTACCTAAATTCCATTGAGAATTCAGGATACGGACCATCTCAAGCCCAATGATACCACCTCCAATAACGATCATCTTCTTCGGTACCTCGGCCAGCGCAATAGCACCTGTGCTGGTAACAATCCTCTTCTCATCAATTTCCAATCCTGGGAATGGTGTAGCCTCAGAGCCAGTAGCAATGATGATATTCTTTGCGCGGTATGTCTGGGCTTCTCCGCCTTCGAGAGGGTTGACCTGGATCTCATGCTCGCCAGTGATAGTTCCGGTTCCTTTAATGTAATCGACGCCGTTCTTCTTAAAGAGGTATTCGATACCCTTTGTCAGACCAGTGACGGAAGTCTCTTTCGCCTTCATCATTTGCGTAAGGTTGAGTTTGACGCCCTCGACTATGTGGGTCAGCTCCTAGCTACGAAAATATAAAGATATTATAGTAGGTGAACGAACCATCAATACCACGGTTCTTTACATCGTGTAGAATCTGGTGATAGATATGCGAGTTGTTGAGTAGTGATTTTGATGGGATACATCCCACATTCAAACATGTTCCACCCAGCGCACCACGCTTCTCAATGCACGCAGTCTATCCCATCATCAGACCTATGGCTCCGAATCACCTAAGATTGCAATTCTCACCTTCAATCCCTCTTGAGCAGCTTTGATGGCCGCAACATATCCACCTGGGCCACCGCCTATATAGAACCTCGCAAGTCAGTTCAGCTGTCCCAACACTCACTTCAGCGAGAGCTTAGGTTATGAGTATGAAGTACATACCAATGACAATGACATCATGTTCGGGAGTCTCGGAGGCGAAACCTCTACGAGGGACAAGGTAGAAGGCAGAAGGAGCGCCCGAGTTCAAAGGCCGGAGTAATGAACGTGCAGATTGTCGGGGAATAAAAGACTTCAACATGACGGGCAAAGAGAAGAAATCCAAACGATATCTCTAATTGATGAAAAACGATGAGATGAAGTAAAAAGACGAGTATGAGCAATCGTAAAACGAATCTTCCTAGGAGAAGAAGAGGTTTTTCTTTAAAAACGAAGTGAGTGAAGAAACCCAGAGTTCAAGTTTCTCACTGAACGAACGGCCCTGGGCGGAACCTCCGCAGACCGGGTAAGGGCGCTTGGCGGGGACGACGATAGCCGGTGTCCGCGTGCCACCACAGAAATAATGCGGAATCCTCAACAAATTACTCAGCTGGGCCATACAAGAGCGCCACGAGAGATCTCACCCTCCCGAGTCCTGTTCTAAGAAGGAATCTCATTCCTTTTTTCTGGTAGTCTAGGGCTTCGATGCCTTTCTCCCCTGCCTCGGTTGCGGACTGGGAATCTAATCATTGGAGAATCTGTTCTCCACGGAAGCTCTACCCCACGGGTTCGGATTAATTTTACACAAATAAATGCTGGCCTTGTGCTCCCATCACCACTCACTCGTCCACGTGAACCTGACAGGGCAGGAATTGGAAGGACCAAATACCACTGAGCGAATATACAAACATTTTTTATGCCGCTTGTACCCAGGATCACTACCACTGTCAATTGGGCGTACCAGTTCAGTCTTCCGAGTTGTCTAGCTGGTATTGATGACAAACCACGAGAATTTTGATGCCCGCCACTGTGAGTCAACCGGATCATACTGCGTCACTCGCAATGATATGACAAATGTAGGTTCCATCTGATAAAATTTCTCACCGGCTAAGAATGTGGGGCTTTGAGGATGACGTCATAGTCCTATTAAGACTACATCTTTAAATCTAGAGACGATATTCTAGAAGATCTCTCAGGCCACATGTGAAATTCTCGTAGTTACTAGGGGGAATTTTCTCTTGACGACCGGAGTTCTACCCTGGGTTTTACCTCTCCTGACTATTTTAAGATTAATATACAACGAGTAATCACCAACTTTGGAATCAAATTTCAGTAGCCTACGTAAGGTCCAAAATAAATCAGCTGAATAAGTTTGACAAAGAATATATCTACTAGGTCTTTAGTCATCCTTTACGGTATCACAAAGGCCCTAACAACTCACTCTATATATTTTCCCCTAGCTTAGGAGAAATTTTCCACTCATAGTAAAGGGCAAAGTAAAGTATATCTAATATTCATCACAATATTATAGTAAGTGAGGTGTTTATATATTTAACGGTATATCAACCTAAATCTATGCTGGATGTACCTTTATTGCTAAAAGGGAAACTAAAGGCTACTTGTTATAGCACTAATGTTCAGTGGAGACGTAAAATTCCATGTCTTAAGAAGTCTAGACATTTCATACAATAGCTACACTAGTATCATTCAAGCTAAACATACTTAAAAATGGAAAACTCCGGTTGAGTGGTGCTTCTATCTATTCTGTTCCGAATGACAACATCTCATTCAGAGAATCCAAGCTAATCTCTTAAGTAACACAATATCAACTAGATACTATAAGAAAGTTATAATCTGCACCCGGAAGTTTCCTAATTATGGAATAGAGGAGTACTCTAGGGTGCATGGTCTTGCCTATTCATGCTAAATATTGATAATACTAAATGAAAATTTCTTTACGGAAAACCCACCCAAAACCCTGGGTATATATTAAAGGACTTCTGGTAGGCCATGGAGGACCTGTTACTGCTATTCACAGGCCCCTAGGCTATACGTAATAGGGCCCTGTTTCTCTACAAACTATAAAAAATTATCAGAGTTTGGGTTTCAATGGATCATAGTGTATCACTCGTTTGATCTAGGTGACTAATGAATGAATTAATCATAAGTATATAAAGCTCAGAGGTTAAGGTGCTCGCACCATACACTAAGTATTTAAAAATCTAGGTGACTAGTAGTTCTATACGTATAATTCATGTAGTATTGAGTTAACCTTCACCTGTAATTACATGTAGGAACTAAATAATTAGCCTTTATTCGAGTAGAGAAAAAAAACACCTATTTAAACGCAAATTAGAAGCCTCGATTATAAATACTATGAAAGCTATATATGAGAGTATACAAGCTACACTGCAGATAGGAAGATATGATAGCCAGTGAAGAAAAAGCCCCCAGTCCTTCTACAAAGCGTTCTCCATATTCCTAGTTTTTCTCCCTCTATGCTAATGTTTTGACAAATGTACAGCCTTTATTAGATCCAAACAAGCAACAAGATAGGATGTCAATCTATCGAGAATAAGGTCTACGCGTATAAGCAGCTGTAATCATGATGTTCAAACTACTCTTTAGGATTCAAGCGATGAACCTATACTCTTATTATCTTTAGGCTCAAATGTATAATCATCTATAGTATATCGGCTACAAGTAACCAAGCGTGCCGTCTCTTTACCCACACCGTACCCAAACCTATTTGAATCATCCCTAAGTCCAGATCTAGAATTCGAGTCCCACGTGAGGTTATATTTTTTTAAAAACCCTTTATAGTTTTCTTGACTACGATTTTAGCGCCCTCTAGTTAAAAAGTCTTGAGTTCCTTGATGGCTATAGTTTTAAAACCGAGACAGTTACTCAGCGGTCAGCATGATATTACTGAGATCTTCCAATTATAAGCATTAGAGTTTAAAATCCTACGCGAGACTCGGACTAAAATCAATTTACCCATCCTCATACTTTTTCCTTTTTAGGGAGGTCGGTAAGAGCATATATGTAACCTATTTTATGACTCACGATATCAGACTTATGTGCGAAGAAACTATCACTAAAAAAGCCTAGTCTAGTTACAAGGTATTACGTATGCATATGATTAACTTAGATACCGTCTAACCCTAACTCAAAGCTTTTCTATTACCTTATACTAGAGAGAGCACCTAACTAGCTTTACAAGATATAGAAATTATATTATAGGTCCTATTATATGCATAGCTAACGAATCCGAATCCGGTATACCCCTCCCCATTCTCTTCTTCTCACTTCTCCTTTTAGATTCTCGTTACCATTACTTCACCATAACATACTTGCCTTTTTTCTCTGATTCTCCTAAATTCGAAAATTTCCAGCCATCTATATTTGATACTTCCCCCCCTATCATCAGTAGCTCTAAATACCTGGTCAGAAATCTAGAGCCAAGAACAAACTAAGGTATGTAAAGAAACAGTAGGCGATATATGTGAGGCATAGCCACGCTTGCACGGGGTTGAAACTCGTTGCCTAGAATTCCGACTAGTCCTGGTGATTTAAAAAAAAATATCACTAGTGAAAAAGCAGGATGTTAACTGAAACCGAATTGGGAGCGGGTATATATATGTGTAGATGGGTATATTGCTTAAAGCGGCTTAATAAGTGGGGCCTATGCTTATGCAGACTAGCAAGGCTGCCTCCGACATGTCACAAGATAATTCTTTCGTGTCCCCACCGAGTGATTAATTGTGAAGAATGATTGTTATTCGCTACCTTATTAGCCTTCGGATTCCGAATAAAAAAATCAAAAAAATCACAGCGTACGCCAACAAAGATCGAGAAACAAGGGGTTTAGGGGCAGGGTACTGTGGCCAATACTACTGCTAGAACAATCGCCGAGGACGCCTTAGCCCCAGGGCTTTGTGATATGTATTTATGATTAATCAATCGATAAAGCCTCACCGGGAGTCTAAAAGACCAATAGCAGCCCCCAAATCCCAAGCCTCACGTCTCTCGGTCTTTTCTACCGCTCTACCTAGGTATGGAAGAGCACCCCCTGAACTTGAAGAAAAGACTCATTGGTAAGCTTCGCTTATTCTCTCCGATCTAGTATTAAAGGGTTTGGCGGGCCAATGCTTGGAAAATATTACCAGTAAGTTTAGGCTCGGGGTTACACAGCGTTTTAGGTTAATGCAGTCTTGTGTGTTTTATTATACATTAAACTCATAAAAATACGTTTATAGAGATACTATCTAAGGCGCCACATATTACTCCTTACTAGTAACTATGCTGAAGTTGAATTTCCTGGCATGGAAGTGTTCCCCCACATATCACCCCTTGTCATTCCCATTTTAAAGCAAAGGAATTCGAGCCGTTATTAGGCAGATCCATGCACGGCAGATTCATGTGTTTGACCGCTGGTGGTATGGAGCATTTCTCCAAGCTTTAGAACCCCCCCTGTTGCATTATATCCATTCATAGGCTTTGAAATAGGCTTGAAGAAAAGCACAACGTGTTACTCTAAAGTTTGTAGTATACACCGGGACCCAGCGTTTTGGTACTACCACTTACGGAACATTTCGTAATCAACTGCCTTACTTTATTTATGCTACGTGTGAAAATTACACATGATGATTTCCCATCCCGTCTTCCAGCACCGACGCCTTAAATAACGCCCCAGTTAATCAAGAAAAAAGAAAAAACCCGATGAAGTTATGAAAATCTTGGCGTAAACCAGTTATCTCTAGGTTGGTAGATCAGAGGCGGAAGACTCGATTCGAGAGTCTCGAGATAAAACTACCGTGCTAATTATGAGAAGGCTATACTGAAAATCCAGACACTTCAGGCGATTCTGATTTGAACCGCTTCGCAGATGGACTGGGAGAGACCGAAAGGGGCTTCCTATTTGGAACTGTACGGGAGGAGGCAGCCTCGGGTACTTCGTAAGGGACAATGTCATCGGATAATCCAGTAATGTCGATATCTCCTTTGAAGACATTCCTCTTCCCTGAAACTTCTGCTGAATCGTATAGTGATAATTTCTCGAGTGAACCTAGCATCCCTTCTGCAGCCCATAGGTTCTCGGAAACACCATCTATCCTATAATACTGTTATTTCAAGCACTTGGGTATTTTATGGGGTTGGAGTATTACTTTGAAGCTGCCCCTTCTTTTATTCGATTGAACCGACCATTGCTTACCCCCTCTAACTTGAGCCAAGCGAATCGCAAACCATCACGCACAAAAACCATGGCATGGAACCCAGTTTCGTCGATCCGCTCTTTTAAAGCTGCCGATAGCCATTCTTGATGGCATTTTTGTCGAAGTTCCATCCCAACAACAAATACCGGAACAACTCTAATACCCCTAGGTTAGCTAGATCATAAAATAGTAGTAGTGGCTTTCTATATAAAGCTTACATTGACGCATCAGTAGATGTCGGTAAAAAGGCAAAAATTCTAAGAGCTTCATGACAAAGTGACCCAATATACGGTGGAACAACAGGCATTTCTGGATATCGTATACGGAAAAGTTGAATCCTGACACCGATTGCCCATCCATGAACCAACCCAATACAGATGTGTGGGTATCTTCTGGGGATAATAGAAGCAATATCTGTGCTATTGATATCCTCCTCAAGGCCATTCTCACCCGTTACAGGGTCGTCATCCAGAGCCCTAAACCAAGTAGGGACTTCTGCATACCAAGCATCAAGCTCCTTATCTAGCGTTGATACCCGAAAATCGATACTGCTTTGCAGGCGCTCCTTTTCTGCGGGGGAAGGATCTCCCGCGGATTTAGCCCATAGGCCTCTCCTTCGCTCCAATGCCCATGATTTGAGATATGTAAGCTTACAGCAGATAACACAAAGCTTAGATAAAGCAGCGTCTGCAGCAAGAAGGGTAGGCGAGTCGTGCATAATAGGCACGCGTGTAAATGGGTCTACAGTCCACCAGTCACTTGTCATGAAGGTCGGATTTCCGGTAACGCTCGAGGTTGCAATATCCGCTCTTTTGAAGGCTGCGTAAAGGGCCCTTCCCACAGGAGTCATGTGTGCTGCTTTGCCTAATGAAGAAGTGAATATAGTATTCTAGATTTTGGCACAAAGTCAAAGTACCTCTGGCAAGGATGATGTCCCTGCCTCCTAGCATGTGGACACCCATCTTCACGTTTTCGCCGTTCCATATCTTTGTAAAAGAAAATCAGTAAATTCCAAGAGGAGAAAAAAAAAAGACCAAAAATGTGCTGTAGTACTTCGTAATGGCTCAGAATTATGCTCGTTGCTAATAAAGAATCCGTATCTTTGGGACCTGACACAGCTTTGAGATGTGCCTTTAGAGACTTCTGATAATGTGATGCAGCATCTACAGTCATCATTCGTGGATCCTTCTTCATCAACCCAGTTTGTAAGGCCGCCAGCGCTAGAATTCCTTCCATCAAAGCTGGCGAATCATGGGCCATAGCTGGTATATACTTTCGGAACAAGTCAATATATGACGGTGAAGTATCTGCTAGCCTCTTTGCAGAGAGCTTCAGGTAAATCTCCAAGAGTTCCTGATTTGTAGGACTATCCAGAGTTGATGGCCGCGGCGGCGCCAACGTCATTGTTGTTGGATTCCAACTAACTCGCTATGAGCAATTGGACATTGGGGATAAAAGGGGATCGATAAGCCTACCCCGACATTGGTAATGATATCTCGTCCAGTATTTTCGGGGAGAATCTTGGTATGTACTCTGGCAGAGAATCTAAGATTGATTGATCCCGAGACATGGGCCCTTTGCCGAATATTGGTGATGAGATTGACGTATTGGAATCGAAGCTGAGCATACTTTCTGGAGGAGAACTCGCCCCTTCACTAGAATCCGAACTATCACTTATATGAGCACCGGAATACTCCCTTAGCCCTAATGATGCGCTTAGGCTACTAATCGTGAGTTGGGTACTCTCAAAACATATCTGTGAAGTGTTAGGGGGAAAAAAATACTGACTCAATTAAAGTCAAAACTAGGATTTACTTACGGAAGCCTTGCGCTTTCTACTCGCCCCCGTATAGGCGTTTTTCCTCCTTAGCATCTCATTGACGAATAATTCAACACCCCCTAATGTACGAAAGGTAAGTTTGAGCTCCACCAAAGCCAATTAAATACAAAAAAGAAAGAAAAGAAAAAGTTCCCCGTTGGCGAGGTATTGGCCCATCTCTCCGTCTTACACTTCATTCGAGACAAGGGATTATACCATGCTGGGCCTCTGTATCTTGTAGTCTTTCAGGTACTACCAATTCATCTTCCTGCCAAAGAAGAATCACATCATCATCCTCATCCACATTTTCCTTCATAGGTAACCTCCTTAGCGGCACCTGAAATTCTTTTAGATTGTGTGAGTTCCGCATTTTCGACATATCCAGGTGTTTTTTCTTTTTATCGAAAAGTTGGTAAATATTTGGCTGAGGATTGCATTGTCGCTCTTCCTAGAAAATTTAAGATGGAAAAGGATGGGGTCGAATTTTCCAAGTGTTCCTGTTATGATGAAAGAAGTAGACAATTACCGAGATACGCTGCGCTCTAATACCCCTCTGCGTTTTCGGGACCGGCTCCCACTATCAAATGCTTGGAATAGGATTATTTATTATGACTACCGCGAGGATCCTTTACTTATATAGATAGTCAAGGAACAAGGCTGCGGGAAGATGAGCTATCGGTTGCACGAATCCCCTGCGATTCAGGGAGGGAGGCGCACGCTTTACCGATTGAGTGACCTGTGACGGTTTGGGAAACTTGGTTCTTTCAGTTGCTCAGTTGACCCCTGCGCCGGTGGCGGTTCGGTACCCTTCCCTTGGATGGGGAATGGAGGAGGACGAGACGGAGGGTTTCTCGGCTCCACGGATTTCTTGGAGGTGTGAGGGCTACCACGGAAGTAGCCGCGGCCGTTATTAGATAGCTAGATTTAAGGTCACAGCGGTGCTGTGGGGGGGGCTTTGTGGAACTGATCGTGAGAGGGTGTACGTATTTATAAGGCTAATACACCGTTCTTGGTGGGAGTGGCTGAAAAGTCGAATGTTGAAACTCGTGAAGGTTTGAGCTGAAGTTGAAGCTTGGGGACATGCGCAGTATGCAAATGGCGAGAGGATAGATGCTGGTGTTTTACGGGCTGTACTGTACAGATGCACTGCACGAGCAGTGAATGCGGAACACTGCCTCTGAGATCGTTTTTTCCACCATTCATCACCGAGATGTTTAAGCTTTGTCGACATTAAATTCGGGTAGGGAAAGACCTGGTAGACTGGCAGCTCATGTAGGATGCAGTAGCTCTCTGCATATGGAGAGAAGTCCTCGTCAGCTACCAATCACTTATCTATGGTACATGTATCAAACACTCTGGGCAGGCAGGTAAAGGGAACCTGACCAACCTACATACATACGTGTATTCGCTAATGTGTAGGGGCGGGCGAATCAAAAGTCTTTGCCAGTAAAAGGCATCTTCAGGCTCTTCTTTCTTCTTTCCCTCGAATTATCTATCTACGAACAGAACTAACAGTACAGAAATCAAGCGATCTAGCAGTAGCACCTAAGGGTCTAGGCCCCCTAGAAAATCCCCAAGACGAAAGGAGAATAACAGCGAGGAAAATGGGCTGGTTTCAGCCAATGCAAGGCCGTTGCGCCGCCCAATTACCCGTTTGAAATAAGATGGTTGCTGCAAAGAGCCAATCCACGTGGAAAACATGTGTCGTGAAAAACGTTACAGTGTCACCCGCGCTTTCCGATCGCGCGGCATTAGTGTTACCCGTTGGTGCCCACAACGGGAAACTTCAGCTCTTGTGTCGTAGGGCGAACCCCTTTATGGCCATAACACCGGTGATCCAGCACATCAAAAGAGCTGTTATGCCGATGATAACTGTGAGAATGAACATTGGGTCGGCGCTAATTCGGTCCAGATAACTAGCAGTGTCCTTGTTCTATTATTGTTCAAATTTTGTCAGTATTCTCTCCTTAGGGTAGAAGAACAAAATAAACAATAAATCCTTGTTTAGTCCCGGAAACTAACACTAGCCATGAAAACTAATCCTCCGGCCATTAAGCAAAAAGACCCCACAACCTCCGTAGGGGGCCTGCACGGAAGATATGATGTCGGAGGTGATAGATAGAGCAACGCGTAAGTCAAAAGCCTAAAGACCGAAAATCCGGATAAAAGTGTTCCCCACTAGGAGAAAAAAAAAGTACCGGGGTTAGTCATTAAAGCTAAGTTATATGAAACGGAGAATTAAGAAATATATAGGTCTATACCTGTGTGTGTAGAATAGTTGACAAAGGTAGTGCTTGATGATGCTTGCTCATCATTATTCCCAAAATAAAAAATACCAAAGCTGGAAGCGGATTGTACGACATGCTGTAGTTCCTAGGGATCTGATGCTCCGGCGATATGGCGACATCCGAGTTTAACGGAAGTGTAACTTGCGCAACTGTCGAGTAATTGAGCAAGTCTCGAACCCTTCTAGACTCGATGAGGATTCCACACTACCTACAATCAGTGACTTGAAACCCTCCCTGAGCCATTGATACTTACTAGGCCACCCCCGATGAACATGAAAGCTATCGATACATGCTCCAAATCACCATGCGACCAAGCACCCCCCGCACCAGCAAGGCGTTCCAAGAATATATTTGAGCATCCATAAACAAATATTGTCGTCGATTCGATCATCTCAGCGGAAGGAATAAATTCTCTCCAATTTCCCCCAAATTCCCTAGGGGGTTTAATATTCCATGCCTGTGATTGAATTTTATTAGAGTTTGACTAAAATAAATGAATTTTAGTCCACTGGAAGATTTACCCATCCGAGCTCGCTGAAAGCACCAAGCCACCTTCCCAATGTAATGATACCATAGAGGAAGAAAATCCCGCCTTTTATGAAGTGTGCAAGACCGTTGAAAACTCTATCCCCCATCTGCAGCCGTGAGCGCCTCATTAGTAGAGTGTAACACCAGCCGGGGAGGTGGGGAAAGCTTAATCCCACTTACGAATACACCACTGCCCGTCACGACGCCCAGACAGATCTGCACAAACCCCAGGAACACGAGGAGCCTCTCAATTGCAGAATACACAAAGTCACTAATCTCTACAACGCGGCTATTAAAAATGAACGGCATCCGACGTGAAAGAAATGACTCGATATGACCCGTAATTACGAGACGTTTGGAAAAATAATTTCTTTTTTCACTGACTGGAGTTATGCGGGAAATCCCGAAGCCATGTTCAAGATTGGTATTGCCCCGATCACCGTACAATGAGGAAGTTGAAGGTGACCTTGATGGATAGTATTCGTCTGTACCCTGACCACTATCGCCAGAAGGTCGACACTCTGGGTCTTCTGCATCGCTCATCAATACTGGTATGAAGCCTGTCATCTCTTCCTTGCTCCCCTGGCGCTCGGGCAACACAGATTTCACTACCGCCCCTAGAACTCCCAAGATAGACTGCATAATCAATATCCAAAGGACTACCCATTCTAGCTTGCGGTAGGAATTAGCGGGATATAGATCAGGTGTTGATTTATCGTAAACAAGACCAAGAAGCGCACTGATGCCGTATGTTGCGAGGAATAATATTTTTGCTGGAAGATGATACCGCGAACTAGCAATCGCAAGCATACAAGCTATTGAGCGATTTGGTCAATGAAAACCCGTATAATGGTCTTTATGGTCTCTAGTACTTACACACGGGCATAATGAATATCCACCCGGCACACATTGTCAAGATGTGTGCATACAATAGGCCCCTATGCTCCGGGTAGGAGAAATAGTAGGTCCCTTCATTATTCCCCATTATAGGTGCAGAAGCGTGCGCATGGCTCATATGTTTATGGCCTTGATCATGCTCATGTTCATGTTCCTCGTGTGCATAAACCACACTTAGGAACAACAACGTTAGGCATAGAGGCCTTACAGTGAACTTTTGACTGAACATTTCTGAGTCCCCGAGTAGCTGTAGCTGTGATGACCTCTGAAAAGTACAGAGGGTAGGGCGCTCTTAACTTTAATTATTTTCCTCCATCACGAGCGCCTTAGAAATGCCTCCGGGGAGACAGGCCACCATGTCATTCAACGTCCCTAGAGCTGCCGAAATCGCCAATGTACTTTTCCAT
Organism: Verpa conica; assembly: GCA_033030425.1. Taxonomy (NCBI): domain Eukaryota; kingdom Fungi; phylum Ascomycota; class Pezizomycetes; order Pezizales; family Morchellaceae; genus Verpa; species Verpa conica. The sequence goes on along the minus strand of JAUFSD010000008.1, from coordinate 359,863 downwards.
AGAAGGAAGCCCAAAGCATAAACACGAGGTGAAGCTTCCCCTGTGGATGGAGGGTTATCCAATTAATGACGTATCAAAATTATTGTTGCATGATGGGCCGAGTAACCCCACAGGACGGCGCCGTCAGCACATTCCGGATGAGCAACTCCGCCACGCCAAGGACCTGCACGGGGGACTCTGCTCCGAGGGCTACAAACTACAGGGCCAGTTTCTCCAATAACTTCCAAACAGAAAGACCAATGATCGTGGTGCTCGGGTTAGGTTTCTTTAAGTTTAAATTACTAAAGCAGAATTATCTGGCCTGTATGCAGCATTTTAAGGATATAGTTATTGGTCGCGGCGTTAGGGGTCTTCGGAATTCCGGACGATCCGAATTTCCGTCTTGGTTCTTCTCAAGCAAACTCTCACTAATTGAGAAATGATATGCCCCCCCATTAGACTCATAGGAATCCGATTTCAAATGTATTCTTCGATAATCGAGGTTTCATACCAACCGGAAAAAGAACCCTAAATCAACAGCACCCCGTTTAAAAGACCTGCGAGTGACAGATCAGGTGGAACATGGAGAAAGAGATAAAAATCTTTGATATAGATTCGACGACATTCTCTGCTATTCGAGTGCACTTTGTTTTGTAATCTGCAGGTAGTACTTACGAGGAGTCATATCTTCTTCACACGATCATCACCCCACCGGCCACTGTAATTGTCGACCCCTCCTCTGTGAGAATAGTCATAAGGCCTTCCAAAGATTACGATAGCTTGTCTATTTTTCTTACTTCTCTTTTTCACTTACAAATTCTTCATTCAAAGTGAAGCTTTTAATAATCACTATCTCTCTTCTTTGTATCGATATGCTCCCATTTCAGATTATCACTCTCCCAGGATGAGTAACAGAGAAACTCATTACTGAGACCTTTCATGTGTCGCACATCAAAAGTCGTTGTACGCACCCCAGCCTGCTTGTACAACTTCTCTACTAGCCCCTGCATTCGCTCGCCGGTGCAGACGATTAGACGCACGTTGCTGTTGTCGGGACTCCAGGGTTTCGACATCCATCGGACTGTGAGAGCCGCTAGAGATAGAGAATTTGTCAGCCTGCGAGGTAAAAAGAAAAAGAAGCGAGGCTCGGATGCAAAGCGATGGTCACGATACGAAAGTAGTGGAACCCATACACCCAATGATATAGCCAGGGTAGTGGTGATAAGGCTAGTAGAGAACTGGGGAAAGATGTAAATACATACACTTCGTTTGACAGTCATTACTTAGGAAAGGTGGGTCCAGCATGATCCGATCAAATTTTCCTTTGAATGATGCAGGTAGTCTAAGTGGATACTTAAAGTCATAGTGGATAAACTCCTCGAATAGGTCGAATCGCTCATCGAACTCGAGCAGGTAGACCTGGATACCTTTTGATACTTTCCCCGCAGCCTACCGAGAGTAACCCTCAGCAAAAAACAAAAACAAAAACTGAAGGTCATACAACCCATAGGTTGTGTGAGGTTACATACCTTCATTTCCTGGATTTTTACGAATACACTAGGGGCCGAGACAATACCAATAACAGTATCATCCGTAGCTCCATCAAGCAGCTCCTCAGCGAATGTTTGCGCCGTATTATGATCATACCAAAACTAGATTACACCAAAAGTAAGCTTTACTTTTATACAAGGTGGAGTATGGAGAGGGTGGGGAATTTGGGGGTCAAAAAGTTTTAGAGAAACCCCTCTCCCAAGAAATTTCAAGAGCGCCCACCTACCTGACTATGTTGCCAATCCTCTTCAAAGTCATTTATCGTCACAATCTTCCCCCTCTCCACATGGTCCTCCTCAGCTTTCTTCTTTAGCGCCTCAAAACGCTGTTGTCGCTCATCTTTCTCGCTAAGGAACGCTTTCAGCGCTTCTTGTGCCTCGGGTGAGAGCCTTCACAAAAGGTTTGTTCTAGTTAGCTTGTCCGCCGCTTTTGTGCGATATTCATGGTGGAGGGAAGAGATCAGACTGGATATCATCATCGTCTTCGGTGTCGATTGGCATTTCGGAGTTTTTCTTTTTCTTTTCTTTTCTGTTGTAGTGTCCTTGTGGTCCGGCTGCGTCTGGTGGTTGTTGTCTGCGGGAGGGGAAACGCAAGGGCTGACCGTATGAGTGAGCATGGCGTAGCTTACTGTGGAAGGGAAACGCACCTGGAGGTTTGGGGCTGTAAGAGTGAAGTATTATTTCTCTGTGAGAAGGTGAGTTTTTACACGTAAACTATCAGCTTTAACTATAGCTGTGAAATATTTGTTTGGCACTTGAGTTGTGTCTTTCTTCACACTGTGAGCCTAGGGTTAGGGCACCATATTTTTTCTTGGGATTGTACTATGGTTATGGGTTAGAGTTGTGTCTATCAACTCTTGATCACTATTGCGCAAGACTAGTCATTGAAAATCCCCACGTTGCTACCAAGCGCTCCCAGCATTCCATGATTATCCAGGGCACATCTCATATAAGCTTAAATTGTTAAAAGGGGGAAAAATAACAACATATTTCTCCAGAGTACTGGAATTTAATTCATTTAGGTACGTACTCGCATGTTAATTAATAATTCGGAATTTTCATAACCACAACACCAAAACACCATCAAGAAACCCCTAGTAAATAGACCCTAAAGGTGGTTAAGACTAATTAATATTTAGTTGAATTACCAATTGTAATGCTATGAGATTCTAACTACATGCAGTTTTCTTGTTGCTATTACACTACTGTGCTCATTCTGGTGGTTGTAACCACATTCCGAGTTGTTAATTAACGCGCGAGTATATTACGATAAATAACTTTAATTCTATCATAATTAAATAATAATAATAATAATATCCAGAGGGTTCTCTTACCCCCACTCCACAGCCTCCGAAGAAACCATAAGAAGCAGGAGTCTTTTGTCTCCGCCTTATCCCCCTCCCATGAACAAGTCCACGAAAGAAAGACAAATCTCAATCTCCCAACGCTCCGTTAAGGCCCACGCCCGATGGAAAAGGCGGGTCCTTGCAGTCTCCCGAAGAGTCTGCATCGCTGGTAATAGTCATATAACCATATAATTGGAAGAAAAGAAAAGAAAAGAACTTCACGCTCTCGTATATATTCGATCGGGTTCTTGTGGAGAATTGTATTTGTATTTGTTACTATCTGACTCCATACATTGCTTATTCGTTGGTGGGGAATTTCCTACTCTGAGGATTGGTAATGTTAGTATATACTCTCTAAAGTAGTAGAAAATTGAAATATTAAGATTATGAAAATAGGTAAGATCAGAGAGGCTCGCATGCTAAATTTTGTAACCATGTGTTTTTGTCTTAAAGACTAATCGAATTTTTTTTAATGTCTCATCATATCTGGGGGAGGGCAGGACGTCAAAAGACACGGGAATACGAAGGGATGACTGACCTTTTAAATAATTGCTGATAACAATGTTTGGTTAATTGTCGCCCATAGAGACTGCTGAAGATGATGTTGAAGGTTGTTGGTGAAAGTTTTTCGTTTTCTTGAATTTAAACACTCTACGCCTCATCCGGGTAACCCTCCACCGCCACTCTTGGGCGGCGCAACATTACCCTACCTACGCGTCTCGCACTTGTCTTTTTCTACGCATTACAAAACATACAGCTGTAGCAGCAACTTTAACACGTCAACCAGACAATTACATCATGGGTATTCTCGACGAACAGCGCAGTCTCTGTGAAGACCTAGAACGCCTCGAGCAAGCATGCGCTGACCGAAGTCTTGAGGAGCCGAAAACTGTATGTTGTCCTTCTTCACTACACAGCAGTGACGACGAGCACGAGTGTTAATAGAGCGGTAGATTAGAGAGCGGCTGTTACGTGATCACCAGATATCAAAGTTCGTGGATAGGTTTCAGCAGCAGAGTAGTCGATTGTTAGATATTCAGGCGGATGCGGATGGGTATGCTTCCTTATAATAGTTGTCTTTGGGGGGCAAGTTACTGATTTTTTCCTGGGTGGTGGACAGCGTCCGACAAAAAGAAATAGACTCCCTTTCCGCTAAGGACCCCTTTGACGAATTCTACCGACAACTCGGCCAGATCAAAGACTTTCACCGCCGCTACCCCAACGAACCTGTCGAGAACCTCGAGCGCGCATACAAGCGACGACCTACAGTCGCAGATGGGGAATTTGTGAGTGTAAATGAGATCGATACAATGTTTACCGGTGAGGAGAGCAATGGGCGCTTCTTCGACCTTACAAGGAGCCATGAGGAGTATCTTAATTTACCGGGGGTTAAGAAGAGGACTACTTACCTGCAGTACCTGGGACTGTTTGATAAATTTGACCGATTCGTGAGGGTGCAGAAGATGAATGACCGTTACTTTTCCTACGTTAATGGGCTGGCAGAGTACTTAGAGAGCTTTTTAGCGCGGACCCGACCCCTGCAGAATCCTGAAGGTATCGTCAAAACTATCGAAACAGACTTTGAGAAGGCGTGGGGCGAAGACAACGTCACGGGCTGGGGTAAGCTCGCGCCGGCCGAAGGCTCTGAGGTGGTTGGTCCGCAACAGGAAGAGGTGAAAAAAGAGGAATTTTGGTGTGGTGCGTGCGGGAAGGGATTCGCGAATAAGAATGTCTACGACCATCATTTCGATTCAAAAAAGCATAAGAAGGCTGCCGCAAAACAGCAAGAGTCAGGGGCAAGGGTAGAGCTGGAGGTGAGGGGTGGTAGCGGTGGGCAGGGGAGTTTGGCGAGGTTGAAGGATAAGGCTGTTGCTGAGAGAGAGTGGAGGGTAAAGGCGTTAACGGAGTTGATGAAGGTAGAGAGAGAGGGAACTATGACCAATGTAGAAAGGAAACAGTCACTCACTGAGAGGGAACGACGGGTATGGACTCTTTTTTTAATCAGGATTTATGTGCTAGTTTCTAATAATGTGGTATATAGATGGAGCTTGAAGCACACTACCAAGAGAACTCGGCGGATCCAAATGCAGAGGCTGGCGACGTCTCTGACGACGAAAACGACGACGAGAAGATATATAACCCACTGAAGCTTCCTCTAGCCTGGGACGGTAAACCGATCCCATACTGGCTATACAAATTGCACGGGCTGGGTGTTGAATTCCCTTGTGAGATTTGCGGAAATTTTGTATACATGGGCCGAAGAGCGTTCGATAAGCATTTTAACGAGCACCGACACACGTACGGACTGCGGTGTTTGGGGATAACCAACACAACACTGTTCCGCGAGATCACAAAGATTGATGAGGCACAGAGACTATGGGAGAAGCTGGAAGGGGATAAGAAGAAGAAAAAGCAGGCGAACGAGACGGTGGAGGAGATGGAGGATGGGCAGGGCAATGTCATGCCGAGAAAAGTGTACGAGGACTTGCAAAAGCAGGGCTTGCTTTAGTCCATGGGTTCATTATTTAATGTTTTTCATGTCTACATATGTTTCCCCTTTGGCTTCCCATCTTTTATATATGTATAGTAGAGGCCGTAATCCAAGACGAGTGATTCCCGATGACCGGTCCAGCCAGCACCATCAGCACCAGCGCCATCACCAGTAGAAGCTCACTATTATATCATAGGGGGAAATATTGTAATTGGTCATACAGCTATGTGTGTCATTTTATGTCGAGCACCAGTGGGCAATTCTTATCTCGCATGATCTCCGGGAGCGATGACATTTTGCCGTCTGGTGCAGCCCAGCTCCTCCCTTATGGATCTTTTCTTCACCCTTGTTTCCCCTCCTTCCTTTCTCTTTCGGAATGTCATGTAGGTCGCCCATACCCGATTGGCTGAGCCCGGGAACCCTTGCTTTCCCTCCCTGGCCCTTCTTCCATCATTTCAGCCTCATGAACGCTAAGAACTTGTCTGAAACACTGGAACTGCGCGCGTCCTGCAAGTAACTTACTTCATCCTTTAACCTTCCCCCTCTCTCTCCATCTCCTCTCCCCTAGAGATCAACTCTTGTAGCTTTCCTTTTTCAGGCCCTCTAATCCCCTCTCCTCCTGATTACAGCCCTGGTTCAAAAATAGGATACAGTGACAGCCATGAGTCCAACTATAGTTATCAAGCGACCTCCCGCTGCAACCACGACTTCTCCAAAGGCTGCCAAAAATAATAAGCCGGCCCCGATAGTTGGCGTGACATCCTACGGCTGTGGTTTGAACTCTCTCGCTACTATTTTACGCTCTCTATGTATATAAAGTCCCTAACGCGTAGACGAGACAGATCACATCAAGAGCCTTCTCCAGAGCTCCCAGGGCTCCCAGGGGACGAAATCGTACTACTCTGGCGCCACTCGTGTCGCCTTAGATTCGGTTAGGACTACAGCGCAGACTTGTGTGAAATGCGAGTGCAAGTTTTTGGTCACGAGGACGTTCTTGTGTATGCAATGTCCGAATATTTATTGCCCGGAGGACGCGAAGGAGCATTCGAAGGATATGATGCACGTGTTTGGTGAGTGGGCTGTTTTTTTATACTGAGGGGGGGGGGGGGTGGAGACTAGTTTGGCTGATTGTGGGATCGGTGGGCAGGTATTGACTCGAGGAGTGGTCATGTCTATTGTTTTCTGTGCGAGGACTTTATCTATGATCCCACATTGGAGGAAATTAGGACAGAACGGGAGGCTTTAGTAGAGGGGCATTGCAAGTCTCCCACTCTCCTACAGCCTACAGTACTCTAACAGTCATGGGGGAAACAGCACGGAAACGCCGCCGAATAGACGATCACAAACTCTCCCCCGACGACCTTAGATACATCGAAACCAATACCAGTGCTGCCCCGTGCCGTGCAACAGGTCTTCGCGGCTTCCTGAATATGGGGTCAACCTGCTTCATGAGCGTTGTTCTCCAATCCCTTATTCACAACCCGCTTATCCGGAATTTCTACCTCTCCGATGGCCACAAACTGAAAGAATGTACGCAGACAAACTGTATGTCTTGCGCTATGGACGAAGTTTTTTCCGAGTTCTTTGCAACGGACAAAGTCGACGGTTTTGGCCCTGTTAATCTCCTCACAACCTCGTGGAAATGTGAACAGACACTAGCAGGGTATCAACAGCAGGATGCGCATGAATATTTGCAGTTTCTGCTCAATCAGCTTCATGTCACGAATGGAGGTAACAGCGATACAAAAGATGAGCCATGTAAATGTATAATCCACAAGAGCTTTTATGGGAAGCTCCAAAGCGATGTTACATGCTCGGGGTGTGCCAATGTCACAACTGCTTTCGACCCAGTCATGGATCTATCCCTAGACCTACGGATCAAGGCAAAGAAAAAAACATTAGCGGTGGAGGGGGAACCAACAATGCAGACATTGCAGGAGTGTTTGGAGCGATTTACAAGTAGTGAGAAGCTAGGGGCAGATGGTTATAATTGTGGGAATTGTAAGGGTGCCCAGGAGACGGCAACGAAGCAGTTGACGGTGAAACAGCTCCCACCGGTGTTGTGTATACAACTCAAGGTAACCCTAACCCCCTACTCTTATTTAGTACGTGGGGGAGAGTATTTAAACTCACCAAAAAAAACCAGCGCTTTGAACATTCCTCTACTGGCTCATCAAAGATCGACACAAAGATTCGGTTCCCAATGCAGCTTGATATGACACCCTACACTACTCGCGCGCGACGGAAAACAACTAAGCTCGCACCAGACGGTATAAGTAAAACTACTACTCGGCCGAGTGGACTATACTTATATGACTTGCTGAGCGTGGTGCAACATATGGGTCAGATCAGCTCAGGACACTACGTTAGCTATTCGAGAGAAAACGGACAGGTTTGTGGATTCCCCTTTTTTCTATCCTAGTTTTTATATCCCCTATGTGGGTTAGGGGAAGAATTGTTGGCTTACAAGGAAAAAAGTGGTTTCGATTTGATGATAGTATCGTCACCCTTGCAAGTGAGAAGGATGTGCTAGGAGTCCAGGCGTATTTGCTTTTCTATGTTGTACGGAATCTTGGCTGAGACTCTGCTTCTGGATAACACGGAAACGACGACAAATGCCCCGCAGGGAGTGCTAGAAGAGAGGGAAGAAAGTTGGCAGACATATTGGCGCTTTTAATGGCAAGGAGATATGGGTAAAAATGGCTTAGTGAAGCGGAGAAAGATGGTGGGGTGGGGTCGAGGGAAGGAGTAGAGAGTAGAGTGTTGGATTGTTGGAGGGCTCTTGGTGAATGGCCATTGTCGGGGGATAGGTAGTCGGCGAACTACAGGCGCACTGAAATGGGGTTCTTATGATCTTATTATTTAATTCTACAAGGGGTGTATTTTGTTCATAACACCGGTTTATTTTCATTTTCATTCTTTTATTCTTTCTATAGGCGTTGAGGGCTAATGTATTATCTCTTATTTTATTTCATTGTTTATTGTAGGGGAGTGGATTAACTATTAGCAGGGTGATTCGAGTGCATACATATATATGGGATGGGAAATCTATGTCGTATGTCGTACTTAGGAGGATAGCTACTGGAATATTGTCTTAGCATCTCTTCCCAAGACTAGATATAGTGGAGTACCTAATAGGTTTCTTATCGGTATACTCCCATAATCAAAAGCTGGCCTTTTCGGTGTTAGTAATGTCTCGACCGGTTAATCAGGGCTTGAGTAAACAGCCTGCTATTTACTCTCCCCTTCTATAATTACGAGTAGAACACGCTCTGGGAGAGTGTTGCGTTATCTCCAGCGATGTCTAGGCAGGTAGGAGAAAGTGGGAAACCTTGCCAAGGCGTTCCATTCTGAGATTCCAATACTCAGAGAGAGAGAACGCCAAGAACGAGTGCTACGCTGTGGTGGAGCCCCTACACTCTACTTCTAGTAAAGAAATAGAGTGACAATATTTAGGCCTAGATCTAATAGCTGTGGTGTAGCACTAGTTATGGTGTAGTAGTTACTAGACTAAAAGACTTTTCGGTAGTATTTTTAGGGGCGCTTTCTTGGTTTTATTTCTTCTTGCCAAAGAGACTTAACATGGCTCTCGGGGGTGAAGGAGGCAGGTTATTTTTTAGAGACATGGGAACCGCCCTGTAATGCCATTTCTTTTAATACACGGTTTGAGCACGGGTGGGTTAGTTACTAACCGATAGGATACAAAGCTCATCCTAAGTATGAGCCTAGGAATAAATAATCCAAGTGTTAGTACATGTATGTCTACTAGTGGTTTAGATCCCTGACTAAGTTTTAAGGCTCAAAGCTTTTCGCTAGCTCCTCCTCTTGTAGTGGGGAGGATGGATTCAATAGGATCTTCTGTTTACTTGGCGTTTGTTTCAAATATTAGATAGATAAGGGTGTATAATGAACTAGATATTATTGGTAGAATTTATGAAAAACGTTTAACGTATTGGATCTTCGTTCTTTTCCCTCACCATCTACTGTTAACGTAGATGCTGCTTTAGATAGCATAGCCATGTCTAGGAATTAACCCCACTGGGAGCACTTCTATCCTGTCTTCTCCTTCTATCTCTGAGGGCCTATTAGAGGGGGGAGGGAAACCGGATGATATCTTTTCTTTTCCGAAAGATAAAGGACCCCTGGACTCTTCTAGTGGGTGGCAACGCTCTCTAGATTTGGTGTGCTGGGCCAAAAATCAATTCTTGTTTTTTTTTAGGCAGGATTTCAATACAAACGATGAGCATCTTCACGGCTGAAATGTGATAAAGAGAAATATAAGTAATAACATTCCTGTATAAAAGTGTACGAGTATAGGGGAGGTATGACTCTGAGATCTATAGTGATCAGTCTTAGGTGTATAGATGCAGCTACCCTTGTAGACCATAGTAAGACAAAAATTTTCTCCCCACTTCCAGATACCATAAAGAAGCGAAAAACTAGAAGGAAAAAAAAAAAAAAAGAAAGACAAAAACAAAGAAAATAGAGGGAAACCTCTAAAAAGATGTATTAATAACGCGTTCTATCTCGACTGAAGGCTGCTCTCTATTCTCTTTTAAAGCGATCAAAGAAACAGTCGAAATGTACTGAGTCTAGAAAGTAAAGAAAAAGAAAACTTCGTCAGGAACCGCCCTTTCTAGAACAACTCGTTGTATGCCCACGAATGTTACAATAAACACCACGAAAGAAAGAAGAATAGAAACAAAAAAAACAAAAAACAAAGGGAAGAAATAGCACAATCGCATCTAACCCCCTCCTCATCCCCCTCCCCTCGTCCCCCTCTCGTCTACTCTACCAATCTCCCAACTGTTGCTTAACCCTCTTTGATTCCCTCGACTTGGCGGTAATCTTGGACATCCGTGCGTCACTTGCTTTATGCGCCGCCTTCCGCTCCTTCTTCAACAAGGCGCGCTCATCGAGAGACAGGCCGTACAGACGGTTGAAATTTGGATGACCAGGCTGGTTTTCCGGGAGATCATCCTTGTTGATGGGTGACTCCTTTATTCCTCTTGGCTTTGACCTCTGAACGGACGGGGCAAGACGCTTGTCATTCTTTGATTTACCCATCGTGAAGGTTGGTTGGTGCGGATAAACGCTATAGTTGTTTAGGGGGGGGGATTTTGAAAACGTTGGTACTTAGTGGATCCGGATCTGGACGAGCGAGAAAGCTTTGGAGATAGTGCGATGAGGGGAGGGTAACCAGTTAGGGACGAGCAGCTGAGTCGTACAGAGAAGAGAAAACTCGACAGTCACAGGGGGGTGGAATCACTCACTTATTGGATATTGTGAGACTGGGGGGGAAAGGTCTGAAAGCACACAGGGTTTGGGGCTGGGACCGGTGGGGTTCTGGCACATTAAATATCCTGACAAAGAACTTGTCTTCCTCGGGTTGATTATATGGGCTCTATATAAAGTGCCATTACTCTTATGGGGAGGGGAGCTTAGATATTTACTAAGCGAGGGGAGGGAGGGGATTCAGTAAGAAACACCCCTCAACAATGGTACAGTTCAAAGTCATATCAGTATGGTGTTTATTACCAATAGAACTAGGGGTAATATCTAATCAAACATCTTTATTCTCCTCGCTAATAAAATAGAGAAATTATCTGGTAATCTAGTCTAATCATTGATTCCCCCCCTCTACAATCTTGGTGGCTCCTTCAGAAACCACCTCACATCCCCATCCTTCTCCTCCACGCCTACCCTCCCCTCGGACTCTAGCTTTTCCAACACCTGTATAGTTCCCTTCTCCGCGGCTACATGCAGCTCCACGCCCACATCCCGATAAATAGTCTTTACAATCTCCATACTAGTCACATTCTGGCTTCCTCCCCACAAAGCCGCTAATCTATTCGCCTCTTGCTTCTGCTTGAGCACGGCAACTATCTGATTCTCCCTCAGATTCCTGTGCCTCACATACTCCATCAGCTTCTTCTTTGCGTCCTGCACCACCGCCCCATGAGCTGGATATGCCAGCGCCGGACCTGCAGCTTGCATGGCCTCAAGCGACTTCATATAGGTTCTTAGATTCTCAAACACCGTTGTCCCATGACCTAGCACTGTATCTCCCGTAAAGATAGCATTCTCCTCACTAAGGAGGAACGACATGTGGTCGGTTGTATGACCAGGTGTGAACAGCGCCTTTAACGTTGCACCCTCCACCTTAAACTCCTGACCATCTTCAATTGGGAGCTGTCCGTCGCCTGGCGAGTGCTTGTAGAAGACTGTTTCAGGACTCAAAGCTCGAAGGTCTGCTACCCCACCGACATGGTCGTGGTGCCAGTGAGTCAGTAGGCAGGTAGAGACTGTGGCATTCTCGGAGGTGAGGATGGACGTCAGTGAGTTGATCCAGGCGGGGAGACCTTGTGCTGTGTCGATGAGGATCCGGGAGGGCCCGGTGCCGAGGAGGTAGGTGTTTGTGCCTTGGAGGGTGAACTGGTAGTGGTAAGCATCACTGCTATCGTTTGTTGCAGAGCCGCAATGTGGAAGTGGGGGAGTTTAAACAACCTTTCCTGGGTTCCCGCCTAGAATACGGATGATTGCGGGTGATAGCCGTTCGACCGCGGGAAGTGAGGGAAGGCTTGCAAACTGCGCTTTGAGATACTCATCGTGAGGGTGCTTCTGATTCTGAGCCATAGTTCTTTTAAAGATGGTTGATGCGATTCTGAATCGCATCTAGGAAGCTCTGTAGCTACTTGGGATAGATATGTGGTTTGCTGGCTAAACGTACCCGAGGTAACATTTGCTTACTGCATCGCGTAATCAGACTTTTCCATGTCGGAATCACAGGCTGAAGACCCGCTCACGACTAATCACTCATACTCACCGGTAATGATTGAAGGTCTAAAACAACAAAAAAAAGAAATTTAAATCAATTCGGCGTAAATACGCTTAGGCTTTATATACACGTCTACTGGATATATCTGCAAGAAGAATGGGTGCTATCTGCTAGAGGTCATGCTCTACATGTAGATATTTCTTCTCTTCCATCTTCTCCTTCGCTGTCATCGGTGGTAAGTCATAGTACGAGGCAGGGCTGCAGTAAGTTCGTTAGTTGGTCAGATGCCCTATAAATCCTACAAGAGAAGGGATAAATACTAACCGGTAATGTCTAACATATTGATATGCCTGCTCTTCAATTTGGTCCGGGATAATTCCCAAATCCGCAAAGGTTTTAGCAGTAGGATCGATCTTCTGATCGATAAACTCCCTCTCAACCTCGTCAGGTGAGATTGTGGGCCACCAAACATAGTCTAAAGCCCTTGCAATGATCTTAAGCGCGGGCTTCGGCAGATTGATGTGGCGGCGTCTCGCGATGATATCTCGATCAACGATCTGGGCGACTTCGGCCATTGAGTACTCTTTTGGTCCATAAAGCTCAAAGGTCTGACCGGCAGTATTGTCGTCGTAAGCGATAGCCTGGAGAGCCTTCCCGACGTCGATGACGTGTACAGGGTACATCTTTTGCTGCATATTGTTGGCAGTGAGGAAGTTTGTCACTCCGGCAAGTTTTAGGAGGAATCTGTCCTCAAATCCATACATAGGGGCGGGGCGGACAATTGTGGTTTCAGGAAAGATGAGACGAGCATCCTCTTCCGCTCGACCCTGGAAGCGTTGTTAGTAAAGCTATATCTAGATAAAGGAGATACAGGTTAACAAACCTTGGTAGCATAGTACAGTGAACGTGAGCTTGGGTCGGCGTTGTAAGTAGAGACCTGAATAAATCTGTCGACATCATATTTCGCAGCAGCTTCCGCAATCCTCTGCGTACCCTCAACGTGTACATCCTCATAAGAAAAGTTCCTACCCCCTGTCAACTATCAAGCCCGTGAATAACCAGTTGTAACAACATACTTGGTAGTGTAATCACGCCCAATAAGATTGAAAACAATATCCGAATGCCGTACGCTCTCTTCAATTGATGGTGTGTTTCTCAAATCAAACTCCTATTTCCAGATATCAAAAAACCATCTATTCCCACTTGACAGATAATAGATCAACTTACAGTGAAAACAATTCTACCAAGATCTCCAGTGACTTTGAGGTGGCGTTTAGTCATCTCCTCGCGGTACGGGATAACAACAGTACACCCGGCATTAGCTATAGGCTCCTAATTAGTATATATTCTAATCCTATATAAATCCACTAATAAGTGGTCTATACCGAATCTGTTAACGATGTATCGCCCAAGCATTCCGGTCGCTCCAAAGACGGTCACGGTATGCCCTATTCTTCTATATCAGCAAGCCCGATTTCAACATATGCGCGGTTATATCCGGAAACGAACCTCCTACTGAAGACCTATCCACATCGTTAACCCCAATGTCCAATTCTTGGGCGGAAAAGTAGCGTTACGCCGATATAATACTGACCTTCCACCACCGGGCTGACGAATTATAGGCTTTCCGGTTCTGGTAATTGTAATATCATGGAACATCCTCTTCGCCGGCGCATTCTGGAAGGGAGCCTTCGCCGCCAAGGTGAACGAGCTCCGGGGCACAGCGGAAAGTAGGCACCTCTGCATATTGACGGTAAAGTTGCAGAGGAAGCAGAAGGAATGAGTGGAGAAAGGAATTGGCGGTTGGGTTTTACTGAAACCTCGAAATCGATAGGTGGGTGGTCGTCGGTGGAGACGAGGGAGGTGCCCCACAATCTCAACATCACGTGATTAGTGCTGCTGATTCAGCTCAGGGTCAGGGTATTGTATGTAGCCCACCATAGAGTTGGTGATTGATAGAGATCATCCACTGCTTCATCTATCATCAATCAACACAACTATCCCATCCATCTTCAACCCTCCCATATCCGCCCTTTCTCTCCCATCTCGGATCCTAAATAACCAGACCATGGATATCGACCCTAAACCAGTTCCAGAGTTCCTCACTTACCAACGAGATGAAGTTGCCCCGCCCAGCTTGCAACCGCTATTCCTGGACTTTGAGGACTTCTGGGAACGTAAGCTATGGCACCAGCTTACCGGAGTCCTGATTGAGTTCTTTGAGCAACCTGAAAGCGCACCACAGAGAATCCCGTTATACAAGAACTTTGTCTTGACTTTCTCAGATAAGATCAATCAGTTAAAGCTTGTAACGTTGGGTTTGTCGGCGTCAAGACAGTGCAAAGGTCCGTAAAAGTTACCTTATGAAATCTAAAACTACTTAGACACAGACTGATAACTGAGGGGATATTAGATAACCAGGAAGCGTTGGAATTTCTTACTGCTCTTGCGGCCAAAGTCAACAAGCCGGATTCGAAAGATGCGTATGTATATGCTACGGTCGAGGTAGCTCGGGTGAAGCTACTCTTAAAAGATATGGAAGGCGCAAGAAAAGCTTTGGATGATGCAGAGAAACACCTCGAGACATTTGACTCAGTGGAATCAGTTGTTCATGCTTCATTTTACCGTGTGAACGCCGACTACTACAATGTAGGTGTCTATAAACTTATCGGACCGCCAACAAGAGCTGATTGATATCTAGGCAAAACTCGAATTCGCATCTTACTATAAGAACGCCCTCCTATACCTCGCCTGCGTTCAAGTCAATGAGCTCAACATCAAAGAGCAGCAAGAGCGCGCCTACAACCTTTCCGTTGCAGCACTTCTCGGTGAATCCATCTACAACTTTGGAGAGCTTCTCCTTCACCCTATCCTCGACTCTCTTAAGAACACTGAGCATGCTTGGCTTCGTGAACTTCTCTTTGCCTTTAACGCGGGAAACCTCGCCGGCTTCCACGGGTTGAGCGGACATCTATCCAAACAGCCTCTCTTGGAACAGCAATCAAAATTTCTCCGCGAGAAGATTTGTCTATCTGCCCTCACGGAGGCTGTCTTTCGCAGGCCTCCTCACGACCGTGCATTATCTTTTGCGACAATCTTAGAGGAGACAAGGGTATATCCTGAGGAGGTCGAGCATTTGCTTATGAAGGCGCTGAGTCTGGGGCTTGTGAGGGGAAGCATTGATCAGGTGGCTGAGGTAGCAAGAATTTCATGGGTACAGCCAAAGGTGTTGGATAAGGAACAAATTACGAGCATGAAGCAGAGGCTACTGGATTGGGACGAGAGCGTAAACAAAATGGGGGCCTGGATGGAGACTAGGTTGGCGGCACCCGCAGAAGCTTAGACGGTTAGGCGTTTATATTTGATTGCTTGTATTAAAGTAAAATAAATAGCTTCTTGTTGATTTCAGTCTCGAAAAATAAAGGACAAAGCAAGTGTGGTATCGAGATAGCAACAAGTGGTGAGGATTTCTATGTAACTGAAACCACTTTGTAGCCTTCCGAGCAATCTATGTAATATATTACAAGCAAAGAGGCGGTAACGCAAGCAGATCGATTTTTGCTAAGTTATGACCTAGTGAAAGCTTTGAAATCCGAATCTTGGAATTCTGTCTTCCCATCCCTCCCGACAATAGCCACCTTCAACCCTCTCGGCTCTCTACTAGAGGTAGTAGCTGTTGGACGCTCGTCAACTGCCCCAATAGTGATCTTGTCTGAGGGACCTTCAATCGCTTTTATGGGCGATGGTGATGGAAGAAGGCCTGGTTCTGTATCTGCCAATTCGCTGAAATCCTCCTTTCGGAATACTTCAGACAGTCTCGCTGTTCTTGATTGTACGAGGATTGTACTAGGACCTTGGAAACGGAGGAAGAGCTATAACCATGGATCAGCAATCACAGCCTCTCAAGTACTAGGCCAGAAATTTACCCTATCACCCCAAATTGTCCTTCTCGACCAGGTCTTGATCCCAAACAATGCCGTAGCCACACTTTTATAAACTACCGACTCACGTATCTTCTGGATAAACTCTACCTCCGGGAGAAACCGACGAAGGTTAAATCTGGGAATTTGAAGACGGAGAGAAGTACTCTTGAGTCTGTATGGTGTGGGACGGGATGGGCTATTCATGGAGTATGCGAGTAAGGCAGTAGGGTGGATTATATATTCCTCGCCAGGTTTGAGAGTGACTTGGTAGATTTGGCCACGGCCAATGAGGGCAACGAGACCACGGCCTGTGAGCTTTGAGTTACCCCAATGGGCAAGGCTCTGGGATTGTTAGCTTTGGGGTAGGTATTAAAGGGCTTTGATTAGACTGGGGTTATACCATTTTGTGACTAATTGTAGGCTTGGAGGAGATGGAGTGACCAGTCCATGCGAGGAGTGCGTCGTTTTGGGTTATCATCCAGTCTACTTTCCCATCAAGCTCTATAATACCGAAGGTGGTATTTGGGGTGTTGGTGGATATTAGACATGTGAGTGGAGTGGTAGATGATATCTAGTGATATTGTCAGTAACTTGAGTCATGATATAAGATAACACTAGGCTAGGGACTAAGGTACTTTTTGGTATAAAAACGGTATTCGTAGAGCTGCCCGCCTGAAAGGCTCGAGCATTGATAATGTTGAGATTGCCTGGGGGTTGTACGTCAGATCTTCATCCGATGTTCTAAACCGGATTCCACCTCACATTCTCGGTTTTGCCATTGATTCCTACTAAGGTGCCTCTTCGTGAATATAATAGTGATGATGCTGGCAGAGCTACAGAGAGCATGGAGTATGGAGCTCCCAGGACTTCAAACTGCACATCTGATCCGTAATAAAGGTCATTTTATTAGCACCAGCGCAAATACTTCAGAGGATCAATCTACCCATCTGCTCACCTGCCGGGAACGGCCCAGAACCACTTAATCTCGGGATTGCTTGAGTCTGTTCTGATAAATCCACAGGGCCTTCGATGGATGATGTTGACGGAGTTGCTCTGATATGGACATTCCGGCGGAGGTGGGGACTTGATGCCCGGCAGACCCGTGACCGCGCTGCTATCAACAAGCAAGAATTTTGAGTCGACAGAAATTGGCGAGCCGATAAGGCGACCAGGGAATTAGATCGACAGGCGGCCATACTGGCGTTTTCGGTGATGAAATGAAGCTCGTGAGCCTCACTCACTATTTGTTTCAAAAGATGTTTTCCGGGTCGTCCCCGGCGCTCATGTGGGGTTCGTCATTTCTTGGGGGTTGCCAGAAGACGGAAAGTACCGATACATTCCAATACCACTCAAGTAGAGAAATCTTTCTGATGCAACTTGAATATAAGATAGCGAATATTGTGCTTTCTTTTGCGAGAGTCTGTTGTATATTCGAATATCTTGATATCCTCCGCTGGCAGAGCTTAACGTAGGAGTAGGCGGGAAATGTGCCAATTCTGGACCCACCTTCGCGTGTCTTCCTTGTGCTGCTTTAACCTAGCAACACCAAAAACCTAATAATCTTGCTATTGTGAAAGATACACGCCCCAACGAATATGTACTTACGACTACAATTTATTTATCAAGTAGCGCAAAAGCACCTCCAGTATTATAGCCAAACTCAAAAGATTTCACAAAAAGGGCGAAAGCCTCCTATATTTAAGGCTTTACCCTATTACACTACTACATGTACCTTTGATAATATAATAAATATAGCCATTTAAGATGCCCCAGAATTTATGGTTGATGCCAATCTCTCCCAAAGCATCCAATATATTGTATATCAACCTGTTTTATTCTGTACCCTAATGGATTGGTTATCCTCGTCTCGAAAAAAAAGTGAACATAACTATAATATAGGCATTCTTAGAACTTCGGTGTCTATCATACTTCAGATGATAAATGTAACCCTAATAACAGCACTAGGCAGCTCTTGAAGCACGCCAACCCCTTTAGAGACATCAAGAGCAGTCAGCCCGACTACGATTTCCCGGAGGCTTTGTTAGTGAAGGACTAAGAGAATTGGTCTTGACTAAGACAGCTTATCTCTGTATTTAGACACGCCTGTAGAACCATAGCAAGAGACTCTGAGCCCTCGACTACATTAGCGAGTAGGAATAATATAAAGACAAAAATGTACCTGTGCTGTTGCATATGTAACTCGGTTATCGTGGCAACTAGAAGTACCCTGTGGGTTCATGCATTAGGTCTCCAACAAATGTCTTGTAATTCTAATACACTTATGAAAGAGGGGAAAGAAAAAGGAAGTTCAAAAACTAAGGTTGGACGTCTTACGCTAGATACGCAACTAAAATACTCACATAGATGATAGAAACACAGCACACTAGCTTGAACTGCGTATTCTAACAGGTTAGATCCTAAAACACCTCCTAGAGGCGAGATAAACTCTTCCCAGCCCCTTCAACAAATTTATGCTTTACTAATTCATCCTAAACTTTCCCATTTTGAAGCACCAGTACCCACGCCTACGGCTCCCACTACCCCTTCTTAAAGCTCTCCATAACTAATATAGCCTCAAGCATACATATCTAGTACATGTAGGAAGTAGCTACGTATTCACATAATACCACCCGCCATCTATATCCAATAAGCTATAAGCCTTGGATTATTCAGTTAATCCTTTATTTAGTAAATATACCATTTACCTAACTATACACCCTCGCATTATCAACCCAT
Organism: Verpa conica; assembly: GCA_033030425.1. NCBI lineage: Eukaryota > Fungi > Ascomycota > Pezizomycetes > Pezizales > Morchellaceae > Verpa > Verpa conica. The sequence continues at coordinate 341,060 of JAUFSD010000008.1, read as the reverse complement.
AGGAACTAATAAACTATGCATTGACCATAGAGTAATTGGCAAAAAAGCAAAACAGGATATATTAACCTACATAATTTATTGTAAATGAACCTGTTGGTGATTTTTTAATATTCATGTATCCACGACCCCATGAAAGCATAACACCATATCCATATACGTTTCCCCAAATACCCCTTTCCCTACGCATTTCCTGTAAGAGTTAAGATTAGTGTTAGTTTCTCTAAAAATGACTTTAAGGGTAATATTTAAATATGTCAATAGGTAGAAACTCCTAATAAGGGGCTAAACGTTGAAGATTTAGCCCCTAGCCAGTGAAAGTTTTAGCATACTAAGAATCGCTCTTAAACCCAGGGTTAGGGCTTCTTTGGGGATTCACTTCAGTGACGTCTAATTTCGCTTAAACAGTACATTATCATATAGTAGCCGATTATTGAAGCAAGGACTGACCCTTAGTGAAAATGTGGAATAATTGACTATTGGTGGAGGGCTAGATACTCAGATTCAACTCCCACTGCTGAGTCAGGATCAAAATCGGGTCCCTTTCTGGTCCACCGATGCAATGCGGCTCCTCACTGGCGTCATCGTGCTGATTCGTAACCCCACATTGTACCCCGTTATCAATTCCGTCCTGTTCACTGCTTCAACGTCCCTCAGAAGCTTCAACCCTCCAAAATGCTGTCTGCTTGCGTCCTTCGCTCAATTGCGCGGGGCGCCCCACGACATTATCCGTCATTACTCTCAGCTACGAGAACAGCTCCACGGGTGTACCGTAGCATCCTTACTCCGCGTGGCTTCGCTTCGACTTCACAGCTATCCCAAAATGATACTTCTAAGCAGAACAAGAGATCGACAGCAGCCCTAGAAAAAAAGGGATCCATAGCAACTGTGGCAGTGTCGAAAAATCCAGCTATTCCAAACTCTACTATACTCGCCGAAGCAGAGCTTACTACAAAAGAGCAGCGGAAAGCAGATTGGGGAATTATCAAAGAGATGTCGAAATACCTATGGCCGAAAGTATGAGATCTCTCTTCTGTATTGACATGATAGGCCGTAGAATTGAGAAGGATCGTAGGGCGAGTTAGGGATAAAGGTCCGTGTGGGGCTTTCTCTTGGACTATTGGTTGGTGCGAAGGTATGTTAAGCTATCATATACCCAGGAATACCTAATATACTAAGCACACATAAACTTAGGTCTTGAACGTCCAAGTCCCGTTCTTCTTCAAGACCATCGTAGACTCTATGAATGTGGACTTCTTAGCACTAGGTGGAACAGTCTGGACAGCAGCCGGAGCAGTCATAGTTGCATGTACGAAAATCAATCCATCTACCTATCTTCGTTCGCACTCGACCTGGAGAACCCAGAGGATTAAAATTGAAAAGACGGTGTCACCCGAATAGGAGCAACTGCATTCCAGGAATTTCGAAATGCCATCTTTGCGAACGTCGCCCAAAAAGCTATCAGAAAAGTTGCATGCAACGTTTTTGACCATCTCCTCAGGCTAGATTTAAATTTCCATCTCACAAGACAGACCGGCGGATTGAGTAGAGCTATAGATAGAGGTACAAAAGGTATCAGCTTTCTTTTAACATCGATGGTGTTTCATATCTTCCCAATATTCCTCGAGATATCGATGGTTTGTGGGATATTGGTAAATCTATCCCTATCCCAAAATTAAGAGTGCCATTACTGATCTATTTCAGACCTATAAATATGGAGCTAGTTTTGCTGCCGTTACGGCCGCGACAATGATAGCTTACTCTGTCTTCACAATCAAAACAACATCATGGCGAACCAAATTCAGGAAGCAGGCAAATGCAGCTGATAACAAAGCAGCAACTGTTGCAGTTGATTCCCTAATTAATTATGAAGCAGTCAAGGTATATCTCACACCCCACATCCCCAAAATTTAGGATTAACTATTCCAATAATAGTATTTCAACAACGAAAAATTTGAAGTTGGACGCTACAACTCCGCATTGAAGGCTTACGAGAAAGCATCTATCAAAGTAGCCACATCACTCGCTTTCCTTAACTCTGGCCAGAGTATAATCTTCTCCTCTGCCCTGACAGCGATGATGTATCTTGCCTGCCAAGGTGTAGCAGAAGGCAACTTAACAGTTGGAGATCTTGTAATGGTCAACCAGCTTGTCTTCCAGCTTTCTGTGCCATTGAACTTTTTGGGCTCGGTTTATCGTGAATTGCGGCAGTCGCTGTTGGATATGGAAACCCTGTTCAATCTCCAAAAGGTCAACATAGCAGTCAAAGACGCCCCAAATGCAAAGCCACTTGAGTTTAAGGGTGGCGAAATAGTCTTTGAGAATGTGACCTTTGGATATCATCCTGATAGGCCAATCTTAAAGAATGTAAGCTTTACGATCCCAGCTGGGAAGAAAACGGCTATTGTTGGTCCTAGCGGTTGTGGGTAAGTTTTGAATATTCAAAAGAAAGGTTATAATCCACTAATAACAGGCTTGGGGTAGTAAATCAACTATCCTAAGGTTACTGTTCCGTTTCTATGATGTGCACGAGGGGCGAATTCTCGTCGATGGCCAGGATATCAGAGATGTGACCACAGAGTCATTACGGAGAAGCATTGGTGTCGTCCCTCAAGACACTCCGCTCTTCAATAATACAATCGAGCATAACATCCGCTATGGTAGAATTGATGCGACATCCGAGGAGGTTCTGTCTGTCTCCAAACGGGCAAAAATCCATGATATCATCTCAACTTTTCCCGAAGGCTACCAAACGATGGTTGGAGAGCGTGGAATGATGATTTCAGGTAAGCTGGATTCGATAGCCCCAGTTCACTAGAACTGTCAACTAAACCTAGAGAATTAAAAATGTACAGGTGGTGAAAAGCAGCGACTTGCAGTCTCGCGACTAATATTGAAAGACCCTCCTCTTCTCTTCTTTGACGAGGCCGTGCGTCCATCCATAATTCCATGATACTGGTAGAAGCGAATACTGACAGGAATGTAGACCTCTGCCCTTGATACGCATACAGAACAGGCACTCCTTAGTAACATCAACTCAATCCTGAAAGAGAAGGAGAGAACCAGCGTGTTTGTAGCGCACCGCCTCCGCACAATCTACGATAGCGGTAAGGCCTTCTCCCTCCTCATTTCCCTTCCACAATCCCTGCTTCCTTCCTTCCAGAACAGCAGCATACTAAGTCTACCCTTTAGACCAAATAATCGTATTGAAAGACGGTTCGGTTGCTGAAAAACCAGGCACGCATGAGCAGCTTATTGATTCTGGTGGGGTTTACTCGACGCTTTGGGCAGGTGCGTTTTTTCCCTCTCTTTTCTCCTTGCTCTTGCGTTTTACTAGAGGGCGGGGATACGGGCCTTAGCACGTGGCGGGAAATCCCCCGGGATCTTGTTTCATGACCGTTGGGGTTGCGACTGATATCGAGCGAGTTTAGCCCAGGAAACGATGCCGATGCTGGAAGGCCGCAATAGTGATAATGGCGCAAGATCTATGCACTAAAGTTGTTAGGAATCAGTAGCGAAGTACTAGATTTTCCTTCCTACGGTCTGTGTACCTGCATATGTAGAAATCTGTAACTCGTACGTTTTTAATGCTTGAAAATTTGTCTGGAGTACATATGTGCTCCGCGGATGCGAGTAGGTGTTGGGTGTTCGCTAGTAATCATACCTACTATAGAAGGAAATTTTGAACGGGGCCCTAGAACTTTGCGCCCACGGGCTTTTTAACCTGAATATGTATCGCTTCCCAAGTGAGGTAATATCTCGATGGTCACAGCACTCAATCTGAATCAAACACGTCTGTCCATGTATGCTCATGTCCGCTCATGTCCGCTCACGTCTGTTCACACCTTTAAGCCCAATCCCTACTTGGCTACGGGTCTCTGCCGGCTTCCGCAGTACCAAGACTTACTATCGTCACTCCTCAAAGAACTTTAGCGCACTACTAAATCTTTGTGTGTAGCGGTGTCTTATTGAACATTTTATATCACTTGATGGTGATGACGTCTTTTGCGCCCAAGGTTCATGTGCTGCTTATATGAAAATATATCCATCTCGTTGATCGAAACCCGGGTGAGCCCGTCCGGAACATATTTGCTTCGGTACAGTACCGTTAAGATATCCCTTGAACCTTCCCCATTAATGTCTTAGACTATCGTTGTCGTCACTTCCGTCCGCCAGCAGACTATCTCTTGCCGTCCAGTATATGTAGAGTAGTAGTTTTAGTACGACCAGAGTGACCCCTCATTGCAACAATTGAGAACACACCAGCGCCAGCTGGCCTATCACAAACCAACCTCACGCCATCACGGGAGGTTCTCGTCATTCGTTGTTGTGGAGTTAGACATGGATCCCGCTCCAAATCAGAATGGTGCATCATGTTGTAGCTCCATTCCCACCTAACCCCATGCAGGTACTTGAGATGCAGCCAAGTTCAAAAAAGATTGTGTTACTTTGTCATATAGTAACTTTACTTCTCTATATAACAGTAGGTACGTCGTACCTTCTTATTGGGAGCTCGGCACCAAAGGGTGGCTTTTTTTTTGTTTTCCCGGTTCAAGATGCCGATGAACTATGGTGACCAGTAAAAGCCACTGCCGAGGAGAGGGAGGGGGGGACGGGGTTTCCATGGCATTGCATGTATGTACTCTAGACTTGTCAGCCTAAGGGAGCCGTCTTCAGGTCTGAACTGCTGGCGATAACTATTCTAAGTAGCATGGATGAGGGGGGGGACATACCTATAGTAAACCCGGAAAAGAAAAGAAAATAAAAATAAAATAAAAATAAAAATAATTAAAAATCAAGATCCTATAACCAGGCCTATGAGGGAGAGTATATGCGAGAATCTATTCTAACCGCGACTATCGTGGGCGTCTAATATGTGCAGTTTTCCCACGTCAGCAAAAAAAAAAAAAAAAAAAAAAAAAGTTTAGGAAAAGGCTTGAAATAAACTGTGGGATGGCCATCGTGATTAAGGTATTTGCGGCTTAAACGCGCGCAATATCTCTTGTGTTTGAAATGGCATGGCGATGAAGTGGATCTCTGTCTTTCCTATCAAGCTCTTGAACTAATACTTACATGTACATACCTACCGCGAACCTCAGTAGATCTCAACCCCTGTCAAGCTGATCTCACCCATTTGATCGAGATTACATGTATAGCGCTAGTGCCAGAATAGCATCGCTTTTTCCGGTGCCTGCTGAGCTGAATTACGTACTCGGAGGGATTATTGTCTCCCTCAGGAGTGAATATTTGCACTTATGAGTTTGAGGATGCAGTTTATGCAACTTTCGCCTCCAGTGGCTGATGGGTACTCTGGAATTCGGTACCAGTCGTGCGGGGAACGTCTTTCCAGATCCTCCCCGATAAACAACAAACCGGTGAAGACGGCACAAGGGGAAGGGAAGGGAAAGGAAAGAAAGAAAAAAAAGCCCTCAGCCAAGCTCATCAGTTTCGGCCAGCTAGGCCAGAGTGGGTTCTTCGAAACATTCATCTGCACTTGGTTTCCTGCGGTCGCAGCTGCAAAAAAGACGTCTACGCACAGACCGTGACCCTTTTTTTGACACGGCAGAACAGGGGAATAGATGGCCAGGAACCGTACCAACCAGGTGTGAGAGCTGCGGGTTCGTGGCGCTGTTGTCGCGTGCGCAACGAGCGATCCACCTCCTTTTTCCTGCCTCCCGAACCATACACTCCATGCCCACCCTTACCCGCACCCATCGAGTGTCTCCTCCCACACACATCTCATGTCCCATCTCGTCCTGTCCCACACACTCGTTATCAAGTCTTGCAGCTGGCAGGAGAAACCACAACTATCAAGCTGGCAGGCAGCATCGTCCTGCGATCCCGCACGCCTCTTGCCTACATTCGTTAATTGTTCTCGCTGAATTAGCCGTCTTGCCTGCATCTACCCAGGGTTTATCAATTAGGTATCCGAACTCTGGGCGGGGGCCTCCCCCTTTTGCTTATTATTGTAACAGCCGCCACCTCGGCTGCTGGCTGTCCAATCCTTTTTGTCCATTCACTATTGCGTTGTTTCTGCTCTATTCTTCCCTGGGTGTATCCGGTTCTTTTACCCTCTCCTCCCCTTCATCTTCCTCCTCTTCCTCCCCTCTCTTCTAGAAGCCTGTAAAACTGGATATCCTTAAAGCTAAAAGGTCTCCTGTTTTCCTTCCTGTCAATCCTGTCTCTCTCGTCCGTCGTTATTGCTCAAGATGGGGTTCTTCGATAAGCTGCACGCAAGTGAGTGAGCCCTTAAATGTTCCCACGTGTTTGCTTCTTGATCTTAAGTAGCTAACCAATCATTCTTTCTAGAATATGAATTATACAAATTAGAACAGCGGTACACCAAGAGGAAAAGAAGAACTACCTTCATCTCTGACGCTAAATACGTCGAGTATGTCCACTCCTTCCACTTTAATCCTCTTCCAATAACCCTCAAATTTAATAATACTAACGTAAACTATAGTGGTGAATACGTCTATAACTCATACCAGCCAGCAAGTCCTCAAAAAGGCAGCTTCCGTACCTCTGATACTGGCTCTAGCAGTCGACGAGGTTCCAATAACAGCTAATCAACTTGCAACAACCACCACCACAGCACGGCAAGAAAAATAACTCTTAGACTGAGGTGATGGAGGGCGGGCGGGTTCAATGACGACTATTCACACGACACCTGAGTGGCCATGGAGGATATAGAGGAAGAAATTTAGGAAATAGTTTCCCCCTGTGGGGATAGCGGCCGGCCGAAACATGAAGCTACAACTCATTACAACAAATCTTACCCTACCGACTTTTCAACCACTAAGAGCGGCTATATCCGGTCTACTTTGACTTTCGATTCTTACGCTCTTTTATGGAAAATTTCCCTCAGTTTTTCTTTTACTGTACTTTTTTTGGTTTTGGTTTGTTTGGTTGGCTGGTGGGAGGGAGGGTTCCCTGGATTTGATACCATTTTCCTCTTCAATCTGTAGAATATCTTTCGCTTTATATTTCCTTTTTATTTTATACCCTTTCGGACGCTTGGGAACTCGGATCATCAGGCCGAATATTTTTCTCTCAGGACGTTGGCGCGTTGTACGGTAGGCGTGTGGACTATTGGTTTGATTCTTGGGGGGGCAGATCTTTGGATCTAGTTTTGTTTCACATGGTGGTAACAAAATTATGTGCTGCGCGGGTTTAGACAAAATTGCCTGGATTGTTCACATTACACATTGTAATCTTTCTGTGTCTGATATTCTTCTTATTCCTCATCCATGGATTGTCTTGCTGCTATGCCAGAATACTCAAGAAGCAAAAATAAAAAAAAATACGAAAAATTGAACTCAACCCCCAAAGGATTAAACATAAACATCTCACTCAGTAGCTCCAGTCTTACACCAAACGCCTGTCAAAAGAAGATAAGAAAACGGGCCAGTAAAGCAATACTACACGCGAAAATGCTGGCTGATAAATAAATAGAAACTGGCTTCTTGCACAAACGCAGTCATCAACTCTAAAAGGCTATTGGGCCTTACTTTCTAACTCCCCTCCTGCCCGCTGCTAGCCTCCCGCCAATCCCTAGCCCTCCCCTCGCCGGGGCTGGCTTTGTGGCATTAGCGCCCGCAGCATTAGTTGTTGAACCTGCTGGCGTTGACGTTCTAGTCGGCGAGAGTATAGCTGACGTTGCGCCCGTACCGGCCATACTGTTTTGTGTGGTGGATGTACGTATATGATATTGTATTTGTTGATTTCGGGCTCGTTCCTGAACCGCCTTGAATTTTTCAAGGAGCTCAATCCATTTGATTTCGTCGGCTTTACCTTTGAGGCGGGTGGGACGTTCATAGGTTGTTGTATTAGTTGTCCTATGAGGTAAGAGTTTAGCTTGACTATTTCACGGCATATACCCGCAAAGTTAAAGGAGGATTAAAAGAGGAACGCCATACGCTCTAGGTGCAACATGTAGATAACCAATCGCGCTGACACTATTCAACCGGTTTTTAAGTGCGGCGAAAGCTGATGATTGTGGTAGAAGCATCAATAGCCCGTATAAACATTTGTAAAGGTACGGATGCTTCTCTGGTTCTAGCAACTGAAGACGGAGATATGTGAACACGGGTGACTCGAGAAGTTGGACTAGCTTATCAACCTGGATTAAGAGGTTGACCGTAATTTCGAGTTCGGCGCTATATTGCATCATGGGTTAGCACTCGTTTCTGTTATAAGAAATATCGAAAACATGTGGGGAGGTTTACAATATCTGCAATAGGTTCGATGCCTGTTCATACGCCTGTGCTAGTAGACATAGGGAAAATGTTGCCACGGCGTTGTGACACCAACTCCTAAATAAGCTCACAAAGAAGGTTTGCCCGTCCTTAGTATCCAAGCTTCTTAGTCTCTTCCTCAGTCCTGCCAGTTCCGGTGCCGTCATTAAATTATTATTCAAGTTTTGCACCATAATACTTGCGAACTCAACATCCTCGTCTTTCTCTAGGATATCGGCGAGTGTGCGATATATCCTCTCAGGATTAAGATTGACACACAGATGTCTAATAATCAGGTTTCCTCGAGTTTCGAGGAGCCTACGGTCCGTGGAAAATAGAGAAAGTAGGTTAACCATAAATGAGGTGAAGTAATCATCTTCGCTATTATGAGAAATCTGTGAGAGGAGTTGGAGGTCACGCGTTACGACCTGTTCAGAAGGGTCGCTGAGAGTTTTGAGGAGCGCTGGGAAGGTACCATCGTTAATTGCAAGCATCTGACAGGTATTAGCATTTTTATAATAGAATATGAAGTACTTTAAAAGGAACTAACTTTGCGAGGTGCTCTCTTGTGTAATACCAGTAGCCAGTCCAACGCCACTACTCTCGTCTGCTCATGTTCATTTAAGAACTGCAAAGTCAATGCGTTAACGGTTGCTGAATAGTCTAGATCTGCTTGTTTTGGCGGTGTCGGGGATGGCGGCGGTATTGGTGTTGGAGGCGCTGGAGGTATTGATGATGGTGTTCGTCTACCCACAGAATCTGACTCCTTTGGTAGAGACTGCCGGGCCTGCGAATCACGTCTATCACTCGCACGCTCCCTATCACCTCTCTCACCCATAGCTATAGCTCTACCCTCACCAGTGCTCTCTCTCGTTGGCTGCCTCGACATAGGCGGTGACACACTATCCTCACTCAATGAGACTATCAAGTCTAGCAGCGAGTTGTTGACTTTTACCGCAGCCTTCCGAACCACTTCAACTTCATGGGCAATAGCAGGTAACACATGTGACAGCAATCTGGGTACAAACGGGAGCATGTCTTCTGGGCATATCTCAAAAAAATTGTCAACCCACCGCAGGGCAGTAAGTTGTATCTCCTCTTCTATTTTAACAAGTAAGCTTCCGAACCCTGAAATATCCCTCATTAAAAGTATAAAAGGAGGTAACTTGCCTGACGAGTCTAAGAACGGAATAAAAATCTCAAGAATCTTTTGATATGCGACAACCACATCCTGGCCTGGGATCCATGATCCATCCGCGTTTTTCTCTTCACCAGGGATTATAGTATCCCCGCCTGCATCAGAGAGCGAGAGTTTCTCGGATAATAGACGCATGCCCTCCTCGGTATTATTATCGGCAGACCCATCCTCACTACGAGTACGCTCCCTGGTCCGTGATTTGCGTGATTCCTCGATTCCACGTTTCACCTGGGCGATACGTTTGATCTCTGCAAGAAATCCTTCAAGGGCTTGTTGAGTGGCTACATGGACGTCTTGGTTGGGGTCAGAGAGAAACTTAAAGAGCCCACCGAGGAAGGTTGGAAGGTAGGTCACAAGCTCTAGGTCTGGGATTGAGTCGAGGAGGGTTATCCATGATACTAAAAATATTCGGGTGAAGGGGTTTATAACGTGTATTCGTTCCGTTAGGAGTGGTATAAATCGCGGGAGTGAAAACGCTGTTGGGAATGCTGCATCCGATGCGTAGGTAGGAGAGTTTGAGTCGGACTGGTTATCAGTTATGCTCTGTTCTGGGGACTGTAAAACAGAGATATAGGTGGCTGCAGACTCTGCTACTATATCTTTTACAAGGCGGTCTAAGAGCTCGGCACCGTTTTTGACGGAGAGTTCGGAATCGGCTGCTAGCTGGGCGAGTGTCAAACAGTTTAGTAAATTAATTTTGAAAAAAGGCTGAGCTTAAAAGAGACTTGGAGATACTGACTTTAGATAAAGCGTCGAATACATCATTGAAGAATGGGAGAATTTCGCCTTTTGCAACTTTTGCGATGTTGTACATGCTCTCACATGCGTAGTATCGAACCCTCGCATCTTGATCCGCAAAACAAGCCAGGACTGGAGGAACAATCTCCTCTAGATATCTCGCAACCTCCTATGAAGTTATTAGCTCTATCACTCAAACCCCTCCTTAAGTCCCACCCTAATCAACTCTCAAAACAATAACTCACAGGACCCAACGCAATGCTCGCTGCCGCAAGTCCTATCAACCCACCATTCCGGGCATGCGGTTGATGTACAGCATACGCGAACTCATGGCAGAGCTGATCGATGATCAAACGGATCTTATCGTGGTTCTCGTGTGCTACGCACTCCCGAACTACCTTCTCTAGTCTTTATGAAGAAAGACGCCAACGACCGCAGAAAAGAAAACACGGTAGGGCCAAAGTCAGCTGTAAGGTTTCTGTATACCAGAAACTTTGATAAGGTTGTGACTCACTCGAGGGCACCAAGCTTCCTACGGTCATAGAGCTTGTCGTTGAGACTGCGTTGGATTGAGTTATCCATAAAACGATCGTTTTCTGCTCCGAGTGGAGCTCTGTGGAATGTTTATGTAGGTATGTAGGTGATAGATAGGTATCTAGATAGTGTAGGGTTTCGTCCAAGATGTTAGCAAGGATAAACGCTGGAGGGTTCTCTAAAGACAAGCTTCTGGTGAAGTGAAGTGGTGAGGTTGAGGTTGAGGCTCCTCGTTTATCTCGCGTAACAAAGACGTGCTCCAGTAAGACGAGCCAACGACAAGGAGGCAAGCAGGCTATAAGAGCAGAGGATACAGAGGGGTTAATTACTGACCTCACGATAGATATAGCTCTGCGGGGGCAAGCCTTGGGAAGTTATCAAAGCTTGAGTCCGTGAGGGGCAGGGTAGCCGAAGAAGCTTCCAAATGATCAATCGTGTGGACGCTTGCAGCAGACAGGCCTGTTATTTTTTATTCAACCCTCAACAGCACCGACGTCAATCTAGTGGCGTACCCCCCGGTTACCAGGGTCCAGCAGGTGCCGTGCGTGGCTGCAACCTAGCCGTTCAGTGAATGCGATAAGAGATGCCAACAACTTGGAGACCAATTACTTCCGATCGCGGGCACGAGGCAGTCCTTTTGACCAATCCAAATCACTTTCCCCAACACTTTGCAGCTTGTTGAGACAACGCTCCGAGCCTCATTGGATATAAGCTGCTTCGCACACTTTTCCTGCTGGGGTCTGCCCACGCGGTCAGTCGTGACTGTAGAGTTTTATGACTAACTTGTGCCTAAACCTCTGGATTTAGAGAATGCTACTTACCTAATTACCATTGGCTTTGAAAGATATCAGTAATGTGGTCTTTAAGTATCTTTGGGTTCCCGAGATATGAGTAATTGTGTACGAGTAATGATATCTCAGACATAGATGTTGAGATGAAGTAACATATGTAAGGGCAAAACTTGGTTTTTATCTTACTATATTATGTTCGCTAGATATATATCACCGCGGTTACACCACCCTCCACATATATAGCTCTACAAAGTTCTCTAATTCTCGCTTCTCTTTTCATCGAACACCTGTCTTTAAAAACTTAACTCTACTGATACTTATATTAGCGGAAAGCATAGATAGCGGCAAGAGCTCTCTTGAGGACATTGTATGCATTTAATGCATTATCGTCAACTACATATACTGTTGGGATCAAAGACGTATCACGCCTATGATAAGTGCCGTGTGTTCAAGGTTGGAGAAAATATATCATCTAGCCCTATAGCCACTCGCTACTTATTGGCTAACGGGAAGGGGAAAAGAGTGTGTAACTTGTTTAAGTAACCCCTTAATAGTCTCATACTTGCAGCTTGCTGCACATCATACATCATTTACTGTACTCGTAAAGTGCTGACGTTTGTAGAATGGACTGCTATTGCATACCATACAAAAATGTGCTAAGTCTATGATTTTATATGGTATGCAATATCAGCCCGTTCGGAAAATGTCAGCCATTTACGGGTAGTGATTTTATTAAGGTGGGATCCTATTTGGGTCTCGCAACGTCATAGCACATATAAAAATATTCATTATCTATACGTATACCCAGAAGAAAAAGAAAAACCTATTTTGACATGAGCAGAAAAAGGAAAAACTAATAATACGTTAAAAGTAAGCTAGGAAAGAAACCGCCCCCCTACTATGCCAAGTAGATCTATGCGATACCATACCATACCAACGTAAGGCTAAATGAGTTAATTGTACATTTAAATAGATAAAAACTCCTTGCCAAAAAAAAATAGACAATAAAGAAGAAAGTATTGTGAAGGGGAAAAAAAACAGTACTATGAATCGAATCTCGACTCATCAAACCGTTATACGATCTTCTTCACGCCCCACCCCGCAATTGTTCCTCTCGCCACTACAAACAAAGATGCACCACAAAGTAACATTGTTCCCGCAAATATTTGAAGTCCTTGGAAACCCCCATCATACTTCGTTACTAACGCACCACCAATTGGTACTCCTGTCAGTGCTGCTAAAGACACCACAGCAAACAATGCTCCGTTCCTTACACCGATCTCACGGATCTCACTGATCTGGGCAAGACAGGCAGGGGCAAGACTGACGAATGCACCTGTAGTGAACCCGTATAATATAGCAAATACTATTGTTGGGGCGTTTCCGGTGGTTGTCATCCAAAGCGCGAATACAAGGATTCCAGAGCAGTAAGTGATAGTTATCATAGTGTTATAGCGGCCAACTTTATCGCCGATCCAACCAGGGAGGATACGCCCAAAGATCGAAGCCGCATTGAGCATAGAGACGAGATAGTTTGCGAGGGTGGAGGACATCCCGTTTGTCTTGGCAGAGACGACAATGTAGTTGAATGGGAGGAACATGCCGAAGAAGAAGAAGAAAGCAGCCAATACGGTGAGACTGAAGCCAGGCTCGAGGAAGTGGCGAGTAAAATCAACGAGGCGGAAAGGAGTCCATCCTTTTGGTGGAAGCCTCGACCTTAGAGTGAGATTCGCAATGATCATAAGTCCGAGAATCAAGAATGCGGTGATTCTCATGGCCCAACCATATCCAACCCGGGGAATAAGTCTCTCAATCATAATCGGCATAATAACACCTCCGAGAGAACTCCCGGAAGCCATAATCCCCAAGGCAAAAGCCCTCTTCTTAAAGAACCAAGTAGTGACATCTCCGAGTGCAGGGTAAAAGATTAAACTCGCGCCGGTAGCTGATACAACGCCCTGGCAGATGATGTAATGCCAATACTTGGTTGAGATGCTGGTCATCATAAGGCCGAATACATGGAGGAAGGTGCCAAGTGCGAGGATATACCGGGAGCCGTAGGCATCGTAGTATTTACCGACTATGGGACCGAAAAAGAACATACCTAGGTTATGTTAGTTGGGGTGATGCTTCTCAGGTAGCAATGCTTTCATTTGATAGATGAATAGGATATTAAGTGCTCGGGGGATAGGGGGAGGAAGAGCATACAGAAAGTTTCCAGCGATGAAATCCATGATACCTGGGAAGGTGTATAATCCTTCAATTGATGTGTTGTATAATAGCCCTGGAATATTCCTATGCCTATATTCGAATTCGAGCCAGTTAATAAGATATTCCTAAAGCACACTCCTCAAAACGAGGACACCACTGGTAGAGGAAAATTACAGTTAATCCACCCAAAACTGCAAAACAGACAGCTAAAACCCCCTAGAACCACCAACCAAGCTTTCGCACCTCCATCAGGAAAACGTGAAGGATGATGAATTGAGACTTCTGTATGGTGTGTTTCAAGCTTTTCCAGGTCCTGTCGAGCTGCTTGTTCTTGCAAGACGGTGGGTTCGTCAGATGAAATGCTCGAGGCTGTAACAGAGTCCTCCTTTACGGGGGGGTTCGATAGTGTCGGCACTGAGCTTGAGGGGGTAAATTCGGGCACTCCCATTGTTAATTGCTGTTTGCCAAGATGTGACTAGAAACGCTTGTTTGCCTCTTAGTTTGATTGACAGTGCGTAAACGATTGTGCTTGAAGATGTAGTAGATACTTGTAGGGAAGAGACAAAAAGTAGTGGCGGGTCCTTTATAAAGTATCAAACTTTTTTTTTACCAGGAGGATATATATTGATTACCTTGCCTACCAGTAAATTGTCCAGACAGGGCTTCATGACTCTTTTCGCACGCCTCGCGTACTAAGCTCAATTTTCATTATTGTTCGTATGCTTATTCCCACGCGCGCCAAGAGCCGTGTGCAAGTGCTCGGTTTGACAAGGGACCCCACAACAATTCTGCCGGGAGGCCAATTCCACCGGTTAACCGGCAAGTTGCCCTGGAGTGTGTGTGTGGGTGGGTGGAGATACGGTAGGATCACTAAAATCCGCTACGGGCTTTGGGGCTCGGGCTTTATTAAGGGATATCCTGATTTGACGCAGGTGCAAGTTTACAGATAGCTATCGATAAAATATGCCCTTCGCCAATGCGTGGGTAGATCTAGCCCCTCAAGCCTTTGGAGGAGGAGATTGAACTCCTATACGCGAGATCTACGGGGATGGCAAGATGATGCAATATTATGACAAGGTATTGGGCTGTTTCCTTAATTTTCTAGATGCGAGGCACTTTACTGCGGGGAAAACACGGAAGAGAGCTTATTCTATGTAATATCTGAACTGAGGAGGTACATTCTCTCATGAGTATTCTTCATATACGCAAACCAGTAAACATTTCATGAAATATCACGGAAAGGAAAGGAACGGACTCATAGTACTGGTATAAATCTGTGTCGCGGCGGCGGCGGCGGCGTGCAGGCGGGCCGTGCAGACATAAATTTCGCTGTGACGGTTCTACTTTCCCTTAGAGCAGCCGTCCAGCCTTGCCATTGCATAAATTAGCTTTGATTCGCGAGTACCAAACCAACTCTTTACTACATAGTTTCTACTCTATCTATCGATTTGTTTGCTTCATTCATTAACCCTGCATACCGATCCATCGGAACTCGACTAGGGGATACTCATATGCACCATCCTGATTTGTAAGATTGGTGTCCTCCTTTTCTATGTATTGGCACTATGGGTGCGCGTACCTATATACCTGTGCAACGAAAAGAAATAGAAAAAATAATCAGCTCGGCCGAGTGAATACCGGTGCTTAATCATGGTATAACATATCTTTATATCTTCATTCTTCGGAGAGACCTCTAAATGCCTATGGCCGAGTCTGGGAGCGAAATTCGAAAGACTCATCTGTGGGATTAACTGCCTTGGTAGGGTAAGTCGTTGCGGGTATTTCTAAGCAACCCCTTGACTGAAGCTTGTTTACGTCCCGGGAAACATTCGGGTGTGCATTGGCGTAGGGCAGCTAGCCGACGTCATGGACCCGTTGAGGATTCTATCTGGGCACGTAGCCGGGAACTGTGCAGTTGAATACGGTTGTGAGGGGAAGAAGATGAATCATTGCGACACTTGACTAAATTATCAATCATCAATCAAATAGCCAATACTCCTACATGAAGGCTAAGGCTAGAACTAGCTCTTTAAGGAAGCATTTGGTAATGATCCGTTTGTCACTTAGTTGAGATCAATCGTACCGTCGGTCCTCACCTACTTGTTCAGTCGGGTATTTGTCACACAGCAAGGGGGAATGCTGTGCCATAGCATCCGGCGTCAACCAGCGTCAATCGGATTTCGTGGAGTGCCCTCTAATTTTCGTATCACCCACCTTAGCATATGCGCAGCTTACAGGAGAAAGAGGTAATTTAAAGGGTACACGTGCTATTGGCGTTGAAACACCTTGGCCAACAGATAAGCACCTTCTAAACAGCTGGTGTATCCTATTCGCTTTACATGTGCTCTTACCGTTGACGTCAGGGTGGGTTACAGTATCACCTACTACTGTAGTTGTAGTACTTTTATTGAGGGGTCTTATCTTAGAAGGCGAACTGCACCTCTAGTATTGTGTGATGCCGAATTTTCCTGTCCCCTCTTCGACCCGAACCCGCAACTGGAAGGATAAAGTTCAAAAAGCATAAATTAAGATACATGAAAATATTCACTAAAAGACGCATGCGTCTTGCTCGCAAATATACCCGAAAGTTTAACCGCTATGATAAAGAAGGGAAGAAAATGACACTGGGACCTCGACAAGGCCCTACATAAGAACTACTAATAACAATATACGTCTAAACTTCGCGCGTAAGTCTTTTATTGGTGGAATCGGCATCTAGGTAAATCATTGTCCACCGTTCTGTTGGTCGTTGGCGTTTCCAGCTGTGTTTAAAACATGTCTCAGTAATCGTGTTCCAAATTAGACAGCAATCAAGCATCAAGGACAGGAAATTAAGAAATTTACAAACGCGGGTATGAGCACATTAACTGAATATATGAAAGTCTATAATGGGGAAGGAAACGGGAGTCAAAGGGAATGTGATTATAGGGACAAAATAGGAAAATACATGAGCGCCCGCCAAAGCCTCTTAGTCCTAGTTCACTGTAGTAGTAGTGAACTTAGACTCAGAGCTTTGCTGCGAGCTTTGGCTCGAGCTCTGGCTAGAAGAGGAGGTTTGATTCGTTGCCGAAACAATTCCAGACTCGTCTATAACCGAGCTCGAGGAAGAAGACTCGGCAGACTCGGAAGAACTAGAAAAAGAGGAAGAAGATTGGCTTGAAGTTGAAGTAGACGTAGACTGACCGTTTCCACCCTGACCAACAGAGAATTTCTGACAATCGTCCTGTGCACCACGCTGCGCAACCGGCATCAAGACTGGCTGATGGTTTGACGATGAACTCATCGTACAAACACGGTAAAACCCAGCTGGGAGACCAGCTGCAACAGTAGCTTGCAAGTTACCACTACCGTCACCAGCATCGTTGATACCCTTGAAGAATTCGAAGACGGCCGGGTCCGGTGGGGATGTGGGGGTTAGAGAGTCAATCTTCTGAACAGTTACGTGAGTGTGTCCAACAATTTTACCACCCTGAAGGGCCTGGGGAGCAGCGTAGTAGGTTGAGGCCGGGTCTAGTAGAAGTCAGTATTTACGAGACGGAGGTAGTCTACTTAGATCCGAGTTACTCACTGGTGAAGCTACCCGCAACAAGATTAAGCACTTTAACCTTGATGTCGAATGCGGTATCTGCAGCGATGTCTTCGCCAGGACCCGGGAAAGTGATGAGGGATGAGACCATGTTGGAGGTTGAAGGAATATCGCCCATCGGGATACCGTTGCAGGAGCCACCCTTAACCTGGAGACCATTGGTTAAGGTCTTGCCGGTGCAGAAATTGATGAAGTTAGCACCGTCAGTGAGAGAGTCTGCCTGAGCTGGATCATCGTTTTCCTCTTGGCCGGTTTTGCTGGAGTTCTCTTGGACATTTGCGGGATCGAGAGCGAGGGCGGCATTACCTTGGGAACACAGTTGGTAACTTTATCGGGGGGGAGGATGGGATATCAGAGGTAACTTACCTGCTCCACCATTTCCACCAGCGTTATCGTTTCCACCGCCATTGTTGTTGCCATTGTTATTGCCAGCATCACCATTGCCAGCATCACCATTGCCAGCATCACCATTGCCAGCATCGCCATTATCAGCGTCACCATTACCAGCATCACCGTTGCCAGCATCACCATTTCCAGCATCACCATTTCCAGCATCACCATTGCCAGCATCACCATCATTGCCAGCATCACCACCATTGTTACCATTATCGTTACCATTTCCATTGTTTCCATCATTTCCAGCATCACCAGCATCATTGCCGTTGCCAGCATCATTGCCGTTGCCAGCATCATTGCCGTTGCCAGCATCATTGCCATTGCCATTGCCATTACCGTTACCAGCATCAACACCAGTTTCAACTGGTACATCAGCACTACCAGTGGCATCAGGAACGTCGCCCGAAGCATCGGTTTCTGCAGGAACATCACCACCTGCAACACCGGTTTCGACCGGTACATCTCCACCACCAGCGCCAGTTCCAACGGGAACACCAGTTTCAACAGGGACATCGCCACCAGCAACATCAGTTCCTATTGGAACATCTCCCCCAGAAGTACCTGTAGCAACTGGTAGATCGCCACTATCAGTGCCCCCCGGCACATCTGAGATAGCCCCACCACCAGTAACATCAGTTGTTACTGGAGCTGGAAGGGTAGTAGTAACAACAGGCCCACCAGGAAGAGATGTAGTTAAGACTTTGCCTACAACACATTTTAGTTAGAACCAAGTGATATAGAAATATTTATATCACCGATAGTATTACATACCTTTCCCACCCTTACAACCTCTACCTCTACAAGGGCGACTGCGACCTCTTCCACGATTTGGGCTTGGTGCGGCCAAGACGGACTCGGCGCCGACTAGGACAAGACCTAGAACGAGACCTGTGCTGAAGAATTTCATGGTGATTCTTTAATAGATGTTGATCGTCGTTTAAAGAAGGTATAAAAATGATAATATGTGAAGAAAATAGTTGGATTATAAAACGTCACCGCCTGGGAAAACGATAGTGTGATGTAGGCCGCCAAATTGCAATCGATGCAATAGGGGAATGAATGTCCAAAAAGAAAAGAAAGAGAAAAGAAGAATCTCTCAACAACCACAAAAACCAATGAATGACGAAGCAAGTGAATGATGAAGAGGAAAAGAATTAAAAGTGGCCCGAGGAGGGCGTCGATATAAATGACCTATTCACTTGCTTACATTACAACCCACATGCTTGGCCCCTCAATCCCCTTCTATTGAGGTAGGACACAAGACCCTATTCACACCTTCTATACCCAGGATGGTCTGCCGTCTGGGTATTGCAAGTCGTTGGTCTTGATCAAACCTCAAACACCCTCTAAGGGAAGTCACAAAAAGGAAGCAACGGCCTTGGTTCTACAGACTTTAAGAGGAATGTGACGTGCAGGAGTAGAGGACCTGCTGCGAGCTTAAAGTCATACCGGGAAGAAATAACCGGGTTTCTCCCTTAGATGTTGTCGCAGATTATTAGGATGTAGGCAGCTGATAACTGGTGTTTTGTCTAAGAAATCACTGAGTGCCAATAGGAGACATGTTTGACGTCCGATAGTAACGGTTTCTTATTTTTGGTATGTAAATCATAGGGCAATCGACTAAAGAACGTGAGAGAAAGAGATTCCCAGAGCGAGGAATTCCCAGGGAGGAAGCGCTTTCAGAGTGCTCGTACCTGAAGATCAACACCAAAGCCAGCCATTCGGGGGATTATTGTCTCAGGAAAGCGCTGGTTGAAACACTACATCACCGCAAGTTACCCGACTTCTAGCCTTCTTATGGATTAGCGCTGCCAACCGTTGGAAGGTGGGACGAATCAGGAAACGGGAACGGGCACTGATATGAAACAGGATACGTTTGCGGCGCTTCTCGTGGAGGGGTATGGATAAGGTTAAAATCCGGCAGGGTATCCTACGGTACCCTAAACATAGTGCTAATTCTCAACCGCAACCGCCCTTTTGGTAGAACTGTAGTAGCCGATTGCCATCAAGGACACCTGCTCTATCCGATCTCTAACAATGAGTTCTAGTCAATCCTCCTTCCACTTGGAAAATGCACGACTACTACCATCCTTGGAGCCGTATATCCGAGCTGATATATATCGTACTTTGTTAGAACAGCTACCCCTGAAAAAAATATGACTCGCTCTACTCATAATTCATCGTTGAAACGTGCTTAATGTGTTGTTGGCGGGACACGGAGGAAGCCTAGGGCGAGTTGCCGGTCCTGAATATCTGCTGGAAGACGTTGAGACTAAGGAGGCGATCAGCCCCCAAATACCGTAAAACAGAGGCGCAGAACCTAGTGGAATATATTATGTTGGATTTCACTTTATAAGAAGTAAGAGACTGTGTAACTCTTTGGGTTGTAGGATAGTACCTCTACTATAATTTTTGACGTTTGGGTCTTTAATTTCCGCTAGAAACCTCTCTCTTCCGGATGCGACTTCTAGCTACTGGAATATTGAAAACCGAAATGAGCGACACGATTTAATCTCGTTTCTCAATTCAAGCGTCAGTAGCATTCCTAACGATTAAACGCCCGGACACAGCCTTATTGAAGCTTAAGAATTCCCCGACAGCCCCTGTATCTAGGTTCAGTCATACGGGGGGTTGTACCTAGTTAATTCCAACAGAGACCTTCCAAATATCGAGCATAGCTCACCTCCCTTAAGTGTTGGATTTCCGAGCGCAACTCTTATAATGCCATGAATGAGGTCAAATAACAAATTGAAATTAATGTAGAAGCATGCTCATTGTAGAAAATACACATTTAGTACCGCCACTACATAGTAGAGAAGCGGTAGTAGTGGGAGGAAGGACTATGTACAATAGAAAAACAGGCTCAGGTTGCCCCGACAACCAAACCAATCCGCCCGCAGTGTATTTCTTTTTAGGCTTAAATTGCCTCGAGGACTTATGCCAAGTCCGTTTAGAACATCATTGATGCTTGCAACTGTGAATTTACTGGTCAGTAGAAGGTTGTCTTAGCATGAACAATTATACATACCATTCATTTTTGATAAATCAGCAAGCGTTGCCGGGAATCCCGGGATAGGTAAGTTTGTATTGATATTATACAACGGCGCCAGGGCAGCATCTTGCTGAGTGATTGCCCTATTTCTACTGCGAGCCAATGAGTTCATCTATTGAATTCTTGTTAGTAGATACAAACCGTAGGAGTGGGTAGGTATCGGTTGTAGTACTTGGCCCCATATGCTATTGGTAAATTCATCGTGATTCTGCTGATAGATTGATGGATTTCGTCTAGCAGCCTAAAAATCTCCCTTGTCGTATTTGATTGATTTCTCTCCTCATTGAGAATCTCATGCTCGTGCGAAAGCTGGAGGTAAGTTTGGGCTATGGTATTAGAGTTTGGTAGGCGGCGGTCTCTATCCATGTTTGAAGCCTTGGGTTCCTGTGTGTCGGGGGGTACGTACTCTTTGTTTTTTCCTATGTAGCTGAACGAACTTTTTGTGTCGAGGAGCTGAAGGATACCTTTCTTATATAAATAGTACTTCTTAGTACTAGTGTCTAAAGCTAGTGCTTCTATGTTAGTATCTAGAACCAAAAGGGTTTCGTGTGAGATGATAGGAGAGGTATTGCGTAGCCCATGGCGATCAGGTACCCAAGGCATGACACCCGTTGCTTGACAGCCACTGTCTACTGTGTCTTAATTGCAGTTCGCACGTAAAAACCACTTGAGATGGTTTAAAATGCAGCAGGTTTCTCTAGAATAGGCTTAGAATCTTGGTATCAATCTTATAACCCTCAAGGTTTTTTATAGGTTGGCCATGGTGATTGATTCCCCTCTCCCTGTTACTTTGTACCTCGGGAGATTTTGCCATGGCTACCAGCGATGATATCTAGATGAGATTATGACTACTAGCTAGGGTGGTTTCTGGATCCTTTTATTATTAGCTTATTACTGCGTGGGCAGAGATTATAGTAGTACCGTACGTTCCAGATCAATCTTACGTTTACTGTACCCCTACCATTCTTGTGTAGGAGCGGAAGAAGTATAATATTTACACTAGAAATTTGGGAGAGAGTTTACCACACATTAAGTTCACGCAAGTACACAAAATATATTAATGAAAACCCATTTAGATTCTAGACGCTTTTTGATATTAAAAAGTACATGAGCCGTATTTAACCCGTTCCTTCTCCAATAAAAGGTGCTATGATCTAAGTAGTCTCATCAAAAACATAGGTCAGGTGACACTTTCCGCAGTATTGACGGTTGGTCATGGCAGCCATGAAGACACCAGCACCGCACTAAGATAAGAAGGTTAATTCTAGATATTCCTTCGGTAGTATTGGGAGACCAGATACTCACCCCTTCCTGAGGACACTCGCGCCTGAGACGCTCGATCTTGCCATCACCATCGACCTTGTAGTACTTGAGCACAGCAAGTTTTGTCCTGTTTCATTTAGTCAGCACCATTGAAAAGCTCTAGCGGGGGGAACTCGATGAAACTCACTTCTTGCGCTTGTGCTTGATCTTCTTGGGGGTGGTGTACACCTTCTTCTTACGCTTCTTGGCACCACCACGTAGACGAAGCACGAGATGGAGGGTGGACTCCTTCTGGATGTTGTAGTCCGCGAGGGAACGACCGTCCTCAAGCTGCTTTCCGG
Organism: Verpa conica; assembly: GCA_033030425.1. NCBI lineage: Eukaryota > Fungi > Ascomycota > Pezizomycetes > Pezizales > Morchellaceae > Verpa > Verpa conica. The sequence continues at coordinate 318,716 of JAUFSD010000008.1, read as the reverse complement.
CGAAGATCAAGCGCTGCTGATCTGGGGGGATTCCTTCCTTGTCCTCTATTTTATATATATATCGAGGTTAGTAGATAATACTGATAAGGAATTGATTGAGATACGTACGTATTTTGGACTTGACATTTTCAATCGAGTCGGAAGACTCCACCTCAAGGGTGATGGTCTTGCCCGTCAGGGTCTTTACGAAAATTTGCATGATTGTCGATTAACCAGCAGCTCAGCAAAAATGCCTCTGTGGGAATAAGAAAGTTAGTAATTTCTGGGCGTTTCAACCACTTTAAACTGTACGTGGCGGAGCATTACCTTCGATGTTGGTATTGATGGTTGAAAGTTGTGAATTTCTGCGGGGAGAATTGAACTTATGTGTGGGGGAGTTTTTGTGTGGGAACCCTAGGGCAGTCACACGCCACATGGAGGCTGAAAGAAAGGCCAAGAAGATGCGTAATGGTGGCTGCTGACTTATTAGCCCTGGGCGGAAAATCTCGGGCCGGTTTCATGTTTGAGGAGAAATGTAATTTGTCACGTGACTAAGACCAGTTGTTTATACATGCATGTATTTGTCAATAGAAGGAGCTTTGTTCATTACGTTTATGAGTGGTTAAATGTATATATAATGAGATAGCACCTCTATCACGTCAGACATACAGTGTTGCCCGTTCGTTCTAGTAATTGGTATTATTTGTAGCCACCCCTGCTTCCATTTACTAGATCTATAATTGCCACCATTAATCGCAAGCTAGGCAATGTCCGTGACTAACGTTTAACGTTTAACATTAAACAATAGTTTAGTAGGTAACAGCACTCACTTAAGACTTGATTGGAACATATGGCTTGGCACTTCACCCTCTCGGTAGCACTTGACATCCGAGTAATCCCTCTCAGAAAACCCAGGGTTGCAGATACACGGCCGTGGCCTAGCTAAATTATTTGTGTACTGTATTAGATGATACTTTCCTCCCCCGAAAAAGTCCCTAAAATCTGACTTAATAAATCGGATAAGCAGTCTCCCCGAACCGGGAGGAGAGTTGGACTCGAAGGCTTAGCTAGCTATAGGTATTGAAAAACTAGATATGGAAGGCTAGAAGTAGCGAAAAGCCAAAAAACCCACTCCTCTCATTAAAATATGTATTGATAGGACAATTTTTGTTGTAAGGATGATTTATATCTCTTATCACTATAAACTGGCTAAAACCCGAATATGTGTCTTTTACCTAAAGAAGCTAGCCACCGAACAAGAGATAGAGGCCCAGAGTAATCTATGGGTGTATTTTCACAACATAAGGAATAACATTGTGTGTTGTGAAGTGTGATATGAACGGGATATCCAATACCTGATGGGCTTGGCAGTTTTACTACGACTTATGTCATACTCCGGCCCTCAATAGGTTGAAATGTACCTAAAAGCGCGAGGACTACTAACTAACGGAAATTAATTACTGATATAGACCGTATCTTTGCTGAGCTAGAAGTAAGGCAATATTAGACGCGCTTGACATCTTGACTCTTAGGGCTTGGTCGTTGCCTGGTGAGTGCTTCTAGTGCGGCCCAGATTATTTGTTTGTGGACATTATCAAAGGGATTGGGAAATTACCCCCCTCATAATAGTGCCTAAATGCCTCAATGTAAAAGATTAAAATGCTCGGTTTAGGCCCGGATTTTGTTGTGCTACGTATACTAGTACATAAACGACCATCAAACTTGATTTTTTGACGGGGAGATCAGAAAAAATCGTAATCATAGCAAGCCTTCAGGTGCTTTCCGATCGTTAGGCTCTGATTAGACGATCGCAACTAGCTCCTTAGCCGAAAATACCCCTACCCAATGGAAGCTAGTCATTTCGCGCAAGTTGTTTTGTATCTGAGATTAGTCCAAATCATATTGGGACCACCACTAATATTGATGTCTTGAGGTTGGCAGCCATATGATGGGGGGCTTATAGGTATCAGGTCTAAGCTAAAAAAAGGTAGCTTCTTAGACAATCGCTATCAGTTTTAGATGGAACTGTAAACCGGAAACAGCCGGGATTATTTGAACGTTGCCGGCAGCAACGCCAACGCCAACTCACGTGTTAAATGCGCAGCTGTCGCGAGGTTGCTGTGGAAACGACCCTTGTCGCGCTAAGGCAGATGTAAACAAAGCGTCCGTTTCCTTTAGACCTCCTGCTCGCCCTCCTGCAGCATGTTTCTTCCTCTTCCTCTCTCTATCCCTCACATGGACATCTAAATTCACACTTGTCCTCTCTCACATAACCCGTCAATCATCATTCTCTCCTCTTCTCCATCTCATCAAGCAGAAAAACAATATTTACCGCTGTTCCGCGACCGCTCCCGGACGAGCTTCTCGACTATTAATCCATTGAACGACTCGGTACCAGTGTTTCTAGACAGCCTATCACAGCTCTCATATCTGAACTTTCAACTTATATCGCTATAGTCGCTGAAAAGTTTGCTGTTTTTCTGCATATCCTGCCTGATTCCTTGAACGGGGCCATTATTACAGCCTATTTTCCCGTATTGCACCTATAAAATCAGCAACTGGCCTTTTCACTCTCTGGAGTCCTACACTGCGAGTAATAACTTCTCGTCAGGTATGTTAAGATGGCCAAGACTACCCAATATTGAATTTTAGCCGTTAACATCTGAACACAGTCGCAGGAGGTACGAAGTACTTGCTAGAGATAGGATCGATACTCGATGTCAATGTTGCAATCACCGAAAAAACGTACTCAACGGCACCGAAGACTAACCAGTGTCTCCGAGAACCCGATTTTGGAGGCCAAACAGGACACTAAAAGACAGCAACAATTAAAGCAACGACAGCAGCCAGACGAGCCAGCACCCTATCCGACTCCCTCACGACATCAAAGTGGCTATCAGCAACACAGGCGACAACATTCAGCTCCGGGCGCACTGACTCTCGGCTCGGCTACGGCTCCGAGCCCCAGAAAGAGTAACGCCAGCGCATATCCGGCTAGAACCCTGAATGGACTCGGCATAGATGTGAATAGTGACTGCCACGATCAAAAACATCTGGGGGTAGATATTAATATTAATAATTTTTTTGCATCTCAATTGCAAAGGCCTAGAACACCCCCGGGCCAAGCAAACCTTAGTAAGTCAACCACAGAGTACCCGTCATGGATTATCACCCGCTTACATACTTGCGCTAGAGTTCAATCCAGTGACCCCTCAGAGCCCGTTCCACTGTTATCAGCCACAGCAGAATGCTTCACAATTGATTGACGAGCTCCTTTCTGAGATTGGTTCGCCAGTTGCTATGGCAAGAAGAGGCTCAATGATATCCAATAGCTCCCCATTGCGAGCCACTTTTCAATTCGAAAACTCTAAAATACCCCAAGATTCTGATTTACCCACTCCACCACACACTGCTCGCTTGCAGCCAGTGAGCACATTTGATCTTGCACCCCTTCCACACCCAAACTTTGTCAGCATGTCAGCAATTAGCAATATGGGTTCAGAGAGTGATATTGACAGCGAATCTTATTATTCACCCATGTCTTCTGCTATGTCCCCAGCGTTTTCTTCCGTCCCATCATCTCCTGCAACAAAGCACACAGAAACTTTTAGGAATCCTTTACCTACTGTTCCAGAGGTTTCAGCTCCAGCTAGCAGCTTTCAGCCAATGGATCTCCCAGTGCTCGCCCCAGCGCCACGCACTATTCCAGATACACCATCTCCGGTTCGAGTAAGAACACTTCCTCCTTCTCTAGGGGCAAAAGCTACAGGCATCACTACTGAGGAAATAAATAACTTCATCTCGGGACCTGATCCCGCTGATGGAAAATGGCTATGTCTTTACCCTGAATGCAAGAAGAGATTTGGACGGAAAGAAAACATCAAATCCCATGTTCAAACTCATCTTGGAGATCGTCAGTACAGATGCTTTGTGTGCAAGAAGTGCTTTGTTAGACAACATGATTTGAAAAGGCACTCAAAGATACATACTGGTGTCAAGCCTTACCCTTGCTTATGTGGAAATTCATTTGCCAGGCATGATGCTTTGACTAGGCACCGACAACGCGGAATGTGTATTGGGGCATTTGAGGGAATTGTGAAGAAAGTGGTTAAGAGAGGAAGGCCTCGCAAGAAGCCACTTCCAGAGGATGAGCAGAAAATGAAGCCCGAGGAAACTGCAGACAGCCCTGAGAGCGAGTCATGTTTCGGGTCAGATGTTTCCAACCCTCAGTCACCTTGCGATTTGCCAGAATTCAGTAACAGCAGCCCAGGACCTCAAAGCCCAGGACCTGAAACTCCGCGCTATGATGAAGGGACTCCTTCTTTAAGAGAAAGTTCCCCTGATCCCCCAAACGACTCTGCAGGTTATAGTCCTCCTACTTCGCCATCTGACGAGTTCGATTTTGAGGCTTTCGTTTCACCACCGTCAAACAGGACCTCTCTAGGATTCAGCTCATTGGATGGTGACTTCATACAATCTCACTCATCTTCAGAACATCCACCTATGTTAAAGAAGTTTTCTAGCTCTTTTGGCTGCTCTGATGATTTTTCATCCGCCCAAAACCAGGAGGGATTTGGATTATTCTCACAAGATGGTATGGACATCATTGGATTGACAGCATTGGAGAGAGATCCCAATATTTTAAGCTTTGACGATATTTACATCAAACCCGAATTACTCAACAACTCTCAAGATTCTTACTTTGGGGGATGCTAAATGTTTTCAAGACTTCGGGAGCTTTAACCAACGAGAGAAACATTGAAGGCAACAGCATATGATCACGAGATAAGCCCAAAGGTCTATAAGTGGAATGATTGGGACGCAAAAGTTGGGTTGTAAACGGAGTATTAGGAGAAGATTTGTTTTTGTCGATTTCCGACTTTGATTCAAGAGTTGGTTTCACTCTTTGGGATTGCGGGATAACTGGGTTTCTTTCGGTGGTGGTCAAATTCTTTAATGAACTTTATGGATATTTTGTTCTTAGTGCCTCTAGCTCTCCTTTGTCATTATTCCCTTTTTTATTTCTTTTTTTTATGTTGGCTGTCGGCTTGACCCGTCTGTCTGGAAGACAATTGGGAATGCTATATACAGCGTACGCGCACGATGATGTTTATTTGCCGTTTATTGATACTATTGCTATTTTGGATGCAGTTGAAGCCTGATGAAAAAAAAAAAAAAAAAAAAAAAAGCTCCTGTTTTTGCTCTAATGACTTATATGGTCTCTTGCATTCATTTATTATCGTTTTCTTATGTATGGATAGGTCGATCAAGACAAGTAATGGTCTATGAGAAGTCAGTTGGTGAGGTTTTTTGATTTGTTTAGTTTTTTATATCATGTAGTACGACAATATGTATGTTAGTTACGCGTAGATAAGATACTTACGCATATAATGAGGTTAAATGATAATATGCCCCTCGTTCCCTTGTTTATTTGGAGAATTCATTGAGTAGATTTATTGATTGTAGTCTACTAAACACTAGATTTACAGTCGATCTAAATCCACTATAGGTTTAGACAACAGTCCTCAATAATAAGCTTACGTAACTAATACCACGGCCCCAGCAAATTCATATCATGAGAGGACTTGTTCGTAGTAACTAGTTGGACACTATCTATATTATTAATAGGAAAGCAGCGCTATAGTTACTATAAGATTAGTAAATTATAAGCTAGTATTTTATGTGCTTCACTGTTCGTTTAGTGCTATTAAGGCCTCAACTAAATGTAAAGCCCAATTGGTTACCAGTGAGGCTATCAAGAAACTTGGGGTATTATATAGTCTTGGCAATTAATAGCAGCCGTATGGTTTGTGTCCCGTGATTTACTGGGATGCTAGTATTAAGTCTAGGGATGAACGTCAAACCTTAAGAACGGTAATATAGGTTTTAATAGGGTCTCTACCACGTAGCCACAGAATATTTGGTTAAGCATATAAGGCTTTTGTGCTGTTGTGAAAATTTCTTAGAGAGTTAGTGAATGAGTGTGTGTAGTATTTCAAGACATTAAAACCCACTCAGCACGTATCAGTGCAGCTCGCTGTAGCTCTAGGTGATCCTCTCCGTCTGTAGTGACTCTCCAGAGTTCGCGGTTTAGTTCTTGGGTTAATGTATTTGCCACATGTTTAATTACTTTTTGGGGAGCATATTAGGAATCTTCGCATTGAAGTAGGGGGGGAACACTGGTGCCCTGTAGTCTTTCTAGGAGAAATAATATACCGGAAGTGAGCTAGTATTTAATCCAGTGATGCGTGGTGAAGGCTGGGCAGGTAATGGAAGTATCAACTGAAGGTATGAGCGGTTGCGCAATGCTCACTTGGTATCAGCAACCATTGTAGAGCTGAAGTTGTTCAGCTTTAGATGTTTATAACCCGTACATATTACAGTCCTAATCTAGAGGGGTTAATTTTGTTTTCAGAGGTAATTAAACACATGGTTTATTCTGTAGGGGGGGATTGAGGTAAGCTGATTGACTCATTCTAGCTGTTAAGAAACTGATTTCTATAATATGCGTAAGAGGTAAAAGAGTGACTCTAGCTAGATGGTTATTTAATTGGATATCCGTGCAGTCATTGAATGGGAGAGCAGAGACTATGCAACTATGACCCCTTTAGTTTTCTAAATATGGCAAGTATGTTGCTTTCACGGAGTTTTCCGAGTAGGCAACGGAGGTTACCTTGTGCACTTATTACTTGTAGCCAATAGACTACAATCCCGAATTGTGTTCCCCGAGAGTTATGAATGAGTCAAAAAAAACATGGTTTCTCACTCGAGATTACGGTCACTTGTTTGTTCTTGTTTTTAATTGAGGGGATTCAGACTAAGAGGGAGTGATAAGTTTATCTTAGCCTCGTCTGTGAAGGTTAGCATGACACGTGGTATACGAGGCAACTTGAGGTAGGTACATGAAGTATTTACTTTGTCTTCTCGGGCGTGTTCCGTGAGGAGGAGGGGGGGGGGGCTTGTGTTAGCGGAGCATCTCTTGTTGATTTCATTGTAGACTATTTCTCTTCTAATATGAACTCAAATGATATTTGAAGTGCGGTAAGCGTACGGCTTTAGGTATAAGAGATCATGGGACATGCGAGATATTGGCGTAGTAGTCACCTAAAAATATTATAGGACTAGTGGTCTGTAAAATAGGCTAAGCCCCAAGGCCCTCGTAGAGAGTAACTATTGGTACACTAGTATTTGATTAGACGTGTCCTTAGACAGACATAAGAGAGGTTCGATGTCGGGATCACACCTTCTCATCACCAACACAAGTATTTGTGATCACTATAGTGCATAATACACCCATACCCGAGTATTTTTTTTCAGGGGTGGCTATGTTATCGCGTGGCACTCGAAATATGTGCTCGCTGAAGATTCGTAAGGGTGAGTATTCGCCTTGTGGGCAGCGCAAGCCAGCTGGGTGGCGCTGGTGTTGGATGTGTAAGGCACTGTTCATTGGTGGTAGAAAATATTAGTGGGTGGATGCTGGATGAGGGTTTTTGAATCCCAATATCATAACTGGTAGTGAATTGGTATTCTAGGTGTGATATCATCTCCAATTATTACCTATCGAGGTCAATTGCAGGTCTCGATCTAAATTGCTACGGGATCACAGGGTATACACCTATTGGAGCGAAACCAGGCTTTCGGCAAGCGGAAGTTCTTGCTCTGTTTGCCATATATGTGAGAGGCGTTTTTAGAGAGCCACCGCTTTGACCATTGACTGGTAGGCTTTGGACCCGTCCATTCCGGCTGTGAAGCCTTGCCCTATAGATGCTGGAGGCTCCTTGCCGGTAGATCTCCTGCAGCCGCGGGTTACTCTAGCACAGTGGGGTCGCCTAGCATCGAAGTGTTATTACAAACTGTAGAGCATAGTCTGATTGTGCTATGTGCTAAAGGGCGCGTCGGTAGACCTTGCTCTTGGTGGATCGCTGGATCGCTGGATCGCCTCCTGCTATATCTCACATATACACGTAGGGAATTTCGGATTCCCGTTCGCGCTAGTTATTGTCCACATAAGGCGTACTGGCTAATGCGAATCCCCACAGAAAGAGGTTCATCCGAGCCTAAGCTCTCATGTCTAAGCTATTTCTAGGGGGCCAATATGAGTTGTTCTCAGTGATGGGCGTGCATCTTAGACATGTATGCTTAAGCGAACATCATTGACACTGTGGTATAAAGACCCAACTAGCCCGCTGATGTATTAAAAGTGTTGGGTGTGCTACATACAAGTGCCGAAGTCGACTTTACTCTATCTTTTCGTAATAAAGTACGAAAATTCAGAAAAAATGTCACAAGCGGCCCAGCCCACGTCCAAGGAGTACATTATCGATGCGAGTTATTTTCCCCTTCAGAACTACGCCAGGGTATCAGAAATCACCGAAGAAAGCGCTGAAGAAATCGCTGAAGAAAGCACCGAAGAACCTGCCCCTATTTCGGTGGAGTATATCTATGGTCTTCAACCAAATGAAGCGCCAAAAGATACCCAGGGCCTAATTTTGACGACGTACGCGGAGGATAAGTCAGGTCCTTTAGGAGCATCCTCCCTCAAATTTGATACAGCAAAAACCCTTGAGAATTCTATCAACACGCCACTACTTTTACGAGTTATGTTTGTATATCTAGCTCTAATTTATGTTACCTCTATCTATTTCTTGAAGCTGAGATAAAATAACACAGAGACTACCTGGGGTGCTCTAATGCTAAGGCAAGTCCTAATTGTAAACTCTGGGATGAAAGCCGAGCTAATAGTTCCCTGTGCCATATTAGAGTTTCGTTCAAAATTTGGTGAAAGAAAACGATTGGGCAAAAGAAACAAAAAAACAGATTATGGGAATAGTTCCACTAGATCGGGGGTCGCGTAGCACTCTTGATACTGGTATATTCCTCCCTAGCAGCACCGGTACCGCTGCTAGTGGTCAAGCCAATACGAAAGTAGCCTCTAGACTAATTTTTTCTGTTTCTCTACCTTATTTTGGCCTCTCTGAAACTACACCAGTAGCCGAGAAAGAGAGTTTAAGTTTATTTGAGTACGCCTTTCGGAGAAGAGATGTCTCAAATGCAAATAGCACCGGTGAAAGGATCATAGTGCACCAAATCTCTTTCATGGCTTTCACTAATGATATGGCTCTCACTAATGGTATGTTATTCCTCTAGTATAAAACTAGTCTTGTTCTTATAGGTTTCTGGAGGGATTAGATATGATAGCGATTTTTAGATCCAAAGAGGACGAACACCCTGACCGGCCGCAGCCACTTTATCCATGCCAGGGAAGAGAATGCACATTACAGGTGCTTATACATATGATCTCAAATATTCTAGCACTTTCGCAAAAGAGATGCCTCATATTCTTCAACAAAGAAGTATCTGAAAATGTTTGCCCCCTTTACGACCCTTAAATTAAGGAGAAAATTTAACATTGATATGGGTTATAGGAATTTCAAGTCATTGATCGCATCACAAAGGAGCCATCGTTGGAAGACGACCAAGAGCTAGTCAAAAGCATTCGAGCTCTTATTTTAGATATCAAGAGCGCAAAGAAGGTGGTAGAATCGCAGGTCAATGCTCTTGAAGATCTTAAAACACTCTATGGTAATACACCTCCAGAGACTCAATACGAACTTATTATATAATGAAACTTAGGAAATATACCATCATTTATTCAGCGCATGAATGAGCAAATAAAGCCTGCCATAGCGATGATCACGGAGGTGATTATGGAACAGAACAGCTTTTGTCGGAAGCTTGATATTTTGCTGAAAGCTATTGGGGACTCAAAGAAAGATGTAACTTCCATTTCTCATCATCATCTAGTGGTCTAAAACGCTGAAAACTAATCCATTATTAAAGCTCTTGAACAAATTATCCGAAGAGACTATAGAGGAAGAACGGAAAAAAACTATAGGCCAACAAGCTACAGCCCAACAGGTCACTATCGAGGCCAACAAAGCTGCTATTTCTACCGCCCAACAGGCCACTATCGAGGCCAACAACACCGCTATTGCTACAGCCCAACGGGCCGTTATCGAGGCCAATGACACCGCTATTGTTAGAATCCAACAGGCCGCTATCGATGCCAGCAGAGCCGCTATCAAAGCCAATGAAGACGCTATTGAAGGACAGACCAATATTCTTGAGACTGCAATGGATAGTCAAATGGAGGTCATGTCGATGCTCACGGTCCTAACCACTATATTTTTACCACTGGGATTTTTTGCTTCTGTAAGTCTAAAAGAAGATCTAGTGCCTATCATAGAAGAGTTTCTAATAGGCGAGTCTTAAATTATAGCTGTTTGGAATGGCCCCTGATAGCGTGAGGGATATTGGTAATTTCTACAGTGGCGGGAATTTCTGGATTATTTGTGGAGTTGGGACCGCTATTACTTCGCTTTTTACTTTTATCATCGTACTGAGAAGTCGTGATAGGAAGAAATGGCATAAGAGGATCGGAAAATGGGGTTGTCATTTTGGTTGGTGTCCTTAATTAAGGTTTTACTGGGGGGAGATTGTGGAGATCCCTTGAAGTTTTGCAAAAAAACCCTGAAGGTAATATATCTTAGGCCGACCTTGAGTTTTTGGTCTATGGTGGGTTTTGGAAACAGGGGTGGGCTGTATCATTGTACTCACAAACATTACTAATTACGTTTCTCTTTCTCTTTGTTGGAACACTATGCCTAGGTTTCTTTTGTCTTTTGCACTAGGAATGCACTCATTTTCCTTTCCTTTCTGTTATAAAAAAGTAGATACCCCTTTTAAGTTCTATATTTTAGCGAGGACTATAGTGTGTAGTTTTAATGTTAGGGAGACTAGTATTTAACCCATATTATAACGAGACCCTTCAGAAATGAAATTCTATTCGTCTAACAATGATCACTAACATTTCCTAGATATCTCCTCGAGGTGAGAAGGTCAAATAAAAGAAGTGAAGAGCGAGCAAACGAGGGGACTGGAATTTGTATAAGTGCACGAGCGACGTCATACCATAAAAATTGACGTTGACAAGCAAGTACACAAGTGAGCCAAGACAGATAGGTATAAATTACCGCACATGTCTTAAATGAGTTATAACTACAAGATTATTGGTGTATAATAGAGGCGGGGTAGATAGAATGTCCTGATCTCCAATAGGTGTCCTCGATCCCCTAAAGTAGGAAGGTGGGTGTGAGCTGTCGCATTACTATAGCTTTGGGTGCCAATGGTTCGAGAATATATATGTACCTTGCTAGATCCTGAGCACTCATGATATGTCAACTTAGAATACCTCAGGTGGACAACAACAAGATCGTCGATTGCTCCTGCATGTTCTCGGGGCACCCATACTCTACAGCGAACGGTAAAAAAGATCGAGAAACGCGAGACACGAGAATCAGCGTTCCTATTCGTTCTTTAGGTTTTTGGCAAAGATTCTAGTAGTAGGATTGGCCACAATACCCAGGTAGCAGGCCCTGGTTTCTCGATCTTTTTTGCCGTACGCTGTAAAGTAGATAAGTTACAACCACTGTTGCAGGGCCCGCAACGTGGATGTAGTACATGCTCCTTATATATGTGACCATAGTACTGGATCTCAGGTTATCTTGAGTAACGAGGCAAGTACCCCACTTCAGACATACTCGTAAAGTGCTGACGTTTTTAGAATGGACTATTATTGCATACCATATAAAACTACACCAAGCCTATGATTTTGGGGGGGTATGCAAGTACAAGTAGGCACCCAATAGCAAGAATAATCCCTGGATAGATCACTATAGGCAATCATTGATCGATCAAGGCTCTATGGAGAGGCGCCAGCTTTGTATACCAGACCGATTTCTAATTTTTAACGATGACTTTTGCCCTTGTCCATCACACTTTCCACTTTAAAAGGGCACAAGAAACCTGTACTTAACCCAAGCACTCCTAAATTCCACGCACACTATCTAGTTGGTACTAAATTAAAACTTTACAACAAGCCTTCAAGATGTCGGAAACGGAGTCTGGGCCCAACTCAACAGGCTTCAAACGATTGATGAAGCGGCTCGAGAATCACGTCAAAAACGAAAAAACTGGCCTACGTGATAAAATTTTCAAGGATGGCCTACCTTCTGACTGTGGGGAAAGGGCCGAGAAAATGTTCGAACAATTAACTACACATGGGTGTAATCAACCCGAGGTTGCGACAGATCTCACCGTGCTAACGCTTTACGATGTTGCTATATTGATTGGTTTGGTTCCCTCATATATATACCACTGAGACGTTGAATTGCTAAATTATAATTATATTGGGGAAACAGATGATAGCCACTCTATGGGGGCCGACCCTCAAAATATCAAAATTCTCAAAAACACCCTCGAACAAATTTGTGAGATATACGAATTTGCCAACCCAAACGGGGTAAAATCAATCAAATTTCTAAACCATACAGAGGGTGGTGAGAATGTCAAGAGAGAGCATGTGGAGAAACTGGTTAATAGTCCTTTATATAATGGTGTGACCAGATTAGGAACGGAACTGCAGAGAAAGGTTTTGGTCCCCTTTGTTTTGGGCAGCAAAGCGGGGCCAGTGGTTAATATGACTAAACCACTGCTTGTGATAATAATTACCGATGGAGTAGTAAGACCTCAAATCAATCCTTAAGAATGGAGTAGTTCAAGAAAAATACTTTATATAACGAGACTAATTTAAAGATTTTAATTTTCTGTAGGTGGAGGGTGAGAGAGTGGGTCTTTTGACACAGGTGATACTCAATTGCGTCAGAACACTGATTAAGGATGATAGTAAAGGGGGGCATGGTATGCGCTGGCGTCCCTATCTTTATTCCCTTACTAGTGTTTCCCTTGGTCTGACTTTAGTGATTTGAAGCTATTGCATTCCAGTTTGCCTCTATTGGAAACGATCCAGCCGCAAGAAAACTTCTCGACTCACTAGATGACCACAAGAGTGTCTGGAATTACGTCGATTCTCTACCACGTATGTAAAATAAACGTTTAAAACCTAGATTGTTCTTACTCAGCTATTAATTGGTGAAAATAGCGGATTATGATCTTGGTTTGATTGGCAAGGATGGAAAATGGAGCCTCATAAAATGGGAAATTGTAGGATTTGAGTTTCTACTCTATATCTTATTACGAATAACATTTATCTAATGGTGTCCTGGGGATTGTTTTGGTTGTTTAATAGTTGCCTAAGCTATTAATTGGACCCCTTATGTCACATGTAAGTTGGAGCTCCTCAGGCGGAGAGTTAGCGGCTGGGTTTCTGATGCTAGAATATAGTGGGATGATCATGAGATGCTCGTAATGGATACAGAGGCAGAAAACCAGGATATCTTCGAGGAAGAACGCCCAAGGGGGGATATACCCGAGGATGATTAACGCTGTTACATCTATCGAGTGAGGTAATACATGTGTATTTATGGCAAATATACTGGAAATACGGGCTTTGGTGTACGGGACTATGGCGGGAGAGATTCTAACGACGCTCAATTAATACCTGTAGATGTATTATATGTGCTTAACTCCTCTGGTGGTATTTTTAGACTTCATTTATGAAAACTTATTTCCAAGTAACTACTATAAGTTATCACGTACTTTAACTGTAAAATAATCTGTAACTTGCCCACCGACAAGAGCCGCAGGCCGAGATTACCTATATTAGTCCTGCTAGTTCTTCGCCTCTGAGCTCCCTTAATACCTAAAACTTAGGGATTTTATTAAAGGCTACATACAAATGCCTAGAACTAAAAGTTTCAGTGTCTTTCTATCTACTAAGGCCTTGTAAAACATATAATCAGGGTGTATGTTGATAGGTATAGACCTATATTGCCTATTGGGGACATGTATACATAGAGGGACTGGGGGAGTGCTTGGGAGATCGAGTTCTCCTAAAATATCAAGTAAACGGTTAATTTTCTCTCTATTTCACAACACAGGATGAAGTAAAAGGTGTTGGATCGATTGTATAAAGAGATAGAGAGATCTATCGATATATGCTCCAAAAGAGAAAACCCTAAACCCTCATATGGGATGTCTTGCCCTGGATCCTCAAACACAGCAAATAGAGATACACGTAACTTATATATGAAACCGCCTATCAGCTATCCTTATTAGGAAGCATCTACAACACAGGACAAAGTTGTACAGACGAGTGAGATTCTATGAACCAGCAACCAACTCCTGCCACGACATCATGCGTTATGCTACAACTATAATGAATGATATGAAACTCGAGTAAAAGCAATGAATGAAATTCAGTATATATTGACACTTGGTATTTTTTCTGGGCTAAGCGCGCAGTGGTTATATAATTGCAGCGGCCAAGCCACGGAATAGATCCGGGACATGTAATAATGATGATGATGATTATTCATAAATACCGGGACATGTAATAGAGTACTTAATTAAGATATTTATCAGCAAGTTAATCCTTGTGCTTTAGGTATTTTGAGTCATATGCTATCCTTTTAGGTTATGTACTGCTTGACTGCATATTTCTACAACGTATGATCAGGCCTTCAAGCCTATATAAGGACCCACGGTGTCCACTCCTAAGTAGAAAACTACAATCATAACCAACGATAAAACTCTCCACCTCAAGATGTCAATGAAATTCTACTGTTTCCAGAAGGAAAAGAATCAGCCCAGTGCATCGGGCTACTGCCAGAAGCTCGAGACATTCCTCCGCGCGACTGGCTTCACCGATTACACTCTACACTTCACCCTAGCCAACTCCGCACCAAAGGGGAAGCTCCCTTGCATTGACCTAACGCAAGACGGCAAAACCGAGACAATTGCAGACTCCCATTTCATCGTCCAACACCTCATCGAAAACAAAGTCATTGCAAATCCGGATAAAGACCTGACTGCCGCCCAACGTGCCGACTCACGTGCTTGGCAGACATGGACCGAGGAGTTGATATATCCAACGGTTGTCTACCAGCGCTGGTGCATACCAAACAACTACTATGCCTCGAGAGAGAGCTTACCGGGTTCTTGGCTGTTCCGTTGGTTCTTGGGGTTGTATTTCGAACGTAATATCCGTAATTCATTGTGGGCACATGGTGTCGGTCGGCATTCTGATGAGGAGAGAATGCGTCTGATACGCGAGTATGCGGAGGGCCTTGAGGCACGGCTGGAGGGTGCGGAGTTTTTCCATGGCAGCGAACCGACTTTGATCGATATGATTGTCTACGGGTTTCTTGTGAACGCGATTAATCAGCGGGGGAATCCTGAGTATCTCGGGTTGGTGTTGGGGAGTGAGCGGTTGAAGAAGTATGTGGCAGGGTTGACACGGAAGTGGTTCCCGGAATACGAAGTGATCCTCGAGGCGGTTGAGAAAAAGCATTCGGATTAGTATTCTGGCCTGGGGTGTAAACGGCTATGACCTCTACTCTTTATGACAAATCAATATTTTTATAGCTCTAAAGAAATTTATTGAAACAATATTGGATAACGTCTTGTGTATTTATTAAATCTCGAGTAACCGTTACATCGTAGCTACAGGTATAAAATGATCATCTAAAAGCTAAAAGCCTCACAAGAATCCTTGTATTTGTAGAAGACTTATCAAGTATTAGTTGGACTATCAGAAAGTGTCTTTTTATTATTAACTGTCACAAAATATCACTCGATAACTAGCTATTCTTCATTCCCCACAGAGAAATGCTAAAGCTTCTAGTACATGTATATTAGACCGACAAAACAGACTAAACCCCAAATACTCTATCAATATTAACACCATTCAAATTCCCAAAACCCAAGGTACCATTTATATGAACTAAAAGAAATAAAATAAAAGAAAATAACAAATTGTGAAACCCACCACCACCCCCCCCAAATACTAACAATTTAAATCTCGTTTTCAGGCGCTCAGAATTAGTCGTTGTGGATCTTTTGCTCTCGAAGTGGGGACCGTCGTCTTATGTTCTGTAAATCAAGCCCTGCAATCGGCTCGCTAGTAGATCTCTGCATATCCGCAGACCCGATTTCTGAACTTCTTTCAGGCATCGAACTTCGTCTCTCTGCTGGATCGGGTTCACCGTGAAGCAGGTCACCACTATCTAATTCAGGTATTTCACCCGTAAAATATCCTTTAGGAGCCGTAATATCCGGTGTGTTGGGGGCAATAATGACTTCTGGAAGTCCAAAAGGGATGTGAAGGCCATCGATTCCCAAGCCGGGCGAAGGAGAACTGCGTTCTGGAACCGTCAAGGGGATTTTCCATGGCTCTGAAACAACCCTGTGCATTGCCTGTGCTGTAGGTCTCGGTAATGGCTGTGCCTCACTACCAGATCGTCGATGACCCATTGCCTGCGCACCGACCCTAAGTGCTAGGCCTTGTAGTTGAGCGATCCGGGGTGATTTTCCTCCGCCTGTTGCTGCTGTCGAAGACCGGGTCCTTATCATCCCTGCGGAGCCATATGGTGAAGGCTGCGGGGAGAAATCACCTTCATGCTCTAATATAGGTTCTGACCATGCGCCTGAAGAGGGTCTATCATATCTGGGGCCAACAATGCTCCTTGCGATTGGAGAACTTGATAAATCCCTACTTGGCGAGAATCCGGGTGAGAATGGCCTTGCTTGATTGACAGCTTCAGCCTGGGGATCTTGGTATGGCATATCGAGGATACCTCCTTTGCCGGGATAATCTATAGGAGTTCTTATCCTTTGAGGTGGGTAATCCAACGGGCCCCCACTGCCACCGAAAGGGGGTTCATCACGGCCCGTTATGATTGGGTGAAGGGATGCATCGTCGTATGAAGATTCATGTGGGCCATCTCCACCACGGGGAATCGATCGTTTGGCTGTAGGGAACTGTATATTAGGAGGTGAAGCTCGACCCCGTCTGATTGGGGATCTTCCCCTAGCAGGAGTTGGAGTCCCACTTGATATAGGAAGTTCCGAGGCATTCTGAAGGCCTTCCTCGGGGGGTGATTTGGCACGGGAGATATTCCACGGCCATTTTGATTGCGATTCTGAAGAAAATCCAGTAGGCGTTCTCAACAATGCTTTCAAGTAAGCGCGACTAGAACTAGTTTGCGTATTCTTTTCAGGACCAGAAGCTGATTGTAGGTCGTTGGTACTGGTGGAGTTATACTGATGGGTCACGTTCTCGGTGAATAACTGAGAATCTAGCGGTCTAGAAGCAACTGGTACCTGCCCATGCCTTGGTATCCATGGAGGCTCGTAACGAAAGTTGTAAGGTTTATCGCCTGCTCGTGCTCTTGGACGGTGTCTATGGCGAGAACGTCTGGTAGGTAGATATTCGATGTCTGAATCGTATAAGCTGTCTTGATCTGCGATACGTTTCCATTCTTCCCTCCGATGTAAAAGCTCATAAAGCTTTGCCTCAGCCTCAGTCTGTACAACCCCAACTACCTCAGCTTTATCTCCATGTTTGCTATCCCAAGTTGCTGCTCTTGAGCTTTCTGGCGACGCTGATGGTGTCTCAGGCGCGCTATCTGAACCACTCCCGCTTGTAAACATGAAGACTCGGGGCCCTTCCGTTTGATCATCCCCTTTGATGGCCTCCCTAAGTTTCTCCAACACTCTCTCCAAATCTTCTGTCTCCAGTTTGTGCTTGTTTGCGTGTTCTAGAAGCCTTACTCCATGGAGTTCATACCTTCGGTAGTCGGACGCCAAAAATCTCACATGATTCTGCCGCTGTTCCATCGCATTAAAAGAAGCACAATACATCAAAATCGCTAATTCAAGCCACTTCCTCAACTCCCCAGGTCTTCTTCGTAACCGAGAAATACACACTTCCTGAACAACGCTATTCAGGACCAACGTATCGATTTGGACATTATCAGACTGTTTCCCAATTCTGTCGACCAATGAATAGGCTAAAAGATGTCCGATCGTGTTGTTTAAGTCCCTCCTACTAGCATCCTTTGCACGAAGCTTGATATTCGGTGGTAAATGTCGCATACCAAATTCTAGCATTTGAACGGGGATCTCTCTATGAAGAAACGAGATCAGGCGTAACAGATTCCCAGCCTCTCCATAGCGATCGGTACGCGAGTCCAAGCGGTCGAATATGATGTGAAAAGGCTCCAGGAACTCCCGTTCCACGAATGGTCTCTTTTCGTATTTCTTCAAATAGTCAGATACAGATACCTTTTTCCCTTTGATATAGCTGCCTGCCGATTGAATCGCCAATGGATTGTATTCAAGATATTCCGCCAACTTTTTTGCTGCTTCGATTTCGGTTTCCGATGGTGCGCTTATCTGGCCATAGTGTAGAACCATCCTAACTGCCTCATCTTCTGTAATCCGCCCAAGTTCTAGGCGTTCCGGACTTCCCAAGCGAGCCGCACCAGCAAATGAAGAGTTCAGGGTTGTTAGGATGATGCTCCCACCTTTACTCTTCGGTACGTATTTCGATAGTAGATTGAATTCATCATTTGTTTCTACATTAGCACCATCTAGCACAAGTAGCCAGCCTTCGTGTTTGTCGAACCAATTGTTGACCTCGATGCGAGTAGTCACCTTCGGGTCCACATCCTGTGGTTTCCTAGAATCGGGAGGCTGATGATTTGATAGTCCAAGCTCCTCGGCGATCATACAATATCCTAAGTCTAGAGTTTCTGTGGATAGCGTACTTCCCATAGGCCCGCAGTCGATCCAGAACGCACCCCCAGGGAATTCTGACTTCCTGTGAAAGAAGTATTCGCGTGCAAGGTGAGTTTTCCCTCCGCCTGAGACACCAGATATGCTGACCACCCTTTTGTTTGGGTCAGTGAGTATGGAATGGATTATTTTCAGTTCATCGTCCCCCCCTTCAAAGAATTTGTTTTCTTGCAGTGAGAGTGGCTTAACAAAGGGCGTATTCTTGATAAGACGAGCTAATGAAATAGATAAATGGTCAGTCATTGTAAAAGAATTTATATGGAAATTTATTCAATAATTTGATTAAAATCGATAAATAGAGCTACATACTATTAGAAGCATTTCCTGATTCGTACTGGTCACCAAACTCAGAGATCTCATCTGGCTGAAGAAAACCTCCTTCAGGAGCTATAATCCTCCTAATACTTCCAGGTGATGATGTTCTTGAACCCCGTGCAAGTAAATGAGGAGATGATAATCGTGCCTCCGTATCTAAGCCGTATGTAAGCCCCGTAGCTATTTTTAGCCAGTGGAAACTTGAGATTGACGTACTTTGTATAACGTTTGTCACATAATCATGGGTTTCTTGGAAGTTTCGTCGTGTTTCTTGGGCCCAGCCTCTCTCGATAGCGGCTGGTGCCTGCTCAGCAAAGTTATAAAGGCACCCAGCCACAATATTCCAGCCTGGCGAATTCTCGTCATGAAATTTGCACATATCACTGTGTGTTGCATGTATGGCCGCACGACCAGCGTCGGCAAGCGCTTCTGGCGCAGCAGAAGAATATTCGACAATCTAGAAAGTAATTTAGTAACAAAAACTGGGGAAGCGATATTAAATACTTACAAGTTCTCGTCCCATACCAGGAATAGACGTTTTTAACTCCTCCCAACAGAAAAACATTTTAAAGTCCCTTGAAATGCCTAGGAAGTTATCGGTGATATTTTGTAGTGTTTCGGAATTTTTTTCGAGAGTTTTTATCAGAGCACTATTAGAATCTATCCAGGCTTTTGGTGATACTATCCGAACAAGCATCTCTGCCATCTTCCCCCACTTTGCAAGATCGGCACCCATATGGGGAGTACCTAAGAACAATATCCCGTAGGTCGAAACCTTGATAGACCGTAGGTGAGCATTGTGACTGAGGTTAGAGCCGTTGGAGTAGATGAGTGCCTATTGTAATTTGAAACTAGTCAGCAATGTGTAACCTTTGTCGTCTGGGGTAGACTCTGTGTCCTGTGTCACTTTAAACATTGGATGAATACTTACTCTTTTCACAACAATCCCTCCTAGACTATGACAGACGAAGATGATAGGTCTCTTCCTCTCTTGCTCGCGCTGTAGATGTCTGGTTAGTCTCTACTGTTAATATAGGGTATCTCTAGCTAAGCTCACTCTTCTATAGAAGTATAATTCGGATACTAAGGTAGTTGCATGGTGGTGAACCATGTTGGTGCTAGTGCTACCTAGGACTTTTCCGGGATCCGAGTCATATCCGTAGGCAAGAATACGTGCATTTGGTACTTCGGCAGGTAGAAGATCTCGTAACCACATTACCTCTGCACCCCCCGGTGATTCTGGTTTAGCTGTCCATGTCTTGTAGGCATCGCCATGGAGGCCATGGACTGCAATTATGCTTCATATCGCTTAAGTCAGTATACGGCGTAGTAATCCCAGAGTAGGAATAAGCTTAAATATGGCGACAGGGTGTTACGCACTCAACTTTCGGGTCTATACCCTTCGCTATAAGTTTGATCCCGATGGAGTTCGTCGATGAAGTCTATCGCACACACCAGTATCTTAGTCTTGGTACCTTGTAGCTTTGGGGATAGTGCGGGTATATCTGCCACATACCATACTGATTCAATAATACTAGCCTTCCAAAATGAACGAGATGAAGATTCCTTCAGAGCGTCCTGACCCGACGGCGGATGCGTGGTATTTGAGTGAAGTTGGAGGAAAGCCAGAATATCAGTTGGTGTGACCTTATACTTCATCTGTGGCTGAGCGTTCCAACTCTCTTCCCCTCGGAGGCTCGTCAAGGTGCAGCTTTTTCTCCGCTCGCGGCTGTGACGCATGCTGCATGCATGTAATGGGCAGGGATTATTCACCAGTGAAATGCGCGTGACTGTGGACGCGTGTGTATCCAAGTTTCTCGAAGGACTGTAAATCTTCAGATGATAAAAGGCGTTTAGAAGACTTTTCCGCCTTGGTGCCTTGATTCCGAGATGTGTTCACTGGTTCACTGGTTCTCTGGGATTGTGGGGTGTTCCTGAGACACATTTAGATAGAATAAGGCTGTAACTTTTACGCATGAGGTACTGTGTAACAATTCAACCTCTACGACGTAAGAAGCCATAAATAGGTTCTTCTTCGTGGTAACTGTGTGACCACAAGCTTTCACGGAGCACAAGAAGTAGAAACTGCCGAGCCTTAGGAATGGGTTCCTGCAATGTTTCATACTGTATCACCTAACTAATGCCTTTCCTATATAACAGGCGGGAGGTAATAGTAGGCACTCTTGTACACTTGTCATATATACTACACTACTTTTAGCTTAAAAGTGTTAATTATATATATATAGCAAGCATCTATTAACCAGTATAATACCTCAACACCGGAAATCTAGATCCTGGCTGTGTCAAGGGTCCTACTTCCAATACCTTTTGTACCTTTGCCCCGTCACTACTTCGTTTCGAAAGTGCTATGACAACTGGATTCAACTATAGTGTACGCGTGGCTCCTCTCGAGCAAACGTAGGAGGCCTGATATGTTTTTACTTTCAATATTCTCGTAGCTAAAAGTGAAACCTCAACGTATGATTCAAAAAAATGGCAACTCCATATAAGTCATTAGAATGCCCTACCAATACTTTATTCGCGGGGCGAAATTACTACTTGTTGGAGCCCCCTTCTAGACCAGCGATTGAGCGCCCTAATTCCTAGTTCACATGTGTAAAACCTCTAAGCCTTGTTAGCATAGGCAAGAGTTCACAATATTGTAGCTGTAAAAAAAAGATAACAAGAAGGTAATTGGTAAACGTTCCAGTAGCCTCATAAACTCTAAAGATATCTATGTACTCTCGCCGCACTTTGCCACTTATATCTCAGGTACTTCTTACCGACAATGTTAGAATTCAGTCACTTGATATATGTTTCGTTCCAGGTGATGAACGTCTATAGAGGATTTGAAATTAAGATTTACACGCGCCGCAATTAAGGTACCAGTATGCAATACCGGCCGCAGTACATGAGCCCAACTAACACTCTATCTGTATTCGATCAAAAAACCGTCGAGCACTGTGGCAGTGGCCTTCGTCAAAAAAATGTCTAGGATACTGTGACTATTGATGCCAGCTGTACTCGCATCGAGTGGTATGGAGATGGTACAGGTCTCACAATAATTTCATAGAATGGGTAACTCGTCGCTATATCATTGCACCAGCGTAGGTGGCTAACTGACTCATATCCTCCGGCCGATAGCCACACGCGCACGCGCAAAAGCTCTATGACTATACCTGTCCCTTCTTTCCAATTTCTTGCCGAGGTTCTATATCTCCAAGTGTATAATGAATCTCCCAACACACTCAGCCACATGAGTTAGTAATCTCCCAGAAATCCGACTGCTCTAACTTCCTGTAAAGGTTAATGCTATTTAAGATAACGTGGGTAAGTACGTTTAGAAGGCCATTCTAGTGGACGTAGCTACCCGAGTGATGATTTATGAAACAAGAGAGTGCATGTGACCTCCCCTGAATTCCCAACACTCTAAACTCTAAAGTACAAGCTTACCAAGGGGGAATTGAAACATCTATACTCAGCCACGATAGCTTAGGTGTAAAATACCTCTAGCTGATACCCTAGCCGTCCCAGCTTCACCCCCCTCCCTATGCCAATAGATACGAAAGGAGGGCTCGGATTTAACTCCAGGAATGCTGAAATTCACCGAACAGAGTATCTAAGCCCAATATGGGGCAAATATGCAGTGTGGATAACCAATGATATCAAAGCCACTCACTAGCCACCCGATCTGCACACCCTCTTTCACTAGCATTTTAGGGAGCCAAGTTCTTGTATGGTACCGTTAACCTGGTTTAGCGAGCTGAGTGATACATACATGTCCTCCCCCACCAATTGGGTGAGATGTGGTTCGTGCGTTAGGGCGCCACCAACATACTAGCGCCGATTCGGCCTATGTTGAGCTGGCATTGACGATGATGGGCCGTCGATGAAATAGATATATAAATAGTTTTTGTGTATGTAACCAGAAGCTGTGGGAATTTCTAAAATAATAATATTTTTGTATGATGAACTGTTGGGTTTAAACGAGTGATTATTCATGAGCTACGATTATCACAAGTATTGTCGTTTCTGTTTCAAGGCGGCAGCTACTACAAGCCCTTCAATACATGTAGTTATATTGCTACGCTATTGAAATCTAGCTTGTGCTGTTCACTGTTGCCTAATCTTATTATGTGACAGCCAGCGCACAAGGCCATTAGTCCTCGCCGCCACGGCGTCCTAGATCAGATAAGTGGAATATTCTCCTAGCTTCTTCACCAGAATTAACCTTCCATCACCTTTCATGAGTCAATACTTAGTCCTTACAAAGTTAGAGTCACTAATACCTCTAGTGACTATTAGCCAACAGAATAGCTAGCATATGTTTGCCCTGCCAACTTCGCCCCGACCCAATCTCATACCTACTACCAGTAGAAGAGAATAAAATATTAAGGCGACTGTCTTTTAGATAGATCTAGCTACAACACATGAAAACATCTAGTTAACGTCACCGAGTGACCATTTATGAGACAGATAGCCTTGTCTTCTACGTTAGAGTACTCCACAATAACATAGTCATGGGGAATTCTGGGATCCGGGTTAGTTTTTTTAACCAGTTGGGAACTGTCATTATTGCCACAAGAGCCTGATTGGCCAAGACTAGCCATGGCTTGTTTTGAGTTCCTGCGGCGTTTGGGGAGTATCAATAAACCAGGGCTTGTCGGAATTACCTCTAGTTTCTAGAGCCTTGGTATACGGATCTTTGTTCGTCCGTATGTATGCGCCACTGATAGGCAGGCAGGCTAAGTGGGTGATTATTGCCAATGATAGTTTACATACCCCACCCCGCTGTTCAATAGCGCTTGCGCAAGGCCAGCTCGAGACCTCTTCGTAAACTGGAAAAGGTCCGTGCACAGCATAGGAGACAAAGGGCTTTAAGAGATCATATGGCCTAATAGCTAAAGCTGCGCCAAGTTCTGCGGATTTTAAGTGCTGACGACAGGAATAAATCCTAGGATATAACGCCGAATGCTACATGGTGATCCCTGGGTGCTGTAGATACTAGCGGATCTATGCTCCCCGAGCCAATAAAGGGGTCAAAATAATACCCTCAAGATATAGGACAAGGTATGAGAAAGAGGGTAAACTTCGTGGAGAGTTTGTAAGAACTGGGAAAAGAAATATGCCTAGAGGGCTATACGTATACGGGGTACGTATACCTAGTAACCTTTATTACGAGTAAAGGTTGTTTTATAGGGAAAATCCTCGTTAATTCATAGGTGAAAGATACTGATGAAACGTCAGGCATTTTTTGAATGTGCGAAGTCCAGGTATCTTGCAGGGATTCCCCATAGTGTCCGGTTCTCCATCCTAGACAATTCCGGGGCGAACACTATCTGTGAGGACTAAGTCAGATTACACAAGGCCGCCATCTAGTACTTACACTACCACTGGGAAAAAGGGTAGAAACACGTGTCTTTCAAATCGTAGAAAATACACTTCATAGGTATCATAACAAACAGAACAAAATAATAACTCAAAATACTATACTTTCTATCTCCACGCTCCAAAACGCCAGTCCTCCATCATTCGTACATATTTCATCGTTTCTAAAAGTATGTCATCTGCCTGCCGCTCCCAAGGCAGACCTCTCTGCCGCCCAGCTTTCCCATCGCCTCCAGAACACTGCCATGTTCGCTGAGACCAGTAAATCCATCATATACTGCCCATCACTATGTAGCACAAGCATTCCAAGCTTCGACTTAGATGACACGATTACATCTGGAGCTGCTGAGTTGATGTCTGTTGAAGGGCTTGAAGCCCGAGAGCGACTGGAAGAAGAAGAGAGGACCGTTGTAGATGGTGGCTTGAATTCAATTACTGACAAGAGTGATGATCTCTGAGGTATTGAGTTGATGGCTGGTGGGTAGTATTTGCACTGTTGATAGTCAGTATACTCATAGTTCGAGGTTGAGGAGGTGGCAAAATACCTTCAGAAACTTCCCAGCCGCTTCATCTTTAAACCCACATTTCCCTGTTCCTTCATTCGTACTTGCTCCCCAGAGGGCCTCAAAGACGTAGCCTCGCTTTTTTACCTTCTCTTTCTTTGGCTTTTCATCGTTCCCACTACCCCCATCATGGCTCTTAGCTTTCCGATGATGCCCCATACCCTTGACTCTGCTCCAGAATCCTACACCCTCGAGTGACATCTCTCTTCTGAAAACCCGCTCTGGCTCCTCATCTAATGGTTGATCATCAATCATCCAATCGTTCATACCAAACTGGCTGCTATCAGTCCTCAGTTGCTCTCTCCGGCGTGCTTCCCATGCTGCCCGTTCTTCCTCCTCAGACCTATACGCAAAATCCTTCCACGCTAGATCAGGGCCATCAGCAGCCATAGTCCCAAACGAAGATGGTGGAGGATGGTATGGCGGTCTTTTTGGAGGAAGAAACTTTTCGTACCCAGATGCTGTTATTTCCAACATGATACGGTCGTTCGTGTCCTGACTTGTAGCATTAGGATTAGATGCCGGAGGCATTTGGCTAACTTTGGCAACATTCCACTGTGCCCCACTGGCTGGGTCTCGGCGCACAATCGTCATTGTTGGAAGGGCAGAAACTGTCTTGTGCCATCGTGGTGAGCGAAGGCTTTGGGATGACCATCGGCGGTGGGATGTTGGGCGTGGAGCGAGATGGCTAGGTTGTGGAAGATTTC
This sequence comes from Verpa conica, assembly GCA_033030425.1. Classification (NCBI taxonomy): domain Eukaryota; kingdom Fungi; phylum Ascomycota; class Pezizomycetes; order Pezizales; family Morchellaceae; genus Verpa; species Verpa conica. Next base: position 293,167 of record JAUFSD010000008.1, on the reverse strand, counting down.
CGGAGGGGTGGATGTGGATGTAGTAAATACAAGCATTGATATCCTCTGCTGTTACAGTAGAGGCTAGAGGGTGAAGTGTTGTGAGGAAAAGATCTGTATTAAACAATATATTAGTGAGTACATGACGCTTGAAGGCTATTGGGGCTGACGTTAAAGGCTGCCAGGACGTCTCAACAATGATACATGCATAACCCAACGTCTTACCGGTTAAGCCCAAGACAACGAGTAAGAGTGCAAAAAACTAACCTTGACTCCCAGGTACTCTCACGATATAGAGAATTAGCGACGGCATCACTGGTGCCGTAGGATTCACATACATTGGCGGGTTATCCGCCAGCTGTATAATCGTCGACAACGAGTTAGCCTGTATCGGCGGCATAGTTTCAATATCCATAGCAAATTAACTCAAGCTTGAGGAGCGAGAAAGAAAGAGTGGAGGTGAGAATCATTATTATTATACTCGAAGGTCCGGCGAGCTGAGCCAGCGTCGTCACCGGCTGTGGCTGTGGCTGAACCTTGATTGGTTGCCACACAGGGCGTTACGAGTTCAAACCTGTAGGGTTAGGGTTCGTACCTGGTTAGTAGATGTGGGATTTTTGGGTGATTTATCTCTTGTGCGAATTAAAATGTATAATGAGAAAGTCTATTCCTAAACGGCTAATAATAATTTCTAAGTCAAGTCTTTGTTTATAAGACTATAAATCACAATTTCACTGGATCTATACGTGTAGCGTTGTTGTAAATCAATTTCCTTTACCTATGCACATATGCATACGATGCATATCGGTGGCGCTCTTGAATTCAATAATCATTATCCTGTAGAGTAAGCTGACCCGGCAAACGCTTGAATACAGAGAGTCCTCGTAATCACAACTAAACCGAGGGTAAAAGATAATGATATAATAATGATAGATGCTTGATATATAGTACTATGCTACAAAATACATCTCACTGCAATTTACAATCCCATTCCCAAAAAAAATGAAAGAAAAAAAGGAAAAATAGAAATAGAAACCCCTCTATCTGGCTGTCTCATTGTAAGCACCCTTCGCTTGTCCTGCCATCTCATTTGCCTTCCCCTTCACAGTGCCCTTCAACTCCTCTTTAGTCCCCTTCGCACTCCCACTATACTCGTTCGCCGTTCCAGTAGCCCGTCCACTCATCTCCTGCGCCTTGCCAGAAGCCTGTCCAGCGTACTCCTGTGCCTTTCCAGAAGCCTGTCCAGCATACTCCTGTGCTGTTCCAGCAGCTTCTCCACCCGCCTTCTTTGCCTTTCCTGCTACTTGGGATGCTTGTTCGCTCACAGTACCGGTGGTTGACCCGACAGTTTGCTTTGTCTTCTCGGTAACAGTCTCGGCAGCCTCAAGACCCTTGATTGCAGCATTGGCTGCAGTCTGATCAATAACCTTGGCAGCGTCTTTGACGGTCTCGGATACGGTCTTGTAGAGGAACGGGGAGGTGCTCAGAGGCCTGGCAACCGAGGGAGTGGTTCGAGAGATGATAGTAGAAGTACGGAGAGCTGAGGTACGGAGAATTGAAGACATGGTTTGAGTTTGTAATCGTTGTAGATATTATAAGTTTGAAAAAAAGAATATTATTCTTGGTGAATTTGCGTGTATAGTTTCTTCTGTGATTGTGTCTTTGTATTCGTGTAGAATGGGGACTGTAATTGTGGGGGGAGATCTGGGGTTCTTTATATTATTCATTTAGAGTACTGTCTGTTTGATCGTTGACCGGCGAGTGCGTAGACGTGACGTCAGAATTCGCGAATTTATTGGTGATGTCAACTGGCTTGACCACGATCAGGATCACCCTCTAGGTCCTGGCTTGGTCATTAGTGTTTCTAGCCGTACCGATACTTCTGCAGTATTTCCCTGCTCACCAAGCTTTGGATGTGGATCCTCCTCCACCTTATGTATGGCAGCGGCCCTAAACTACTCTCTCCGGAGCACATTGTTGTACCGCTCCCGGTTTTGTGAACTTGGTAGGGCTTATTTGTGTTGCCCAGTAGGTGACGTCAGGCTGTGGGTTAAGGTTACTCCGGAAAATATGCTGGGCTGAGGCTCTGCGGGTGATCTAGTGTTAAAGACTTAGAGTTGATTTGTCAGCATGAGGAGTGTTCTAAAGAGGACGCTAAAACATTTTCTCTCCAGGTTTCTAGAATAAGAATCTAATCGTGAAACATTTCTCTTGAGTAGTAGTAGGGCAATGTAGGTGTGTTTTTAGGCCTGCTATGATGACGACACCGGACACGAATACTACTTATGGTTCGCGCTGGGAGACTAGGGTCATTAGGAGAAGGTCAGGTGTGGAAGAGTATGCCAGTTAATGATCGAAGTAAGGGGAAGAGTTAATCGGGTAAGAAGGTGGATGCCGTATAGACCACTTTAGAGCTTTCTATTATATTTTTTGTCAGGTTTTTTTATAATTCTTATAGGAATTACAATAGCCTTGATAGTGAGAGTCGGGGAGTAATATAATAGCTACATAGCAGTAAAGCTTAGTATATCAGGTATATATCGAAATTAAAAATTCGCTTTACAGATAGAGTGCTCTATCCTCTCTTGTTGAATGTGTAATATGAATTCGTTACTGCGTCAATTCAATTAAAATAAAAGCTAGTATGTGTCCTCCACAGCCCTTAATGTTCCTAGATATATGTAGTCTCTAGTCATAATTTCAGAGTACTCAAAGGCCACATCAACAGGAAATAGAAAAAGAGCAGTAATGATTATGAAGAAAGAAGAGGATAGGAGCATGTGCCCGAAGCTTAAGAGTTCAATAATAATGCCCAACGTCTGCCCAGGTCTTCCTCTAACAATAATTCCGTTATTGGCCTACTAACGAACAGTTATTTCAGTAGTTCTCAGATCGTCGGGTATAGCCCCTTTTAAATGTTTATGTGGCTCATAAACCCCACCGATTTTGTCTAGAATGTCGTCGTCGTCCTCAGGCTCACCATCGCGCCCCATATCTGAAATATATGCCATCCCATAGCTGTCCACGTTTACTTTGAGGTTCTTCGAGTTTCCTCTAATTTCTCCGAGCTGAAGCTCCTTTCCGTCATCCTATATGATGTTTGTTAACAATCAAATCATGCTGGGTGTTTCGCAGTGTCTTAGGAGTGGGTGTTGCGAGGTGAAATTAATTATACCTTGAGAATTCTCCACTCCAAGTTTTTCGCTAGCCAGTCCTTGACCCTCTTCTCGTTATTCAGAGGTATATCTGGGTGGCTTTCCTGTAGCCTGTTATAAAGTGCGTTGGTCAAGTCAACACCACCAGACATCACTGCATCAGCTTCCTCTTGGCTCAAGCAGTTGGCGCAATAATCGGTGTTGCTTTTGAATGTGTGGAACGAGCCTACAAGATTTGGGTTCGTGACCCACTTGTGAGGTTCGGCGTCGGGTCTGCCAAGAAAGAAAAATATTATAAAGTTCCCTTTCACAAGGTATTTCTTAACCCGGAGGTGCACAATCCACTCGTGCCGGTATTTTCCACCAACTATTTAATATTAAGCAGCTGTGGGTAGGTATACGAGGTATTGGGTATATTACCACCGAGATCTACTCCGTATCTAGGTTCATCACTATAGTGTTGGAAATCTCTATATGTAGGGCCATATAAGGCCCTAACTTGGTTAATAACCGATCGTCTAAGCTTGCGTTGTTCACTCGAGTTTGTAGGTCTGAACAAAATCTCGGGATAAGTATAGTTTAGATCAAAAACTCTGGTAATGTTAGCTATATTCAGAGTAGCTGTTTTGGAGAGATCGTAGAAGCATCAATTAGGGGAGAGAGTATAGGGGAAGATGTTCAACTGGATCTCAAGAAATACATAAAGTATGAGGGCCTCTATATATACTCCATGAAAGGTAATACATACGATGGATCTCTAGATTCAGACTTTTGGACGTCTTTACTCGTCCATACATTGTCCTTGTCGAAATAAAATGGCCTCAAAGGTGTACTGACATCGTCTTGTAAGAGTGAGGGGGGTTCAGGAAGCCGATTAATTTCTGATTTTTGTCCCTTGAACTCCGCTTTATAGTGAATAGACTGCCACAATGCATATAGACGGTCAATATTTGCATGGCTATGTTAATAAGAATTCCTGGGGTCAGTGACTAGAAAAACTTCTATAGTTCTCCGGTAGGACCTATAGACTTACTGGAACCTGTTTTGACCGTTAGTAAGGGCTGAAAATTCCTTGCTATGGTTGCCTTAGTGTTATTCTAGCGAATGCACGACCTACCAAAAGATAGGGTCAAACCCAGAAATCGCAACCTCACTCATATGACCGGTAATAGGATTGGCAATACTATAATCAGTGCCAATATAATCTAGGGTTTTGGTTGGTGGGTCAGTGTTGCTGTATTTCGGACTACCGGTTCTAGTAAAGACAAATAACTGGAGACTTACTGTGGACTGCATTATGATAGTTCTCAAGCGATATATGACCTGTAACAATAGGAGTCTGTTCCTTTGCCCAGCCGGTATTGCTAAAAGGACCATACTCATTCACAGTCATAAGTAATTTGTATATGCCATCTCGAAAACTATAACTCCTTTAGCAATTTTAAAACATAATATCTATATCAGGATTGCTCACTTTGTTGGAAGGCGGTCTATAGGTTTTATAGGCCCTCTAAGTTGTCTATCCACAACCTCGGGGCGACTATATCCCCATGCGTCAGGACAACGTTTGGTTTCGTCAAATGTTGTAAGCTAGAGTTAGATCAGTAAAGTTCGATAAGAGACTAGGCTTTAGGGCGAGTAACATACAACTGCAGTATCGCTCTGGAGATTAAGAACCGCAAAGTCCCTACTGCGGCGTTCTGAGCTTTCAAACTTATATGAATATAAAGGATTATTGATAGTTTTCGTTGTTGGGGTCCCTGATTCTTCCGATGGAAGTGAGATAGTTGTCTCTCGATTCCTCAGAGGTTCTGGTACATCTGAATTTGTAGCCCAGTCCCAGTATCTGTCACTGTCAGTGCACTAGATCCTAGGAATACTCAGAGATAATTATCTAAGCTTACGGAAGTCTGATTTTCTGCGCCTCTGCCTTGTAGTCTTCCCTAACATCTGAGTGGAACGTTTCAGCCACCCTCACAGCTTCATCAACAAGGCATTGCTATGTGGATAGATTGAGTATTTTAGCTTTATTTTGGAGGTCAGAATAAAAATATCTGGTTAGACTAACCTCCAAGAGGAGAAGATAAGGCCGATGCCAAGTAAGGAAAAGAGATCTTGCGATTACGTTAGTATACGATGGTCCAGTTTTCATGGTTTAAATCTATATAAAGTTTCCAATCACACGTACGTTCCATGGGTGCAATAATTTCCTGGCCTATCATTTGGCTGATGTTTCTCTAGCCAGTTAATGAAAGGGAGCCCATGGATACCTGGTAGTTTTCAGCTTTCAGTTAGCTAAGGAGAAAATTATACTTGCTAGAAAGTAAGAAATCTTGAAATTAATTACCTGCTAGCTGATAATAGCCTAGAGGACGATTGATATCCTGAAGTACTGTAGGATCACCCGGCTTTGGAACCGAGTGTTTCTGAAGATTAATCATAGCCTGTAAGTAGAGATTCCACTGCTTTGAATAATCTTCAACTGTAGCAAAATCATTGATATTGCGCCGAGGTTGTGGTTCGCCTGGCACACCAGCACCGAAGATAGGAAATGGGTTATCTGGAGTAGGGTCTGTCATTTTGAGTGAGGAGTCTTGACTAAGATTGTGATGTGATGGACTTTGGCTGGGGAGTTTGGTGGTGAGTGATATCTTCCGTTTGATAGAGGTTAGGGGCTCTTATATCTAACATTGGGAAGGCCGAATGTGTGTGAGTAATTGGGAATGAAGAGAGAGAAGGAGACGCATGTGAAGGCGGGGAGAAGGAGGAAAAGAAAAGAACAGCATATAACACAATTTCATCTATAAAATAGCGTCACTAACGCGCAGATCCTACGCAGGTCGTACGGTTTTTTTTTCCCTCATTAATTACATGAACCTTTCGGTTATGGTAATCCTCCGCTCCAGCCTCCAGCTCAATCACACACACACAAACATAAAATAAACCTAAGAAATAAAAACAGCACAAAACTAACACACACTCCACACAGCAAAACCCACTTTTCCCTTTCCTCATCGCGCCAAATCTCCCTGTCCCCAATTTTGCCAATTTGTCCGCTCTTCCTCCTCCAACCCTCCTTTGTTCACAAATTCCTGATAGAATTTAATACCCCACTCTATCCCTTCCTGGCTATACAAAAGACTATCTTTTGTCTCTATCCGTGCTTCCTTTGCCATCTCTCTAACCTCCTCATTCAACTTGCACTTTTCCAACACACGCAGGTCGTACGGGCGCGAGGGTAGGTTAGAAGAGGTGAGGGGGGATGCATGTACAAATTTTGTATAAATCGTAGTCTTAAGCTAAGATCTCTAATTGATGTTAGTTAAACAAGTTGAAAGCCTGCACAAGAAAAAGTTGGAGAGATGGGCGTTGAAAAGCACCGTGATACTATCCATATACAGTTACTTGCATTGATGTGCACGTCGTACATAGACCGGTGAAGACGAGAGTAAAAGAATACATGTACAACCTACCCCGCATAAACTGCAGCTTTAAGCTCGGTAAACAACTGCGAACCCTGCGCATTCCCTGCGGAATAATAGGTAGAAAAAGGAAAATCGTAAAACTTTCATATATATTTGTATTGATATGCGGGTCTTATATACGCAGGTTGGCGGGGGTGGCAACGAATATGCAAGCCTTAGTATGCACATATGCGGGTCGTAACTTCCGGTCGAGATCGATCTCTAATGTAAAAAAACGAATCAGTCAGTATCGATAACATCAACCTACCTGGGAGAGGGGAAGATATAACTGAGAAATAATACCATAATCCCGCTTATATATATGGAGAGTCGCACGTAGGGCGTAATATGTTCCGTAGTGTGGCTATTTTCACATTTGATTCGCCATGGTAGAACAATTATAATTGAAAGTGTGTTCGCGCCACACGAAGTTAACAAATCTTCACACTCTTGGCCATTACCCTACTTAGGAGCTGGCAAATATGTACTACGGGTATTGACGTGAGATGATGTAGACAATATAGCTGATTCCTGAATTCCCCGGGTCTACCCCGAGTCCCGTAGTACATTAGCAAGCGGGCAATAATTGATATGTGATATATTCATATAACATTAGTATTGGTGATTGGTACCGATAATTGGTTCGTACAGTCTATGCTGGTGACCAATCAACACTTAAGCCACATAAGCCACCCTTTCTTGCTTTTAGCTTTGCTGAAAAGTGCATATCCCTCCAGTAAACTATACATAGTCTAGAAGTCCTTAGATTATATTTTAAATCTCCATTACATAAACTCAGAGTCTTCTAAGCTAGATAGCGAGCATAAATACACCGTTTCTCGCCGCCTTCTACCACAATGACATACAGTTTAAAGCAGTTTCCAAATCGTTGATATTGTAATAGGCCTCCTGGTCTCGAATATTTGAAGCTGTTATAGTTGGTATGAGACATTGCTAAGCACTTTGGCTAGTAAAAATATATACAATAATAGAGGGTGATGTTAGGACAGCCACCATTATTAGAGGATATCTTACTTGAACTGATATCAACTGAGAACGACTATAACCGCGCTAAGACGTTTAAAAAGTGTGACTGGAAGATCCTAGTGAGGGGTTTTCACAGCAGTAGTTTTCGCCACTCACTATCTCGAGGAGGAATTTCCCGCTTTCCTTTGAAATAGAACTACTTATACAGGCTAGTCACTTCGCTACTTTTAACCTCAAACTCTTAGCGTCATTAAAGTCCGTAAGTTTCCTAGTTAATCCAGTACTGTTTCTCAGAGTCTTGGCCCAACCAACCATTCGTGTCGATTTTTCACCTGGCTAGTAGACTTAATATTCCAAAGAACGTCTTCCTCAGAAGGTGTAGGGTGGTAGTCTCTAAGAAATATACAAATGCTCTTACTTATAAGCTATATAGGATATCCCTAGAATAACAAAATTCGTTGGGTCATATTTAGAACGCTATAGGATACTAGTATGGACTAGGGTACTAATTTATTTGCAAGGCTGGTAATATACTGGGAGCTGGGCGCTTTGCCCAAGGCATATATGTATGCCCTGCTTGGCGATAGTCGTTCTAGTGGGCATAGTTTCAAGTCCTTATAATAAGAAGCTCTGATAAAAGAGTCACATGTGATAGATCAACACTAGCTAGCTAGTATTTTCCAAGTCTCGGTGGCATGTCTTTATTTGAAAAGTACATAAAAACCTGTCTGATCATTCATCCGTCCCCTGATCTACATGATCCTCAAATAGAATTTACTGGAAAATGAGATCCCCGTTGATGTTCTCAATACGCTCGGATAAGTTTACATCTCTATCCTGAAAATTCCCTTCTTCATCTCTCAGCCTTGCTCTCAAGATAGGGAGTTGCTCGGGACCCTCAATGGATAGGTGGATATTTTCTGCCGACCCGGTGAAGCCGCCCTCCCCCCATGCGAAGTGACCTTTTGAGTATTAGATATTGATTGCAGGCTTTTTTTTCAACTTAGGTAAGACACTAACCATTAATGTTTCCAAGAACATCATCAAGATTAAGTTGTGCGTCATTCTCTGAGCCATCTTCGCGTCTAGAGTGAGCGAGGAGGTATGTGTGACCATCACGCTGTTCGACGCGTACGTCTCTGCTTGAAATGGCAAATGACATTGTGGTTATAGGTTTTTTTAGGCGTGTCTTCAGGGAAAATATTTGAATGATCGATGGTGAATTGGTATTTAGGTTCTGGCCTTGAGGAAAGGGGGCTTTATATATTCTTGAGGCCGAGAGCAATGTGGTGTTAGGGCACTTCCCCTATGACAATATCTATGGTAGTATATTACGCACATGTATACGTGCACTGCTAATCAAATGACGCAAATATAAACTCGGATTGCCATACAGAGCGTGTTGGTGGTTTGGATGTTCCCCCACTTTCTTCATGTGTCGGCAGGAGCTGGCAACCTCAACATCTTGTGTGACATTGAGCTACGACTATAGCTAGCTGTTACTGAATAGACTCAGTTTTTTCCCAAAGGGTCACTTCATGATTGACAATCTCTTTTTTAGGTTTACCAAGCCTACTAATAATGGCCTTGTTGGGCTATAATAGCAATTGAATGATCTTCAATTAATCTAAATATTTACAACAAGACCTGCAATAAAATCAGGTTTCATCTCCCGTTGCCACCTTAGATTTAGATCTAGATACCCAATCACCCATTACATAAAACAATCTTCAAACGGGGCTTAATGTAACAGACCACCCGGTCCCGTAGACATGGTTGAGCATGAGGCTTTATAAATATGTAGTACGAACTGTTGTCATGTTCACTAGGTATGGCGCGTGGGTAGTCCGGAATGTCGACAACTATCTTTAGGCTGATATTTTGACACCTTTGGTGGGCTGGGCTCCCCGAAAAATAGATATGGTATTTAAGATTCCATATTTACACGCCATAGAGAGCAGTACTTGCGAAATAAAATCTCACTTTTAGGTGTAAATGACGCAATGCGGGACGTTCCTTAAAATACTCATGTCATGATTAAATATACTAGGGCAATACTTTCTTATAGCATCTAGTTGAACCCAAAAAGATATCCCTCAGAGAAATTAGGGTGAAGTTATACGGCTATTTTTAGAGGAAAAGTCAGCTGGAAAAGTTAGCATATTTGGATATAATATAGAGCGTTCGCATTTAATCCTCTTGGTTGACATTGTAGAATGTGTGCACTCTACTATAAATATTTCCACAAAAGATGTGCAAGATCAAACAGCTATGGCACTACATCTATATATGAATCTACTATGCTTTCCCTATACTCTTGTCGAAAGAAAACGGAAGACTCGGATAATGAACCTTAAGAAGTGAACTACCTGCCAAGCTGTATCACGTGATACCCCGCTCTGGTGCTACCTACACGTACTACTCAACAGGGTGAAGGGTGGTAAAGGCTTTTCTGGTTGGCTGCCTTAAATCTGGCTAACTGAGAACCTTGCTGGTGTTTAGGGCCGCGTTAAAAGTCCCCATTACTTGTTCCGTGGCCAATTTAGAGCTCACGCTTATCATCGGCTTCATTGCGGACCTTCAATATATATTAGTGTTGTTTAGTTATAGCTTTTCCCCTCAATAATATTTTTAGGAGACAAGATTTTTCTAGTAAATGGATTAAGGGCTATCCCTAGCATCTATTCTACTATGCCCATGCCCTCACTCCCACAGACCTAAGCCAAAGTTAGCCCATATACCATAATAACTCGGCGATACCGAACAGGACTGTGTGATCAAAAAAATTCTGAGATTGGTTGAATGCACATTGAGGCACAGTTATGGCCAGTAACGCTAGACGTCAAGCTCGACTCAAACAGGCTTTGGCCACTAGTAATATTCTGCGCTCTCACACAGCTCTGTTCGTTATGGCCGAGTTAATACGGTACTACAATCTCTGCTAGTATTCAGATATGTTTCAAAGTCTTACCTCGATAGGACAAATATCTTGGACTTTCTGTACAGCTCTTATCGTCTCTACTGGGTCATATAAATTAACGAAGCTCGATAAACTAGCTTTTAACTCTAGTTTGGGAAATATGGATGGGAAAGAGCTCAATAACACTATGGGTTAGGGTTATAGAGGAATCTAATCTAACTATCATTGGAAAGCGTGATCTGTTGCCTAACAGCTACTAGTGCGTATGGCTCTTAGTTACAACCAATAGTATTAGTTAGCTTGATCAATTAAATCCACCACAGGGAGTGAATTAGTAGTATATATATGTAGTAAATCCCACAATATCTCAAATAAGCTATAGTTACACTTAGGAATTAATAAACATACCTATGATATTGTAATCGTAGACGAATACCACCAAACTTCACATAATGTGAAATTTTCTCACTTAAGGAGAGAGAATTCATTGAAGGATTATAACTTACTACGTATCTATATATCCCCATTAAAGGTTTTGTAGCTCTAGCTAGTAGTACCAGTAGCTGCGATTTTCATTTAGGTTTTTTTAGAGTTGAAATATCACGAGTATTGAAATTAATAGGTAAGTACTGCTTCTCTAATTTATTTTTTATTTATCTAGACTATGGTTTTATCCCTAAGTGAGCAACTACAGGTCCACTTCGATCCCTACTATATACCCCTGCCTTATCACGTGATGGCTAACACCATTACCCTCTATAATTCATGAGGACCTCCTCAGATCTCTAGAGGAGAAAGAAGAAGCTAGATTTTTTACGTTACAGCAAACACTTTCCGATCCTAACGAGTTTCCAAAACCGAAGCTCATGCACGAAACTATGAAAAGAGGCGTGAAAGGAAACCAGCTAAGAAGAACACTAACCCTCTATACCACAACTCTCCGTAGAGATAGCTAGACCCCCCCTCCCTACGAGACTGGGAGGTGATATCAAAGAATTAACTAGGGCCTACTTACACAACTGACCTATAAATATGACAGTAAATATGCGGCCCCCCAAGAAGCCCATGAGTCCGCGAGGAGACAAAATATAATCCCTCTGGGAAGTATATACAATCTACAACATTACTGCTTCGTTACTCTATACTCCAAGAAAGAAAGAAAAAGCACCGAGTGGATTCAAAAAACGAAACTTAATTAATCACCTCTAAAGCCCCCATATAAATCTAGGAATAGTCTATACAACACCCCCACCTTGTAGGAAGGATATAGAGAAGCGATAGTGAAGAGACTGGCTCTAAGGAAGATAATTGGAAAAGGGTATGAGAGTTTTGAAATGGAATGGCCACTGAAGGAAGAAGAGGACCCTGACTATATTTTTGAGGATCACCCAGAACTGGGAATCAAGGGACATATGAGATCAGGATATATAAATTGTTTTTAGTTTTAGTTTTAGTTCTAGTTTAGTTTTGGTTTAGTTTTGGTTTATTTATTGTTCGTGCGAATGTGTTAGTACTATAGCCTAGGGTCTGCATGTACATATGATTAATTCATTCATTCACCCCGCCTTTCCCCTCCCGTAATAACCCAACTACGTGACTAAAAAAATGAGAAACATTATAGCACTCCCCAGACCTATCTCGTGATATAAAAAATATTTCACAGGAGCTACATCCATTACAGCCCAACGCCGAAGCGGAAGTTGAACAACGGTCTTTCCAATGCCTAACTTACGTCTCCGCCGTTAAGCCATGACGCAGCAGAAGTTATCAGTCAAAAAGCACCACTTAACCACCACCCCCACTATTAAAGCCCCATTTTCAACACACACACGCACACAGCTATTTATTAATATACAAAGTACCATCTATGAAGATACTATACCACATATCTGAGAGCTCATGAAATTATCAACTACACTATAATAAAATACATCACCTCTTCCATCCTCTACTAACGTACCGTCTAACCTCCGCGTCTTCCGGCCATTCCACCCATCCACTCACGACATCAGTCACCTCTTTCTCGTCCACTGAGCTCAAAAATAATTTACAAGCTATCAAGACCCTCCTCCCCATGATACAATTCAAGTCGACATGCTCCTTGCGCATCCATCTGAGCACGCCCATAATCTCGGAATATCTCCCCGTGAACCCAAGTAATCTCACGTACGCATGCAGCATGGCCAGGTCGGGCATCAGTAGTGGTGGGTGTGTTGTTGTAAATACAGTGTTGGAAAATAAACGGATTACTTTCTCGGTGGGCTCGACGCTGTCCCATTTTATGGGTCTCCAGGTTGGTTCTTCGCCTTCATTCTCGATGAGGGTGGAAAGTGAGAGTGTGCGCTCTGCTGCGATGCAGAGAATGCGTAGTGTTTCGGTGTTGGTTGGGACGTTGGTGGTTTGCGATGCTTTGTAGAGTCTCCAGATTGCTACGGCGCGCTTTTGGCGTTCGGTGATGGGGAGGCGGTGGGATAAGAGGGAGTATGTGAGGCCGTGTAGGACGGTGTTCCATGCCGGGGGGTATCGTGGGGATTGGCCGATGAGGAGGCGGATTGAGAGGTCTGTTCGGTCGGTGGTTGGTGTGGAGGTGGTGGGTATGGAGGTATTGAGGAGGAGGTGGAGGTATTGTGTTAGGATGTTGTAGTCCATGAATGCTTCGGAGCGTCTGTAGATACGATTTTTACTCAGCGAGGCTTCAATCATTTCGCTTGTGGCTACGCCTGTAGTCTGTTAGATTATGTCTGTTGTGAGTTATGAGTAGGCGTACTTTTCATAAGTCTTTTGAACTGTGCTTCACTCCACTCCTTCAATATAAACTCCCCCGCCTCAACACTCTCACTCTCCCCCACCAACATAGCAACCAAATTCTTACTCATCTTCCCAGTCTTCTTACACACCCTCTTCATCATCATAAACAGCTCCTCAACACATGGCGGTGGTATCTCAACATACACACCTTCACTCGGGCTCACCGGCGATAAACTGACCTCCCTCGCATCACCCGGCAACACCCTTTTCCTCCGCTCCTCCAACTCCCTCTGTATAAGATCCCACCTATCCAGTCCCTGCGCTACCTCCTGGGAGGATGTATCAGATGCTTCATATACAGCTTTGATTTTCTCTAGCTTCCGCTGCCGCGATTCAAGATACCGCTGTTCCTTCCGCGCTGATATTATCTTGCAGAACATCTCTTCCCAGACCTCGGGGGCGGGGGTTGTGGTGGTGTTCATACAGTCCAGGAAGATGCTCCATGCCTCTTCTAGCGTTCTTGTGGCACGTACACGCACTGCCCAGATGTTTCGTGGCTCCTCGTAGGTTCTGTTACGGTCACGGTGGTAGAGGCTTAGTGTTTGGATTGTAGGGCTGGAATCGGTGTCGGTGCCGGCTAGGACGAGTGCTTCTTGCTCCCAGCCGAGGTGGGAGTAGCCTGCTTCGGTCATTTGTCGGAGGACCTGTCCAGCGCGGGAGAGGTGTGTGTTGTGGTGTGTGTGACCGGGGGAACGGTGGTGTCCGTCTTTGGGGACGGGCCAGGGGGGCCAGTTTGTGGAGAGGGAGCTGGCATGGAGTGCTTCAGTGGGGGTTTTGGGGTGTGCGAGTTGGACAACAATTAGTGCACGGTAGCCCTCGCGGGTTATTGGAATGTCGAGAGAGGCCATTTTGCGGAGGAGGATGAACTGGGCGCGTTGGTGAAGAGGGTTGTATTTGAAGGGGTGGTCATGGGTGGGGTAGGAGAAGAGGGAGAGGAGGCGGTTGTAGGTGCGTGTTAGTCTCGGAGAGGGAGCTGGAGGTGAGTTAGGGGGGTGGATATGTGTGGAAATGAGATCGGCACACATGGTGATTGCAGCGGGCCATGAGGAGCGGGCGTGGCGGAGGAGACGGATGATGATAAGGAGGGGAGTTTTGTCGTCCTGTGAGTTTGAGGGGAGAGGTGAGGATAGTGTCTGGTGGATATGTGGGAGTAGTATATTGAGTGTACGGACATTGAGAGTATCTGTAGGACGACGAAGGTTGAAGAGAATAACGAAGGGGGGTATTTGAGGTGAACGAGTGATGAGCTGTGGAGGAGGAGTGCGAGTGATATCTTGTGTTTGAGTGTATATAGGATCCCCCGGTTTGGGTAATTGATTAATAGAGTCCGTCCATGAGGTCCCAGTTGTGATGTCCTCTCTGCCATCTCTACCCCCCCTATCCCCTCTATTCTCTTTCTCCAGTCCTTTCTCCAGTCCTCCCTCCCTCTCCACTCCCATGTTGACCCCAATCCTGGACCACATATCAATCCTCAGTCCCGCCTCCTCCCCATCCCTCGCCGTCAATATCCACGCCCAAACCAGTACATCCTCCGGGCAATAGCCCCTCCCCGCCAGATAGCGCACCACACCCTCCCGAAAGACCCTATCCAGAGCATCCAGATCCTCCAGTCCCCCAGCCCCCACGTAATAAAAGTGGTATAGATACGCCTCCGTGATACCCTTCAACGACATTTCATCCCACCTCTTTGGGAGCCTCCTAACATGTCTTTTCCTCCCGGGAGTACAAGTCAACGGGTCCACAAAAGAGAGGTCCATCTTGCGTCGTCCATACTCTGGCACATCGCAGGCATGGCCCAAGCTCTGCAGAAGCGTAAGGAGGTTTGTTGGGTATATCCTCCTTTTCGCGGGGAGTGTTTCCCGACGGTCAGTGCCGAGGGGGGCCCGCCGTATCACATTCTGTGGGCCATTGGGGAGGGCGAGAGTGGAATTGAGACGGGGGAGAGAGCGACTGAGGGGCAGATGGGGAATTGCCCTGCCCAGAGGAGAGCTGAAGATGGAGTGTGACATTCATTGAGTTCTGGCGGGGCGTGGAGGGGTGATAGAGAAAACATCGTGGGGTGAGGCTCTGCTTAGTCAGGATGCTGAGTCAGGCGAGAGGAGACGACGAGAATTGAATCGATGGATGCTGTGTTCCGTCTGAAGTTGGGGGATGGGAGTAGGAGTGGAGAGGAGAGAGGAGAGTAGAAATAGAAAGAAGAGAGAATAGAATAGAATAATATAGAGAATAGAGAATATAGAGAATATAGGGAATATTACACGAGTCTCAAGACCCTCATCTCCATCTTCTCTCTCCCGTCTCTAAAGAGTTTCGAGGTCTGTCTGCGTCTATGTTTTTTACTGTCTGGGAGCCTTGTCTCTGTCTGTCTCTGCCTCTGTCTGTTCTGTCTGTCTCTGTCTGTCTCCCTCTCCCTCTCCCTCCCTCTCTTTTTATTGAATAACCCTTTACTCCAGTGAATAAATCAAGAGACAGAGAATTCACCTATTCACTACACCTTGAGTCCCTTCAATTCCATTCCCTGTGGTGAAAGACAGACGGGGGTGCTCAACCACTGGTTCTCTCTCCCACTGCAACCATCACCATTCTCATCTCATAGCCGTCCACATCCATTCCACTACACTCCCCTCTCCTTCTACTCTCCCCTCCTCTCTTCTTTTCTCTTTCTCTCCCTTTCTCTCTCTCTTTCTCTCTCTCTCTTTCTCTCTCTTTTTCTATTTTCTCTTTTTTCTCTCCTCTCCTCTCCTCCCTCCTCTCCTTCACCCCCCCCATGGTCACCACCGCCCCCTCCCCTGTCACCGCTGATCCCGAACATCCCCCCCCAGCGTCCCCCAAGCCTTCCTCTCCCTCAGACACCTCCACCACAAAACGTAAGCGCAGTCCCTCTCCTCCCTCACAGTCGCACACAAATCCCTCCTGCGACAAGGTCAATTCCATCATGAAGGACGAGTCTGCCCTAAACGACATGCTCGAAAAGAGGAGACAGGCCATGGCCGACATCGTGAAGGATCTCTTGGTGGTTCTCAAAGAGTGAGTCTCCAAAACTCTCTCTACGCGTGAATTCGAAAATCTCTAACTATTCTACTCTCCCCTCCGCAGACACGACCCTAAGCCTTCCATCCTCAACCACTCTATCCCCTCCGCGTCACCTTCCCAGACCCCCGAAGGCCCCCCAAACAAACGCGCAAAACTCTCGTCAGCCCCTAGCACCATCGCCGACAGGCTCACTGCAGGAACCTACACCACACTGAACCCGCTCCTCACCGACATCAGCAGCGTCTGTCGCGCCCTCCTCGCCCAGCACTCCAATGGCGCGCTGCCAAACGGAAGCGGAAACGGGAACGGAAACGGGCCCACCAGCGCATCCCAGCAGGACGCGCTCGTCGCGCAGATTGTGCATTTCCAAGAGTTTGCAAAAGACGTCATCACACGGGAGCGACTGCGCAGAGCCGACATATTCGACTTTGCAGAGGAGTTTGCTGGCGACGAGGCTAGCGCCAAGGAAGCTGGTGGGAAAGTCGCGTTGACCGTCATGGGCCACCATGGACCTTTATTCTCGTCACTTCAGAACCCGACTACTGTTGCGGCACCTATTACTGCTACTGCTACTCACCGTACAGAGACCCTCTCGCGATCTTCGTCGACATCAGAGTCCCCAAAATCTTTGGCCTCGACAGCTCCAACGTCTACTTGCACTTCTCCAAAAACTGGCCCGTTGAAGGTGTACCGTGTCATTTCCCCGCTGAATGAGTCTAATCTCCCACCTCTAGTTTCGACCGTGAAGGCTGTGCCGTCGAATGATACGCCGAAAGCTTCTCTAAAAAGGGGTGCTCCATTAAAGGATAGTGAAAAGATTCTAACACTGGGGGAGGCCTTCCCACCGGTCCGTATTAGCTCCCTTGCACCGCCGAAGCCGGGCTCGATCCCGGCTACGCTTGGCCTCAAGTGGGGAGGTGCTATTGGTCCGGGGGGTGCGGTGGTTTCTAATCCGTCTCTTGAGCGTCCGGACCCTACAGGCGAATGGCTAAGCTACAGGAACCACCCACCACGGAACTCAAAGTACAGGCTTCCTCGTGGAGAGCCCATAAGGCAGGGTATGGGGTTGCCGGCGGATTTCGTGGTTGCGTATAGTAGTTTTGCACCAACGAGGGATGATGCTGGTGCTAAGGTTCCGGCTGGAATGAGGAATCGTGTGTGGTGGGAACGGAAAGGTGGACAGGCTTTTAGGAGGATGTTTTCGGATGATCCGGGAGTGGGACACTTGTACAAGGAATACGACGCAAAGAAGGAAAGTGGGCAGGAAATTGATATTGTTGAGGATCGGGAGGAGAATGAAGAGGAGGTGTTTAGGAAGGCTGTTGAGGAATGGGAACCGGATAAGGATGTGCCTATTGATTTCCGGCTCCTTGAAGGTGCACAGGAAGAGGAAAAGGAAGAGTCTGAGATGGATCCTGAAGGGACTTTGGCAGAGATATCGAATCTCTTGCAAAGCCTCCGGAGTCACCAGTATATTCGTCTCTCTACACTCCCTTCGGTTCCTGCTCCTCCTCGTATCAATACTTCCTCTACTCCTACTACTACTACGGCTCCAGTTCTGGGCACACCAATCACACCCAGTGATGAGGAAATCACTTTATACAACACTATTAAAGACCGTCTAACACACTTAATCTCTACCCTCCCCCCTCACCTTGTTGTTACCATTGACGGCTCACTCGACGCCCCTCTATCAGTCTCCACCAAGATCCCCGTCCTCGAGGGTGGCGCCCCAGTCTACAAAGGCACTCTCCCAGAGGACCCCAAACCCGGTGTCCAAGGCGCCGCCATGGCAGCCCTCAATGCCGCAGTCGGAATGAGCCCCATGAGCCCAGTCCCACAGCAAAACTTTGCCGCCCCCGTAGCCATGATGTCTGGCAGCAGCACCCCACGGATGAACGTGCCAGTACCCGCACCCCCAACCCCCAACCGCATGTCCGGCGTCTCCCACGGCCAAACCTACCACGGCCACCACATGCCCCAAACACCAACCCAACACTACCCCCAACCACAACAATTCCACGGCCACCAAATGCCACAAACCCCCGTCCCAACCAGCGTCACAACACCCCACCACTACCCATCCCCATACGCACCAGCCCCCTTCCCACAAGTCGTACAAGTCGGCACACCCCAACAACCCCCGCCTCCCCGCGTCGTATCACCACTCCACCAACGGCCCGTCGTGCAGCAGCAGTTTCACGGACACTCAATGCCGTCCACGCCGCAGCCTCCGTACCAGCCACAAACCCCTGGATTCACCGTATACTCGGGGTATCCACAAGCTAACTCCCCTGGTGCCACACCAGGCATGCAGACGCCCCAGCCGAGGAGACTCAATGTTCCCCCTCCGCAGGGCCTTGCGGCAGTAGGTGTCGGTGTGGGCAGCGGCGGCGGATACGGTTATTCGGCCTCACCGAGGACTCCAAGTCAAGTACAGGGTGATGGGCTGAGAATGGGTGTACAGCATACTCAGGCGAGTATGGAGAATGGAACTGTTCCGGGGGGAAGATATGCTGGTAGAAGTAGAAGGTAGATTGAAGAAAAAAATTATGCAGAGGGGTATTAAAGGTTTAGTAGGGTTTTAATGGGAGGGTTTGATTCTAGTGTAATTTCGTTCTCTTTTTTTTTTTTATTATCACTTTGATGCACGGTGGGGGTTATTTTAGTTTTTCTTTTTCTTTTTCTTTTTGCTTCTTGGTATTTTGAAGCTGGAAGTGTGTGTATGGAGATGGGGATGAAAGAGCAAGAGAGGTTAAATATGGCTTTTCCTTTCCTTTTTTTTTGAATTTTATATATACTTTTTTTTTTTTTTTCACCTTCTCTTTCCCATTCTTCTTCTCTTATACATATAACGTGACTTGACTTTTACAAAAAAAAGACCTAAATAATCCCCCCCCCCCGCTGTGACATTCCTAACCTTTAATATATCCCATCTTCACCTTGACCCAGTCTTCAACGTCCTGACCACTCTCTCTCGCGGTGAGTATTACGTCTCTCATCTTACCGCTTGGGACCTCGTGTAGGCCTGTGCCACGGAGGTTTAAGTCTTCTGAAGTACCGCGGAGCTTACATTGTTGCCAATGCATTTTCTAAATAAAAATAAAAAAATTATTAATAGCGAGAAGAGAGGGGAGAGAGAGAGAGAGAGAGAGAGAGAGAGAGAGAGGTACTTTTACACCACCGATATAGAGAAGTAGTGTATCAAAACTTTTACAAGAAACGAGCAATATCCCCGGCCGTCCTCTTTTGTAGATACCGTGAGTAAGGTATTTATCAGCTAGACCGCGAAGGTGTAATAATTTCCTTTTTGAATAAAAGTGATGAAACGATATCAGTGCGATAGGCATTTGTAAGGGGGGGGGTGGGGGAGAACACCCCACGTCGCGTTTCCCTCTCTCTCTCTCTCTCTCTCACAACAACAAATGGCACCCCGCCGCCCCACCACTGTTCTACCCACATACGAACCCCCATTCACACCACTGACGATAGCACAACTCCACACTCTGACCACACTCAGCGAAGGCCAAGGCCGCGCTCCACCGCTCGATAAGCTCGCAACAACCCTCTCCGACACGCTACGGAAGCTAGGCGATGTAGCCGCCGATTTAGCAGACTTTGTGCCTGTTGGGAACGACGACCAAGATTCCGGATGGCAGGAGAGACAAGACGTGCTCGATGCGCTCGAAGAGCAAGCTCGAGCTCTCGTGGACGCGAATAGAAAGGTGTTGGATATGAAGGATGTGTTGGGTGGCGTTGTGGTCGGTGCTAAAGAGCGTTCGAGGGAGGTTCGGAGGAGGGTGAAGGATGGGGAGGAGGAGCATGATTTGACGAGGGTTGTCGGGGTGGGTGAGGGTGTTTGGGGGGGTTTTGAGGATGGGGTGAGGGCGAGGATGAGGGATTATGAAGGGTTGAGTATGAGAGCTAGGTTGGTACCCTCCCCTCCCCCCCCCCCTCTAGAGTTAGGTGTGGGCTGATAGTGTATCTATAGGTATGAGAATGTGGCGGAGTATGTGCAGTTTAGACAGATGGTTTGGAGCGCGCAGAGAGGTGATGCGAATATGCCAAAGGCGAGTACGTGGTTTAAGCATCTTGAAGGAAACAGGAGAAGGAGTCAGATGCAGGAGGACGATGAAGACGAGGACTCGGATATTGAGATTGCGCAGGAAAGACAGTCTTATAATTGCCCGTTGACTCTTAGGACCTTTGAGGAGCCGGTTACATCTACTATTTGTCCGCATTCGTTTGAAAGGAGTGCGATTGACGATTATGTCAGGAGTGGGGGGAGGATTGGTGTTACTTGTCCTGTTGCTGGGTGCTCGAAGCAGTTGACGCTTGCTGTGTTGAAGCCTGATCCGGTGTTGGAGAGGAAGGTGAAGATGGCGGCGCAGAGGGCTGAGAGGAGGCGTCAGGAGGAGGAGGATGAAGAGGAGGACGAGGATGAGGATGAGGAGATGGTAGATGCGGATTCACCAAACAGAAAGAGTCAGTCTGTGCCAGTGAAGAGTGAGAAGGGGAGGAAAGGGAAGGGTAGAGCTAAAGTGCTTGATATCAGTGATGAAGAGGAGTAATGTTTGTTTCTCATTATGGTTTCTACATTGGGGTACGGTTTCTAGGGTTTTTTAAGCGGTAAATATGGTATAATCAATGGAGCTCTCAAGACTTGTTATAGGTTATATAGGCTTCTGGATATGCTAGAATTCTTGTCCTTAAAACACTTATATTCTAGCATACAGCACCTAACGCATCTTGGGGTAACTGGAAGTACCCAAACTAGAGAGATACCTCCGCGATTGCTGTTATTCCCAGAACCTTTCAAAGATATATCGAGTGATAACACATGAACAGAAAAGCCAACAGCGATAATACACGGCGGCTTCTCGAAACCCAAGTAATAGCCTAAAATTCAGTGTAAAAATCATTCTACTAAGTGCGACCTAGACAATTCTCTACTATCTATTCATCCTACTCAATTAAGTAAACCCTTGTTGCGTCTACCATCAGCAACACCCCCACCCCCATACTGTTGAATAAATGTTAGAACAACTCAGAATTCTTCAACACAACATTTGCGGGTCGACAAATGTGTTTAGTGGAATCTCAGACCAAGGAGAGTATGACATTGTAGCAGTTCAGGAACCGTGGATAGGAGGCAGAGGCACTGGGGGAGATGTTAGGTGGGATGAAGAGAAGAGTTTTTCCTTAAGTCAAGCAGTTACGAATAGCCATCCAGGGTGGCACAGCGAGTATCAGACGACCGAATACAAACCCAGAGTAGCGTGGCTCATTAACAAAGCCAGCAAACTGAGCTATAGCATCAGAACCGACATCTGGAAAGATAGCGACGCCAGCATCCTTGACATACAAACGAATAAAGGCACACTCAGGGTAGTGAATGTGTACAACCAGGCACGCAAGGAAGGAAGCCAGTGGTGCGCAAGGAGAATCCCTAAGGAAGTGTTCAGAGCCAAGAACCTGGTTATCCTAGGAGATTTTAACGCGAAATCGAAGGAGTGGGACGTGGGTTGTAAGGAGAATAGGGAAGGAAGGAGATTGCTCCACAGAATGACAGCGGAAAAAATAACGCTGCTCAATATTCGGAATCAGTTTACGTGGAAAAGGGTGGTGAAAGGCGAAGTGAGAGAGTCAGTTTTAGACCTGTCGTGGGCCAGTGAAGCAGTGTATCCGGTGTGCAACTGGGAGGTGCTGACCAGTAGTGGCGCGGGTTCCGACCATGCGGCTATTGGGGTATGCATCTACCTTGAGGCAAAAAGGATACCGGACCCCCTGAGACATCAGATTGACATAAGCAAGGTAAACTGGGACAAGTTCAGAGAGTCCATTCAGGAGTGCGCCAGTCAGTACAAGGAACAGTGGGACACAGTCGCAGAAGCCAGAGATGTGGACAGCATGGCAATTCTGTTAGAACAGTGGGTCAGTGAAACACTGAAGGAGCACACCAAGCCTAAGCAAACAGTCTGGAGGTCAAAGGCATGGTTCGACGAGCAGGTGAAGGAGAAGAGGAAAGAAGTGGCGAGGAAGGACAGGTGGCGAAAGAGAGTTGAAGTTAGGAGTGAGACCGGGAGAGAGTGGGCCAGAAGGTGCGAGAAGTGGAAAAAAGAAAGGAATGAGTACTTTAGGCTCGTAAGGAGAAAGAAGAAAGAAGCCTGGAGCAAGTTCATAAACGAATCCAAAGGCAAAGACATGTGGAAAGTGTGGAAGTGTGTTAACAAAAGGAAGACGGTTCACACCCCAAATATTGTAACAATAACGGGGAAAGTGTGTGTCACCTTCGAAGATAAAGAAGGCGCCTTTTATGAGTCCCTGTTTCCCAAAGGACGAGAGTATAACCTTCCTAAAAACATAGCAAGTACAGCAAAACTAAGCGAAGCAAGCAGCAAGGACGTGAGAAGAGCTGTGTGCGCCCAGTCCCCAAACAGAGCCCCAGGACCGGACGGCATTAACAGCAAAGTGTGGAAGGAGTGCTGGCCGATCCTGGGAGAAAAAGTGGAACTTCTCGCCAATACAGCCCTAAGCGAAGGCAAACACCCCCAGTGCTGGAAAAGAGCAGATGTAGCCGTTATTCCCAAACCGGACAAGGGAGACTATACAGTCACCAAAGCGTACAGACCAATTTCTCTTCTAAGTGTATTGGGGAAGGGTGTTGAAAGACTGGCAATGGAAGCCCTGAGCCAAATAGGAGAGAAGGGAGCATATAATAAGCACCAGTGGGGAGGCAGGACAGGCAGGTCTGCTGAAGACTGTGTGCTTACCACGCTGGCGTGGTGCGAAGTTAAGAAGCAGGAAGGGAAAAAAGTAGTGCTAGTAGCCACAGACGTAGCCCAAGCTTTCCCGAATACCCCGGCCAGGATTTTGGGCAACAGACTTCGAGAACAAGACACCCCCGAGAGCCTGGTAGAGTGGACAGAAAGTTTTATGAGTCAAAGGGAAATCAGAATAAAACTTGATGACCAAGCAGGCGAGTGGAGGGTTACACACACAGGCATTCCTCAAGGCAGCCCAGTTTCACCCACGCTGTTTAATTTACACATGGCGGCCCTACTGGACTATCTAGAAGACTATATCGAAACACATTATCCGGACGACACCATTACCCCCACCTTTATTGACGACCTCACGTTTGCAGTAGCAGGCACTAGCTGGAACAGAACCCTTCAAATAGTCACCGATCTTGCAAAAAAGGCGGCAGAGTGGGGAAGAGACAAAGGACTAGTGTTTGACCAGGGGAAAACAGAATGGATTAGGTTGTGGTGCAGAGAAGAAATAGGGAGCGAAGGAGAGTTGGAGCTTGAAGAAGGAATAGAGATTGAGGAGCGAAAAACTATGAGATGGCTTGGAGTGTGGATTGACAGGGGGTTGAACTTTCAAGAGCATCTTGAGATAAAAATCGCGAAAGGAAAGAAAGCGGCGTGGAACGTTTTAGGACTAGTGAGGGGAGGAGTCGGGATAGGAGACCTTAGAAATATGTATATTTCATGTGCCAGACAGGTCATGGAGTACGCCAGCAGAGTGTGGTGGAAGGGGCAAGCAGGCTTTGCCAGCAAGCTTAATCAGGAAGCTACTAGGGCCATGCGGAAAATAGGAGGCCATTACAGCAGTGCCCCGTCCAGAGCAGTGCAGATAGAGAACGACCTTATCCCAGCCGAACACAGACTCAATCACAGAAGACGAATGGGAGCAATCAAAGCACTCCAAACCTCACCAAGAGACACACGCCGCAGAGAAGCCGAAGAAAGGTTGAAGAGGAAGAACAGGAAAGAGGATCAGGATAGTAGCTGGGGGAGACAGGGAAAGAAAGAAAACAGAAGAACGGGAGTGTGGAAGGAGACCCAGTGCCTAGTTGAGGAGCTGGGAGTGAAAAAGAACAAAATTGAGAAATGGAAGAGAATTTTTAGGGACGAACCAAATTGGGAAAGAAAGATCAGGCAAGAAATTGAAATTGTAGTTAGAAAAGATTGTGATGAGGAAAGGAAAAGACAGGCGGAACGAGTAGAAGCAAAACATGAAGTAATTGTATATAGTGATGCAAGCAAGGGAGAAAATGGAGTGGGAGCAGCAGTGGTTAGGATTGATTTGGAGGGGAGGAGTATTAGGGAGAAGAAGGTGAATTTGGGAAAGGAAATGGAGATAGGGGACGCGGAGATGGTAGGGATTAAGGAAGCAGTGAAGCTCGGAGTGGAGTCGGCAAGGAAGAGCGGGAGGAATCTGGTTACGGTTAGGTCCGACAGCAAATACGCAATCCTGAGGACAACAATCAGAGAAGCAACTAAGGGAGAGATGCTAGCCGAACAGATCAGGTGGGAGTGCGACTCGGCCAAGGCGGAAGGAATCGCTGTTAAACTGGAGTGGGTCAAAGCCCACGTTGGGATCCAAGGGAACACCATAGCAGACAGACTGGCAAAAGAAGCAACCTTGGACTCCGTTAGTCGACACGCCTTTACATCCTTTGCCTTCCTGGAAGCTAGCTCCAGGCAGAAGGTAGTGCGCGACTGGGAGAGCAGTTACCAAGAGGCCAGGAACCTGGGGCGACAAGGAGTTGGGAGACAGTACACCAACTCACCCGCGAGCAGACATAAAGCCAGATTTCCCAGCGATGAGCGCACAGCGAGAACCATTACCACACGACTGCGCACGGGACACATTGACTGTGCGGAGTACCTGTACAGAATCGGCAAAGCAGAATCCGAGAAGTGCGAGTGCGGAGCCCCTAAAGAGACTGTCAAACACGCCCTATTAGAGTGCCCGTTCACAGCAGTTAGAAGAGGAATTATTCAAAGGGAACTCGGAACAGACCAAGACCTGACGCTCGACAACATTCTTTATCCAGAAGATCCAAGGCATTGGACCTGGGGAGCCTTGGTGTGGAGAGAGTTTAAGAGGAAGAGAAGCAGGGTGAGGAAGGTGAGGGGAGCTAGAGAGGCAGATGTAGGGAGAGAAGGGGAGGACAGAGAAGAAGAGTGGGGCTGGGGAGATTTGTGGGAAGAAAAAGAGAGTGTAGTAAGCGAGGTAGCGGAGTAGAGGAATTGAGGCGGTTTTTGTTTTGTTTTGTTTTTATATATTTTGTAGTGCGCAGTGCGAATACCTTAGCTCTAGGGCTTCATGTATTTATGAATAATCATCATCATAATCATCAAGTAAACCCCTGTAAAGATTACCCCTGCCGCCGCCCTTCTAGTGGTTAAAGCGTCCAAACGCTCTGAACCCCTGCCATTGGAAAAAGTAGTACAGTATTATCTGAGAAAACTCGTCCCGCTGCAGTAGGGATTAACCTGCATGAGGCTCTGTCTTAGCGTAGGAGAAGCAGTTCTATACTATATCAGCTCTAGTATGTATCTTTTCTACTGTTAGTACCTTCAGTTTCTGTGGCTTCAATCTGCCCCAGCGTAAGTTTCTACAAGTTATCCCTGCTTGTGCCGGAACATTTCTAGTCCATCTAAAAACGTTTGAATGTATTGAGCCTTATGGTTAGCTGTATGTGCCTAGATATGCAGCTATGTAGAAATAAAACCGGACATAAAGATCTAGAAAACAGTAAAGCCTTCAAAACATAGGTTAAGACTTTTGAAAAATTAAGTTTTAATACTTTATACTTATTACGTGATGAGATGTACAGCGGTAATATTGATCACGATTGGGTATCTGAGATACCACCAGTTACATCGGTATGTAATATCCCAAAGAAGCGTACAAAACAGTACATTGGCGGTCCTTGAACTACACAAGAGGAAAAATATCGAATAATTCATTCTCCCCACGCACACAAAACAATTTCCAATATAAATCACTCAATCCCACGAGCTCTTCATAATATTACCGCATCACAGTACCTAGCATACAACCAACTCCCATAACAGAAAAAGAAACACAGCTTTATCTGATATCAAAGAAATAAGAAAGGAAAAAAATATTACCTATTTACTATACCACTCCACCTACCCGTCTTTATTTTTAGGAAATATCACAATCTGCAAACCATAAATATAAAAGAAAATAGAAATAGAAATACATTACGAATCTTGCAAGAACCCGACCTTTCTCTTCCCCTTCGAGCTCCCTTCTACATTCCTCGGCCCAAGACTACTCTTCTTTCTCTCCCTTGGTCCCACTGCATTTGTCACACTTGCCCCCGCAGCAGCAGCAGCCTGTGCATTCCTTACAGCAACTCCAGGTTCCTTAACGTCCATGACAACAACTCTGCAACTCGTGCCAAGAAGTATCCTCGCGACGTTCCCATCAACGGTGTTCTCGTTAGCCCCGTGGTCGCCATCCCATTTACCATCCGTTCGACGACCAGGTGGAACTATATCAACACCTGTCACGGTTGCACCGCTGGTACTCCAGCCCTCGAGTACAACAAATTCTTTCTCAACTTTACCGTCCTCCCCGTTCCACAGGCCTGAGCCGAGCGAGGAATTGGATTTGTAGGAGCGTTTCAACATCTTTGCTTCCTCGACTTTCCAGAATCGTTTTAAAGATGGAATTACCATGACTGAGCCGGCAAATACAAACGTGATTATCTCGTCGTTAATTTGTAGTCCACCCATTGTTGCAGATTTCCCCTTCTGTAATGTCGCAGTACTGGAGAAGAAGCTGCTGCCTGGAATCGCAGTAACAGAGAGAAGCCCGGGGGCACCAGTCATATCTCTCCCAGTACTTCCGCGGCGCCGACGAGCAGTAGTGCTAGTTACACCAGATACTGTGCTCATTGCACGGGAGGATGGGCTGCGGCCGCTGAAGTCGCTGGCAGTATCATCGAAGTTGTTTGAGGAATGGGATTTACGATTTTTGAACCATGTTTCACCCACCACGCCGCCAACAAGGAAGCCAGTTACTGAAGCTTCCTCTCGCTTTGAGAGGACGCCTTCGAGATCCCAAATACCCCATTCGCCGTCTTCGCAGAGGACAATAATCCCACGGCCCCCAGTGACCCATTCGGCACCGAGGACCTTTTTCCGGCGGTCGGTATTACGAGAGAAGGAGGTATAGAAGCTGCTGATCCAGGACCTTGAGTGTGTCTCAAGTATTCTTACAGCACCATTACGGTCTGCGACGAGCAGGTGATGACGGCGGGAGATTGAAGTTGGAGAAGTGTTGAATGAGAGAGATGTCGCCGGAGAATGGAGGAACACAGTGATTGGTCTGCTGGGGGCCTTGAAGGTGACTGGGAGAGAGGAGTTGCGTGCTGGCGGGTGGAGTGATATACGCCAGAGGAGGATGACCCCTGTTGTGTCCGTAGATGTAGAGGAAATCATGATATCCCAGCCACCAAAGCTTTCAAAGCGGGGAGGACTATAGGGGTCGTTGAAATCCGGGGAACCGCTTCGAGATGCCCCTTCTGAGTGATCGGGTGAGTAAGTGCTATTGGCAGACGGAACAATAGTGACGGAGACTGCGCTTGCGATCTCTTTGTGTCCATGGACACCAGCACCAAGGACCACGACATGTTCTCGCTTCCTCGTGGACTGATTTGATGGAGGAGCCCGTGGAAGTGTCACCAGACGAACCGACCGATCAGCACATGTGGCTGCTATCAGGAAGTTCTTCTGAAGGAGGTCGTTCGGGAGTGACTTTAGCGGATCCTCCTCCTCTTCATCCAGATGCCGTACTGAAGTGTCCAAATTTGAAGGGAGAAGAGAAGCCGGAGGAAATGAGATATGGTGAACTGGTGTCCCAAGATGGATTGTGTATGAACACGCAAACTTCTCTTCGTCTACTACATCAACCCATTCTCCTTCTGTGTTACCGTTTGTCGCGTCTTTCTCCGACGATGGTCCGTCAAGTACCATCACGTCATCTTCACCGTCGCGAGCCACGCCTTTTAATTTCCCCGAAGACGCGTCCTTGCGCGCCTTTTTCGAGACCCCTTCAGTACGCCATAATATTGTGATACCTGACTCGTGACCGCACACCAAGACCTCTGAGAGTGTTGTAGGGCGGGAATGTAGAGAACGAGGATAAAACTGCGAGGTGTAGATATGCGAGTGTGGGAGATCGTAGGTGAGCTGCGAGAAAGCTGAGGATGCTATTTCTCTGGACGAGAGACGAGGAGCTTGTGGGGCCATGATGGCTGTTGTGGTGTCGATGGGGCACGTTGAGGGTGAGGTTGATATTGAGGTTGACGCGATGGCAGCAATGATCATCACCTTGGCTTGGCGCGTTTGGCGATGAGGAACACACCCTCATCGATGAACGATGTCTTTGTAATGCAGCCCTAAGAAATGTATGTTCAGTGAAAAGTGAGGGTACTGCACTATAACTTTATCTACTTACTACCATTAAAGAGCTATAGTTGTTAGTATTTTTGATGAACCAATCGTGCTGTATCCGCCGTGTACTTTGCCAAACCACTGGAGTTGTTTCACCTCAAAGTCAGTAATAAACTCTAAGTTTATTACAACTGAAATCCTCCATAAAAGTAAATACTGCCCGCCCTATCACGAAGATGGCAAAAATAAAGCCTACGAATAACTACCTCATTAGTAATCTCTAGTTTAACCCTAAAAACAGTTATATGAACTTACCTGAGATATTCTGCGGACCAGGGCTAGATGGATGTTTCTGAAGTTTCGCAATGATGTCTCTACTACTAAGAGTACTTGCATTGCCGGAAATATTTGTCACTCGGGGGTGAAAGGATTACGGTTCTATTAGCTGTATAATACAGACACGAACCATGGACGGGGGGGACGTCTGGCATCTGACGTTAGTTTGTGTGAGTATACTTAGCAATAATGAACTTACATAAGTTATCATAGTGAGTGCCCTATATGATACTGCTCTAAGGATACTCTCATGTAGCTAGTGCTCTAATTGTAGCTGCAGTAGAATCTCATTTCTTGCTGTGAGACCTGAATGTGGAACCATTCCTATAAATACAGTTAATATGACTATATCTACGCCAAATGTAAATAATAAGGGGCAACAGATTATAGATTCTATACGCGCAGGGAGTCTATATTTCAAGGTGGCCTTTCTAGCGGGTGAGTGTTTCTGGTAATTCAAGTTTTCTTCTCTTAGAGACTTAGATCGCTTAGGACATAGAAAACTTGCTGTGGTGTCGTGTTCCACTTCCATCCAGTCAGTATGCATTTTTTAGCGTCAGATGATATCAAAGACTTTTACTTCTAACTTAGAAAAAAACCCCTCCCACATAATCCCCCAAAAGTAGGCATCATTCTCAGACCCTCTAGAAATGCCAGAGACATTAGTACTTACGCTAGAAAGGGTCGGTATATTCTTATGGCTCTACTATATGAATTTTATCTGAGATATATATTTCTTTAGAATAAAGGTACTGAAAATCAACTCGATGCACAGCTATGCCGTTTAGATATGCCTCCTTTGATGAGATCGATGGGAATGGCGATATACTTGGTTGTAAGTTTAGTAAGTTAGCTCTTGAACCGTAGGCTAAAAGTCGGCTAATATTTTAAAAAACAAGCTACATATGTATTATAGAGTTTGTCAGTGTTCGTGCTTGCCTTGAAGATAAGCCATACTAAAGAGGCTACTTGAACCTGGAAAGACGTGAATGTTTGCCTATGGTATATATATGTATAGAGTACGTCTCAACTTGTATATATTTCGCTAAT
The DNA here is from genome assembly GCA_033030425.1 of Verpa conica. NCBI lineage: Eukaryota > Fungi > Ascomycota > Pezizomycetes > Pezizales > Morchellaceae > Verpa > Verpa conica. The sequence goes on along the minus strand of JAUFSD010000008.1, from coordinate 263,208 downwards.
AATATATGGTATGTAATTGAATAGCTTCCCGCTCAGCCTGAGATCGTAGTTGTAGCTTAGTTGTAGGTGCTGTCTTCAGGGCGCCGTATTTCCTTTTAGAAGAAGTTCTAAAGCGTAAATCCTTTACAGCTACAGCACTGCTACAAGTAGGCTATCCCGGGTACGGGAGCGTTGACCTATGGAGCTACATGGAACTACCATCCTTCCATGTCCGTTAGAGCAGTATTCTATAGAATTATAATATTATCGTTATCATAGGCGTCTACCATGTAGATCCAAAGAATATCAGGGTCAAAGGGATTCTTTCCAAGTGCTTTAATCTCTAACATTCAGTGGTTTGTGTTATACTTTGGTTACTTGTAGATATCAAATCTCACCGATGACTTCGATATACTCAGGGGTAGATTAAGTAGTCCTTAACTTGAGAGCCATACTAAACTGCTTCCAATAGATACTATAATATGTGTACTTAATGAAGTAATGAAGGAAGCGAATATTTTCATCGAGTGACCGAGTATGATTCAGCCAGGGCTAGGGTTGTCTACATGAAACAAGTGCCAAGGCAAACATTGAATGTTTCGGCATCACGCGTCTCCCCACCAAGACGTCCCCACGCTCCCCTCGCCTGGTGCTTCAATCGCCCCCAGAAAGCATCCAGAGCCTACACAGTATTCACTACAATGTCCAGAATATCGTCTCTTGGCTTGCATACCCCTGCCGCCCTCCCATATTGTATAACCGAGTCGTTGCTCCCTGATCCTCCACCTCCCAACTCCTACAGGTTCTCAACAGGTCTCCCACACGAAGAGCTTCTGGTTACTGGGTCTGCTGTAATATGGTCTCAAGGCGGCGTAATTCGCCGCGTATTTCGCTATGATGCCGAGAAAGAAACTGTGATGCAAGCCGTGCTCACTTGGTTCTCCTCCGATGACCCCCAGGATGCAATTGTCCATGCGCATGGTAGCTCGTCCCCAGATGATGATGGAGAAGGAAGATACATCAATGGCCCTGAGGGTAATAAGAGGAAGAATCAGGATTGGCCTACTGGGGGAAGCTCTAAGAAAAGGGTTAGCACTTGGAATTCAAAGAGTAGGACATATGCTGCACAGCTAGGAAGCTTTCCAAAAGCTCGTGGGGTGGGTACTGGTGGTGCTGGTGGGGGCCCAGCTTCTACAACAGGCGATATCGATGATGAAGGACTCATTCCAGGAAAGGTTAGGGCATTAGTTGTGTTTCTAAAGACCCAAGCATTTGTCTACTTTCTTTCTGGAACAAGTCATGTTATTCATCTTCCATTTGAAGTTGAGCACGCAATGCCAGCTCCCCACGGGCTCATCCTACAGCGGAAATCACAGGCTCCCTCATTACCCCCTCCAGGTCTATTCTCCACGGGTAACAGTTTTAGCGCCCGTCCGATTGTCAACACAATAAAAGACTCCCCGAGCCTTTTCTCACTAACAGATCCTCTTATGGAGGTTGGTTTAATTGTTACATCCTCGAATACCCCTTCTACTGAAGAATTGATTTTTATATCTCCTACATCTGAGCTTGATCCATCCGTCACAGAAGATACCCATGGCTCTAGATTTCATAATTCAACAAATCCAGAAGTGATCTTTGCTGTTACTCGGGATCCTGGAAGGTCACAAATTACGATTTGGAATGTCCGTTATATTCCACAAGAACCGCCAACAAATGCGCAGCGTCGCACCCCAAGCGTCTCTGGCACCGCCTCCCGAAGACGTTCGTCTTTCGGGCCTGGGACGGGTGGTACGACCCCAGTGACTGGTGGTGGGCCTGGCTCCGTAGCTTCTACTTCAACGATAGTTGGTAACAACCGAGAATCTCTTGGCCCATCAGATTCAGCCTCACTCCCTGGTCTTGGTGATGATTTTGAGTCTGGAGGGAAAAGAAGTAGTCGACGAGTATCATCCTTGGTTGCAAGGGCAGATTTATCCGCAAATCATGATAGACCTAGTCGATTTTCTGATGTTTCTGGATCGATTAGTGCTTCTTTCGGGGGTCCCCCGATGCCCACAGCACCATATAATTCGATGAATCTTGACAGTGAACAGCCGGTCGATGAGCTTCTGAATGAGCTTAATATGGGTGCTCTTGGGATTGGAATGGGGGGGCTAGGAATATATGATGGCGAGGGGTTGCGAAACGAGGTGCTTATGAGTAAGATTGAGAGTTACCCATTTAAATCATCTTGCGGAGAAGTAGATGGTAAACCCACTCAGTTACCTAAGGTCTTCACGCTACACGCACCAAGTTCTTCAACGGCTGCAGCAGCAGTGGGGAAAGAGAATAACGGGAAAAAAGTTGTACTCTGTATTATGAATGCTGAAGAAGGCGAGCTTCTTTTAGTGACTTTCTTATTACAAATCCACCCCTCTATTCCTCGGGGGTATAATCGCCGGTCTAGTACTAGATTTGGATCTGTGGGCATGGGGTACACGCCAGTATTTGCGAATATGGAAAGGAAAAAAAACGTTCTTAACGCAATAAAGATGGAGGACCATGGAGCCTCGCGAATTCTTATACTCACTGATGATGGAGAGCTGCAACTGTTTTCCCCGTGGGGCCCGAGAATTCGGATTGTTCTACCGCCGACTCTGACAAGGTGGAATACGAATGTCGTGGGTGAGGATGGGAGTAGGAGGGGCAGCCGAAAGAAAGGGTTTGCAAGGACCTTGTCGACCAGCCCTGATAGATATGAAGAACTGCGCCACGCCGAAATAGGTGGTAGGGTCACTGTTGTAGATGGAGATGGGGTAGGTCATCGGATTAGTATTACGATGGCTCCTCGAGAGACCGCAATAAAAACGTGCTTGGAGGCGACTAGAGTAATTCTTGGGGCATCTGCAGGCTCACCCGTAGGAGAAGGGATGTGGGCTGCTTGGATCGAGGTCGGGAAGTGGTTGGGTATCAACAGTAGTCTCGAACCTGTTGCACCTAGTCGTGGTCAGTCTGGTCAACAAAAAGTTCCTGAAGTGGACGAATGGAAAGCCTTTGTAACCACCTTGTTCTTACTCGCAGTTCCTTCACTGCCAGAGCACAAACCACCCAATAGAAGGAAGAGTGCTGGGTTCGTTAGAAGTGCAAGTATTGTAGCTGCCAAGGAGTGGGAAGATTTAGTGGCTGGTGAGGGAGAGTGGGGAAGTGGCCCGGAGTATCTGAAATCACCTGCTTGGTCATGGATGGTCGAAGAAGAGGATAACCGGATTCTTGCGCAGATGGCACATCACCCTCACACTACGCCCAAATCAAGGTCATATGTTACGCCTGAGACAAGAAAAATGAATGCTTTTATTACTGAGTGTATCTCTCTCGCTAAAGAGTTCACAAAGACCCCTATGGGACAAGCAGTGAAAGACGAATACTATGGTGGGGATGGGGGTCTGGAGCCACTTAAGAAAACTGGACTGGCAATGCTACTCGTGGCTTTGCATCTAGTGAGGGAAGAGTGGAAACTGGATGTAACCATGGAAGGTTCAGGACGCAGGTTATGCCCTGTTCTTAGACAACTTGCAACTTGGTTAGGATGGACAGAATGGGTTGAAGAGTATATGCTCGAGGATGTGGAGGTGTCAAGATGGAAGTTTGATGAGAGTATGTGGAATCCTGTGATCTGTCTTCGGGTAGTTGCTGTATGCTGATATTCTATATAGCGAAGATATTGAGTGTTGAAGTCCCTCCACAGCCGTTCAAAGCACCTTCTATATATGACTGGCTGATTGGGTGCCTTGAGAGCACAAATAATGGACCATTCATGATGTTGCAGGATATCGTTACAGTCCCAGCATCCTCACCAACCGGGAGTCATTATTCTACGGCCTCTCAGTCTCGTGCAAGAAATCCGTTCTCTCCGCCTCCAATGCCCCCTCCACTACCGACACAGAAGCGTGTATTCGCCAGGCTTACTCCTAGGACGAGAATTATAACCGAACTTTATACTACCTTGACAGCTCCAGGTTCAACGGACGTAGATGTTGTTGCTCGAATGGTAGAGCTAAAGATGAATACAGCAAGCCTAGAGAGGTTACCAGAAGGGATCGCAGTTCCGCTACGAGAGGCAGTTGCCAGGTGCCAAGAACAACCGCCGACTACTTGGGATTCACAAGCCCTAGATCTTGTTGGAAGGAAGGATTTAAAGATGCTTATTGACCCTGGAAAGGGTAGGAAAGAAGGGGGTGCCAAGTGGCAGAGTGTAAGAATATTTTTTACAGTGACTAAAAATTTACATTACTAATAAATATTAATAGGCACCAACCCATGAGGCTACACGAGATGTCCATGCTATTTGTAACTCAACGTTTGAGATTGAAGCCATTGGCTCGTACGATCATCTTGCCGAGCACGATCGACAGGCTGTATCAAGGTTGATATTCAAGGAGGATCGTCGCACTACTGAGGCGGCGAAACTGCTCTCATCGCTCAAACCGGCTGTTGCGAAGTGCATCCCTGAACCACATTGGACTGAGCAGGATACATTAAATGCCCAAAAGGAGATCGCTCAGAATGTCGCGATTAGAACTTTATCGGTCTCACCTGGAAGAGGATTGTTTAATTTTTCGTCTAGGATTCCTTTGTTAACAGAGAAGTTTCCAATATCTGCCTTCAATCTTTCGACAGTCATGAAACCAAGTAATACCACTGTCTCGACGGACAAGGCTACCTATAGTGAAGAAAAGGTTTGCTGGGCGTTCTTTCATGCCGGTGTTTCGGCAGGTGTGAGCATCTCTAGAGAAGCAAAAGAGATCGATACTAGTTGGATTGTATTCAATAAACCTCCAGAGTTGACAAATCGTCACGCAGGTTTTCTGTTAGGCCTGGGATTAAATGGCCACCTCAAGAGTATTGCTAAATGGCATGCTTTCAATTACCTCACACCGAAGCATACAATGGTATCTATTGGATTATTGTTGGGTTTGAGCGCAAGCTATCTGGGTACTATGGATACAACAATTACAAAGCTTCTATCCGTCCACGTTACTAGGTTACTTCCACCTGGGAGTGCAGAGCTAAACTTAAGTTCCCTCACACAAACTGCTGGAATTATGGGAATCGGGCTGCTGTACGCAAACACACAACATCGGCGAATGAGTGAAGTTATGCTGAGTGAGATCGAGTACGTGGAAATAGTGGATAGCTGTGTTCCTAGTGATACCTTACGAGATGAAGGATACAGGCTTGCTGCTGGATTTGCACTTGGGTTTATCAATCTGGGTTCAGGGAAGGATCTTAGGGGATTACATGATATGCATCTTGTCGAACGGTTACTTTCGTTGGCAGTTGGAAGCAAGAAGGTCTCAGCTGTTCATATACTCGACAAGGCAACCGCAGGAGCTACTATCGCGTTAGCACTGATTTATATGAAAACCAATGATGAAGCGCTCGCGAGGAAAGTAGATGTACCGGATACCATCCACCTATTCGATTATGTCCGGCCAGACATCTTCTTACTTAGAACCGTTGCAAAGAACCTAATTATGTGGGATAATATTGAGGGGAGCTTCACATGGGTTAGAAAAAGTTTGCGTCCGTTCTTAAGGGCGAGATACAAGTTGGTCATGACGGATGTTTTCGAGCTCGACAGTGAGGATCTGCCATTCTTTAATATCGTAGCAGGTTTGTGCTTCTGTATTGGGTTGAAGTTTGCAGGAAGTGGAGATGAAGGAGTCAGAGATGTTTTGGTTCATTATTTAGACCAATTCATTAGACTTTGCTCTATGCCTGGTAAGCCTATATATGTTAATTTTATATTTTCTGTGCTGGTGAATACTGAATTTGATTAATAGCACATAATCACGATCAAAAACTCACAAGAGCCACGGCAAGAAATTGCCAAGACCTTGTGGCATTAGCTGCATCTACTGTCATGGCTGGGACAGGAGACGTAGTAGTTTTCAGACGGCTAAGGAGGCTTCACGGTAGAATCGAGGCAGATGTTACCTATGGAAGTCATCTTGCTGCACACCTGGCAATTGGGGTTCTCTTTATGGGCAACGGAAGCTATACATTTGGAACTGGAAACTTGGCCGTTGCATCACTGTTGTGCGCGTTCTACCCGTTATTCCCAAACACAGTACTAGACAACAGGTCACACTTACAGGCATTCCGGCACATGTGGGTACTTGCCGCAGAAGCGAGGTGCTTAGTCGCTAGAGATGTCGATACACATAGGCCGTGCGCCATTCCTATCACGATCACATTAAGAAATGGGGAAGAACTACATAAGACTGCACCATGTCTACTCCCAGAATTAGACCTAGTTGCATCTGTTACCACTGCTTCGCCGCATCACTGGACTGTTGTCCTCGATTTTGCAAATAACCCTCAGCATTTGACAAGTTTCCAGAACGCACAAACTATCTACGTGCATCGTCGTACTGCTCATGCTTCTACATCAACGGTTTTCCAGGCAACACTGCAAGCCCTAGATGAGACGGAGACAAATAATTCATCACTTGAATGGCTCCTAGGACTTCGGTCCTTTAGTTCACTTGACAAATCTGAAAGAGCTCTTCTGCTGCCACCGCCCATAGCGTCAACAGAAGGCGCTGGTACAGCTGCTGCTGCAGGAGGAATTCAAATGGCGACTTTCGAGAGTAATATCGTTGATACGAAGCTAGTATTGGAGAAGGACTCGGTCAGTGGTGTTAATAGGGATAGGCTGAAAGGCGTTAGGCTGTTATTCTCATTTTGTGAACGTATGGGTGAGGAGCGTGGATTGTGGTTGACAGCAGAGAGCGTGGATCGGTTGAGAGCAGGGGTGTGGACTGCCTTTTCAGGGGCGGCAGGTAGGGAATGAAATTATATTGATGTTGCGAGATACCTTTTATGAAAGCATGGGTTAGGCGTTAGATACAAATAATTGGCGTTTCGGCGAAACAGCAATGGAAATGTATGGCATTAGTGAAGGTTTACTATTGCGTCTTAAAAAGCAATATAGAATTGAATTTGAACCATAGCTTCAAAGATAATTAGATGAATTACTAAATAGGCGGTCAACATATCTTAAGTAGCGTATTGTTTCATTCTATCAAATTGCAACTCCTAACTATACACAACTAGAACCGTATGGTTACCGCCTACCACCCCCTCAATAAACACATGTGCTGCCTGGATATCATGTTCCGATAATACCTTCTGCTTATCTTCCATCCCGCCCCACACTGGTACCGCCATCGTTGCGTTCTCTCTTTCTGTAACTGTCTCAACTAACTTTCCATCCAAAAACACGCTAAAGCCTTCCTTCCCAAACGTTGGAACACCAATCGTCCCACTCGTCCCAGGCGGCGAGTGAATAGCCATCTCAAACAACAATTCCATCTGTTTCTTCCACCCCGCAGAGAAGAAGCCAACATTATCACTTGTAATCCCACCCATAGCAAACTCCATATCGATATCCGCATATGGAATAAAGCTCCACTTTCTATGGTCCGCCGAAAGCAACTGCAACCCAAGGATATAAAAAGTAGAAACAACCGTCGGCCCCGACCCCCACGGATGAGCATGCGAGATATAAGAAGGATCATACGCCAGGAACGGATATTTACATTCGCCGGTGTGGTAGTATCCCTCGATAAGAGACGATTGCACACTGTAAGGCGCGTTCCACATGTATCCCCACATCAGGTGGATCAGCTCCATTGCGCGCCGGGGCTTGTTTGCGAGGAAGTGTGCGATTAGTTCCATACTGGAGATGAAGGGAGAGATCATCTGGGGGGATTCTGGTGCTACTGCGCCGAATTCGTTCCAGTATTGGGGGAGGCCGTCGCTTATTCGTGTGGCTTTGTTGGGGGTGTCGACTAGGCCGTACCAGATTGCCATGCTGTTGCCGTCTTGCGGGTGGAGTTTGGTTGTGGCGTTGTCGGTGTAGAGGCCGTGTTCTTCGTCCCAGAGTATCGTGTTTACGGCGGCTTTGATGGATTCGGCGGTCTAGGGTTTAATGGTTAGTTATTGATTATAGGAGTTTTTTCTTTTTCTTTTCTTTTCTGGTAGGGTTGGTGTACCTGGAGCCATTCGGTGGCTAAGTCTGGCTCTCCGAATATATTTGCGAATTCGGAAGCCTTTTGAAGTGCTGAATAGAGCAAGCAATTCGCCGCCAGGTTATGGCCTCCCATACCGACTCTCCCCCAGTCGAGCACTAGGTCAACTAGCATTAGGCCGTTATCGTCAATTTTCTGTAAGGAAAACTCAATCGCCCGTTTGCACCCGGGCCAGAGATTCGCTGCCCACGATGTTTCGTCTCCGCCATAGAAGTACGAATTATGCAGCGCTATCACTGTCCATAAATGGTATGTATCAGAACCCCACTCGTCGATTGGGGGAGCAGCATATGGGAGTTCTCCGGTTTCGGGAATTTGTTGTAGGAATAGCCAATCAACGCCATTCTTTGAGGCGATTCCGTTGTTGAGGGCTATGTATTCGGTCAAGGTTGTAATCCCTCGATCACCGGACCTATTTCTGGGTGAATTGAAGGCCTAAAAAGAAAAGCTTTTCTTTTCATGAGTGGGGGATATTACCAGACTGTTCGGTCACGCTTAGAACCATCTGTGAGAACTTGTTCACCAACTCCACACTGTTTATCATTGCTCCAGCCTTCGCGGGGAATGATGTAATCGTGGGCGCGGCCTGTGTTGGTGGGGATGGTGTTTAGTTGGACGGTGTACGCTCCGGCATACCAGATTGTATTCAAGAAATCATCACTGCTGTAAAAGTACCTATTATAAAGCTTGTTATTAGTGACAACCCTAGATAATAAAATAGAGTAGCTAATACCCTTTATAATCTCGTAAGTCATCCCACTTAGGCATGAAGTTATTCCAAACCTCCACCCCCTTCAGTTCAACCACACCCGAAGTTTGCATGAAGACCGTCATATATCTAAACCCACCCCTCTGCTGCGCCTCGGGCATCTTCCATTTCCCAGTATCTTGCCCAACCTCAATCCGGATAGAACCATCATTAGTACCAAAATCCGTCGACTTATCACTATCTCTCCCAATAAACTGTTTCGACTCTGTAAAGCTGACCCCAACAACCTGCCCGCTCTCCGATCCAGGCCCAAAATCTATTGAGACGATTCCGGCCGTGTTGACGCCGAAATCAAACGTTATCGATGATCCTTCGCCAATCAATTGCGTCGGATCCGATGAGAGCACAGCTTCAGGGTCTACTACAGTTCCATTTGAGCTGTAAATGGACTTGGGGTGTACTGTTCTTGACTTTGGCGCGATATTGTAGTCTTGCCAGGGCCCGTCGGCGGGTTTTGCATTAAAGACGGTTGTAGAGAAGCTCTCGCCGGGGTTGGAACGAAGCTTAGTTGGAGTGCTCGCGGTAGCTAGTGAGAGGAACGTAAGTGCCAGAACTACTATCTTGGGAGCCATTTTCTTGTAGAATTGACCCCTCAGTACAACTATGGCGAGAGAAAGAAGAAAAAAAGAGAAAGGGAAAAATCAAGCCGGTAATATTATCTGTACATGTGGTTCCTCCCCCATATATTGTGGGGGGGGGGGGGTGGAGCTTTCTCCTCATGAGTTATCGCCTAATAATTTTGTGGGGTCTACAAGGGTATCAACCGAAAACCAGGGATTGGTTTCAGGCACAAATTAACCCGAGATCTACGCAAGCGGCGGAGAGCAGTGGCCCGACAAGCCTATCTCTACGCTCTCCCCCGAACCCGACGATGTGCATGGGAACCCCGCAGGTCTCTCTCTGGAAAGTAATATGTATGTAGAGGGGGGAGGGAAGTAGTAATTGAGTTTCTCTCCCCTCCCCCTTTGAAAAACAATCTCAAAAACTAAACGAGAAGACAAAATGCGGTTGAGATCAATAGCGAAACTCCTCTTCACTGTTATTCCTACTCTCTCTGGCGTCGGAGGGACATTCCTTGAGTTTGAGAATTCCGGTATAGTCGATGCAGCAAAACTCATTTTTCGAGCGTAAGTTTTAAACAGAAAAGGGGGGGGGGATATCCACTTGTTAGGGAATTTTTCTTTTGACATTTCTACAGATGGTCTGCGGAACGTTTGGTTCTTTTCCTCGACATTCGTAACATCCCTATCCCATTCGACCACGGCGCGCTACTCGAAAAAGTAGAGAAGAATGCATACATAGCTCCAGAAATCACCGGGTTTGGTCCAGAAAGCTTCCTCTCGTGGACTTGTCAAGAGCTTTCGGATTATCTTAATGGGCCACATGTTGAAGGTCTCGAGAAAATTGATCTGAGTGATCTCCCTGAATGCCCGTCTTCGGCATCCGAAGATAAGTCTTCGAAGAGCAGAAAATCCCTTCTCGATACCGCAATGAAGGTGACTTCGGAGCGTGTTGGACGGGTGACTATTATTGGGGACACAAAACCACTTAAAGAGTATATAACCCTACCCACAACATAGTATTATAACTCCCCATTGCTAAAAAGCTTCTACTAGCTGGTCTACCGATGAACTACGGTCTTTCCTTAGGACCTATCGCATCTCGTACCCACTACCAAGTGTGGACGAGCTTGTACAACTCGCCTTCGACTCTCGCTATGAACCGATCCAATCAGCATTGACACTAGAGAACCCCGCCGACATCTTCGACTCCCTTACATCTGAGCAAATCGTTGAATGGCTCCGAGTACACCAAGGTCTCAACATCGCCGTTGCTGCGCGGACCAACTACATGTCGCGCCCATTCAGCGCACATAAGCGGATCGAAGGCCTCCGAGACGCTGCGAGAAAGTATTATGATGAACTACTTGCGAAGGACTATAGGTTTGAAGATCAGTTCCGACAGGAGATTGCCGAAGTAATGAAGATGATACATATTGTTGAGGGGACTGGGAGTGATGATGTTGGAGTTTATTACAAGAATGAGGACTTTGAGTATGGTTTCCCCCCCTGTTAATAGGGCTCTTCTTTTTGACTGATTGTTGGGGTATAGGGTTCTGTTCGATCTGTTTGGAGTCAAGGTTCCAAAAAGAATCTTGAAGGAAAGTCCAAGGCAAACTTTTATTGGGTCGGCCAAAAGTCACACGTATCTTTTTGCAACAGGGAAGGTTATTGGGGAAGACTCCGAAGAAGCATAGTATTAGTCACCTTTCTGTGGTGTTTATTTGAGGAAGTAGGGAAGACTTTGTATTCTAGGAGAGCTAGTTAAGTGTTTAAATGACACGCAATTCTATTGTCTAAATGTTTAGAGACAAGACTATTTCAAACCTAGGATCAGTGTCGATAATGACATGAAACTCCAGCTGAGTAATGAGTAACGTCCTGGTTAAATTGACCGGTACCACAAAAATGTAGTGGGTCCTAACCAGAGAAACCAATTTATCCGCTGGGTTGCAGTACCCAAGTCACATAGAACTACAATAGCCCCATCCCCATATACGTCTATACAAGCCGCTGAAACGGACCCCTTCGGCATTTCTTCGGCGACAGCTCCCGCTATGTTTGCTAACAGGTGATCCCGGCACATCTTTGTACCGAGCCGGGAAACCAGGATGGGTCGCCAACAGGATATATACTGTTCTCAAATATCGGGTTTGTTTTGGACTCGTGTCCTTTTCGGCTATCTGTGGGGTTTTTGGCTATGTGATTTAGGCCTACGTTCGGGGGTGGGGCGTTTAAGTTTGTATGTAGCACAATAGAAACTTAAGGAGGTTTAGCTTTCTGTACCTGGCATGTTTTATGCTCTAGGTTTAGCAAGGTTCTGGTATCAGCCCTACGCGACGTGATTGTAAATATACAGTGACACAAAGTACTCGAGATTGGTACTCCTTATCACAGACTCGTCATGTAGCATACACATGATCTGAATAGAGAATTATATAAAACAAGATTATTTATTGACTCTAGTATGCTGTTTGATACGGTAACTTAACAAGACACCAAGATCGACAGGTTTTTGTAAGGATATTTTCTGTTATTTTTAGAGCATTCTTGGCCTATGGTGATAATTCAAACAATAAGTAGAGTCCTCCAAGCCCTGAAAGAGAACCTCTCGCATAAAACCCTCCGCTGAAATTAACTAGTTTATGTATTCGTTTGAACTGAATATCGGAGCCGGCAATCGTCAGGCTTTTGGACCCATGTCTGGTGATTAGTGGTCCGTTTGTAGGGCCTAGTTCCTGGTTGCACTAGTTTGACCTGGCTAGAATATTATATGTAATTTGTGAACATATAACTATGTTGCATTTTTACCTTTCCTATATAGTACGGCACACCAACTGATAGGCGTTCTAAAAGGACCGTATGCGGAAAAACCAACCAGTACTGGAATTAAGGCTGTAAGCGGTCCGGGGACGGTATTTAAGTGAGTAATTACTCGCATACTAGAGTTGTAGAAGCGATAAAACCATGTAGTTCTGACGGCTAGTCTGTGAATTTTGAGTGAGATGAATACCAGGAAGCTGATGTTGGGTCAAGCAACTCAAAATTCCGGTTTTGAATATTCACCTCTCTATTGATATATAGAGCAGCAATAGAGAGGTGAATCTATCTTAAGAAAAATATAATATGGGTGGCTATCTTAGTAGCATAATGTCAACAGCGTTAAATGAATTCTATTTAGCCCTCTCCAGATAGTCTTATTTTTACCTTAGATAATTGCCACCGCTCTCGAATAGTTCTTAGATATACGAGTGTCTCAATATAAATTCCCAACTAAGATTTATGCTCAATGGGAATTAATGAGCCAAGGTGACTCAGCTTTTAGCATAAAGCAATCTCTGCGGTTGTTGTGTATGATGGTTTTTAATATTAGTTATTTGTAACAGGTCTAATGGCCTTTGTATGTAACTACCCTTAATTTTATTAAACCCGCCTAATACTTGGGAGTCTGGATAGGTAGCGGGAGAATGATACCGAAAAAAGCTGTGGGATCTATATCGAAAGATAGCCTTCAGTATCAGAACCAGGAGGAATAATCTAGCAACAAAAGTCTCGCCTATTGCGCCTAAATTAGCACTCATGAGTTCGGACCTGCTTAGCTGTCTAAATACGAGGTTTTTATCCCTTTTCTCTGATTGATTTTGAGAGTGTTGAGCTTCGGGGGCTCGTATAATAGTCGATTGTTGACAAGCTCGTGCTCGTTTTGTTAGGAACTCTAAAGATTGGATACTACTATTTCCGCCTGAACGATTTCTCCCGAGGCATCAGTTTTTATCCTCATACACAGCTTTATTTGAGTAGCGCACGAATAATTGAATGTTCCAGTTTGTAGCCACACATAGTTATGTTTTGCCGGCCAGGGTTTCGCAGAAATACTCCATGGTCTGACGCTCATAGACACTGAGCCATCGCGTTTACTGCATATATTGGAGGCGTAGGAGTTAGTCAAGTAAGTGCAGGCACACTTTCAACCCGTCAATTACATTTCTGTATTCCTCATAGTACTCCCTGCCACCTCAAAAAGATCGTACTCTATCAGCGCATACTCATAGCTAATTTGTATTCCCTTAATGAGATAAACTCACTTTTATAACCATGTCTCCAAGAATAACCCTCGAACCTGAGTTTCTAGCTCTTCATGTCATTATAAGCGTCTTGATAGGGCTGTAAAACTGAGCGGAATATAGACTAGATTGTCGAGAACCTGACGATGGACTTCACCAAGGAAGTCTGTAAAAATAACCGGAACCTCGGGAGTTGGAGCCTCTACTTAATTGAAAAATCTCTTAGAGGGAGGGTTAGGATGCGGTAGCCACAGTTTCGAGATCATTTCCATCGTCGGCTTGGATTTCTCATATAATGAATAGTTGAGATATGATAGATGTTTTGGTGTTATGCTAGCCTTCACATGCTCTTCCATTTTCTTTTGTACAGGAGCAGAGGCGGCCAATTCTAAGTGGCGGGGGATGTGGTTGTCTAGGGCACAGTGCTGGTTAGTGATTTTCTTTGTCTTTTTTCACTATGACAGCCACCCCATTGTAAAACGCCTTCGGGAACACGCACGCCATGTAAAACCGCCTCAGAGTGCCGCTCTGAGGAAATCAAGCAAGATGTCTTACAAGTGAATTATACTTAGCAATAATAAACCGAAAGAAAATGTCACTGCGTTCATGCCGTGAATAGCCTGAGTCTGGAACGCAATGCGAACACCCATCAATTCTGAATACCGAGTTAGATCTAATGACATGAAGGGCATGTCAATGACAGGAAAGGAGATTTTGCGCGGTCACCAGGTAGTTCTAATTGATAGATTCATGCGTGGTCCACACCAAGCTATCCAGCGCTGAAGTAATTAAAAACTTCTTTGAATCCCAGAGCTCTACAAATGCCCATGAGATCTCTATGACTCTCCAAGAAACTATTTTGCTTCCCCTAAATATCTATAATTTTCTGTAATTTGAAAATAACCTCGTACCAATAATACCCAAATACGCCCTGAAGAGGGTAGCTGCCTCCATAACAGCGGCCTGTTCACCGATCTTTCTTGGGCAATAGGCGTTCAACTAGTAACTTGTCAAGAATAATGAAGTATTTCGTACTTAGGGAGAGAATCAACCCTTCTTTGTTGATACATTCACTTGTATGCATCAGTATTAATTTTTGTTCTATGAGAATTTATCTGTTTTCCACCGGATGTACTACAGGTCATTGACCGCCACAGTTCTAATGAGAGCCACAAAATTCAGAAGGTCAGTATTTTCTGTTATATGAGATCTGGGAACGGAAAACGAACTGATAGTTGTAGGATAGAGAGACGTGCAACAATGGTGAGCTACCAATGCAATCGGTTTCTAGCAGGGATGCCTCGCACCGGAACTTGCTTCATGCACCTCTATGAATGTATCACTTCATTTGTACTTCTTGCATTTTTAACCTTTTTTTAATGCCGAATTTTTTCTAATCGTCTTCTCACATCGTAAGGGAGAGAGGGGGGGGGGTTCGTTAAAAGATCATTCTACCGCATATCAATTCCTAAGTCTCTCATAAAAGCTGATCTATTGCTTTCATCTTTAAATATCTGGTCAAAACCCCTCTGTGCTATCTGGTGCATATTGTGAAATATCATATACAGGATTATTCCACGGCTTTTGTTCCTATATATTATCAGTAAATCTCCCGAGTACTCATTTCTAGTAGTTTTACAAGCAGCTAACCTTATTGCTTTCGTGGTTCCCATACAAAACGGAGCACGGTAGGTGTGTAAATATCCTCCTCGGGTCTTGATTTCGCTAATGTCCAACCTCTCCCTGAACCGATAGGGACATAATTAGATTAATACTGCGCCGTCTTCATAGTGTAGAGAACCCCATCTAATGCGCTATGATATCGTGGTAGGTTTTGGATTAGCACTTCATAGCTAACCCCTTGGGTAATTGAAGTTTCCATTAATGAATGACGATCCACTAACTCATTAGGGATGCTGTTAAGGTTCTGTTTCTCGTGTTGTTTCCTGTTTTCCATGACCAGAACGTCTCCGCTTTGCACAAATAGGCTGTCTTTGTGGAAAGCCTACCTTAATAGTGTTGCTAAAGATTTCATAATGTTCATTCCATTGATATAACCATCTTCTATGAACCTGTTATCTGAATTTGGGGCAATGGGTCAAAATATAGAATTTGAAGACGAATGTTCATCCAGTATGGAACTTCTCCAGGTGGTTCAACCATGCTTTTGGTGTTCCTTGATGAAGGCCAAGCCCGCATCTTAATACGAAAAGCCATTTATCTCTTGAATCTAAATCTGCTGTTAAGTAGTCACTAAATCTTTCATAGGCCGATGGGAATTTGAGGCGAGAGGCTTATTCATCTGGTGAATAACAGGTCTGGGTATCTCCAGGTTTTAACAGAATATACTGGCTAGGTAACCTTGGTCCTAAGCCCCTAGTAGCTAAAAAAATTACATGTAGTATCAGTTTGTAGCCATTATATTGAGAGTGAATAGAGATAATCACCTACCTACTCCTTTTCTGTAGCCATAAAGGCTTTAGATAGCTGCATTGTTAGGCCCAGCCTTAAATACCCAAACAAGTTTTTGTCCCACATAGGGGTTTCTCCACGGAGTATTTAATATCTGCTGCACAACTTTGTTGCTAGTGCATATTGTAGATTCCAAATCCTTTTCCAGGTGGTGGTTTAAATACCCACGGCTCAGGATTACCATCCTTGACGGCAAGCGGAAGAATAACATGGAGATGCGGAAAGGCCAGCCTATTATAGAACGTTCCGGAATACTCTGAAGAGTTCGTGTTTGTGGTTTTTATAGAGGCTGGGGAAGTTAGTACGAGAGACCTCGTTCCGGGTCTGTAATCCCCTGTACGTAATTCTAACCGCTTTGCTGCAAGTCCCTATACTGTTTGCTGAATATGATTGTTCCGTGGTCAATAAGGAAGGCATCAAGTGGATGAACCGGTCACTCAGATGTGTGTTGTTTGTTCAGCGAGAGGTTTAGAAGAGGGCGGTCTTTTTATGTAGTGAAAGGGCTGCATAATCAATACTATTGTCCCCTGCTAGTAGTGCGGCTTAAAAGCTTATTTTCCACCACCGCCACCCTATCGCCACAGTACAATTACCCGGCCGTCACGGAGCGCGCTGTCACTTTTGAGCTGAGGCGCCATAGCTGTTAGTAGGTCCCAGCCAACATAATTACGAATACCCATTTTTACGAACTACAAAACCGAAATGCCTCGCTCCCGCTCCCGTTCACCTCAACCGCCCCGCGATGATGATAGAGACCGACGCCATAGGTCGAGACGCTACGATGACGAGCCGGAAAGAAAGCACCGGAGCAGACGCGACGAGGATGACAGCAGGCGAAAGAGGGGTAATGACACTGGCAGAGATAGAGGCAGTGGGAGAGGGGATCGGGGGTCAGGGCGAGGGTCAAGAGAGGAATCTGGCAGGGGCTCGAGAGAAAAAAGCTATGGACGGGAGAGGGGTGATAAGGAGGACTCTCGGGGTGGCGACGGGAGAGTAGCACGTCGTCAATTTAATCCAGGGACTGGGGCAAATAGTGTAGGACCTGGTACTGGTGCAAACGCGGACAATTCAGAGGCTCCTCCGGTCGAGAAGGAGAAGGCGAATTTCGGCAATACGGGGTTACTTGCTGCTGAAACGAATACCGTCAATGGTGTGGTCTTGAAATATAGCGAGCCTTCTGAAGCCCGAAAACCCCCAGTGTCACAGAAGTGGCGCTTGTTTGTGTTTAAGGATAAGGAAATTGTCGACAATATAGACCTAAACATGAACAGTTGCTGGTTGGTGGGGAGGGATAGGGCAGTTGCAGATCTACCGGTGGATCATCCGAGCTGCAGCAAGCAGCATGCGGTGCTACAGTTCAGACATGTGACGAAGGTGGGAGAGTTTGGGGATAAGGAGAGCAGTGTGAAGCCGTATATCCTGGACCTGGAGAGCGCGAATGGAACATGGGTGGGGAGGGATAGGATGCCTGAGAAGAGGTATGTGGAGCTAAAGGAAGGCGATCTGGTCAAGTTTGGACTAAGCACGAGGTTTGTTGAGCCCTATTGTTCCCTTTGTGTCGAATGTTTGGTACTAACGGTTCCTGTTATAGGGAATACATTCTTA
The DNA here is from genome assembly GCA_033030425.1 of Verpa conica. Classification (NCBI taxonomy): domain Eukaryota; kingdom Fungi; phylum Ascomycota; class Pezizomycetes; order Pezizales; family Morchellaceae; genus Verpa; species Verpa conica. The sequence continues at coordinate 245,681 of JAUFSD010000008.1, read as the reverse complement.
TGCTTGAAAAGGACTAGGTGTGGTTTACATTTGAGGTGAATGGGATGGCTCTGTCGAGTGAGTCTGGAGACATTGTAATTGAAGGGGATAGAATCAATAGAGGGCATAGCTATAATCGGAGATGATGTAGAATATATACACTTGTAAAACATGCCGCGTGGTTTATACATCTCCATACATTCGGGTACAGTCCCAGCCAATGGGGGTATCCGAGACCGTTGAGATGTCGGGGACGATTACCGAGAATCGTGATATGTTGAGACGTATGGGTGTGGCCTTATTGTTGGCCCGCTAGAGATGGAGTTCAGACCAAGTGGGATAGGAGACATCTATGCCATCTTAAAGAGGTCCACGGCATCCCTTGGAGTTCTCATCTCCTATAATCCCATCCCCATTGACATCTCCATCCCCATCCATCCCATCCCATCCCCATCATCTTCACCTTCCCCTCCATCCCTATCCCCATCACCTTCACCTTCGTTCCCATCCATCCCATCCCATCCCCCCCCCCGGCTCAGGCTCAGCCAATCCCTGCTTGCATCCCCCCTGAATCAAAACAAACACCTGCATCCTCAAGAAAGGAAACTCATCTGTAATAAAAAAAGATCCTGGCTGTTCTTTAAAAGTAGAGTAATTGATTTCTCTACTTTTTCCAATTAATTCGCTTATGTACCATTCCCGTGACGTATTCCCGTCACGACCCCCTAACCTCACTACGGCTCGGTCACCTGTCAAACCACTCCCCTCTTCCTCTCCCACATTCTCCCGTCTCCAGAATTTTGCAAGACGTCTCTCGCTGGGATCAATACGCTCATCTACAAAGGCCCATCTCGCTGCTATCAAGCAGGATCAATCATCTAGGGCTAGCTCCCCATCCCCGACCATCGCTTCTACACTATCGATCCCGACCCCGCCGCTTGAAGCCACTAGCGACAAGCTGCAAAAGGCTGGTGAAACGCTTGCACAGCTTGACGGTGCATCTGCCAGTAGTCTAACTGCCCTCGAAATGGAACCCCTGTCACCACAGCTACCTCCAAGCAGAGACCCTGAAGGTGGTGGGATCTCGTTACTACCCCCGACAAGCCCACCTTTACCAGCGAGCCCGGTCTATTCGCACCGCGACGATGATACAAGCTACTTTCATGGTGGAGGGGTCGGTGATATCAGCCTACCTCCTGGACAGAAACGACATTTGATGAATATGGAGAGCTCGTTTAAGGTTGATTCAGAGCTCAGTCGGTTGTCTTCCGATGGACCTGCAGAGCGCGAGGCCGAGGAGAGGGAAATTCCTGGTAGAACTGCATCTGCGTCTGGGCCCGGTCGGGTCGGTGACATGGGACCACCGCCGCTTCCGGTTAATCAGAGTGCTGCTACGAGTAAAAAACGTCTACACCGCAGCGCGAGCAACATCTCAAACCGGAGTAGCAAATCAGGTCGTAGCATCTCAACGTCGAATCGCAGCACGTCAGCTTCAAACAGAAACAGGAACGGGTCAGTTTCAACCACTAAGGAAGAGCTACTGGAGGCGGAGCGGGAAGAGCAGCAGCAGGGGAATTCTGCAGGTTCTTCGCCGTTTTTACCGTTTTCAACGGGTGATTCAACCGCCGCCGCCGCGGAAGAACCATCACACACCCCTCTTCCACTATCTAGCGATACCGACACCGCCCTCGAAAATTTCAGTAGCAGCCCAACTGTCGCTGCAGTAACTAGAAGCACTTCGCGGAGCGCATCGGCGCTGGGTCCAGCGTTCGTTCCGACACAGCGTATTAAAGACACTGAACCATCATCATCACAGGAAGAGGTCGGACTCGGGATAGAACGACGGCCATCTGGGAGGTCACTACGGGGGGAAGAGGGCATGACATCGGCTGTAAAACCTTCAAGTGCTTCTACACGGTCTGGAAGAATCCAATCTAGCTCTTCGTCGAGTTATGGAGCGGTGTCACACAGGAAACGGCCAAAATTTTTGAAGTCGAGAAATAGTTCGAGTCAGCGAAGTAGTATTTCGAGCGTCACGGATATGAACCCAGATATGGATAATGATGGAGCAAGCACGATTACAGCGGGGGATAATGGCGGAGGGGCGTTGTCAAGGTCTACGAGTCTGGGGTCTATTGCTTCTGGTATTACGGGGATTGCCGGGGGTAGCATTTACGGTAGTGGTGGGGAGAAGAATAACGGCCTCCCTATGTCGACTGCAGCAGAAAGGGCTCTTGCGCGGCTAGATGAAGAGGAACGGAATTCGAGAAGAGGATCTGTAGATGATAAAGAGGTGAATAGAGGTCGCCAGCCGAGAGAGGAGTACAAAGAACCCACAACACCCACCGACCAAAAACCACCGTTAGAACCAACCGACACTGTCATCACCGCTCATGTCAAATCTATTCACATTCCCGCCACAGTAACTCGAGAATATCACTCCCGCCAACTCGGCGGGCAGCCACCCGGAAGTCCATCAAAGCGGACAGGTGCAGCTCCCGTCCTCCCACAAGGGAAAAACATGACCCTGAAAGAACAAAGCGCTATCATCGACCGTCTCCAAAAAGAGAACTTTGACCTGAAGATCAAGGTATTCTATCTCAACGAGAAGCTTGAGAAACAGTCCGACGAGGGGATTAAAGAAATGACGAAGGAAAATGTGGAGATGAAGGTTAAGCTTGCAGAGGCTATGAGAGAGCGAAAGTCACTGAAGAGGCGAGTCAGGGAGTTGGAGAAGAAAATCGAGGATATGGGCGGTGAGAAGGAGGGGAGAGAAGATGGTGAGGAAAGTGAGATGTGGGAATTGAAGGAGAGGGTCGAGAGGTATGAGATTGAGATTGAGGAGTTGACGAGGAGAGAGAGGGAGCGGGAGGAGAAGCTGAAGAGTCACCTTGGGAGTAAAGGGGAACCTGCGAGAGCAGAAGATGTGGTAAGTTCTAGAGCACTTATTCTAATACTCAACCTGGCTTACATAGCGATCAGGAAATGCTGCGGGAATTTCTTGAAACAGAGACAGCACGCAGGGAGCAAGTCGACCTTGAAAACCGTAGACTACGGGAGGAGATCTGGAGGCTACGAAACGAGCCAAGTAATTCTCATCTCAGTACGGCCAGCACTCGACAAAACTCTGTGCGTGGTGGTTCAGAACCAAGAGAAGATGGCGGCCTCATGAACCAGCTTCGTGTTGAAAATGATGAGCTCCGTAGAGAAGTCGGTGCCCAGACAAGCATGCTTACCTCTAGAAACCGTGAAAAGGAACGACTCTACCAAGAAATCGAGGAGCTAAAACTCCACATGCGAAATGGCGGCACTGGTTCTGCAATGGGCATGTCAGATAATAACAGAATGATGAACGATAACCGCTCTGTTATTGGTAGTACAATTCTTGGCAGCGACCGCATTCTCGAGCGCTCGGTCTCTCGTGCTGGTGGTGCCGCAAGCGTAGCGGGAACTCACGTCACGAACCTCAGCGAGAACGAAAGAGATGACTATGAGAACGCCAATGGACAGCTCCGAGACCGTATTTCCGAGCTTCGCCTCAAAAACCAAGAACTTCAACTCCAACTTGAGAACTGCTACCGTGAGCTCGACCAGCGGGCTGAGGAAGTGGAACGAATCGCAGCTGAGTACGAGGAGGAGCTTGAACTTGCTCACGCAGAAGTCCAGGAAATGCAGGCTGAACGCAATGATGCACTACGCATGCATGAAGAGATTGGAATGGATTTCGAACAGCTAAAGGAGGAGGCAGAGGAAGAAATACAGAGACTCGAAGAAGAAATCGAAATTCGCGTGGGTGAGTTGAACAGAATGGAGGAGGAAGGTCGTATGAAAGAGGAGGACTTTAAAGGACTACAGTCCGAGATGAGAAATGTGTCCGAAATAGTTGTCAGACTAGAGGATGCGCAGGAAGAGCATATTGGCGAAGTGAGAAGGCTAGAGCAGAAAATCGAGGAGCTGCAAAGGACTATTAGGGAGAACGAACAGGAGATGAATGTACTAGAGAATTCTCTCAGGGAGGCCAATGAAAAGATTGAGAGGATGACTATTCAGGGTGAGAGTGCAAAGGGGGAGATTGCATTCTTGAGAGAGGAGCAGGATGCCGACAAGATCAAGATTGGGGAGCTAGAGTCAGTTATCAAGGGGATGGAGAAAGCGGTTGAGCAAGAGCGGGAACGTGTCAAAGAGACCCGGGAGCAATTAGAAGCGGAACGTCATGAACGTGAGAGCACGGGTGATCAACGTCAACAAGAATGGGAAAAGAAGGTTAATGAAAAGAACAATGAAGTCATGACTGCTAAAGAAGAAGTCCGCAGGCTACGCGGCAAGGTTTCTAACCGTGAAGAGGAAGCCAAAAAGTGGAGAGAAAGACTAGAGGAGCTTGAGAAAACACTGAGAGAAGCTATGGGTGATCTCTCGGGGACTAGATCGGGGATACTCAAGGTAGGCTCAAGTGCACCAAGTGGTGAGAAGCTGGGTCTAATTGAAGACTTGAAACAGTCGATTGTGAATCTGCAAAGCGAACTGGAGAGTACCTTGGAGGAGCTGGATTACACGAAGAATGCACTAAATGAGAAAGACCGGGTGTTGAAGGATAGGGAGAATCTTTTGGAGGCCATGGTATGTTAGGGTTTATCCTTCTGTGTTGGAGTTAGCTAATGATAGTACAGGCACTCGAGTCCAAGAAGCTATCGGAGCTGCTAGATAAGGAGAAAGCTGGTCGTAAGACAGACCGCGCTGCTCTTGATACTCTACAAACAACCCACCAGCAAACTCGCCACAAAATCTCTCAGCACCAATCACAATATACAGATCTCGAGAAAGCCCGTAGCAAAGACACCCGTACTATCCAACAGCTCGAGCAACAATACCGTGAGCAACTGGCAGAGCGTAACAATCTCCTCACACAAATCTGGCAACGCCTTAGTGCTCTCTGCGGACCAGACTGGACCCAACGCAACAGTGTTGTTCAGACGACCACCGGTTCCGGGGGCGCAACCGGGAAACAGAGTATGGAAACTGCTGTTGTCGGTGCATTACAGGGATTCCAGAAGAATATGCTGTGTGGGGTTAAGACTATTGAGAGTATCGTTGCTGGGTTCAAGACCCGCTGTAGAGGTGTTGAGAGGGATCTATGGAAAGAATACCAAGTCGTTGAAAATGCCCTTGAGAGCCGTACCCGCCGTCTAGAACGCCTCGAGAACCTTGTCCGTGGTGGTATTGGCGAGCAGAGCAGCATGAGAACTGAGGTCGCAAAGCTGCGGACAGAAAACAGGTTACTAAAAGCGGAACTCAATGTCATCAGAAATGAACAAGCAGCTGCAACACAATCACAAACTTCACCGGTTCTCAACAGATCCAAAACAATAACCGGCTCTTCATCAGCTACCATTACAACCACAACCACAACCGAGCGGAAACACCGTCACCGCCATCGTGAGAGGGAGGGGGAGACTAAACCCGACCCCGCAAATGAAACACAAGATACCTCTCTTGTGGCCACTACTGCTCCGCCTGGTATCATGACACGAACTACTTCCACTGCCTCAGCAACACAATTATCAGACTCCCAAGATGTATCGGAGAAGCGCTGGATCCTGCGTCTTCGCGAACTTGAGAAGCGGCTCAAGGCAGAGCGGGAAGCAAGATTACTTGATCGTTCCGCGGCGAAGAAGAAGGTTGATGAGGCACGCGGGCAACGGGAGGAGCTTAAGGCTGAGCTCGAAAGAGAACGGGTGAGTAGGATTGGGAGTTGACTCTCAAAGGCCATGGGGAAGGGGGAGCCGAAGCAGAAGGAGGTGGGGGAGCCGAAGGAGGTCAAGGGGTTGGTTCCTGAGATAGTTGTAGAACAACCAGTGGTGGATGGGGGTGGGGAAGTGGAGGCGGAGGTAGTTGAGGCGGAAGAGGGGGGTGAGGGGGGCACGAAAGAAGGTGAGAAGAGGAAGAGGAGGAAACATAGGGATGGTAGTGAAGGCAAGAAACACAGAGATGGTAGTGAAGGCAAGAAACACAGGGATGGCAGTGATGGCAAGAAACAGAGGGATGGTAGTGAAGGAAGAAAACATAGGGATGGTAGTAAAGGGCGGAGACATAGGGATGGTAGTAAGGGGAGGAAACATAGGGAGGGAAGTGAAGGCAGAAAACATAGAGAAGGTGAGGGGAGAAAGCATAGAGAGAAGGGAGAAGGGAGAAAACATAGGGAGGAGAGGAGCAGAGAAGGTAGGAGCACGGAGGAGTAATGATTACATGGGTAGTTTAAAAGGGTTTTTGATACGGACTGGACGGTGTTATGGGGTTATGATTCTTTTCTATTCTTTTCTGTGTAAGCTGTGCTTTAGGTTGCTACTTGTTTTTATTGAGGGTTTGCTATGTTACGACCTTATGTACTGGTTTGTTTGCTGAGTGAAAGCCATTTGCATCGACGGTCGTTTAACCTAACGCCGCCAAAGTAGTGTGAGGGCACGTCCTATCCTCTATGGCCACATGTAGTAACCTGTTGATTAGGTTATAGTAATTGTATTTAAGGGTTTCTTTTGTGATACTTATAATGTACAACATGTAATGACTGCGTAATTTCTCTCAAGTTATCCATCTATTTAGATAATAATATTCTTATAGCACGATTTCCCGTAGTGCAAGTCGTCTACGCTTTATAGTAATCTCTTATTCGAGTATACCCGCCGACGATACAGCAACACTGGGAGTATTGTGACACCATAGCGCAACCTTACGCGCTTGACACTTCCTCCATAGCCACCACATCTTATAACAGTCCCTCTTACAAATCTAGTTACCAGACCTGCTAAAAAAACGCATAGACTCCCAGACCCCCCTAGAAGTGCTAGACGAATCAACCGACCGATTTACACTCTTAGGTCTCTTCGCGAACCACTCACTATGTGAGATCGTGGCACTCTAGCATCTATATTTGAAGAGTACTAAGAAGCAGTTCCTAATTAGATCTTTCTAGACAGAGTAAGAGTTAAGATACATGTCTGAGTACTTGCTTTTAGTGGGCCTCCAATGGCATGGAGTAACTGCTGTGATTCAAGGGGATGCGTTCGATATGTGCAATAAAGGAGCGGATGTGATCGAGGTAAATACTCGCTGAGAATGATGTATGCTGTATAGCGTGTGGTGGTGCGCTTATCTAGCGTATTATTTTTATTGCATTATATACTGGATAATCCCGTCGTATCTCATACTCCTCGTGTGGGGGAGTGTGGTATATTGTTGGTAATAGGGTAGAGGCGATGGAATTCCCTATGCCTCCTTTTACTAGACGGGGCCTGTTTGGGTGGATGTTCGTAGGTGAATTTTTTTTTTTAGTTATATAGGGAGTCAAGTTGTATTGAGGTTGTAAAAGGAATGCACTGCGTCTTTGTTGATGGAGACAGGGTCTAAGTGGTGATGGAGTCGAGTGATGATCTGTGAAGCTGTAATATGGAGACTGATTAGTAATCTAAGTCTCACGCTAGTTTGTGCACAATAGAGGAATGTATTGTAGGTGTTAGTCTTCCAGCATAACAATGTCAGGTTTAATATATCGAGGCATCTGCTCTGACAGGAATAAATTCTCTCCTGTACTCTAATGTCTCTGCAAATTTGAAACTAAAACTATCAGAGAAGGATATAACACCTCCATGAGATTTCTTTTACGATAGATATAAATATTCGAAACTGGTCTTTAAATATTGCAGCGTGAATAGTTGGCTCTCAAGCTTTGAACTGGTAAAAACTCTACTGTAAACTAGTGAGGGTTATATTAGAGATGACTATGGTGATAAAACCTTTGTCTAGTCTCCTACAAAGTCAGTTATTTATTCTTGGAAGCCATAGGACCTACCCCCCTCTTTATTAAATTGCGCGACTATAGCCCTGTGACATAAGTAATCACTCGCTGATAACCACCCAATAGAAACGGTGGTCTGAATAAACAAATCATAAATAAACAGTGATCTAGCACGTAGACTAAAGGACAGATAATGGTGATACAGGACATGAATACTACCTATAAGAAGATGCACTCTCGGTCCCAACACGAACAAGGTCAGATTGCCACTATTTATAAGAATATTCACCTTGTATGGGTACTGAGGTTCGGTCCCAATCGTATCTTATAGAGTCTACTATACAATAGTTATTTCAGACCTTCCCGCGTCTCAGAAGCGAGTACATATCTCCCAACAGCACAAGCAGTAAGGTACCCAATCATGATTCTGGTAGAGTTACGGTTGAGGCTCTGCGGTAAGGGAATAGACTTCCTCGAGATCGGACGTATCAAAGTTCTGCCGTGCCTGGTTATTCATAAGGTCTAGGTTATTGGATAAGTGGAGATCCTCTTACCATGGCATAGCCAACTGTATGTTTGGCTCTTTCCATAGGCCAGAAAACCTCGTGGTATGCCAAGACATTGAAGTAACAAGTGAATATAACACTTTCTCAAATATAAACCACTCTATCTTAGACCATATGCACTCTGTAGTCCCTGTACTAGCATTTCCTACTCTCTCGTCACTCAACAACCTACTGAGGACCCACCACCTCAACCCCAAACCAAGATACTAGTTCCCACACGATAAAACAAATCACCCAAACATAATATCACAACTCATCACTCGCACACCCCTTCAAAACCCTCCTACTCGAATCTGCACTTTTCCTGATTGGATGATTAATTCCCCTCCGCCCCCCCCCCGTTTACCAAAGTCTGTTCGCCAGATTTCATGCACGATTAGCGATGAGCTTCTTATGCATTGTGTGGGGGCGTTATTCGTCATTCAGAAGGCGTTAGAATCGTGTTTATGGTACGCCAATCATGTTCAACTTATGTGCAGATCTAAGCTGAGGGAGGGGGGGGGGATGTTGTATTGATGTATGGACAAAATGTAAGCTTTGTATTTTTGTTCTTTCGTAGCTCTATTTAACATGATATCTTTACAAATGAACCTCTCCCTCCCCCGTCTCCCCCTTTTTCCCACTCGTGTCGTGTCGCGTCCGTTGGTTGCTGTTGACCTTTCATCTATTCGTTCCTCCTCCATGCGTTATTTCGGTTCTTCGCCTTTCGTGAAAAAAAAACTCCATTGACAAAAAAGACCACCACCCGCCCCACCTTCCAATCCATCCACATATCCACCCCCGCCCCTCAGACCCCATTGAAACAAAGGAAAATTGGTATCATTAACACGGCATTACAACGAAAAAAAAGCAGAATCATCCCCCGTAAAATCATATCTTAAAAAGCGCATTATAAGCCCGCCCATCCATCCGTCCGTCCGCCCCACCAGATAGTTAAAAACCGAATCCGCCGGGAGGGGGATGGAATCTAAAACGATATTTTTCAGTCCTCAAAAAAAAAAAGCTATCAATACCCTCTGCGCGCTCTACTAATGACCTGCCAGGACATAAGCATCATCCACACAAACAAGAAACTAACACACACACAGACAGACAATTAGCAACCTAACCCACAACAACAACAAAAAGAAGCAAAGGAAGAAAAAAAACTCACGTAGCAATCATCTCCATCGCAAAAGTAGTTTTCCAAAGGTTGCAAACCCCTTCTTGTTGTATTCTCGCCAAAGTGTATAGATTCCCACCACCCCAGTAGTCGTCGTTATAAACGTATCTTACACAATTATCGTTTATGCTACCCAGGGGACCCCACAGCTCGATCGAAGCCTTGACGAGGCCCGTGAGCCAGAGGACAAACATGATGAAGGAACCGATCATCACAACGATCGGCAGTAGGAGGTGAACATAGTAGAGCGCGACAACGGTGAACACGAAAAAGATTGTTACTGTGGATATCGATAGTAGGAAGTAGTAGTACCTGTCATTGACAATATTAGCGTCGTTTACAAAAGCACAAGAAGTTACTAACCATGGAACTGGGACAAAGAGTTTTTGCTGGATATACGTAAAGTACGCGAAGGAACCAAGTACTATAGAAGCGCACACAAACAGGATCAAGAGAATGATGCTCAAGAGCAACTCTGGCCAGCGGTATCGGCGCACTTTGGCGGGTCTTTCCACAATCACCTCGCCCATTGAGCTGGTGAGGGTGGTACCCGTGGTAGTAGTTAGGTCCGACGTTTTGGCGGTGTTGGGGGGTGTGGGTTCTTGAAGGGGGATAAGTTAGTTGTCGCGCGCAGGAGACAGTAGCGTAGTAGAGTTCGTTATCGCGCGCACACACAGCCAGCCAAAGAAATGCAGAAACGTCGCACGTAAGACAAACAGCACACGAGAGGGGGGGGGTGTATGAAATATGACGGGGTGTGGAGGGAGAGAAAAAAGAGAGGGAGAAAAAGAGAGAGGGAGACAGGAGCGATCAAAAGGTATTTACTCGGTGGTGTGTGTGTGTGTGTGTGAAAACTGCGTGGCAGGTAATAGCACCTACAATTCCCATCGAGAGAGTGTACGGTTGTCAGGCCCAACCACCTTCTTTTTCTCCGCCCCTGTCCCCTCCCCCCTCCCCCCCTCCCCTCCCCTTCCCCCTCTCTCTATACGAGTACTTCTTATTGCATTTCAGCCGCGTAATCTATGACCCACCACGTCAACCGAGTCTGTAGAGAGCCGTGTTTCACGATTGAGGGTTTCCCATTCGGAAAAAAAAGAAATAGCAAAGTGTCGCTAATCACCCCCGAAAAGGATCACTTACTTCTAATAATTCCCAGAATAGTTGTTTGACTAATGCCGCCTATACCGGATAAGTCCTGGTACAACCCAACACAACTGGGGGGTGGTGGAAAAGGGGTACTAAAAGGTTAGAGTATAGTACACATTGCAGGCAGACGTATACCTATGTATGTTCCAAGTATTCATTCTCCTTGGAAGTTGCGCAGGAAAAGAAAAAAAGAAAAGAAAAAACTCTCCCTCCCCCGCGCGCCGAGAATCATAACAAGCGACATTTATCTTGGCGGGGTGAGTGATTGTTGGTGAACTCGCAAGATGAATGCCAAGATGCGGATATTAAATATTAAGTCAGATCGTAACGCCGAATCATCGCTCATGACTCCCAAGCCTCTCACGTACAAAACAGTTACATATATTTGTGGCTGGATCAAACTACATGTACCTACCATGCCACGCCGACTCCTAGATTCCACTTTACAGCCTAAGGCAGAAGCCCAGGGTCTGCTAACAGGGGGGGGGGTCTAGTGGCCAATCCTACTATTAGAATCCTTACCAAAAAACTAAGAGCGAATAAAAACTCTGGACCTCGTTATTCCACGTTTCTCGGCCTTTTTCTTCCGCCGCACGCTGTACGTCTGATCCCCAATCTATCTAACCATGCCGAGTTTCCGTTTGGAGGATGGAGAGAGGGGGGGGGCCTGAATATGATACGCTTCGGTAATTAAAGTTTGAACTGCATAAGTATTTATTATTTGATTTTTGTTGCCGAATCAAAACCTCAGCGCAGAACGGTTTCAGTAGGGTGGTGGTATCCCGATTGGAGTCAAGTCAATGGCTATTCGAGACACATTACTACCTTCTAATGGACTATTTAACCAAGCAGCATCGAAAAGTCCAGTATATGAGCCGCCAGACGCCCGCCTGTGGAAACCAATAGTATAAGATGCATTAAATACAGGGTTAGCTACTCTATCTACTCATGGCATTAAGAGAGGCAACACATTACCGCATATCACTCAATGCAACCACAGAAAAAAAGCCGAAAAACTATCATTACAACCCTCGACCGTATCTACCCACAAAAAAAAAAAAAGGAAAAGGAAAAGAAAAGCAACCAATACCCTCAACTATGAACCCGTACATCCAACGGCACATGATCAAAGCTATAGGTCCCTCCAACAAGCCCTTGCCACTCACAATGGCGAATCAACTCCCTAGCCGCCTCCGCCGCTTCTCCACAAAGGATGAGACCACGTTTACCGCAAACCGAGAGCTTCGCGAACTCCGTGCTTGCTAACTGAGTGCAGTGCGTTCCGAATAGGTTATCCTGCGAACATATCCTTTTTTTGTTTTCTTCGTTGCTGAGTTCGACGGCCATCGTTTCGACATTATTGTACTGGGGGGGACCCCCTGGTGGTCTCGCATGTGATGTTTCCGACGATTGCTCGCCTTTGGATGGTAGGTGTGGCGAGTGTGAGTGCGACGAGGGAGAGTGCGAAGAGGGCGTGGAGGTTGCAAAACATGGTTTGTATGTATATGGGTGGTTTGGGAATGCTTGGTGTGGGGTCTTAGGTTATATGTGGTGTCTGTTTGGTTGGTGGGTAGATAGCTATCTATAGGGGAATATTTATACCTGTGTTAGGACGTATATACTATCCATGCCTCTTAATCATATATAGATACTATTTATCCTACCAAGTAATAGTATGCTTGTTATCTCATCGCGTTCTCGTCAGATAGAAGTTCTTCCGGTTGCATGTTTCAATACTCGTTCTCGTTGGATAGAAGTCTATCCGATCACATCATTTGCCAAGCGTTATTATAGAGCGCTAAGTAGTTGATTTATAAGGTTTTCAGATGTATAGAAGTTTCCAAAACACGCAATAGGAGACTAATAATAAGATATACCGAATATGGAGTTTGTTAATTTATTTAGGGTACTACAAGATATACGTCACTAAATATCAATCGATATACACAGCCACACATGCACAAAAAAAAGGTATCATTCTATTCTCTACTGAATCTATTCAACAAACAGTAAGCGCTAAAAGAAATATCTACCCTCAGTATAAACAAGAAATCCACCCAACAACTTATTACAAGACTGAACTATAGAAAGAGGAGCCACTAATATATAAGTACAATCTACCCACCCCACCTCACCCCAACCACAAAACCAAAACCCCCAACCTCCCCTAAGTATGAGCAATATTTATCTCCACCGACGCCCCAGGAAAGATATACCTCCCACCAGCCAACCCATTCCACGCACACTGCTCAATAATAATCCTCACCCCCCTCGCAACACCTATACAACTCGCAGTCACCCCGCTCACCCCATTATGACAAAACGAGAGCTTCGCAGTCCCGGTAGTCTGCAGCTCACTACAGTCTGATTCCGACACGCCGTCCGGCTCACATCTCTTGACTTGTGAGAGATGGTTCTCGAGGACGTAGGCTATCGCTTTGATGTCGGTGATTTTGGGGGATCCTGATGTGGTCTCGCATATGACTTTTGCGGAGAAGGTTGGTAGCGTGGGGGGTCCTTGTGCGGTGAGTGTGTGTGCGTGTAGGAGGTTGAGTGTTAGGAGGGTGAGCGGGGTGTAGAACATAGTTGGTTTTGGAAGTGGTTGGAGTGAGGGGTGTTGGGGTTGATGGGATATCTGGTTTTTTTATATATATAGCTGGGTGGGGAAATGGGATGGAGATGTATTTATAATAATGTGAGAAGACCAATGCTATTCTTGGACTTTGTCGTGTTCCTGTCAGATAGAATCTCCTTCCATTACTGGTTTAATACTATTCCCCCATCGCATAGAAGTCTACCCGGTCATATTATACAAAGAGTACTATGGTGGGTTTATATAGGAGTCAATTGTGGAGGTACGTTTCATGTGTAGTAGTCGTACATGAAACATTCTACCCATTGTTATAACCTCTTAGACATACGTGCCAAGCGCACGTTTCATTGCTTTAAATCTTTCCCTCAAAACGTAGCGTTGTTACAGGTCTCAAGGTGTTTCGGGATTTTAGTATGTATTTTTCTTTGTTCGATATTAGTGAATGGAGCCCACAAGGCCGAGGTATCGAGACCGCCCACTTATCTCACCTTGATATAGTCCGAGGCCGGTAGTATTGAGTTTTTCTCCCCTCAGCCTCTTAGTTGCATTTTACTAGCCCATGGGGAAAAAAATAAGTATTACAATAAAGTTCTAAATAATTTGGGCTATAGCATTCTTAATGCTATTCCTATGGTGCATTACGGTACGGAAGCGATTGTGGTCATGGAAACTCTTTAAACTCCATAAAGTGGGACTAGAATAGTATGGTAGCTGAATGGTTGTCCTATGATCACTGGGGCACTCTGAGATGTTTATTGAAAAAAGAGAAAAACCTTTTGCTGATGGATTTTATATAATATGGTATACATAGTCCTAAACCCCCAGACCAACAAGAATTGGGCTTAGAACACGCCTATCGTGCCTAATATCATTGACTGCCTCCCCTCCAGAATATAAACCGTTCCAAAACATCTTCAGTGACATAAAAAGTGTACTCCAGTATTTAAAAAAACAGCTCTTCATATAATGCTGAAAACCCCTTTCCTAAGTACATCTGGCCATGAGATGGGTATAACAGAGAATGATTCCATATGTCACTTCTCACCCAAAGTGAAGTTTTATTCCACAACCATGGCCCCTAGCGGTCTATAAAAACTTAGAGATCTTTAATAGTACATTATAAATCTTTCCAAGTTTTTATACAAAGTTCTATCTCAAAATTTTGGTCCGGGCCTTAAGGACGCGCGCAACAATATAACCGGATCACAATATCTCTAGTAACTTAGGCGGGGCTTCCATGTGTCCAAACATACAGGATCGAGGGTCATATTTGAACGCGCATCTTGGATAACCTTACGCAGCACGCACCCATCCAAATGCTCGAGTAATTGTTGAGCTGTAGCAAAAACAACCGAGCAAATACTGCACTGCCCGGTGATATAAGTACCAGAGAATTGCTCGCCCAACAGAGAACCAGAAAAAGGGCCGTTCCTTAATCCGAGTTTCTTGCGACCGTTCGCAGGGGTCCTCTCGATGTCGTGCACCCTCATCAAGTGACGCTTAAAGACATCTGCACGTTTGAATGATTTTTCCACTGCCGACGCAGCACCAGGACAGAAACCACAGACTATTGTCCCCCTGTAATGCATCAAAGTGTGCCTGTGGCAGTCATACTTTCTGACGAACCCTCTTTTTGAGTACCCGCATGTTGTGATTGGGCACTTTACCGGGCGCTCAATCTGATAAGTGGGTTTATATGGCTTAAGACCCTTGGGGATTCTGTTGGGTTCTGGGAAGACGCTAGGCTCGGGTCTTGGTTCGCGCGCCATATCATGATCTCTACACAGCGAAATGAGCGATTACTCAAAAGTGCACTTGAATGGAGAAGGAAGGTGTAAAGGTTACCGTAAATCTTGTATGGTAGGGGATTGCTTTGTTGTTTCTGGCTCCTGCCCCTTACTAGTGTTGTCCATCGTGCTCAAGGATTCAGGGTTGGTTATTGGGTCCTCGGACTGTAGCTGTGGTTGCTCTTCAGTGTTATTTGCTTCTCTGTTCGAAAAAGAGACTGCCTATAACTTATTAACAAAACGTATAAAACTTAAAATATACAAGACATACCTGATAAGAGCAGAAGTATACAACTGAAATGCTCTAAAATGCCTCTGGAGGCTTGTATCCCGCGTAGGAACTGGTTGTTACAGTGGTGTAAAGCCTTTTAGTAGATACTCGAATCCCGATTAGGCTTATAGTCAAAGTAAGCTGGTATGATACTGATTGACCTGGCAGGTTTTTATAGTTGTTTATGGAGAGTGATAGAAGTTGATTTTATAGTACTGTGGGCATACCAAGTCTTAAGTAGACGGTGGTAGGAGTGCGGCTGTAGATGGTGCGGCTGTAGGAGGCGCAGCCACTGCCTGACACGTCAATTCTCCCGTTAATTAGACCCACTACAACAGGGTTTATCACTCACTGGAACAGTTTGAGCCATGGGAATTGAAAAAAAAAAAACTAGAACAAGAAAGGTAGATACTTGTACTAATATAGGTGAAATCGGTTGGAGTTTTTTATTTTATAGCCGTGAATTATCCACATTACCCTCGGTCGTAGTGGGTCGAATTGACTCAGATTATATATATACTTAGATAACCCAATCGAGCAGGTACATCATAACCAGCTTCATCATTAAGAGGGCCAAAGTCACTATGGGGGGTTACTTGAGACGTTTTAAGGAAACCCACACTAGTATGTAGGTTACGCAGAGGTAGTGTAACCTCCATCTTTAGTAGAAATATGTATATAAAAATTCCTGGTTATACTCGCCAAAAGAAAACAAGTCTATTAATTTCGATACCTACAAAACCAAAACCGAAAATCATTAAAGCCTCCCTCCGCATAAGTAAAGTTCTATATATGGGCGTTGTAAATGTTAGGTTTTAGTGTGATTTGGCGGGGACTGAAACTACATAGATTTGTTTTTTTCCAGCGAGTGAGCTAAAGTGTTATAGCTGTTTATTACTAAGAACAGATTTTCTGCTTGGCATTGAATAAGATATTTCCCACTAATAGATTGAACATCTAGGTATCAGCATTCGTTTAATGATAAATTCTCTAGGCTAAACGTTGCATTGCTATTATGCACACTATCACAATGTCACATGCGCGATAGGGTCTTCAATGATAAAATTTCAGCGAGTGTAAAATAAAATAAAATAGCTATTGTTATCCTAATCGGTACTAGTAATGAAATAAACAAAAAACATCCTCCCTAATTCCAAATTGACAACGGCAATGTTTCGTTTCTTTTACCCGTCTCATGTGACTGACAATCAACATAAAAAAGCTATTCCATCAAAAGAAATTCATGCAAAAACAAAATAAATCAGAATCGGCCATAACCATTTCCCAACCCTTCCATATTCCAAACCAACCAGAGAATCCACCCCCCAGTCACAAGAAAAGAAAAGAGTTCCCAAACCGTAAAAGCCCAAATTCATTGAAATTCATAAAAAAAACCCACCATTTTCCATAAAAAAACCATTTCCTACACTATTCATTCCTCTGAACCCAAGCCTTCCTCTCCTCTTCCAGCAACTCGACGGCATCTTCAACCTTTCCTTCAGTAATCTGGGAGTAAACCCTCAACCTCTCAAGTGCGCTTTCGCTTTCATCTTCGGCATAGCCCATTTCAAGCAACTGTGCAACACACTGGTCAACATTATTATTACCAGCACCAGCGCTCTTCTGTGGCTGCTCCTCTTTATTCGTCTGCTCAGCCAGAGGGAAGCTTCCGGGTACAGCGCGACGGGAGTAGTAATCCCAATCATTCTTCTCTTTGTTTTCCTTGTCCATCCTATTTTCTCTCCTCTTTCTACGCTCAACAAAAGGATTGGTCTCGGTTCCCTGAAGAGTATCGAAGAGGCTACCTTTGGCCACTCTGGTTCCAAAGACTCCCATTGAATTGGCACGATGCAAACCACGAGGAGTAAATGCGTCCATGGGTGCTGGAGGGGGAGGGGGAGGAATAAGGACTGCTTGTGGCCACTCTCCAGGGAGCGCACGTGATTCGGAGTTTCCAGGTCTGCGGGCATCTGTAGCCGGAGTCTGCTCAGAAATTGGGGAAGGTTGTCTTGGAGGGGTCGCAAAGGGGTTTTGGCCAAACCCTGTCGAGGCTTCCCTTTTTTCTGAGCGAAAGTTAGGAACTGAGGCCTGAGCTCTCAATCCTCCAGCTGCCGGTCCACTGGAAGAATGGAAGCTTGAGAGGGATGGGAAGCGGCGCATCACGTGTTGTGCAGAAGGAATTGACGACATCGCAGCAACAGGTGGAATGAACCTGTTTCCCTGCTCACGTTCTGAGGGGTGGGGCACAACCCATTGTTCCCTACTATCAGAGCCTATCGTGTTGGCGCGGCGGATAAAGGGGAACAAAGGTGGAGGGGCTCTAGTATTGTCATCCTTTCTCTGTTGATCACCCTCAGACTTTTCTGTTGCTGCTCCTAGATTTAGTGAATCATTTTCATTGATCACCAGGCGGTTCTGGGGCTTTGCAGACTGCACATTCATCCCCCAAAATGGAGGGGGCAGGCGGAATGCATGATGAGGGGAAAATGGGGGAGGCGGGGGAGGGGGAGGTGGAGGGTATGAGTGTCTATGTGAACTATGAGAATCATGTGAAGGGGGTGGTGGAGGTGGTGGAGGTGGAGGTGGGGCAGGGTCATGAGGATGATGAGGGGGTGGAGGAGGAGGAGGAGGATGATGAGGGTGCGATCCAGGCATTCCGAAGTGGGGGTGATGAGGTGGTGGAGGGCCATGGTGTGGTCCGCCATGATGCGGTCCGCCGTGATGCGGTCCACCATGATGCGGTCCATGTCTACCATGTCTAGGGTGCTTTGGGTGGAACATGTGATGTCCGGGGGCCCAATTAGGGAATGTGGTGCTCCTTGCAGGTCCATCATGTCCACGAAGAGGATCACAATGACGACGACGACGACCCGCGGCATCGCGCCCATTGCGTGAACCAGAAAGACCATCATCTTCAGACGAAGAATCTACAAATGCATTAGGATGGGGTTTGGGGTCCGCAGTACTAGTGGGAATGTTAACGGCATCGGCGATGTTGATTGGCGCCCTCTCATTTCTACCACTTCCCGCATCTCCAACCTCCTTTGAATTCTGCTTTGGGAGTTCCTTTGAATGAGCAATAGCCTCTGAGTAGTCGACCTGAGCTTTAACCCACTGCACAAGTGGCCCACATGCCCTGCTAGCTCTGTTCATAGTCGTGTAATTGTAGGCTGGATTAGAGAGATATTCCTTCATCAAGTGGCGAAGTGATCTAGTCATTTGCTTCTCGTTGTCGAATTCGATAATGCTAGAGATAAAGTTATCTTGTCTGATGATTGTTTGGATATCAGCCCAGCCGTCGACCTTGTGGCCTAGAAGCGTGCATACAGACTCCATGGTAAGAAAAACCGATGAAGGGGGGGCGCTCAAGGATCTAATCTCGACAAGGTGTTGTCTCTTAATACTGGAGACGGATTTTTGGGCTTCCTTAAGTGCTGATTCAGCCTTTGCAAGATCACTTTGCGCAACCTCTTTCTCGTCTTGCACCTCCTGGACCTCAAGAGGTTCTGCACGCTCCTGCACTGTTTCGCTCGAGTCTCGCCCGGCTCCACTAACATGACCAAGCGCTCTGTCAACTTCTTCTTTCGCTACACCGGCTCCCTGGACAGCAATATGACCGACTGTCTCAGCCAATTCTTTCATCCTTCTCCCAGTAGCCTCAAGTTCGGATACATCCATCTCCCTAGTAGCCTGAGCTGCGCTTCTGGCAGCAGCTGCTGCGTCAAGGGCGACAGCCTGTAGCTGAGCAGTGAATGTTCCAATAGCAGAATGAAGTGCAATGTTGAGAGCTTCGACAGTTGGTTGAGCATGTGATGGAAGGTCATTCCGAAGTTCATTAGCCACACGTCCAACATTTTGGGCAATAGTGCGAAGCGTCTGTCCAAGAATTTCACTTGGGTATGGCTGAGGAATGCTGGTAATAGGACTAGGTGAACGTTCGGGGGTGGCTGGAGTCTCATCCTGGGGAGAGGTCCCATTTGCTGTAGCCTGGAGAATCTTCTCAATTTCGCTTTCAAACATACTGAGCAACGGCTGCTCAGCTGGGTCTTCCTTGATTTCCGGCTCCTTCGAGCTTGTAGAGCCATCTTCGCCAGGGTCCACTAGGATCCCACTTCTGGAGACGGTGCTGGATCCGCTGTCAGCCGTGTTTACTATGTCCTCCTTTGCCTTTCCTTTGCCTTTATCCTTCTTAAGGGCATCGGCATCGGATTCAATGATCTTCCGCCATAGTTTGATTGCAGATTCGTATTTCGGGTCAGAAGGCGAAACCAAAAGGTCAAAAATAACTGGTGAAAGGGGTTGTAGTTCGTCAACGCGTCCAATGAGTTCCTCTGATGAACCGACCTAAAAGAGTAGACTTGTTAGACAAGATCGCCTATGAAACTGATAAAAGTGAAGTATGCACCGGAACATCTTATTTCAATTCAAAACAAATATGAAGAACCGAATGTAAATGACGAGGATAATGCCAGAAAATTATGTAGAAACGGCCAATAATCCACCCAGTTTAAGGAACGCACTGATGGAAAAGATCACTAGAGGATGGTAAAATATTTACTCACTGTGATGATTTCGCCATCATCATCGTCGACATAACTCAAAGTTGTCTCTGGATGTTCACGAATAAGTTGTTCATACTGCAGTTCATTATCAAGCTGAATATCGGCCCATCCATCTTCAGCCCCAGAAATCGAATCAGACGAGCAGCAGCGGAGGCCGCGAACTTGGAAAGTCGGTAACATGGCTTGTTGCTACTATACGCTTTGTCAAGGTCGGTTGGTTGTTTAAGCGACTTGAGGAGGGTTTGATCGAGCTATGTAGTAGCTGGCTCGACCAAATGATAAGAGGGCTTTTTTTGTAGCCTGATTTTAGCCGCCCCGGAATTTTATTCACCAAAAGCGCAGCCTTGTTCAAGTTGTTGCTATAATGGGGAGGCTTCACACGGTCGGGTACCCAAAAAGTGCTGAGAACAGTGATGAAACAGAAGGGCGATGTGATGATGATAATGAAACAAATAGAGCAGTGGAAATGGGATGTTGACGGATAATGGTGGGGTGATGGGGTTGGGGGAGAGAAGAGGGAGGATGAGTGCTGGTAGGATGACAGCAGAGGGAGGTAAGTTAAGTGGTGTTCGTCAGCTAACATACGAAAGCTCTGGCCGCGCGGCGCCTCTATTTGCCACTTTTGCTGGAGGCCTGACCCGTTGAGCGCCACACTGTGGGGTACTATTGGACTCCTCCGATTGGGACTGTAGGCCCGCCAAGACGATACAGGGAACTGCATCAGGCTTAAATACTGGGGGTCTGGGTGATTGGTTTCCACAGTATTCCTAGTCTTTGTCACCTTCGTGTTTTGATGCTCTCCACCTTGACTCAACGAGTTTTGTTGTGTCCGTATTGGGTGTTCCGCCACCAACATACGAAATAGAACATAGTTCATCGACTTTCCTAACTGGAGTAGTAAAGTAAACACCGAGAATTGTCCCCCCAGGCTTACGAGTAAACATGTGGTAACAGTACGGTTACACAGCTCTTTAGCCAGCAAGGCAGAGTTTTCTGTGTTTGTAGCCCTGTACGAGCATAGCTATGGAACTAGTAAAACTATTCTCCAGGGATGAGGGATACGTACGTACACATAGCAGGGTGGGTGTCTAAGATTTGTTAAGGCCACCCTCGATGGCTAGCCAGTATTGCAGTCGAACTCTAACGCACTGAACACGTCGGTGCGAGGCGCTGTTCGGTGGGGGAGCACTGATGTGGGGGCCGGATACCGCAAAAGAGAGTAAATACCCTGGGGTTTCAGTGATAGGCTGCCGGTAAAGATAAGTTTCATCCGGGTCATGGTAAGTTCCGTTTCCATAAGTTAACCGAGTGATACCTGATGAATATTGATGACATGATGGAACGAGCACCAGACGCATTGATCAAGCCCCGGGCAATCAAACTAGGGAAAGAGTGTACTCGCAATCTTACTATGCATGGATTTTGTCAAATAAGGTTATATTATAAAGCAACCGTGGGTTAGTACCCGTGGCCCGGTGAGCTTCTCTCCGGTAGCTGTAGTTGAGACCCATAGATTTGGTAACTTATAACGAATCACCTGACCGTAGAAGTAAGAAGGGTATAATGCACTTCCAGATAAGTCAGGGTAACTACACTTTAACTGGACTTGATAAACTGTGGATTTAGTGCTTGGTCTAAGTCTCTAATAGAATAGAACCGGGTCAAATAGAGCTGTAGAAACAGTGTGATATAGTAGAAGCTTAGATCTACGACAAAGTCCTAATACTTTACTATCACTATCACTATATTTCACTGTACTTTATTACATCACAGATCTGTTATCCCTTTCCAGTGTATCCAACCCTGACGTGAGTACCTGTTACATCAACACCTCGTTCATCTGATATTTGATACCTAAACCCATCCCTAAATAGAACTACAACCTTCTAACCCTCTAATTCAAAATCAGAATGGAGCCTACCATAACCAATCCCCACCTTGAGGGCTCTTCGAACGACACTCTCCCACAGAAACTCTTACTATAAAGTTGATACCCCTATTGTCGAGAGACATAAATAACCACCCACTCACATGAGCCCCGAATTAACAATACCTCCCCACACTACATAAATCAATAGTACACAAATCAACACTCAATTCCCTCGAAATTTTAGTTTTCTGTTTTTATCAATTGTTGTTTTAGTGTCTATTTGGGGGGGTTGGAATTGGGGTATGGCTATCATGGGTGGGCGGTTATTTTTTTGTCCTCCAACATTAGTATATGACGCTGTATAAATATTATTCTCTTCTCTATACAGTATGGTGCTCGCGCGGCCATCGCATGTCTATCGGGTAAGCAGGAGGTCTATTATCAAAACATCCAGAAGACTCTTGATATCTCAATATCTGAAGATATTAAGTATATTAGTCTACCAGCTTATATAGACCAGGACAAAAAGATCCTCTGGGACTTACAATAAACGAGTACGGGAAGAAGCCTAGGGTTAGGAGTGACAAGACTGTAGTTAGGGTATAAGTTCTAACTTAGGAAAGAAAGAATAAACCATCACGTCTATCTGTTTGGGGGGGCGGTTTATATATAGTTATCAACCTTACAATCCCACAAAAGAAACATCTTATCTATATAAAAGCCACTTCAAACCGTCTACTTTTTATCAAGATTCTGTTTTAACATTCCTGTAAGCCACGGGCACCCCTATAAAGACCCTACTCAAATCCACCACAGTCAATGTACCCACCGAAGTAAATCATGTCTAGCGGTAATGGCGGCTAAATCCCGGCCCCAATCTGGCATAACCAAATAGCCAGGAACCAAAAACCATTGGTGGTATACATATCGCCACTAATTAGTTCATACTAGCTGTACCAGGACACTCTACTTTCATAGGTCGAGACGTTCAAGTATGTAGTTAACACTACGCACCCCCCTAACATAGCTCTTGTGAGACCCCCCCGCTGAGTGTTCTTATAAATCATTACGTTACTCGCATTAATCTTGCTTAATGGCTCAAGCTCGATAAAGCCATCCAATACCACAGCGTCCAACAGACATCTACGGTAAGAGTTACCTACAACATATACCCAGAGCCTAGTATTGATATCGGATATCATTGCGGAATCAGTGGGTTGGTTTCATAGGGTAGGGTATTTACAATTGATTTTTTATAGGTAGGTTTTTTTCGTTGTTAATCTTAACTAAGTATCTAGGCTGCACGCGCGGTCCACTCCCTAATACATCGTTAGTCCCGTACCCACTCCCCAGGATCCGCCCCACACAAAACCATGCATAAAAAGGGGGACAAAGACTAGAGTTTAGAGTTAGAATTTCTATTCCCTTGTGTCGCATCATGACTTGCATGATCTCCATAGAGGGGGGAATTCATAAGAGTGCATATTTACAGTAATTGGGGGAGGGAGGGAGGTATATAGACTTCTCGAACGTATGCAATGACTGCTTTAGATATGTGCTAGGGGGTATAATTACACAAACAGTGGCGTTCATAAGAAAAAGATCACGAGTCAAGAGGTATTTTACCATACTGGAAATGAAGGTTCAGCTACGTGTACGGGGGGGGGGTATCTAACCTGGTTAAATGTAGTCCTCCGAAGCCACCTGCGCCGAGTGGATATTCTATTTCGACAGCGAGAGGATATGAGAGCTCTGAAACTCTAATAAATAGTGGTACAAGATTCTGTTTTGGCAAATTGTTAATTATAATGGACAGCACTGATAGGCTGCAGAGGTCCTCTCGGCTATCGCAAGCCACCTCGGCACCGGCTCTCTACTCTATGCGCCGGGGACCCCTGAGGCCCCCCTCTAGGTATCATATGTACGGAACTCCTTGACCGGATCAGCTCCTTTTTTGTTTCCCTTTCTCCCTTCCTCTTCTTCCTCCCCCCCCCGGGGTTCTGTTATCTGGACCTGAATCCCCCCTTCTTTAACCCCGTGTCTTTTTCAGCACTTTTGAGCGTTGTACGCTATTTCAAATATTCCATTCTGTTATACCCCCAAGCCGATCCTGTGGAGTCGGGTCAGTTTTTCCGAATCAGTACCCCGAGTATTGTTTATGAGACTCTGTTTACACTCTTTTAAGATACTTTCTTTTTTACATTCTCTTTAATTAGAAAAAAAGTCAACACTTTCAGACTCAGCTGGAACAGGTTATAGAAACACTTTCGAGACTCCAAGTGATACATTGGGGGGGTCCGGCGGATATAATACGAAGCGCTTCCGCCGCAACTCTTTTTTTCTTTTCTTTCTTTTTGGTGAGGGGGGGGAACTCCGCAGGCTGTGCCACAATAACATCTCTAACCATCTGGCGGGAACAAAAAAAAAAAAACCTTTTCTTTTTTTTTTCTCTCTCTATCTCTCTCTTGCAGATTAGCTACCGAAGAAAGGTGCGCATTATCACCGAACGGGTCAGATTATATTCTTATTCTAACCTCCCTTCCCCCCCCCCCCCCATAGTCCCTTCCTCCAGTCATGTCTCCATCCATAGGGCTCTTCTCACGGCGCAAGACCAGCGCCGACAAAGCCATCCGAGCAGCTCTGTCCCCACAAGCAGCAGACCCATACATCCACAGCACCTCGTCCTCCAGCGCCGTGGACACTCTCCAGCAATTCGCGCCTCTCCCACAACCCCCGCACTCCGCGCCCCTCCAAGTATGCAAAAAGAAGAGCCTCCCAAAACAGCCGCAGCCGCAGCCGCAGCCGCAACCGATTGTCTCCGGGTACGCATCCGAGAGCGCGGGCCTCGTGTATGCCCCGCGGCTCAACAGGTCTAGAACCGCAACCTTCGACGGGCCCCCGCCGTCAACGCAGGCGAATGCGTGCAACAGGTCAAAGACATCGCTAGCCAGATCATCCAGCTCGGGTCCCAGCAGGAGAACAAAATCTTTCGACCAACGCCCCCAGATGGAGCCGTACCAGGAGATGCCGCCGCCGCCGCCGCCGCCTCTCGAGACTCGTCCCCCGGCGGTTCCGAGGAAGATGTCTCCAGTGCCTCCTAATTCGCCTATGCCGGTGCATCATACTGGGACTTCGAGGGGTAGAGTACCTCTGCCTGCGACGGTGTCTACCCAGGGTCAGGGTCAGCAGGGGTTTTATTCTCCGGTGTCTTCGATATCGATATATCCAGTTAGTCCGCCTTTATCGCCTGAGAGCGCGGAGGGAAGTCCGGCGGTTGAGTATAAAGCTACTGGGTCTATGGGTTCTACGGGTTCAAAGTCAGATATGGCGAGGGATATTGCTGAGTTGAAAAAGGTGTGACTACTCAAGCCTTTTATTTTATTTTTTTAGTAGCATGTTTTGTTTTTTGTTTTTCTTTTGCGGGAAGCTATATAAACTAACACATAAGACTAGGCGATAAACCTTCGCGATAACGTTATCGCGAAATACGCAGCGAATTTCGATATTGATCAGGTGCTAGCAGCACCACCAGTAAAATCAGAGGTATGTCCTTACTACACTATACTCGCTCTTCCTAATAATAATAATAATAATAATCTCTTCTAGACCCAGCGTGTGAACGAGATCATTTCCCGACGTGTCCACGAACTCAACATCCCAAGCCGGGAGACCGAAAATGTGATGCTCCAACAATCCAACCGTCCCAAAGACCACCCGAGAACATCGAGTCCAGAAGACCTAGAGAAGATCCAGAAGCTAAAACGGAAAGAATTCGAACTAGTCGACGCGGTCAAGGGGAAGGAAAGGGAGCTAGAGTTCCTAAGGTCCAACAGCAATGGTTACCGAGAGCAGATCACAATCATGGAGCAGGTACTAGCGCAGAAAGACGAAGAGCTCGAAAACGCCAGAATCAGGATCCACGAGCTGAGCTACAACCGGAACAGAAACACGCCTACGATGGAAGGGCTCTCAGAGATGAATCTAGCAGATATCGGCAGAAGGCTGATGGAGGAGATCAGGAGGAGAGAAAAAGCTGAAAAGAAACTCGCAGAGGCATTGGTCAAGTCTAGATCAGACCTAGAGGCGGTTTTGACCGAAGAGGAGAAGAAGCGGGAGGAGATCAGAGCCGTGGTTTGGCAAGAGTTTGAACAAACCCTTCATAACGAGGAACGCAAGAGGGACGAGATGCAGCAAAAGTCGAAAGATAACCTGAATTTTGTCCTTGCAGAAGAGGAGAAACGCAGAGCTGAGCTCAATTGGCTATTTGGAGAGAAGATTGAGAATATAGAGAGCTTGAGAAGGAATGACCAGGATGAGTTTTATAAGAACTTGGCTTCGCTGAAGGAGGAAAACGCGAGGCTCGAGAGACAGTTGACAGAAAATGCAGAAGAATCAGAACGGAATCGACAATCGGTTCGTACGCAGAGGGATGCAAACGAAGAACTCCTCGATATGACTAAGAAGATTAATATCCGACTAGGCGAGGAAAAGAAGAAGAATCGACAACTCGAGGAGAGGATTGGTCAGATCAACGAGGATGCGCTGAATAATGTTACAGACGCGAACCGCGAGGTAGTCATGTTGAAGGGTACGATCGAGGAGAAAGATACTAGGATTCAGTTCTTTGAGACGGAGCTCACGGGATTGAGGAAGGAGAAGAGTGGGATAGAGGAGGCTTGGTCGAATTTGGAGAGTGAATTGGAGGATGCTCGTAAATCTCTGTTGGACCGTGACGAAAGGGTTAAGAGTCTAGAGGAGGAGAACTCGGGAGTGTCAGCCAGGGCAGAGGCATATCGGGAAGAATTAGACGAGCTCAAGAAACAAATCGGTACCGGGGATCAACGGACAAAGGCTCCTGAGCTTCAGGAAATGGTGAGAAGTATGGAATCGATGAAGGAGGATATTGAACTTTACAAGCAGGATGTGAGGGAATACAAGAAGGACGTCAAGAAGCGAGACAACCTCATCAAGGACCTCAAAAGAAGCGTGTTCGAGCTGGAATCACTCCTAGAAGGCAAAAAGACCGAAGCAAAGTCCCTTCAAGACGCCCTCGACGCTCTAAGAAGCGGTCGGAATGACTCCCCCGCCTCAAACAATAGCTCAGGCATAGACTCCAAGTCCACATCACCCCTCCCCGACGAAGTTGCAATGCTACGGGCGAAGATGCAAATGTACGAGAAGGAATACCGAACACTCTACGAAGAACACGAGGTGCTGAAGAAAAAGCACGATATGTTCAGCTCGCAGCAGGGATTGATCATCGCAGACATGGACCGACAGCTCATTCGCGCGCGGAAGGAAAAGGAAGTCGTCGAAGCGTCTGCCCTAAAGCAGCTCAAGAGAATGCAGCAAGGGTTTCTACAGCTCTCTCAAACCGCTGTTGCTGGGCAACTGGCTGGCGTCGGTGGTCCTGCTGTGGTCAAGAAGTACCAGGAGGTCCCATTACCCCCCTTGCCAACAGGGTCAAAGGATGGATCTCGCTCGCCTAAGAGGTCTAATACTGGCATGAGGAGGAGTGGGAGCAAGGCTAAAGCTGGGAGGAGACACTCTTCGCTTTCGGGTCTGTCACCGACCATTGCACAGGGGGCGAGGGAGGCTGTTCCTAGGATGGAGCTTAGAGAGAAGGCGAAGCTTGATAAGGTGATCAGTGTTGTGCATGAGCCGGATGGTGCATTGGGCAATGAAGAAGAGGAAGAAGTTATTGAGTGGTGATTGAAGGTGTTTTCCTTTGGGTTCAGGCGATATTCTGGATTTTATTTTCCTTTGTGGGCGTATAGCGGGATGGGTTTGGTTGTCAATAATTATAGTTATCACAATCGCTTTCTCTCCTTTTTTTCTTTTATTTATTAGTAATATGTATAATATATCTTCTGTAATCTACAAAATACTGTTCTTTATTTCATTCAGTAGGGTAGGGACTAGGTGGAGTTGATAAAATCGGAGGAGCTAAATATTAAATTGGTTTCTGTAATGACACTTTATTATTGATAGTGAATTCTAAGGTCCGATAACTTGCATCAGAACTTATTTCAAATATATACAGCCCTCTAATGGTAAAATAATTTAACTAGGACTGCAAACAAAAATTAGATATAAAAAACAAAACTCCAGCTATCTTCTACAACTCCTCACTTCCCGGAGTCTCCTCATCATACCCCTTACTCGCTATCCTCTTCTCCCAAAGCCTATAGACAGCCCACGTAAACGCCATCAAAGCCACCGTGACAATGAGGTAATACCCAATCTCTGGAGCGATCTTGGGGCTGTTTCCGGGCTCCCAGGTTATAATTTGCATACCAAAAATACCCTAGAGATATAAAATCAGCATATGGACTTTTTCAAAAGAATAAATTAGAGAAAAAGACACAGTACTGCGATAAGGGAGGGAGGAAGGTATATCATAGTAAGAACTGTGATAACTTTCATGGAGCTTGCGTACTGCGTTGCTTTCGCTGAGACTTTTAGCATGATACTGTTTTCTCGGCGGGCTAGGATGTTTGGTATCTGGTAGGAAGTTAGTGAGTTAATTAAGTATTCGCTGTCACTGGGAGTTTTTTATAAGGTGGTGTTTACAAGTGAGAATAAGCCATCTACGTGTCTAATTAGGTTTTCGACCCTGTTCTTCTGCTGCGTGATCTGGAATTGGTATGACTTTAGTGATGCATCGTATCTGTTAAACTCTGCCCCGCTCGCGTAGGCTACTTCCTCTTCATCTCGAAAAACTTGGAGACTTTCTCTCAATGAGGTGATTATTCCATGGTTAATATCTAGCGCGTGGGACAACTGGAGTAATAGGTTCCTGAGGAAATGGATCAATTGAATATCCTCAATCTCCAGATTCTTTGAATCTGGTGGGCACCACAAAAGAAATTTCTCATTCTGTTGTGACGTCAGTTATTAAACTGGGGGGTGGCCGAAAATGGACTAGGAAGGATTTATACCATGATTCTAAATTGCCTCTCCAAGCAGTTTATATACGAAGTCCAGTTCCTGTTTGCGGACTGTATAGCCAAAAGGTGAATCTCAAGGTCATGGCGTCTTTTTGGACTTTCTTGGTTCCCATCACTTGCAAAGATCTCCTCGAGTCTCCGCAGGAAATATTCCGATGGTTGTAGAAGGATCCAGGTTGTGTGATCCCTTGACGGATGGTTTTTCGAATAGATGCCCATTTTCCTCGTTGTCCATATGATTCTCTCTGGGTTGTTTATATCCTGGCGCTTCTCCATACATTTAAGATTGTAGCAGAGTTCTGGGTACACCACTAGTTAGCTATAGCTATAGAGGTTTAGACTGCAACCGTGTAGCTATTAAGATATGACTAATACCGGTAACTTTAAAGTTAATGACTTACCAAAAGTAGTGCAATCCTTTGAATCTCCATTCGTAATGTAATGTTTGTACACCCCAAAGTCTTCATCGTGTTGTGCTGTTTTCCCTCCAAAGAGATGAAGAAGGTCCAGAAACTCGGGAATTACCTTGAAGTAAGTAAGGAGCTTCCTAAGAACCTCTTCAGAAACGAGTAGTTTTCCAAACGAGAATGGTGGTTTGATGGTGCTTTAGTAATAGAATTAGTTCAGAAGGAAATCAAGAAAGTAGGTGGTTGACTTACAAAAAAACAGAAGCCGATTCGCTACATACCTGCACGTACGTGTATATAGTTAGTATATTGTTGTAGTGGGTGGAGGGGAGGGGGTATTTAACTGGTAGATATTTTTCAAGGTCTTCAGTCGTATCGATGGTATTCTTCAGTACCCTGATAGATTTATGATTACTAGTATCGATATCCTTGGGCGCCTTTTCCGAGGAGCTGTTGAGCGTGTGGGGATATTCTATGGCCAATGTCTGGACCTTGGTAGAGGCTGAAAATAGTCGAGGAGCATCTACACATAAGCGGGCATAATATGTGCTTAAATCAGCCTCCGCAGGATCGCCCGGTAGATTTAGAGGATAGTCCTTCCATCCATGGAATGCATCATCTCCTGTAGTATCTGCGGGGGTTCCCTTGGTACTGCTTTGCTGAGACATGGGAGTAGAGCTGGTGCTTGAAAAACTTTTCTGGTAATGTTGGTAGGAAGGAGTAACTTGCTTGATTGCTAAAGAGCTGGCGAAGTCAGTGCTTATATACATAATAGTACTCACATAGAAAGAAATAGTTACCCACCTTCTACCCCCAAGTCAGGTAGAGTTCCTCCATAACGTAGTAAATACAAATCAGGCAGCTAACGTACTCTCCGGTTACTATGCGCCTTGCGTACCGCCTAGCTAAATTCTCATCGAGTAGGAATTAAGGTGTAACTATTGGTTAGCCTTATTCTAAACTAGGCGCAAAAGCGTGACAAAAATCTACAGGAGCCTCATTGTTATAAATATGTAATGGTTTTCTTGAATGACTACTTTTTAATTAATATCTAGTATGCTCATTTACGAGTTATTGGTCTTAGAATAATAGAATTAAACCTAACATTTAAATTATCATCCTCGGTAAAGTGCATATATAATTTTCTAATTAGGGAGGTCTACGCGTCACTGTTTATATCTAGATTGAAACCAGATGAATTAATCATAAGTACATGGGGCCTAGAGATTTAAACCAGATGTTATCGTTTCTATAAAAGTCTCTATAATCAAAGGTACTTAGACTACGTTTAAATGGATCCTAGGTATATGTGCATATCTCTTGAAGCTTTAAATTCGTACCTCTAGTACCTATTAGGGACATCCGATAGTATCTGAAGTTCTAGAATATCGTCCTTGAGCCATTTAATATCAGCTTTGTCACTTAAAAAAAGACCCTAGGGTACTAATAGCCACCTAGCCGTGGTACTCGGGGAGATAGAATAGGGTCTCGTACCTCTGAAAGTTCCTCTGGGACAATAATCTTCCAATAACTGTTCACTGGCTATAATTCACGAATGTTAGTACAGCCATAGTCTCATCATGTATATAAGCGAAGATCATTTTACCCGAACTTTCCATGACTTTGTATCTGGCCAGCGTCTTTGGAGGTATGCATTGAGCACACTCTTCTTGATATACTGCATTGAAAGGTTTTGCTCCACCATTTTGGGACGTTAATAGGCACCAGGTGATATAAAGGTAAATAGGTATAGGCTGAGGCCCGTGTTTGGCCTCTGCGCAATAATCGAGGGGAAACACCGGCATATTTATACCTTGCTACTCTCTGCAGGTGTAATCCTCAAAGTGCTCGAAAATGTGATACTAGACTGGAAGCCTAATATGATATGTCACTTCGATCTAGGACCGCAAGGGCTTGTCTTTAGCGGTAAAGTGCCACTGGTACTACTGTAATATCTTAAGATTCGATTTCCCTTCATAGGTAAGACATGAATTGGAATAAGCTGGAGCTGTAAAGGTCAGAAGCACTCGTATAAAGGACCTTTTACACACATTAATATATTTTTTACCTATGGAAGAAGACTAAATATCGAGATACTATAAGTATGGGCAAAGGGTTGAGCGGATTTTTTATTTCCTGTTTCGTTCAGAGCACGCGACGCTCTTTGGGTGGCATGGCGTTACCAATTGGTCCATCAGAGCCTCTACACCCCTGTTTCATCGGGGGTTATCATTGGACTGCAGGTCAGATCGACAGCTGGCTTTCCCCCGCCTAAGCCAACAGGGCGTATATACACCTCTATAGCTT
Source organism: Verpa conica (assembly GCA_033030425.1). Classification (NCBI taxonomy): domain Eukaryota; kingdom Fungi; phylum Ascomycota; class Pezizomycetes; order Pezizales; family Morchellaceae; genus Verpa; species Verpa conica. The sequence continues at coordinate 214,292 of JAUFSD010000008.1, read as the reverse complement.
GATGCTCAAGGTATACTCTCGATATTGCCTTCGCTGAAGACTACCTAGTTGGTATCAACCTTTTTTATCATTTCTTTGCTTATCAGTGTTTCACGGCGGCCTTCAGGACAGGGAGCCATCCTCCAGGTACTAACTCTCCAAACAACGTAGCTACCATAATCTGGGTAAGCCTATATTTTACATGATGTGCAATCCAACTCACGCGTTAGAGGCTTTCTGTTAGCACGAGTCAGTTCCAAGAACGGAGTCCGGCTGAGATCCAAAGACCGAACCCAGACACGAGAAGCCACTTCCCTCTACTTCGTTTTACTCTAGTTAGGACTGTGGGTATGTGTGGCCCCAATGTCAGATGTTGCTTCATTCACACTAAAACCCTCTTTCGACAGGTCATCTCACAGAACAGGCTTACTCCAGCATAAATGGAGGCTATCTGCCAGAAAATTTTAAAGGGCCTAGAACCATTGGAGGAACCGATTAAACGGCCCGAGTCTGACGACACGGTAGTGTTTCCAAAAGGAAAAATTCTTGCTTTTTTCGAACAGGAGGATAGGATCAACCTCCTAGGTCAGTGTAATTGCATGGTAAACACGGGATGCCTATCGGCTATGCCAGGTAGGCCTTTTACCGCTACGGAGGTCTTACAGATACGGGAGAGCTTCACTAGTGTTTTGGGATTTCTGGTATATATCCAAAGAACGAACCGTATATTCGATTTTATTAAGTCAGGCTCTACCGATAAGCGAATTTCGGAGAAGCCTCTTGAAGATTCTGAGCTAGGTAGCTTAATTTCGGAAGGTGGCAGTAGAATCGTTGAAGATTACAAAATCCGGAAAACTCGGCAAATCCACCACCAGTTCTTCGTTCCTGTTCTTCGTCAGGACTCAGAGCACTATGACTTTGACCGCATAAGATCATTGCCACTTGATGAAATAGAAAGGCTTGGGGATGGCGGATTTAGTGTTGTGTATAGAGCAAGAATTCTTGATGGGTATCATGACTTTGGATCTGAACATGTCGAGGTATGTTACATTATTAGGGTTCTTTGTTCATAGTTTACATACATACTAAGTATTTTATAGAACGGGGAGGTCGCCGTAAAGTCATTTAAGGGCAAGAAGGACTATGGAAAGCAGTTCTGCAGAAGGGAGAGGAGTCACAATCAGCTCTGGAAATCACACCGCCATATTATTCCTCTTCTAGCTTCCCTCAATCGTGGCAATCATTATATGATCATCTTTCCATTAGCCAGATACGACTTACGACAACTGATGAGCAGACCTTTGCCTCTGGAGTACTTAGACAAAACGAAAGCCTGGCTTCAATTTGCAAACTTGCTTTCTGCCCTCCATCATGTCCATACGAGTAGTGATCGTAAGGGATATCACTTCGATATAAAGTCCCAAAACATTCTTGTACGGAATAATGGTGACTGGGCACTTACGGACTTTGGCATTGCCTACTCAAAAGAAGACGAGTTCACTTCTGCGACGAGAATGAGCGGGAGCTCGGGTGAGTATAGTCCACCAGAGAAAACTGGGGTGCGCCGGAGCTTCGACATATGGTCCATGGGTTGTATCGGTTGCGAAATCGTCCAATGGCTAGTCAGCGGGCCACAAGGTTTTGAGAAATTTTGTTCAGATCGTGGTGGAAAGCCTTTCTATTATGGGAATAGATTGAAAAGGGTAGTTCTTAATGTTCTCAAACGAGGTTCAACCAAGGATTCGTTGACCAGAAAAGTGGTTGATTGCCTCTACAAGATGCTTGAGATCATCCCTACGAACAGGATAACAGCAAAGAAAGCAGAGAGATTAATTAGGGATGCTATGGGAATTCCTGATGGGGATAATCTAGATAATCTGGCTATAAAGAATAAACTAGAATCGACCTACATCGAGGATCGGAAAGAGTTAGAGGGGCTTCAGTTGTCTGTGGTGGAGAGGCGAATGATAATGCTTGGCGACGATCATCTAGACACCCTTTCCAGTATGAACCTACTGGCATGGACCAACAAAAGTCGGGGTAGATTCAGAGAAGCTGAAAGGCTTCAAAATATTGTAGTAGAGAAAAGGAAGAGAAGTCTTGGTGAGGACCACTTGGAAACCTTGGCTAGTAGTCAGCAGCTTGCCTGGGTTTATAAGGATTTAGGACAGTTCGAGGAAGCGGAGGAGCTTCAGGAATATATTGTCGAGAAACGCAAGAGAATTCTCGGAGCCGATCACCCCGATACACTGACCAGTATGTGTCTCCTGGCGTCGATTTACCAGAAGCAGGGCCAACTCAGAAAAGCCGAGACACTCGGAACCGATGTATTGAAGCGACGCGAGAGAGTTCTTAATGAAAATCACCTGGACACCCTGACCAGCAACCAGCAACTGGCGTCGATTCACCGCAGACTAGGTCGATACAGAGAAGCTATAAAGCTCCAAGAGGATACGGTCAAGAAATTCGAGCGTACGCTCGGCAGCCATCATCTAGAAACCCTAAACAGCAAGAACCAGTTGGCATTGATTTATATAAAAGCTACTCCCGTACTGAACCCTCTTTCCGCCGAGCATCTGGATCGGCTAAAAGAAACTGCAACACTTCAAGGTATTATTATAGAGAAAAGGAAGGTTCTTTTAGGCGAAGACCATCCAGATACTATATCTACGATGAGCGATCTTGCAGATACTTATCGGAGCCTGGAACGCTATGGAGAGGCTACACAGCTTTGGGAGCTTGTGATGGAGAAAAGGAAGATATTATTAGGCGAAAACAATCCGGATACCCTAACCACGATGCACAATCTTGCATATAGTTACTGGGGCCTGAAAAGCTATGGAGAGGCTGCACAGCTTGAGAAGCTTGTGATAGAGAAAAGGAAGATAGTATTAGGCGAAAACCATCCGGATACCCTAGCCACGATGCACAATCTTGCACATAGTTACTGGGGCCTGAAACGCTATGGAGAGGCTGCACAGCTTGAGGAGCTTGTGATGGAGAAAAGGAAGATAGTATTAGGCGAAAACCATCCGGATACCCTGCTCACGATGCACGATCTTGCATATACTTACCGGAACCTGGGACGGTTTGAAGAGGCTGCACAGCTTGAAAAGCTTGTGATAGAGAAAAGGAAGATAGTATTAGGCGAAAACCATCCGGATACCCTAACCACAATGCACAATCTTGCATTAACTTACCGGAACCTGAGACGGTTTGAAGAGGCTGCACAGCTTGAGGAGCTTGTGATAGAGAAAGAAAGAACTGTGCTAGGCAGAGACCATCCGAGTACCCTAGTCACGATGCAAAGTCTTGTATTTACTTACCGGGACCTGGGACGGTTTGAAGAGGCTGCGCAGCTTGAGAAGCAAGTAATGGAGAAGAGGAAGATTGTACCTGGTGAAGACTACCCAGATAATCTTAGTAGTGCATTAATACCGGATGAAATTCCTCGGGCCACCGCCAATAGCTCAATCTGGGTTGGAGGTATTGCCTCCAGTCTATATTATTTATTGCTGGTTTATGCTAAGCGGGACAGATGAAATGGATACCACCGAAGGATAACAGATACTAAAGATCTGTTGTCCTTACCTCTACCTTTAGAACTACTTTTTTCATCTCTATCTCCCGAAGTTATTTCCCTTACCTACTCGCAGATTATAAAAGACCTCCCCTATCTATCATGATTCAGGTTTCGCCTAGACTTTATACATTTCCTAATTCCAGTTTTTGCGTTTTGTGAATGGTTTCGTATTCGCTATTCTTCACTCATCATAATTCTTTTATTTAAATGGTCAGTTTTGATCCTCCCTTTGCACTCATCCACCACTAAATCCATTCACAACTTGCTGCTTAAACGTGCTATATTTCTCTAGCTTCGATCGCTCGATTACTGTGCTAACCGTATACTCCTTGAGAAGAAAATCTTGCTACTGTAATTACACCTAAACCCTAGAATAGCATCACATTCATTAGGGATTTCTAAACACACCGAGTGATAGGTCATGATACAATATTGGAAACCTACCTAATGAATTCGTTAATCAGTTAATCGTAAGTACATTCGGTAACCTACCTTTGAAGAAGCGAAGCCTAATAGCACGATTTTAGCAGCCTCAGTCCAGCCAATTACGTTTCAAAGCTGGTAACTGAAACACCTAAATAAACCTAATACATATATAAAATATGTACTGACTTTTCCATAGGAAATACTTGTCTAATCATCGATGGGCGGAATTTCTACTCCGTGAGATCATACGACCTAACTAACCTTATCTATGTCATGGTAATCTACAGAACTCTCTTAGAAGGAACTGGGACTTCCGAGGTTCATTCTTAGCTAATATACTTCTCATTGATAGGGCACAGGACTTCTATAGAGTATACAGCTTAGGGGTGAGAACTATTACTTATCAATAAAAGGTTAAGTTTTTAAAAATTGCTATAACATTTACTATAAGCTAACGCGTGGTAACAGCTCTATATTATAATGATATACCATGATCCCTTGAGCAAAGGCCGGATAAAGCGACCAAAGAGGAGATATTCTAGCGTTTTAACGTAAAATCATATACAGTATGATATATAATCTCCCTTCCGAGGCCCCCTATATCCTATATCCTTATAGTACCAGTCTCAACCTAATCTAGCTCTACCAGGAAATATCGCCAGTTCATTAGTACACCCGTGGGTATTATTATGGTTTAAACAATTAGGAACTTTAGATGTAATTCAAGTTATGTGAAGTGATATCTTATAGATTAGGAAAAAGGTATTGGTGGAGGGCTTGGGAAGTTTCGTGTTGTAGATTCTGTATTCTAGGGCGGATGATACTATTTGGATGACGGGAAGGATTATTTCTATAAAAGTCAAATTTACTACATATATGCAAGAGCCCTACTCTTACGGAGCGGTTAACTAATATGGAAACGTAAATCGGTCATGACCTAGTATGCCGCCAGTGGTAAATTAGAGTATAAAAACACTGAATATCAGTGCTTATGCGTACGTACTGGGTCTAGTACTCTGTACTTGGATCAGGTAGTCTGAATTAGCATTACAGTACAATTGCCCTATAACGATATTATTATAGGAATATCATTAGCGGGAGCCCCTAGAAAGCGCCCCACTAGGTGATATTTGATAGTGTCTCTACCTTAGACCTTCCCAATCAGGTTAGGCTAGTCATTCTATAAGGATACTGTTCTCATTCCCTACCCAACCGTGTATCCTTATAGAGCGATTATACTGTAGTTAGTCTACTAACACACTAGCTAGGTGGAAAGTGACTAGGCTACCAAATACCTCATCGGGATAGGTCACTCTTCCACTAATACCTAGGTGACTTGAAGAGTTGTCTTAGTATATATATCTATATTCAACTATAGAGTACTGGATAAAATTAAAATAGCACTTATAGGCACTGGCATTCAGTGTTTTGAAACTTAATTTACCACCCACGGTATATTAGGTTTTGACTAATTTACGCTTCTATATTTGACGCCCCCTATGTCTGATCCAATAACCCACATCGTCCTCAGAGTGACTAAATGCAGCCCGAGAGATAGAATAATCTCTATTGTGGTCATATCTGGGAATAGATTACTTTGTGTATTTTGTGGTTTTAGTTATCGTATCAAGATTTCGTCGAAATCATTGGCCGAGTATCCAGATATGACAATATTATTATCGGATGAGTATTTGCAAACAGACTGTGACTATAGAAAGAGCTCTACCAGGGGAGTATCAGTTTCTATAAAGAACCAAGTAATAATAATAGCTCGCAATTTTAGGTATTCTAGCCTCAAAATACATAGAGATAGCCTCCATATACACCCATCCATTATCAAGGTCCAACCCCCAAGCCCCCTAATCAGGGCTCAATATTACCAGCTCCCAACAGAGCTATGTGAGCGATGAGAGTAAAACTCCCAATCATCCTCATCCTCATCTCCATCTCCATCTCCATCTCCATCTCCATCTCCATCTCCATCTTCACCTCCATCTCCGTCTACATCCTCATTCTCATCTTCATCCTCATCTTCATCCTCATCCTCATCCTCACAATCACAATCACCCTCATCCCCATCCCCATCACCTCCACCTCCACCTCCACCTTTATCTTCTGAACTAGGGTAGATGTATTCAGAGTCATTATCATATTCAGAATCAGCTTCCTGAGTACTATCCACAATAGAGTCCCTAAAGCTCGAGCCTATTAACTATAACCACTCGTAATGCTCGGGGATGAGGTTAATATACCTTGGTCTAGCTATACGTGCTTCACAAAGCGTCCCTAGCCGGCCTGCCACTATTTGTTCTAGCAGTTAAATTTCGCACATATACAAAAAATATTATTTGAGTTTAAATAGATACCAGTCCTCCAACGTTTGATTATAACATCCTGCATTCCCTCCTGGTCCTTCAAGTGTTCAACATTAGGACTCTTCCAGAAACACCCCGCACAAAGCCACCAGTCACAGCTTTTGCACAGCTCTGATCCCGTTCTCATTTCTTCTAAAATTTGATCTTTGACTTCCTTGGTTTTTCTCCTAACAATGGCCTCTACCTCCTGATGAAGAAGCGACAGTTCCATGTCCCCGATGTATATACTGGCTAATGGAGGGTCTATACGGAATCTTAGAGTATTCTCGGACATTTAATTCTAGGGAGCATTGAACACGAACTAACCTGGGAATTTGAGGACTTGACGGATTCTATAGAGCTTAACGAGCGCTTCGCGGGGACATCCTTGGTCAAGATCCTTTTTAGGGTAAATATATAAGTTAGTGTGCTAGCAGTATACTGTACAGAAATGAGTTGCAGAGGTTCCGTACATTATAGCAAGGGTCGGAACAAGAATGACAAAGATGTTCCATGAATTGCTGGGTCTTCAAAGGGATTTGGTCATCCGGTGGCTGGGTACACCCCCAGCAAATAAAGACTTTACAAGTAGGGCAGCTGTAGCCTTGGTCCAGATCTCTATAGTAAGTCTCACAAGTATAGCAAGTGTTTCTCCCGATAGAGACTCCATCAGTGTTATTCAAAGAGATCATCCTCTCCAAGAGTGGAGCATCTTTATGCATGCATCTATAATTTTTGTGATATCAGAACTTGTAGGCAGTAAATAATTGCATAAGTAGAAAGAGAAATGGCCGAGCTAAAACTTACGCTTGACAAATCCAATGCGCGGCAGATTTTCCCTGTACTTGGGGGTTAAGTTCATAGCTTTTAGGAAAAGTATACCGCCTGACGATATTGGAGCATGGAGTACAGTAAGGACTTATGATTGTCAGTAGCCGGTTCTAAAAAGGCAATAATTTCTAGGGGAGTTGATAGGAAGTAATAAAAAAACAACCCACCGTGTACAGCTAGAACAATTTTCAAAATCAGTCCATCTATCGCAGTTCTGACAAAGAATCATATCGTTTTCGCGGATACAACGTGTACACTTCTCGAAAGATCTTACTCCTAAGTCTACCTTATTCTCACATCCAGGACCGGAACAAGCTCCCACATCGCATGTAAGTTTACGTAAGTTCAACAGAGTACTTAATTTCTGTTGAAAAAACTCGTAAGCAGTTCCCGTAGGAAGGGGATTTAGGACTTCGTGGCCAATTCGCAGTGGTGACATCAGATTCGTCTCGGTTAGCTGGATGGTGCTTGCTGTTCCAGCGATCTACAAACGAATGTTAGTGCCATACACAGAGCTACTTATGATGGAAAGACCAACATATAATTTCTTCAGTTTTGGTAGAGACAGTTCACACGCTTCCCCAGAACTTGTAGAAGTAGGTCGAATCTCTAGGAGATCAAAAATATCCTCCCTTTTAAGCTTCAGACAAAATCTCAAACCCAACTCCTCTAGAGTTCCCTCCAAGCGCTTGACAAGTGGAAACAACACACTCCTCGTAACCGGCATCGCATCTAGATTCAACTTTACCACCTCAGGCCCCTGGCGCTTAAATATACTTCTCAGGAAACCAGCTGTCATTTCCTGAGAATAATACGGGACATAACACCGCCTCCAAAGATCGTCTGCTTGATATTCTTGCATGAGAACCCCCCATCTTTCTAGTGATTCCCTCCACCCCGCCAACCTCCAGCAGGGCGGTTGGCCGCTGAGACGGGGCCGGTATACATCCTCCGGAGTGCAAGGGCGAACATCGAAGTTTCTCCAGATATCTTTGTTGAAGAATATGAACCTACAAAGAGCTTGTGATGTTTGAGCGAGGGATATGAAGTCTTGAATATAGAGGCACTTGATAAGCAGCAAGGCAAATGGTTCATGTTGTATTAGAATATTCTCGAAAGTTGATTTCCTGGTTTGTACACTGATTGTGGTCAAAGATTCGCTGGGGGCGTCCATCGCGACCAAGTTCGGGGGGGATAAGGAATGTTTGGAGGTTCATGATAATGGTGGGGTTAGAGCTGATGACTGTGGTTATATAGTAAGTGATATGTTAACCTATCCTAGACGTCGAATTAGGTATTCCTAGATGATACGTGCATAATCGCGTTGACTCATCTTGCCGTGTAGATGCTGCACGCCAAGAAATGGATTAAATCACGGATAATCACTCGATCTTGGTAGCTAAGAGCACTGGTCCCCCCCAGGTATACACAGGTATACACAGGGCACGAAAGACAGAATAAAGGTAGTTAACCACTTGCACCGCCAATTACCTTTAATCCTCGTTCTTGTAAGTGGATTTAGCCAAGATCTAATGCCCCGCCCTGGTATAGAAGATGTTGTAGATGCTTCCTAATAAGGATAGCTGATAGGAGGTTTCATATATGAGTCACGTGTTTTCCTATTTGCTAGGTTTGAGGATCCAGGTAAAAGGCATACCATATGAGGGTTTAGGGTTTTCTCTTTTGGAGCATATATCGATAGATCTCTCTATCTCTTTAGACAATCAATTCAGCAGGTTATTACCACAGAAGAAAAGAGTGAAGCCAAGAACAAGTAATAGTGTAAGTGGTCTCCGCATTTCCAGAGAGGCTCCTCAAACACTTATTACTCAGAGAATCTACTTGAATTGCCTCTATAAGTACACTAGTCGGTGTATTTCAGTAAATCAAATCTTAGGGGAAAGAAACTAAAAAACAGTTCTGTTGATTAGCGGGTACCCAAGCCCCAGCGGGGCTTGAGGCCAACATACGTCTGCTGGTGACTGGGTTGGAACGCCCAACCTTGTAGTTGGGCACCAGGGTTTGGGCATCGCTTTACCGTTAGGCAGCGTATCCCAGATGTTCATACCTGTGTTTGACCACTTTTCAGTCTCTTTTTGGAGGGTGGGGGCTTATAGAAAGAAACTTACATAATATCGAGCTACAAAGGCCCTTTAGGACTGAATTCCCATTGCTAAAATAGAATCGTATTAACCAATTCTTAACTTAAAATCTCTGGTAAAATTAATGTAGGGCTTTGATGTCCTCAGCAAAAGTTCTAGTAGTGATCACTGCTCACAGAGCCCTTGCTTGCAATAGACTTCTGTGCTACCTGGCTATTAGCATTTCACATCAGCGGTTTTACCGATAAAGAGCTGCACAGTCTCCTGGATACTACTAATAACTAGTTAGTGAATCTTCAGGAGTTTATAGACACATACCACCTTTCTATTGTGTAGTACTAGTATGGGGAAACGTCCTTGTAAGTTTCAACCCCACCACTAGATACGTTTATAGTACACTCACGCACCCGGATCCCCGAAGAGACCCCACAACACCATAAAACCGGTATTACAACAAAAACCAGCCTAAATAAGGACGATATATATGATACATTCGATGGATTATCCCTTACAATGACGCATCTGATATACATTTTAGGGGATTCCATATACTATGCAAGAAAACTCGAATTGTCAATTTGTAACCACCAAGCACCAAACACCAGCGGGAGAAAACAATCATACGCATTTTACAGCATTTCCTACAATAATACAGCCCGGGCGCTCCAATTACCTATGTATTTGCACCTTGTGATGTTCTATACATGTGTCCTTTGGGGGTTGGGGCTGGGATCAACGATGGTGCGAAACCCGGTACAGATTCTTGGTTTTGTAGCCTCGCTGCAGGTTACTCTAACGTGGTTTTGTACAAGGCTCTAAGTGTAAAATCCTTTGCTTGAGCAGAGTGAAGAATTATAGAGACTAAATGGGCTGGGCGGCGTGTAGTCTCGGCTAAAGCCTGAAGCACCACTTATTAGACGTAGACGTTTGGCTGCTGTCTGCTGGGTTCGTTGACTGGTTACGAGTTCTTTAATCGTACTACCCGAAGTTGAAACACGCCGGATTTGGGGTTGTGTTGTTAAGATGTAATTATTCCGCCTTACTTTGCTCTAGTGACGTCTACGTAGCAAAGGCCAGTTCATACTACCTCAACCCAATTATGTCTCACGAACCCCTCAAACGCCTTACAGTAAATCATTCGCATAAATATAGCTACATAGAAAAGTCGCGTAGACAAATATTTTCCTCTCCAAGAATATAAATAAATAAAAAAACTCCTTTAGTGTAAATGACAGAATTACGCCCAAAAAAAACTTTTCCCAAACAAAACCAAGCCCGGCTAAGTGTATAGTAATCAACAAAGCCGCTACCCGGTAATAATAGTCCCGCAGATCACACCAATGATCAAAAGAAAGCCCACATCATAGCAGCGGCACCTCCAGTTCTACAAAGCCGTTAGCCTAGAACCATAGAATAACTCTCAAAATAAGGTAGGGATCCTTACGCTCCAGCTACTAGTGCTAATGGGACTTCAATTCCCGCTCCTGGAGCTTGTGCAACTCTCCACCTTGCCAACCCGGCAATACCGCACGACAAGGCTGTTAAGCCAAGTTTAAATGCCGGTGAGAATGGAACCTATTGTAGATATATGAGCAACATGATAAATTCACTAGGAGGAATTAACTATACCTCTAATGCAGATGTATCCGAGTATTTCCTATTCTTGTTAGCTCTATAGCCCCAAGTACCGAGAATATCCTCTACGTCAGTCCCCCGATGTAAGCGCGCTAGATCCTCTGGGTGATCGATCAGCACCCTCCCTTCTGCCTCGACCAACGGTTTACTCTTCTCCATCCAGTCTCTATACTTCTTTAGATCCTCTTCCTCGGCTGGCTCTAAAGTCTCATTCATATCTCTATACCCTTTCAGCGCTTTATCTGTTTCAATATTAGTATCATATCTACCTTAGTCTTCATGGTGTCTTACTGTATTGCTGTAGTTTGAAAGCGATCGCGCCCATGACCTGTAGTCTTCTACTCCCGTTTCCCATGCCTCTTCTAGCACGTAAACTTGCGCCATTATTCATGACGTATTCTTGCTCATCAAGTTCAGAGAGAACATTCTCGAGCTCTGAGATCTCATCTTGGAGGTGTAGAAGAACAAGGTGGTTGAGGGTAGAGAAACGACGGTAGAGCTGCAAGGAGGGAGTTGTAGAAAGGGTCTGTGCGAGGAACGGGTAGCCTGTTGGTCGGTATTGAGGAGGTGGGAAGGTAGGGGATAGCGGTGCTAAAGTAATAAGTTAGCACATCGTAGATTTCTTATGAATAGGTAAATACTTACGTGATGAGTAGTAGGGCATGGAGAGAGGTGGTCCACCACTCTTCTCCTCAGTGAGTGTTTCTGGGGGACTGTCTACTTCTGCTTGTTTACTCCTAACGTTTTCTTCTCCTTCTTTTGCTTCTTGGATATTTCTGGCCGGTTTCATCGCTTGTGGACCTCCATTTTGTGCACTGTTTCCACTTTCATAGTATTCCCTGCTTGATCCCGTTGGCTTCGTGACAGGTGAAACCCCCGGATATAGCGCATTTGGCCCCATAGACGGAATACCCGGCGGCGGGGTCGGGAGAGGATGGGGATAATGCACCGGTGGGTAGGAGCTGCCATAGTAAGTACTTTCATAGTCTACCCTTGGTGGGGGCGGGTATATATGGTTTTGTAGTGGCCGCATATGAGGCGGTGGTGAGTATGAGCTACCATATCCATTATTATAGTAGCCCTGTCCAGGGTACCCATCCGCGCTCGAGTGGGAATGGTTATGGATATTTCCGTTACTCATACTACGAGCCTCTGGGTTATGCTGATACTGCGGTGGTGGGTAGTAGTTCAGCGGCACATTAGTATACTGACCTGGAGCTGGCGGTTGCTGGCTACCATGTGACCGGCCTGGTCGTGGTGTTGTAGGGTCCTCTACACCTCCTACTCCACCGCTGGGGATGCGCGATCGTTTCTTTTTTTGCGGAGCTCTTGATACGGACTCTGACCGGTGATGAGACTTGTTGATACTAGGCTGCCTGCTTATAGGTGATGGTTCAGTTGGCGCGACAGCTTCATCATGGAGTACTGGTGACTCGGGATATCGAGCTTCATAGTCGGGGTCAGCTGTCGGAGAGGTATCCCGAAAGCGGGCTCCTACTACAGCAGGAGAAGGGGGAGGTGGTGGGATTTGAGGGTTATTCCACGAGTCTGAAGTTGGAGCTGACATCGATACGGCTATGGTCTTTGTTCAGAGAGTTTGAGTTGAAAGACTCGTGAGGTTGGGCCAACTCTCAATCTATATAGGTATATTTACTATAGGAGAGTGGGTCCTTAGCACATCACTGGGTAATGGTCGGCCTGATATCATACTCGTAACTGTTGTAGTATCAGCGCAGGGAGGGTGGGGGGGATCGCATAGCTCTGATAGCCTTGTTGTTTGTTTTCCTTCTCCGTGGTGCCTGTCAGCTGCATCATTTGTGTGCATGCGATATACAGCACGTAGGTACTCTACTACTGCTGTAGTGACCGTTTCCATGGTCGGATTTGCATTGTGGCTGAGAGAAAGGTCTACAAAGTTGATTTACGAAACAGACGTGATACGCTGCAAGTCTTGGGTGTCATGCTCAGCTGGACAAGCATTGGGCAGAAGCGAACTGCAGAAACCCTACGCGGGAATGCAGCAGTCCCCGATAGGACAGGGGAATTTCTCTTTTATGTTTCCTGTTTTTATGCGATGCAGGCAGGGAACAGGGTGTCTTTGCTTTATCCGAAGATTATTCCAATGGGTTTCTGAATACTGTGCCGTTGATATTGCATGAGGATCGTTAGTTTTGAATTGGGCCGTATTCGGTGGGGGTGGGTTAGGGTTGTCGCCGTGTTGCTTGTCGATAAGGACGGAATAGGAAGCGGCGGATCCCAAGTGGGAGGGAGATATCACTCACATGTGCTTTGAATAATAAATATTCTTAGAACAATCAGACATATATAGATTGATATATGATCCTGGGCTGCATTAAAAACAAACATTATTCTTACGTTTCCCAAGGCATCGCCCAATCGGGTCTCAATCGGTAGTGGGACTGAGACAGGTATATCCAAAGTTTGGATGTTTGAGCAAGATGAGGCGAGCAAGAGCAGTAGGATTCGAGGGATTAAATCTGTCTTTGATTCTGGATCGACGTTCAGGTGATGGAATCAGCCTCGAAATAAATTTGTGGAGAGAGGGGGGGGTTTAAAATAAGATGAGAAACGGGGTGACGTTTGGAGACTAGCCATATTCAAAATACTCTCTCTGCCGAAACATACTTGCACGTATCAAAAGACACTTCTTACCACAACGCCATCGTTAATCGCTCATCGAAACATCGAGCATCGAAAGTCATCTCATCCTCTTATCTCTACTTCCATTGAACCATGGACAAACTCCCTATTGAACTCATCTTGGGAATCTTTGCTCATCTCTCTACAACAACTGATGTCGCAAATTTGAGGTTGGTACAACGTGATTTCGCTGAACTTGGTTCAAAATATCTGTTCAGGGTGGTCCATATCAGCCCCACCAAACATGGCTTGCAACCCCTCATTGAGGTGTCTCGTAAGGCTTCCCTGGCTTGTCATGTCAGAAAGGTTGTGTTGCACCTTGGAGACTTCAGGCACTCCATATGGCTCCCACTCAAGTCGAAGCTGCAACCCAGGGTTGAAGCAAGGGTTGAAAATTCAAAAGCTTTTGCCGAGGCATTAACAGAAGTCGAGAATTTTCAAAAATCATCCGACTACATAGATAATCTTACTAATTCTTTTAGGCGTTTGCCACGCCTTAATACCATTCGAATCAAGGAAGTAGATTCATATGGATATCTGAATCTGAAATTACTGGATGAATTACTCGAATACCGTCTACACCACGAATATTACACCCTACACCAGCGGTGGGGTGCTCTTCCATTCCGTACAAGAACATACCAGGCGTTCTCGACCTTCTTTAAGGCACTCCAATCTGCGGATGTGAAATTACTATTCTTCCAGAGTAATTCTTGGAAGTTATTCGATGGCTCTTCTTCCGAAAACCAAGAACTTCTTCAATGTTGTAACGCTGTACTCAGTGACTGCCGAATGATGAAGCTGGAGTTTCGCCCCGGTGATCTGGATGGACACCCCAACCTGCTCATATTTGTTGTGGGGATCGAAGAACTGACCCTGGATTTCAATAGAGATACATTCATAATCTACGAAAACAGTAGCACTGTTACCTTTCAAAGGATACAGGAAAAATGCTCTTGGACGAACTTAAAAGTACTAAGGCTCCAGAATGCTGTTATACCCTCCTCTAAGATGCTCCTCAACTTCTTGCAATATCACGGAAAGAAGCTTCAAAAATTCACTCTACATAGATGCGAGCTATATGAAGGGTCATGGAGGGCTATGTTTGAGAACACGAATGGCATTAATATACCTAACCTAGAATTTCTCCAGCTAAGTTCGCTTTGTGATCACAGTACTTGTATCTCGGAGATACACTGGCATGATCTACATATGTGTTCCGGTTTTGTGTACTCAAAGGAAGAACTTGAGAAGCTGGCTTTGTGTGTTACGCTCAAAAAGAGGTCGGTAGGGGTTCACTTCGGATATACTCGGGCGAGGGGCCATATTTGGTGACCCACAACGATTAAGGCTGCCACAATTCCAGACCTGATGCCTGAATTTAGGTTTAGTGGCTTACAAATACCTCTTGGGGTAGTTATACTATTTGTGCATAACTTACCAGCAACCGGGTTAATCCCACTCCATGTATTTTAACCTATCAAATAAGATCGATTATTTGACAGTTGCGGTTCATTCCCCCAGCAGTTTTAATGGAGGTAAAATTTCTCAGATATCTGATTATCGAACTCAGATTACAGCAAGGGCTTATATGAGAGGATATAGTATAGCTCATTAACGGTCATAGCAGCTACGTATTACTGAGTAGAGAATAAAATGAAGCAATATCACAATCCGGCAAGCCATTTCACCTAAACCTCTATTAATTACTGAGGACCCGGATTCCTCTACTAGCGAGTCTACCAGTGAATTCTCGAAACTAATGGTTCCACTATTGAGTCTTCCCCTATTATCATAGACACAAACTAGCAATCTCGGAATCCTAAAAGAAGAAATATCAATACTTACAAGGTCGATAGATATAGGCTCGGATTCGTCAGCTCATGAGCAACACCAACCAAAGCTCCATTCTGAAACAAGTCACCTCTCGACCACTCCATAATCGCGTTCCTCAAGGTACTCCCGTGAAAGAGCCTTTCCAGTAACTCGTACGTCTAGCCAGCTACATCAACGAGAATATGCATGATTTGTACAAACAAACTTGGCTTTCCTAACACGGGAAGATTAGTTTGCCGCTTTTCCCTCTGAGATATCGTCGATCTGCCATCTAGACAGCTCTTCCTCGGGACGCTCAACCATTCAGGTACTCATACCCCTTGATTGCCCCAAGAAGCCCAAAGCTCATGGGTATTTCGGCAGAAACATTCTACGGTTATACATGAGTTCGTGGAACATAACCGCATGCCAGAATACTTTGTTGATATTCTTGGCTTCGCCAAGCGCTAAAGACATGCGCCAAGAAGCGCTATTGAAATGAAGTGGGGGTGGTGGAGGTATTTATGATTGAGGGTCATCGTTTTATACAATAATGTACTCGTGGGTTGTGATTGAGGCTGGGGTGTTAGCGAGAAGGAACTCTGTGTTATCAAGGGGACTGGAACTCAATTGGTCATTTTTAGTAAGGATGATGTCTTCGAGGAGGTACTCAACGCTGTAGTAGGCGGTGTCTGTGACCGAGTGAGTGGGTGTGATGGAGATCACGACGAGATTTTCAATGAGGGTAGAGCAATACATGGTGGATCTTTAGTTACAATAAAATGATAGGTCTATAAGCTGTTTCAAGACTTTGATAGCGAGTTGATGGATACCAAAGACTAGGTTGTTGGAACTTTATTCCATGATGAGGAATAAAAAAGGTCAACCGAATATACTTTATAGTCCTGATCTACTCTATATTGTTCTCTCATATCTATCACTACTTCAACAACCAACCTGCTCAAAGCAAAGCTTCGATAACCTGTAATAACGGATAGATTAAATATACTACCTACGCTAACTTACATTTCGATATTGAAGACTGTAGAAGTGCCTATTCCGGTAGTACTATACGCATTAGTAGCACTCTTTTAGACACTAGACTGTGCGAACAAAGAAATATTTCCTCAGGTGTAATACCAGAGCCGAGAAAGGGGCGAAAATCCTAGCGTTCGTTGTCACTTACTGAATCCGAGGATGGGGTTTGGAAGGGCTACGTGATTTTCTCATCGGTGAAGAAGCTTAATTTCATATTCTGAGCTGTGGCTGGTTAGATTCTAGTATAGAAATAAGTGATCTAGTTTAAGTCTTGTTTTTGAAACCAGCGGAACGTCTTTGTTCTACTAGAAGGGAGGAAATTCTACTCAATGTTGTCAAGCATCTCGGCATAGGGTACCATAACGGTGTAAATTTTTTGCTATAATACATTGATTGACTATATATTACCTTTGTTTCATCTTCTTGTGAATTCATATTGGTTTCTCTTTTTAGCTAATAAAACAAACTGTTTTACCGCGGCGAGATATAGGCCCTCTAGATGCTACTGTACAATACGGCATTCCTTTTTCATCTCTACGCTCTTCGTCCTCAAAGAATAGTGTTTATATAGCCGAGCTCTCTTAGCTGGCGGGAAACCCAGCTACTCTGTCCCTCCGATACCTCCTCTACACAAAGTAAATAAGTATTGGGATCGAAAAATCTTAACGGAATTGGTCAATTAGCAAATAAACGATTGCGTTTTTATTAGAGTCTTATACACCCACCTGGAAGTTCCCAAATCTGTGTAAGGTCTGCTTAAATGTCCTGCCCATAATGGTACGTTATGAATACCATTCAAACGCTTTGTAGGTTCCCGAATAGTACTTTGTCTTTCAGATAAAGATGTAAAGTTGAAGTCCTCTTAAATATGTATTGGGAATATTTCTATGAGAGGAATAAGTGATATCTCCACTAATTAGAACCAGTCAAGCTCATAAAAGCCTCTATAAAATATAATAAATATAAATAAATCGTCTAGTAGATTCGGGATAAAGTACCTGATAAATCCTCTAGAAGGAGTTTTCTAAGTCGTGAATTAAGTGGTATATCAAAACACACTGTGTATGTTCAATTATACGTGTAGAATCCATGAATACCAAGCCTCATCTCTTTTTTATTGTACGAGTATGAATCGGGACTCTTGTATTATTCATTGGTACTATTGTATGATGCGTATGCGGCAATGCTCGCTGTAGGCCCATATACTATAGGAACGTCTCTTCCTCACTTGCGTATGTCTCGTAAACATATCTGAATGATCACACCATACCGAGAGAGTCAAGATCCCGCTCCTCAGGCTGAAAGAATAGACCGTGCCCTTATACAGTAGCATATAGTGGTACTTCCCAGTCCCAAATTCAACCCTTGCGGACGCTCCTGCAAGTTTTCACATATCTAGAGTGTATGAGACGCTTGCTTCTATGTGTTATCGAGATAGATTTAGGTATCAAATAAGATTAGAGTTGAGCGGAGAACGAGACATACATCGTTTATGAGGCTATAGAGAATGTTGCAGCTCCATGGTTTCCTGGTAATATTAATATTATGAGAGCAATACTCAAGGTATCCAAACGGTGTACGGTTGAAGTTAGAAGGATTTGTTGTTTTTAAGATACTGCTGGAGACAGTCTTTGTGCTGGAGGTTTGCTGTTGATGAGCGGGCTGATAAAGAAGTAGTAATGTGCTGTATAATACCAATAGAAGGGTTAAACTCAGTACGCGGTAGCTTATTTTGATGTGTTTGTCTGGCAAACGCCAAATAGAAGCCCAGCACCCGCAGGATGGCTTCCATCATCCACTATGCCCCTCTATCCTACTCCCTCAAATTCTCCCCCTGATATAGCCTTTTCGCCGCCCCAGCTGCCTACATGTATTTACCCGCCCCCTAATCTATAATTTCTTACGATCGACTACTGAAAAAACCCTTTGTTCAGCTATTATCTCTAATCCACCGAGCATGGAGAAACCAAAACTCCGGCAACATAAGATCTACCAGGTTATATACATTAAGAGGCAAGGAAGTCTTCTGTTTACCCTCTGGTTAGCCTTGATACTGATTATCTACCAAAGTTCATGTATTATGATTAACAAATCAACCAATGAATACTTATATGATGGTAGCCTGGAATAGCGAGTGATAGTATGTGACGTCACTAGAGTGGAACTCTAATCTTCAACCAAACGCAGACGCGGCTAGGTAGTGGATCTCTCGAGCGGTTGATATGCCTATCTCCTCTGAGGATAGTCGGAAGACTATATTAAATACATAAGACTGTCGGATAAAACGTCTCTGATTTTAGTGATATATTGGATAGGGGGGGGGGGGGCAGCACATTTCTTAATGAGCTATAACGAGTAGATAAACATACATTGTAAAGAATGGGTGCTATGATTTACTCCTCATAATCCCGACATTGCGGTCCTCTTTCCCGCTACTTACACCTCCTAAAGTACCCAACACCTCCCTCTGCAGCCTGCTTCACACGCAGGCACCCGCTACTAGTAATAGCCCCCAAAAAAGAGACTCAAAGCTGATCCAATACCGGTATGGTCATCTGGGATGCATTGCCTAACGGTAAAATGGTACCCAAACCCTGGTGCCCAACTACGAGGTTGGCCATTCGAACCCAGTCACCAGCAGACGTTGTTGACCTCTAGCCCCGCTAGGGCTTGGGTACCCGGTAGTCAGCAGAACTGTTCTTTAATTCTTTGCTGGAACCCCCCCCCCCTTTCTTCCTCGTCCATTTACCCATACCCATCATCTGTCATAGTCTTTTTGATCCACTTCATCTCTCCTATGTTGCTAATAGTCCCTCACCCGAACAAGAGAACTCCACCGCTACCTACTCACTATCTCTAGCGCATTCTTTGCCCCCTCCCTAGTAGGTTTAATCATAATAACGGACCTTACCACGCCATCGGTCCCCAAGAGCAACTCTTCTGCCTTTGCTCTCGCTGTGCAAACATTTTCTATCCGCTACTTATATGATCAGAACCATAATCAGAGGTTTTCCTAGGCCAGCTCTGTACCAGTACATATGGCCTTGGCAAATACGGTGCCCGATAAGTGAGTGCCCCGGTGGACCGATAATGCATGCAACCTTAAACCCACATATTGCTTGAGATGATCTAGTTAGTCGGGCAGATAACTTTTACCTCTATTTTACCACTATATTACTTTTCAATCTTCCGTATAGGAACTAGAGCATTTAACTTTGGCCAACGGTTTCGTGTTAAAATCGTCTGCCAAGCCAAATGTTGATGTCATAGAACCCTAACCCTACTTGAGTTTTCAGAAGTACTGCATAAAACCAAGTACCCAATAAACCTCGCGAAGACTCCGGAGGCCTCTGATCTATCCAGGGTTTACCAGATGGCTTAGATAAATATTTAGATTTTTATCGTAGCTTCTACGTTAAATTCCGGAGCTCCTGACACGAAAACGATCCAGAGGGCCCAGATAGCTCCTAGGGCTAGTGGTTCCTAGAATAAGTATCAGGCTATATTTATTTATTTTTCTCTTCCTTAACTAAACCCTTATCTCGTAGTTTGTTGTTGGTTTTCATTTATTTCTATTGACTTCTTTTGCGTTACGGGCATTTTGGCTACCCAACGATCATAAAGCACTACACAGTGCCACGATACACGGAGGCCCATATACTACAGTGTTGGCACCACCCCTTAAAACATTTTATGAGATCGAGTGATCAATACTATCTATTGACAAATAAGGATTTCCGCCGAATATATTACATAAGTGATTCCACCACCAATTACTGTCCGGGAGCCCCCTTAAGACACCTCAAAGGTACAAAACCCTCTAATACTTTCAGGTGAAGATGGCCTACCGGTATACCGGGAAGCCTAGTCGCACTTATTCTGGGACAAGTGAGAAACGGTCCGCGGTTCAGCCCCTGGGAGACACTTTTTTATTATTCTAATTTCCGAGAATTTTTATTCCCAAAAAATACATGAATGTATCCATCGCCTAAATCTTGGGGCGAGTAGTACTAATGCATTAATAGGTGTTATAACCGATTACTTATTTAATCTTCTCCGAAGTGCTCATGTAGCTCAATATCGTTTGCGTTCTAGGAATTACTACTCATTTTATAACTCCATACCTCGTAATTCAGACGAGTATACACCCAACTTTCAAAAATATAAACCCGATCACGTCGCCGAACCCTCCGAATCCCCTATCTCGACACCTTTGCCTTTTAAGAGAGAAAATAATGTCTACCCACCCGGAGGATGTGTTGGGGAAGCTTATGTCGAGTGTCTGGTATAAGCTCGAGACTTTAGAGGTATAGATCTGATGGCACTAGATGATACTTGTATGAGGGACATAAAGGCGATTTCTAGGTATTAGTGGTATAGGCTCAATGAAAAATGAACGAGAATGTAGGTCGGGTTCCACCATGATACCCCTCACCCTACAGCTATTCTAGTAGCAACTAATACACATAACATCAGGTAACCCGGGGAATTTTCGTAGCGAGTCTCATAACTCGTGTAAAAAGCTACATGCAGTAAAGCTACCCTGTGGTTGTAAGACAGGTGACACAGAGTGGCTTGGCAGAAGGCCGAGGTTGTCCTTTTTGTCATCATCGGATTACTCTAGATATATTTAATTATCAGATCTGACTGCCTTTTGCATATAAACTCATAAGTCGGAACCTTGAGCCCGAGCAACCTATGACAATAACCTCAATCACCTCCTAGAACACCCGATGGAAGATCAGTAAACGTGGTCCTAACCCTAACCCTGGCTTAGAGATGGACATCCAGTGCCAGGATGACATTTACTAATGTCAGACTCCCGAGCATGAATCCAGCCACCACCTGCTCGTGGTATTTCTGCACCAGATATCAAGCAACACCCTCAGCCAATTCCTTGCCGGATTAATTGAGGTCATACGCTTTACCAATTGACAATGACGACTGTTCTACGACGCTGTGGTGTCCACTCGGTGGAGTCTCACCTTGCTGGAGTGCGGCGAGTTGGGGTACAGCCGATATATCAGAGCATCCAAAGATCACAGCAGAAAAGAGACTTTAGTATTGAATCGCTAGATAGAGCGAAAGGAGGTACATCTCTTCAACCCACTTCGGCTGGTTCACGATAGTCGAGATCTCCCAGCTAACTCACCGAGCAGACAGAGAGAGAGTTCTAATCCTCGGCTCCGGCTGGGGTGGTTTCGGTCTCTCGAATGCACTCTCGTTAAAACACTACCAACCTGTCATAGTCACTCCGCGGACCTACTTCGTGTTTACGCCTCTTCTGGCTTCGACCGCTGTCGGGACACTCGAGTTCCGTGTTGCAATGGAGTCTTCGCGTTCCCGTAATGGCGTTGATGTGCTACGTGGGTGGGCAGAGAGTATTGATTTCGCGAATAAGACAGTCACGATCGAGGGTGCGGTTGAGACACAGACACCAGGCCGAGAAAAGGAGGGTGGTATTGTGGGTGGAGGAGAGAAGTCTAGGTTTAAGGTCAAGTTCGACAAGATTGTGATCGGGGTAGGAGCCTACAGTCAGACTTTTGGAGTACCGGGAGTTAAGGAGCATGCGTTCTTTTTAAAAGATGTAGCGGACGCGAGGAAGATCCGGAAGAGGATTTTGGAATGTAGGTGTGGCTAATTCTGAAACAAACATACTGTGGCTGACGAGCTGGATAGGTTTTGAGGAGGCTGCACTACCAACAGCATCAGAAGAGAGGAAGAAGCAACTACTTAACTTTGCAATTGTTGGTGGTGGTCGTAAGTTACCTTTTATAAATTCTTATTATATATATACTTACAATTTTATAGCAACCGGAATTGAGTTCTCGGCTGAACTTCACGATCTGTTATCCGATGACCTTTCCCGAATGTACCCATCACTTGTCTCGTACCCTCGCATAACAATTTACGATGTCGCCCCACGTATCCTTTCTATGTTTGATAGCAACCTTGCCAATTATGCCGAGCGCCACTTCCACCGCCAGGGAATCCAAATCCGCACCTCACATCACGTCCTCTCAGTCGAAGACGGCGCAATCGTCACCAAAGAAGACGGCCGTATCCCTGTCGGTGGTGTAATTTGGAGTACCGGCCTCGCTCCAAACCCATTCATCGCATCTGGATTGAAAGGAAAGTTCTGCCTCTCTGATATTGAGAAAAAAGCTGTGCAGGAAGGAACAAAAGAGGGTGCCTGGACAGTAGAAAAAGACCAAAAAGCCGGCAGACTGGTGATAGACAATCACCTCAGAGTCAAGGTTAAACACGGGGAGACTGCAGAGGTAAAGCAACTGGATGATGTGTTTGCTATTGGAGACTGTGCATGGGTGGAAGGGCAGGATCTACCCGCTACGGCTCAAGTAGCAAACCAGCAAGCGGTGTGGCTAGGAAAGACATTAAATAAGGCTGCCAAGAAGAAGGAGAAACGTATGGACCAGCAGAGGCTGCCTGAACTAAGAAAAGGAGAGTTGGTAAAGTTGGGAGAGGAGCCGGAGTTTAAGTATAGGAGTCTTGGGATAATGGCATATTTGGGCGGCTGGAAGGCAATTACACAGACCGATCAGGGGGATATTAAAGGGTATTGTTTATCTCTTGTAACACCCGAAACGAATTGCTAGCTGACTTTAAATAGGAGGTTAGCATGGCTGATGTGGAGGATGGCATACCTTACGAAGAGTGTGAGCTGGAGGAACAAGATACTGATACCAGTTTATTGGTAATTTACCCTTCCATATTCTTTAACATCAGGATCTACTTACAAATATTCTCTACAGGTTTACAAACTGGATCTTGGGGCGGGATATCAACAGATTTTAGTGTATAGAAGGATTTTGGCTATTTCTAATATAGACCTGGAGTATTGGCGCTTCTCAACATAGAGTGATTATTAGTGTAACATATTTAAGGCAGGTTTTATTAGGTTTAGATGTATATATAATCCAAATATCTCTCTTCAAAACTATTTACTAGAGACTTCCTGACCCCGAGTGACTTTTCATAAATCCACATCAATACAACTACTCTAGCTCAAAATCAGCACGAAGTATATACTAAAGCTTAAAAAAACCACCCTAAGATAGCCATCGACTATTATTATCACTGAGATCATGATATAAGCCATACCTACTATTAAACCAAGGTAAATTAAAGTAAATCACAACTTCCCAGAAATTCAAATACGAGTAGTAAAAAAGAGAAAAGCCCAATGCAGGGACCGAACTCTGTCGTGTGATTATCATACGTAAAAATCACACGCCCTACCACTGAAATAACTAGGCTTAGGCTTATGAGGTGTTTGTAGTTATCTATCGGGAGGTAGGGAGGTAGGAGAAGCATCTAGTATCAGCTGTTATAAGAGACGTTTTTGGCTCCTTGTATTGTGTTTATTCGGTGTCATGGTGATGGAGCAAGGTGTTTTTTTAGGTATGTGTAGTATGTTTTTGGTAGATTTCGTGTTTAATAATGGATATTACTTTTGAGGGTTGCGAATAATGTTAAAGATAGAAGGGGGAAAATAATAGCTAGATGTGTGGGCGTTTACTTTTATTTCTTTACTTGCTTTCTTGTTATGCTCTTATAAATTTTTTATAGCTTAGTTTTATTATATTATGTACATATAATAAGAAAAGTCTTGGGTCGCGAGCTACAAACAATCAACTCAAAATCGTAAATCAAAAACCTCGGAGACCAATAATTGTTTCGTAAACCGGCTATAGGGCTATAGGTTCATGCCCAGAACTTGAAACTATAGATGAGGAATTTACTAGTCCATGAATTCATAACTTGTAGCTGGGTTATAGGTATTATCATGGTTAAACCATACCGGAAAAACGCTGTTCCGATCGCTTGTAATACAATAACGAGCCTAGGTCCTTTGATCATTGTATTTATCAAGAGGATTCATATAGTGCTGTGTTACAATAAATAGGATACCAGATTTCCTTGGAAGAAACGCAGGTGCATAAGGCTATTATGCAGTATGACAAAATGGGGTGAAGATATCCGGGTAGGTTAGGGCCGGGTAATGTAAGAGCAAGATTAACCGAGTGATGGCTTATGAAGTTATTCCTGGCTTATTCATGGCTTCGTAGCTATAGCTAGATAGTCCTTTGGTTGCCATGAATCTTTATTTATACCTGACCCTCGAATCTTATTTTTGTCTCACGGGTGGAAACCCCTATTCAAACGTTACACCCACCCTCCCCCCAAGGTATTCAATACTTTTATGCCCTAAACCAGGCCCAGTCATCTACAAAAACCCCACCCAACGCCAACATTTAAAAACCCAACCTATGCCAAAATCCTCTTCTCATATGCCTCCCACCCCGCAACTCTATACTTCTCCGCCTCCTTCACAGGGTCCTCACTCGCAATAATCCCCCTCCCTACAATAATCACATCACTCCCCTTCTGCCCCACCACACTCGACGGAGTATTATACTGCTGTCCTAATCCATCTCCACCCTCACTCAACCCCACACCCGGAGACATAACGATAAAGTCCTCCTCTTCCCCACCACCCTCCACAGCACCCTGTGCAATAAACCCAGTTACAAAATCCGGATACTTCCTCGCCATATTGACTGTCTTGGCCAGGTACTCCCCACCCCCAAGGTTCCCCTTGGATGACATCTCACCGAGTAATAGTAGCCCCCGCTCCTGAGGTGCGTACTCTTGTGCTACTGCGCGGAGACCCTGGATTATACCTTCTCCTGGAACACTGTGTGCGTTTGTGATGTGTGACCATGAAGCGATGTTGTAGACTCCACTGCGGTACTGGTGTTGCACTGTCGAGCCGATGTCGGCGAACTTGCGGTCTTCGAAGATGAGGAAGTTGTGTGTGGAGGCGAGCTCAACGAGGGCGGAGGTGAAGTTGCTGATGCCTCCTGGGGCGAAGGTGATGATGTCGATGTGGGTTTTTACGAGACAGATTTTGGGACCGAGTTCTGGGAGATTGGGTTAGTTTGGAGGGAGGTGGTGAGTGGGTTGGGGGGAAGTACGGTCTATGAGGGTCAGAATCTTGGTGGGGTCTGTTAGGTCGACTGAGATGCAGAGGTTGGTTTTTTTCGTCTCCATTATGGAGAGTAGGCGGCGCCCGATGGCGGTCGGGTGTGTTTTGGATCGTTCGCCATAGGAGCGCTTTGTGTATGACATTTTGGAGGGTTTGGGGAGGTCAATTCGTGGTTTGGGGATTGTTGTGAATGGAGGTTGGTTGCGGGGTGTAGTGTGGTGGGGCTTTGATGACTAAGGGAAGGATTGATGGGTCATGAAGGGTCACTCGCTGCATGCGACCAAGTTTAGCAAAGAAATCGAAGACAGCAACTACAACAATCGAAGCCTAAACCTCGGTAGGTTTAGAGCATATAGAGAAGGAAAGTCAGGATGACGAATTAAAAAACAACAAATCACAAAAAATAACAACTAAACAAATACACTTGCTACTCCCGGAAGTAGAAAATATAGGGAGGATTATACGCTTAGCCGACTGTGATATAGTATGCCTACTCCTAGGAATGGGGGGAGGTAGAACTGTATGATAAGTAAGCTGTAGTGTGGCCCAAATTTCTAGCCGTAGGTTGGCCTTTCCTAGTACCAAGCTCTCAGCTCTTCTATTAGCAGCTCTATATGCTAGAACTGATGATCTGATAATTACCATGTCCTCCAAAGAGAAAGGGCCTTCAATAGTACTCAAGGCACTGCTGTCTTTAAAGATGAGATAATTGTGTGAAATTTATGATGTCTTGTGGAGACGAGAGAAGATATATCTAGCTACTAGTGTGCCAAAGCCTAAAATAAGCCATCTGTGCCTCAAGTACTGGAGACCGTGACAACAAGGGTTAGGGTTTTATATATATATCTATAGATAGCTGGAGAAGCAGATTAGTCTAGTAATCAATCATCACCCGTTATACACTGACAGCCACTCTGAGAACATCGACAGCCACAGCACCAAATTATAACATGACAGGGCCACAGGGATAATACGTAGTAGTAAGAATTAGCTCCATATTCAAAACATGGTATACGCTTGGCTCAATTCCATGCTCACTTCTCGGTGTTTTCTCCCAATACTTCATTAAACGCTTGCTCCTAACCTCCAAATAGCTAGCACAAGACGCAACTGTAAAGCTACCGTCATCGACTATGACCCGGCCAGAACAAGTACAACTTTTAATTACTAGTTTGAACCTAAGAGCTGGAGAAAGTGCAACGGATAATAGTATATTCTATTGAAACTCCATTAGCTTCTCGAGCTATCATGTCCATCCAGCATCGTAACCAACCAATAAAATCTAAATAGGGAGATACGTAAAGTCTTTTGCTATAGGACGTAGCGCGTGCTTTCAGACCTTTACAGTGTTTTAAAAAGCACCTGATAAAAAAACTGACAAACGTATTAACCTTTACGCTAAGATTTCCCTAGATATTTAAACTAGCGCTAGGTTACCCCGTAAAAGGGCCACCCCAAGCCCCGGAAAATGACCTTCTAGTAACCCTTATCCCATGTGATTTGTAGCTATGAGAATTTGTCTCCTTCTCAGAATGATATCATCATTTCCTACTGCAATTTTAGCAGCAGCCTGGTTATGAATTTGTATCTATGTAGCTTACTGGTTGGTGTTTGGGAGTTGCAGTACGACTAAATTCTGTATTCGTTAAACGTAACAAATTCTATAGGAAAATTTCTGAACTTCCTCAGGCGAGAGCTAATAACTAGCTTCTTGATGTAATTAATGATAGTTTGCTTGTATTATGTTGTTGGTAGTGTGGAAGGCTTTTCTTGGTGTGTAGTGTGTTTATAAGCCGGACAACTCACCTTTGTGCATAACGTAGCGTGGGGATCTTCAAAGTTCTACCCAGGGAAAGCATTGAAGCTCTGTAGTGACGATGATCTACCCTAGTGGCATAATAGAAGTTAATTTAGTACAAAACAGATGTCTAGTCGGAGAGGCCACCATTTTTAGTAGGAAATGCTTTACCTCCTTAGCGCCAAGGAAAACAAAGACTAGCGGCGTTGAGTTAAGTACACCTATTTGTAAATGGCTTAGCCAGATGTAGTGAACAATGAGAGCCAAAATCACAGGTTAGGATATCGATGTTTAGAGTCAATTTAATCGTACATCCTATGACATTCAGGCGATACAAACTAGGACTACTAGTTCAGAAGTTCTAGTCAAAGATGGATAAAGACGAAACCCAAAAAATCACCCGCTACGTAATGATGATAGTGTTTCAGCGTTGACATCGTTTATGAAAACCCTTCCTCAATTACACCATCACTGACTAGATGGCTTAGACTTGTCCCTAGACCCTATAGTTCATAGCTCATAGTCAATAGCCCATATAATAACAGGTGCCTAGCACAAGCCTATGGGAATCATTCAGGAAACTTCCTAATTCCAACGCAATGCTATGCCACAATTCTACACTAGTAGTAACCAAAATATTAGCTTATGTAGCCTTAAAAGCTAGGCCTACAGGCCACCGTCACCCTCCCCCAAACTCGTATATATAATTCACTCATTCACCCACCCCTCCTCCAAATTCTGAGGTTAAGAACCAACCAAGAATCATCGCCATGGCCGAGACTCAGTCTAAGTGGAGAAGAGTCTTCACTTCCATATTCACTTCGAATATCTGCCCTTTCATTACTCTCTTTATCGCAAGCTTCCCACTTGCTGCCGTCCTTATTGCGAGTGCACACGCCGAAAAACACATCCACGGCAACGGCTCCCTTCTCACACGACTTTCACCGACAGCCGAGATAATATGGCTATCCTTCTCAATCTTCTGTGGGTTATTGACTACCGTGGTTTATATTTACTGTGTTGACCACATAACATCAACACCCGAAACGCGAGGCAGAAGGAAATGGTCATTGCCGTGGAAGAAGGAGAGGATAGTAATACAACCTCCACCTAATAGTACCTCTCAGCAAGTCCAGTGGTCGAATATCAATTCCCAGGCACCAGCTGTTCCAGTACCCAGCCTAAACCAGTCAAAAGAGAGGATTAGTGCATTTAGAGAGCATATGGACAGCTTGCCGGTACATCAACCAGCGGGGGAAGAGGACTCTCCACACCAGACAAGTAGTGTAAACCCGGCAGTGATAGGATATGGAGCCGATTCAGGAGCGGGAGTGGTAGTGGCCCCAACGCCCGGAACTTCACGCCCGGATACACAAAAACCCGGATTCTGGAAATACTTTTGCATCTATTCCATGTTCATATTTTGTGTCATCCCTCTTGTTCTCTCGGTATTTACACAAATTCTTGTTCGGGACTCGGTATACCTACACGCCTGTGATACATACGACTGGGAAGTCGTCCTTAATGCTAGAAACGGGCTAAACGTATCCTCCCCCACCAATAATTTCAACTATCCGACGGCAGTCTTCAGAAACCTGAACAAAACTGGGCCCCAAAGTGTAGTCCAATCGTTCACAATGGCAATGTCACCCGGAAATCCCGCACCCAAAACCCATCACCGCCGATCTCCACAATCTAGCAAGGAAAGCAAGCAGGGTTTCCTAAAACCGATAAAGGGTAGAGTATCAGAATACGATCACTTCTTCCACCTCCTTCCAAACTCCCTTTTAACGACTGCCAAAACCCACCAGCGAATCAAAGATGCCCTTCTCTCCCTGATTTCTTACGACTCCTCTAGCCATATCTATCATGGCAGCTACGGCAGCATACGCCCTCGTGAAGTTTCCGGGAACTACCGTATCGGGAATTACAATTTCCCGATGCTGGCAATTCATCAAGCTCATTCGGAGGCGCAGGGGTATTTTGGGTTTCCGAGGGTTGTGCTGCGCAGGAATAATAATGTTGTGTTACAGACGACGAGGAGGAAGAGGGGGTCGTGTACAGAGATAAAAGTGTGTGTGAGGGAGACGACTATGGGGGAGGCAGCGATTATAGTGGGACCTTTGTTAATGAAGCATGTTGAGGCAGCTGGAAAGTGTGCGAAGAGGAGCTAGCTGGTTTACTTATGGTTTTTAAGTGTTTTTGGTTTATTCATGCTTGAAACTTTTAGACAGTCTTGGTTGTTGATAGAGATTTTATTGGGTTTATAGGGTAGATATCCAAACATGAATAGTATATGTAGGTCGATTAATGAATAAAAATTAGCCTAATCACCGGTAATTATCATTAATACTCAACAGAGACTCGCTTGACACACGTGTACAAGCCTTTCCAGTACCTTCGGTATATTTGTACATTTATTAACCCTGAGAGATTGATATTAATGTTTTTTTTTAAATCCTACGAGACATGTAGGGATAGTAGGGTGAGCCACACCACAATTCTATACTCTAGAAAAAATATAAAGACCGAAAAACGAAGAGATAAAACTTTTTACGTTTTAAAATCTCAATTGAATCACTATTCTATGGTTTTTTCAATGGAAATCAAACCCCAGCACCAAAAAGCTAGCTTACACATTGTATATCTAGTGGCAGAAATAAGCCTTGTGCTACTACGTTGTCTCTTTCCCAAAGAATACAATTCACCCTTCATATATATAGGCTAAATTTACGGGCCCCTCCCTACCATTCATAAATATAACGTTCTAATAATCTAACGAGATTATCCAGATAAGTTCTCTAATAGGTTGGATTTATTATCCAAACAACTTTAATTGATAATTTAATTACTAAAACGCCTAGGAAATAACCATTTATGCTTTAACTAAAGATAACTACTCCTTCATTCATGCACTAAAGACAATTACCCTGATAGAATCATTATTAAAAATGCCCCCCACCCTCCCACCCGATTGACATTTCTCTTTAAGCTCCTCAACAGACTCAGCAACATCAGTACACTTAGCAGAGCCCCCAATGACCCCACAGATCCCAACTGAAACTGTACCACTGGTCACCAAGGTAGTGCACACAGATTTGCCACCATTAGTCTGCGTACACTTGCCGCCGATCTTCTCAAGCTCATTTACAGCGCCCTGAATATCGGAAACTAATGGTGAACCCCCAGAGGTCTCGCAAAAAACACCTCCGGGGATAGCTCTGATGACTTTTGGAGAAGGAAAGGTGTCGGTGGCAGGCCCGGTAGTTGGGAGAGCAAGTGTGATCGTGGCTAGTTGAGCTAAGATGAGAATGGGAATATTGAACAGCATCGCGAATTTGAAATTAACTAGTTGTAAAGTGTTGTGATATATATGCTTGTGTTAAGAAAAAGAGTGAGTTCCAACCTTCCCCTCCATACACCCCAATTTATAGTGCTGTTGTTTGAATAAGGTAGAATTGGCAGACCTTATCCTTAGACATTGTATTCTTTCAAACCTCATGATTTCCGGCTAGCTATAATATTCTATTTTTTTTTTAAATTCCTCCGAGAAAACTTACTATCTTTGTAGTGCACCATGGCCCTAGTATAGAGATATGAGAATACTTGTTCGCTCTTACAGCTTAGGTACGCACATAAAGTCTAGAGTGCCATGAGCCTAGAGCAATCCCTATAGTCCTCGCAAAACTGATATTTTAGATGTTGGATATCTAACTCACATTGCAGAAACGAAACCTAACTTATAATGATCAAGTGGCGTATATATCTTACAAAAAATAGCGGCCTTGGCAAACCCCAACCCTGCTCCTATAGAATCTCCCCAGGAATCGCATACCCCAACTCCAACGCATTTTTACCATAATAGAACGCCCCAATTCCACATATCTAATAACAATAATCATGCATTCACTGGCTTCTCAACCAGTGCCTTATGCCCATAAAGCCACCCTACACTCTTCGCCATTCTCTCACTACTGGTAAGCTTGAACATAACCCCTGTAAGTGCTCTTACTACCCCACTCTCCGTCATACTCATGTACCCAACTTGACGAGCCATTTTCATCACCTTTTCGGTGCGAGGTTTCCGAATGGTTGCGTAGCTATCTAGTGCAGCGGATACGTCTTGGCGTAGAATCTGTCCACTAGAAGACTCAGGGAGCGCGAGAAAGAGATTTGTGAGGCAAACAGCGTCCTCAATTGCCTGACATGCTCCTTGGCCGGCGAAAGGGACTAGGGCGTGGGCAGCTACAAGATATGGTCAGTTTAGCTATACCTACAAAATACTGAGTACATTCTTACCATCACCCATAAGCACAATTCTCCCTGAGTTAAGCTTTTGCCAATGGCCACTCATTAACGGAAGCTTGATTGCCCTAACGCTCCTATCCACAATGCCCTTGATGAATGAACCGTTACCACCATATGATTCGGGAAACCATAAGTTTTGACAGCCACTTAGCGATTTCTGAAAACTTTCCTTGCTGGGCCAGGTCCCCGGGAATGTTTCATTCAGCGTTATAGCCCAGAATTGCCGCTTCCCTGGCAGTGGCCAGCAACCATACATCACCCCAACATCAAACATAAGTCGAGCTTGGTCCTCAGTTGGTGCCTGTTCGATCGGCTCAGTAATACCATAGAGTGTTGACCAGCCAGTATAATTAATCCCTGCTCCTCCTGCTCCTCCTCCTGGGCTTTCCCCGACAGTACCCCCAGGCACCGTCAAAGAGCGAATGAAAGAGTTCCCACCATCAGCACCAATAACCACATCCCCCTCGACCTCCTTCCCATTATCGAACCTAACAACCGCAGCCCCAGCCCCTTCTTCGTCTGTAACGCCAACACAGGTATGTCCGAAATTCACCTCTACGCCTTTGGACCGCAACTCGGACACAAGAAGGTCTTGCAGATTTGCGCGCTCAAATGCTAGTAATGGATACCCGTACATGTCTTTATAACAACTGCTACTGATATCGGATAGAAGTTTTTGCTTCCGTCCGTTGTATGTCTTCATGTGGTTTACTTCCTGTGAAATCGCTTTGAGCTTCGGAAGGAGTCCTAGTCTTATTTATTTTTCTTTAGCAGTTGGGGGGAGGGGGGTTTGAAGATGGAGATGCCGTACTGGTCTAGTGAGCTGAGTGCGTTAGGTGCAAGTGCTAGGCCTGCTCCAATGTGGCCGAATGAGGGCGCACGTTCATATAGCAGTGGTTGGATGTTGGTGAACCGCTTCAACATCAAGGCGAGTGTGGACCCGCCAATCCCCGCTCCTGTTCAACAGAGACATTAGTAGGTGAAGATATCTTGGGTACTGGGGTTTTGGTATACCGATGATTATGGCTTTTGGCATTTTTTGGGGGGTACTTTTGTAGATGGATTGATATTAACACTCAGTTGAGGAGAGGAAAGGTAATTCTAAACTTCTAGTCTTTTATACAAGATCTTGTACTATCTTTAGTGGGGGGAAGAGTCAGTGAATACATGTATGGTGCCACAATCCTAAACCCGGACCAATAAAATCAAGTCCGGAATAAGCTTATATTATTGACTACTTCCCCCTCCAAAACATAAACATCTTCAGTGACATAAAGTGTACTCCAGTATTTTTAGCGTAAAAAACAATCCTTTAATATATAATGCTGAAAAATAACATTCCTAAGTACATCTGGCCATAGGCTGGGTATAATAGAGAATGTTGGTCCGGGTTTACCGCGCATACTATATATTTCCTATTGTGTCGCTATTTTCCTGCGGCTGAGAGATTACTGAAGATGCGGTCCAACTTGTAATGAAGCTCGGCACTGCAACTGTTTTTAAATAGCAATAGGGCTGAGGTTTTGTTTTTGAAAGTATTTGGAGTAATACTGGTCTTTGATTTTTAGGACGCTGATAAGATTCCTTTTTACCCGTAGCCGTAGACGTATATATGCATCTACTCAATTTGTTGCACGGAAATGTTGTCCTTCTGGGGAGTGGATGACTAATACAGATTCTGCACGCTGCTCTTAGCTTAGAGACATATATAGTAGATTATTATGAGCGCGCCTTGACAAGATTCGTACACTTATTGCGAGAAAAAAAAATAAAGAAATACTAGTTACTGTGAACGAACCATTCATCAACCGAATGTATCTTCCACGCTATATCATTCGGTGTCCCTACTTAACCACTTCATCCAAGCCTAATTATCTTTCTGATAATCTCACGTGGTTACCTTTTATTTGTGCTTCTAAAAAGAACCTCCGCCTTTTGTAATAATCCTCCACCTATCAACCCCACCTCCTTTACATTAGCCAATCGGCTTGGCTTTATACCCAGCTATAGCCCTTCATACTTTGACAAATCACCGTCAACCCAATACACAAGCACTGTCGTCCCAGTACATACATAATACTCCTCACAGACCTTTCCCGCGGTATCCTCCTTAACCTCCTTCATGCCTCCACTATTTCCTCGCTCCTCCTCACTTGTCGAACCCTCCACTTAACATACTCCAATCCCACCCCAGCACAACTCCACCGCCTTAGAATAATCTCCAAGCTTAGCCTAGACCCACAGTCATAACTCTTTCTCGCGACCAAAGCACGCAAACTCTCATCTAGGTATACGCAAAAGCACACCCAGAACGCCACGATACCTTTACGAAAGTCATCGACGCAGGTGTTGGCGCATTGTTAAAACTCTCATTGAGCATTTATCAAAGCTGAAAGACTTGAGATTCAGCTATGTGAAGCATGTGTTGATCTCGTTTGATTGAACGATTTCTTTGCATTTGGTAAGTGTAGCATACATAATCATTGGTGGTATTTTACCATAGACACCAAAGAACACGACATAGGGAAATACAACTACACCCGTATTCCCCCCTGGTTATGCTTTTCAGCATTATGGACTAGCAGTCGTCAAGTATTGGATATATTGCGATTCCCTCCCTCCTACGGCTTAAGGGCTTCATGTATTTATGATTTATTTATTCATTCATTCATTCCCTCCTACGGCTAGAAGTTTGTCGATTGAGCTCCTAGGGCCATATGTCTGTATGAATTGGCTGGAGAATTTCATACCCAACTAAAGTAGTATGGCGCTATTACTACAGCCTCTACGCTATCTTATTCTACGTTACCTGAAGAAAGATAAGGAATATCCTGGCGGGTGCTCGCCGAGACATATCTGGTTCTGCGCCATAACGACTCGTATGGGAATACTGGCGCTGGGATTGGTGATTGAGGGAGAGATAGATAAGAACTTCCGGGGTCTATTCTATAACTGAAAATAGAACATTAGTGGGTTGGGGGGTATAAACCCCACCATCGCAATAGAGCGGCTGATTATAATGAAGATAGGGATAAAAATCAAGAGGGTGTGGTTCGAGCGTTGGGCAAGTCTGGCCGTTGGTATTCATTATATTGTAATATTGGAGATCATTCTTCTTCTTAAGTGTTTGAATTAAGTGTGAGCTAGATTGTCGATAACGTCATCGTAATTAAGTTCAACGGGTTCATAGACTCATCGCACAGGCAGAATTATACACGTTGGTAAATGTAAAAAACAAGATATCAGATAGATTAGGGAAACCTTACTAAGATATTACTTAATTAATCTCAACACACTATATGTAATCTTTGGTTGAAGTACTTTACTCTAACTGATAAACCTTTATCTATAATGTATTGCCCCCCTAAATGATCACCCATGCGACTCAAAACCATAGCGGGTCTCAGTTTGCTCTTTATGAAGGCACACTTTTTGGTAGTTCTTGGATGATATGCGTCCGGTGGATATAATGGGGTAATGCAGCCTTTGATGATCCCACCACAAAACTTAAAGATACAATCAAAGTAAAGCAGTCCATATTACAAAGCGATTAGTTATATTATAGTACAGAAACAGTTATAGAGATGATCTTCCCGGGAAAAAAACTCCTATTGGCTGCAGCATATTCGTAAGCCCTACGTCCGTCAACATCCTGACAGGAGGCCACACCGTTGTGCTATCAATCCGTACACCCTCATAACTCCACAATAGGTAGGCCAGTATATAAGACCAATCTTAAAAAAAAAAACCCCCATCCTATCCTGGCCGAAACGTGCACTACTGAACGTTAAAGCTAGCAAGCGAGCAGTGAATTTAAGCGAAGCGTACCACCATATGAATGTCAGACAGACCCTTGAGGTGCATACATTTACGGACTATGTACCGAAGATCTAACGTCGTAGAGGATCGGATCAATACAACGAAGCCCGTGTATATAACGGTTTACAGTGCGGAGCCTAAGGCGGACAGGCTTGACACGCAATACTCCCGACCCAGCGGCTTGTTCCGCGTACGTCTCTCCCAATCTCGGATTTGTTTCAGTTATCACCTCGCCGTGATTTCTTGCCTATCTACAAGAGAGAGTAAGCGATCGATAAAAGAATCAGTGGCACAGATCATAGCCTATTCTAGACCCCGTAATGGACGGTGGAGCAAACCTACTATACTTCTACCCTCCTCATGATCAACCGCAATGATTAGCGCCCTTGGTTCATAAAAATGTAAATAGAGACGGAAATAACGCCGAAGTCCCCCCCCCCCCTTTTCCTGAGAAACGTAGCGATTCCTTAATTTAACTTTAAGGTCCCCGTATCGAGGAGATAATCACGGGTAGATCAGTGTTCTATGTAGATACGAGCTGATAGCGTAAAAAAAAACCCCTGTAAAAGTGTCTAGAACCCAACGGTAGGCCAAGATTTTTGAACAAATAGTACAATAGGGCAAAAGAAACAATACCGTTATTTGATATGGCACAGTTAATTGCTAATAGTCTATACTTGAACTGACTTAGGCATCCTCTGTTCCAAGTCTGATTTCTCTTAGGCTGTAGCAAGGCGGCAATGTGTGCCTAATCTCACCCCAAGCACTTTACTTATGGCAAATTACAATGGTGCAATTAACCCTGGCCGTGCCGGCCGAGTCGCAACCTCATCTACAAAGCCAACTACTACAAAACAAATAAGTAAACAATTCGCAAGAATCCAGATTACGGTCCTCAGTTAATTGCCGCGTGTAAATCGGGTGGGTTATGAGTGAGACATGCATAATTCTAGACTACTATTAACTAAAGTCCAATTGGTCAAGTATATCTACTACATACGCTAGAAGAATTACATTAAGAGATGAGATTGACTCAACTCTACTCTCGAGCCTCAGGGTGCCTATCAGTCCGAATAGAGCCTATGAGTCTAGACGGTAATGATTAAAGTGAACACTCTAGCCTTATTGCATCTGAAAACAACCCGTATACCTCGCAACTCCCAAATAGATTATGTACATATCACAAGAATAGGCACTGGATGTCAGCTTCACAACATGTACAGTATACATCCAGACTTTTAACATTCCGGAAGCATCACCTATAGCTATCTACGGGTACATAATCTAAGTTACGCCTCGCCGCCTCCCCGCAAAATTCGAAACAAAAAATAATAATCAGTGCTTTCGGTACCACCTGGTGTTAGCCCTTGGACTTTTGACTGTGTCCAACACCCCTTAGCACTTAAATATGAGAAAACCTGGAATTTGTTAAAGCGTGGGGTCGCTACACCTCCTTACGCATATCACCCTTGCCTCCGGGTTCCTGAGGTTCTGCACAATTAGTTACCAAAGTATAGAGTCAGACCCCGGGGACCGTTACCAAGGGTTGTAGAGCTCAAGCCATAGGGGTACGATATTCCGTCACGCCACTTTACGTTTATCATCCTTACTGCCCAGACATCACAGCACCAATCAAATACCAAAACAGTCACATATGTGCATATCGTCCTTCTAAAGAGAGAGACGGGGGGGGGAGGGGGTTTCATGGAAAAGCCTGTCGGTAGATCAACGTATATATATATATATCCCGAGATCCGATTTTGTGCCACTTTATTCGGTGGAGTTAATTCTAGATCCAGTATCGTACTTCTGGTTATCGTGTCCATCCATTGGTCTCACTCGAAAAGTAAACTTGCAACTTAACCCGGTTCAATTAAACGGTTTCGATTGCGGGAACATGCATGAGGTGCATTAGTGCAGGGTGGGTTCCGCGTGCATGTAGGAGAACTAAGTATCCGAGAAAAAAAAAACATATATAAAGGTGAGAATCGCCCGCCCCCACAAAACGGGGGGCGAAAAAAATTGAGCAAGATTAACCGCTAACATGAAGCTTCCCACTGGGGAAGGGGAAATAAAAACTACCTATTTTGTATAGATACATGTTGTCTAGGCCTTTCCTCTCTCCCTCCCCCCCCCCCTTATATAGAAGGACCAAAGAAAAAAAAGGTAGTTAAATACCTTACTATTTTGGTGATCATGGATATGCACCATGCACACTTTTTGTGTACCTACATATATCATACATACGTAGATCTCGTCTGATACCCTGCTTACATGTCTTGTCTGCCAACCGTTATAGGTCCATCCGTTACGGTAGTTTAATCTTCACCAAATGGTTATTGTAGGGTACGCTACTGGTACTAGCCTCGCCAAGAGGACCAACGACTAAAGTCAAAGCTAGGACATCTCCAAAAAAACTACTCTTAATATTTACTTGCAATTAATTCTAATAGAGATACCAGATCATACCAGAGCTGGAGAGTGAGTCTAATGCATCTACCCGCCACCCATAACTACAACCCCGTCGTCTAATTAATTAGGTACTATTAGTTTTACTAACCAGGTACTCAGGGTCATGGCGTACACATACGACCTAGGCTAATTAGTATGCTGATTCTGGAGCCCCGAGGGATCGAGCTATGATCGTTCTATCAACGTACGATCTACAAAACTAAAACGTCTGGCCTTTTAACCCCGTACTTAGTGATCCGGGTAAAGTCTTTTTTTTCCTCACCCTCCAACTACACAATCTATAGCCATACGTATATATGTAGCACAGATAGGGTTCTTGGAATGGAATGAGATAAATCCAAAAGAGGTTTAGTATTACTAAAACACGGTGAAGGGTATATTTAGTAGGGGGGGGGGGACTTTATGATAGTACAGATGATTACTCCGTATAAAGACCACACCGGTATTATGGTGATGTACAAGGAGTACTTCCGGGAATTATAGGTAGGGCAAATACCCTAATTCGTTACTGAAACACCGGCCCGGTAAGCTCTCTCTCTTACACCTTGCCCCTTCGGCATGTAATCGATATTACGCCCACCCACTATTAAATTATAAACTCAACGGCAGCGGTAGCGACCGCGGCCTTACCTAACCCAAACATTAACCCACAGAAAGATCACGGCACCAAAGCTAAGACATTAGGATCGTTGCAAGTAATAATAATTTATCCTGACAGGCTACGGGCGTCCAAGCATTAGCCGAAAAAAAAAAAAAAAAAGAAAAGAAAAGAAAAAAGACAGCTGCTGAAAGTCGGTTGGGTTTAGAATCGGTCCTCGCATGCATATTACAGATCGTGTTACATATATATACATATTACAACTGGACTTGGACCGTGCTTGGTCTGTACAAGGTTAACTCTACGATGGAGGAAAGGAAAGGGGAGAAAAAAGACTAGCGAGGATTCTCTAGGAAGCTTTATTCCTTCTTTCCTCTCATGGAATCAAATTTTGTGTTTTGACGTTACGGGGCCATCCGTAGATACATGCTGGCTCCTTGGACTCTACTTACTCGATCTACTCTATGGAGTGCCTGTTGACAGGCCTAATAAGATTGGAAGTCATAGCAGATATATTACGTATGTGTGTCTATCTCGATCTGGGACCCCGTTCGTGATGTCAAAAACGTGGTTCTCTCTTTTCTTTTTCTTTTCTTCTCCCTCTCTTATCTAAAGGGCACGGAAAAAACAAAAGAAAAAGAAAAGGTTTTGGGAAATATTGGCGATTACGAAAGAGGAAGGTATGCATCTCCGTATCAGATATCTGCAAAGAAGTGCTCTAGAGTGTTCTCTGCGCAATGTAAGGGCACAAAGAAAAAAATAAAGTACCTGTCCCCCAACATATAACTGAAATGTGGCAAGATCCAGAGGCGAGAAAGAACCGGACCCTACGTCTACTCCACACATGTTACTGTACGTACCTGGAATGTTTGTATTATGTATCCTCTGGGACCACCACCACCGGGCATCGGAAAGCCCCAGGGCTGGAACTCCTAGGCTAAACGAGCTGCCGAGGAATGAGCAAAGATCCTCTCCCCCCCAAACGCCTAGAGACACGTAATGAAACACACTTTTCATAAGCTTTAATAGTTGTAGCCTATACCTAGGTATCCAAATCTCTTATTCGCATAGCATTCCGGGAATTTGATGACGCGTATGTACGTACTTCTTGGCATGAAACCGAAACTCGGTTGTTCCAAACCGGGGTTTCGCTGATGGCCCATCTTGGCAGCCTTACCGAGTGATTTCTGGAGCATGAGATTTTGGAGTCCCACACACAAACACACACAGGCACACACACGCGCGCGCGCTCATATGCATCACAAAGGTGTTGCTTATATTACTGTATTCAGAAGTAAGTCATAGAGGGTAGTACTCTACCAAGTTATATATAGTACCCTGGATATCACAAAAAAACCTGCGTCGCTGTGTGTGTTCCAGTAGCATATATAACTGATTATGAGCCACACATTACATATAATAGAAACCCATATCCAAGAATATCCGCGGAGAAGACAAGGGAAATGAGAACTCCCACGGCTTCCTCGGTTGTTACGAGAGTCCATGGACCCGGCCGAGATCCCCATAAATCGAAATCGAAACCCACACAGTACGATGGATGAAAACTTGCGATCCCGAGAAACCAATGTAATAATTACCACACCCTTCTGTTAATGATTCATAAAAGAAAAAAAAGTCACAAGAATTCTAATCAATGGACCTCTCTCTCTCTCTCTCTCTTTTTTTCTTTTTTCATTTGCGTTAGCCGTAACCGAACATATATTCAAAACCCCTAGTGAACACGAGGTTCCCACGAGACATTTCGTCTAACCACAAATCCTTGCGTGCTCGAATCATATCAGTCTCCACACTTCTTTAGCGATTCCAAACGCCGCTTGGGTGTGGTTCCGGAACTCCAGCGCGCTGACAGCCTCGGAGTCGGTAGCAGCCGGGCTTGATTAATCCGACTAAATTGCGACGGATGCTTTACCTTATATCCTGGGAAAAAAAACTATGTTGACAGTGTGTTGGGTTGAAGCGACCCTATCTATATATGTGAGCGAATTTATTCGGACAACCCCCCCCCCCATGCAATGCAAGCTATCCCAGAATTACAGAATAATGTTCTAGCAATACGTAGAATAAAATTCGTAGAGAAGATCAAAGGGTACAAAACTTGGTTTTTTTTTCTTTAATTTGAAGATTCTATAACTCGTACGGCACCATAAGTAGCGTAGCGAATAAAAAAGACCCCCCCCCTCTCTCTCCCTTAGGCATCTACAGCCGTTTAAGACTCGTAATCCTTAATCCTTTCATAGAAATATAACACGAAACCCTAACCTTCTTTTAATTCTGGCGGGTGTCCGGCATATCCCATCAGTCCAACATTCATAGGTGATGTCTTTTGTCTTCTCCACCATTACTAGCAACACCTCCCCCCCTCCTCCTACGGGAGTACAACCATTTTGTACTATGCCGT
Organism: Verpa conica; assembly: GCA_033030425.1. NCBI lineage: Eukaryota > Fungi > Ascomycota > Pezizomycetes > Pezizales > Morchellaceae > Verpa > Verpa conica. Next base: position 173,444 of record JAUFSD010000008.1, on the reverse strand, counting down.
ATTCTGCCGTTCAGCTATTATGACATCTCCCGTCTTGACTATTGTCCCCCCCCCCCCTTGTCGTGGTCTCAGCGTTGGTGCTTTTATGTTCCTGAGTGATCGAGGTCTTGCCCGCAAACCAACGTCAGGGGAGGGTAAAATCGAGGTATGGCTTCGTTTGTGTTCCCGCTGGCTGCAGGTTTCACGATTGTATAGTGCTGCTGCTAGCTAGCCAGCTAGGGCTGACATACCGCAAGGATGTCTAGGGATGATGCCTCATAACTACTCGCTCCGGCCTCGGGCCGTTGGTACCTCTCTTTAATCTTTTTTTTCCCCTATGGTGGGGTTACAAATTCTAAAAAAAAAAAAACAATCTCGTGACAATGTAAGCCCGGGTGACGTGAAACTTGTCCTTCGGCTCGTCTTTTTCTTTGGAGATTATGAATTCTTTGAACTAGGAGAGGGGTGTGTGTGGAGAGAGAGAGAAAGAGAGAGAAATGGTATCCATGGTAACATACAAATTCATGATAAGTCAGGTCACGACTCACGAGTGGCCCGCAATTACAAAAACGGTCCCGAGAAATTGACGATCAGCCGTTGTGGAGGTATGAGATAGAAAGAGAAAGAAAGACGGCTCACTAGTGACATTTTTTTTCTTTCTTTCTTTCTTTCTAAAACTATGTATAAACTTGAGGCTCTAAACATAATTCACTACGCAACATAAAAGGAGATTTCTACAAGAAGGAAGACTGAAATCAAACCGGGAACACATTAACACCCTTGACGGTCTATCACTCGCTGCCTGGCAGGGAGAGGTTGATCACTCAGCACCCTCAATTCCAAGGTAGAGGGAATACGTCTTGGTATATTGCGATAGGTGGTCTCAATGGGAAGGAACAACAGCCCTGAGAAATTTCGGCCCAGGAACACTACGATATATTTTCTAATCTTATCGCCTCCAGGTAATGATAGTTAATCTGGGAGGGCATCCGAAGGACCACAAAGACCAGTGGCAACAACTTTAGGCGCGGGAATTGACGAGGAACAGTCACGGGAGGCCGGTTATACATAAAATAACATACAGGTGAGATATTTTAGCTCGCTAATAAGGTTTTTGGTCGACATCCATGGCCCGGTTTGGATGCTGAGGTAGAAGGTCCATTTACGGATGGATTGTTTTCAGGTAACACAATAACCGTGGCCCTAAACAAGAGTGTCTCGTCGATTTCCGGCGATAGTTGGAGACAGTATGGAACACACACACACGATCAGTCAGAAACTTGACATTGTTTACAACTAGATTTGGGCGACTAGGGGGGGTTGTGGGGGGGGAGAGAAGAGAGGCTAAAGTTTTTCTCAGTCCGCATTGCCGACTCATCGGTTATCACCGCGGAGGTTGTGGGGATTCATCGTGAATGTCACTTTTTTCCTTTTTTTCCCTTTTTCACTTTTTTTTTTTTTTCTTATTCCCACCCCCTTTCATGTGTTTCTAACACTAGTAACTAACGTTCATCAACGACTTTTCCTGTACCTAGGCGGAAGCACAGACACCAGCCTAATACATCTAGGGTGGGGGACGTTAAACGGGTGAAAGGGAGACAGGGGAAAGGTATTGCTCATGAGATAGCTATGATGACTACGAAAAATGATGGGCGTAACGCCGCATAATTGTGGGAGGTTGAAATTGTCTACTATTTGTCTAATAGTGGATGTGATTACACACAAACACACACCCGTAAGGCTAAGTTGGCCCACGCAAGATATGCGTATCTAACGGACGGCCGTCATGACGGCGAAGCCTGTGCCTCTCCAAATGTTTGAGGAGGAGGCTCACCTCCCGTGTTTCTAAACAACAACTGCCATGGTGTGCACCCACTGGTTAAGGAACGAACAAACGGTGCATGTTTTTTCGCCACGATAATACATTGGCTAATGTACGAATTAGTGTATATTTTTGCCGAGTTTCCCCCATTCAAGAGGCCTGTCGTTTCCGTCTATGAGGGTAGCACTTATGCAGGGCCAGGCGCAAGGAATACGGATCGATGCAACGCGACGACATCTGAAATTGTTTTGGTGCAAAACATACATTAGTCTCCATGCATTGATCCGCAATGGAATCTGCCTCATCCGCCACAGAGTACGGTTCTGAGGATACGGGAAGATGTCAATTTGCTGAGGTCTAGCGGTTTGATTTATTTCCGTTTTTGACCCGTTTATGCTTATTTTTTTTCTGGTACTGCTTTTGTTCTCCTATTATTTCTATCTCGTAGAGGAATTGTTGCCGCCAATCTATGAGAGACCTTCTCGAAAGGGGATACTAGAGTAGGGATGGGATCCTCGGTATATCACTGTATCGCATTTGTGAGCAAACTTATCCATACCGACGTCAAATGTTGGGATCAACTATGGTAACTAACAGTTCGGACCCCCGTGGTAGAGGTGCCTGGAAGGAAAAAAAAAAAAAAAAAAAACCGTTTATGGATATGGAGTATAGAAGGGTTCTGGAATCAACGGCCGATATTGCGAAATGCATGCTCTCGCTCGATGTGACACCGCGGAATGAAACATGGACAGGGGAACCGAATTTCCACGGGTGCTACGCTAAGTCCTGAAGCTCTGAATATATATTACAGGAACAGAAATCAAGCCTTGATTTAGGACCCCTATTATTCATTGGGAGGAATAGAAATACCGTACAGGAGCCCATCCCATCTCTCGACGGTCCAACCAAACGACAGCTCCTGGTCTCTCTGTTCCACCGACGTTGTACGTTTAGTAGAGATCATCCATTCGGTAGTTGCGGCTCAAGCATTGTTTCCCGGCATTCGAGTGGCGCGCCCTGTTGTGTACTGTACGTCTCTCAGTCTTACCTTCTTGCAGCGATTGTGTGCTGATCTCCACAGAAAGAGCGTTTTTCTCTCTCGCAGGGGTAATCACCGTATAAGATAGGGCTAGGTGACTCGAGCCTTCGCCTTAGGATAGGTTGGACTGCAAGACGATCTATTTGCGCCCAGTTGCAGCAAAGATTCCAGCGCTCTCTACGCATTAGAAATCACCATTGGCTACTGTGTTTGCCGATACACCCATTCTGTTTGGTGTTTATTTTCTGCGACTTTTTTTTTTGCTCCATAACACTCATTGCCTTCGCACCCGCGCTCGACTACCGTTGGGGGGTTTGCCGCACAGAATTAGCTCTGGTACTTTTAATCTCTTGTGTGAGCTTTTTTTAATCGCAGTCTAGCCCGACTTTCCGACGAGAGACACACAAGGGCGGAACTGAGACAAAATATTAGAAGCAGGGGCATACAAAGAGAGCGAGAGAAAAAAAAACAAAGCAACATAATACGACTTGTGAGCAATAAAAAGCAAATATCCAAAACCAGTCCAAAATTCATAAAGGATGGCCCCGCCGGCTCCGCTCCGATATGCCAACGAATGTTCACCTGATCTGGACCCTGCATACAATTCCCCCGCATCACGACGGAGTAGGCGACCAACCACAAGGGGCCGAGAGCAAAAGCCGACCGAGGACAAAGCTGCGCATTCACAGGAACCCGATATTGAGTGGATCCCGAGTTTTAAGACCTACCGAGATAGGTGTTTACGGCGACTTGGGAATGGCGGCCTCACGAAGACACTACCAGAGGGATTTCCAGCAAAGCTAGAGTCTCCTCTCGCGTGGGAAGGGTCTGAATTGAAGCAGGAGGAGTACATTGTAGAGCTTTCGGCGCAGGAAATAGTAGAGATTGAGAAGGCATTGGAAGACTTTAAATGTAAGTTCTGACTGGTTGCCCTATTTCAACAGCTTCATTATTTGAAACTTCACTTTCTCGGCACTTTTCCCCCCCAGTGCTTCTCGTTGGCTGGGATTTGGAAGCTCACCTATCATAGCACAACAACTTCCGATCTCGTGCATAAGTCGACAGAACTTCGTTCTACCCAATTTAGGCCATAGGCTTATTGCGCTGGGAGCTTCGCTGTACCATGGAAGAGGGTTCTTTGTTTTGCGGGGTCTCGAGCCACAAAAGTACTCCAGCGAGGACAATGTTCTTATTTACGTGGGACTTTCGAGCTATGTGGCCGAAAAGCGTGGAAGACAAGATGAACACAACAATATGCTACGTTAGTTGCTCCTCACTGCATGTCGTCAATTGCATTAAACTGACAACGAATAACTTAGTTCACTTGATTGATCTTACCTCGGAAGTCGCGCCGGATAACCTCCGCCAAGCCCCATACTCCAATGTCCAACAGGTAATTGTGCTTCTTGGTCTTTATCGGTTTGGGGGAGCATATGCTGATTATTATTTCAGCCTTACCACACTGATATCGGAGATATCCTAGCGCTGTACACATTAGGGCAAGCGAAGAAAGGTGGAAAGAGCAAAATCGCATCTTCGTGGGCCGTCTATAATGACCTGGCTGAATCTCGGCCAGATCATATTCACACCCTCCAATCTCCTGATTGGATCTTTGATACGTAAGTTCTACCAGATACCTCGGGGAAGTACGTGGCGCCAAAAGTGGGAGAATGAAAGAACTCACGTGTAATTGTTTCAAATATTAGATTCGGACGGCCCGGAGAACCGTACTACACCCGTCCACTACTGTTCAACCAGAAAGAGAAGATGGTATTCGCATTTTCACGCCGTATTCTAACGGGATCAAAAGTATCTCCGCGTTCGAAAACAATTCCACCGATGACAGACGCGCAAGCCGATGCGCTTGATGCAGTTCATTTCACTGCCGAAAAGCACTCGCTGACACTGGACAACCAACGTGGGGATATCCTGTTTTGGAACAACATGAGCATCCTGCACGCGCGAGAGGGCTTCACTGACGGCAGTTCGAGAGACCAAAAGAGGCATCTCCTCAGACTGTGGCTGCGGAGCGAAGAGCACGCTTGGGAGACTCCCGACTGTTTGAAATCCGCCTGGAACGTTGCGTATGGCGACGACGATATATCGACAGAGCAGTGGCCGATAGAGCCAATAACAGATCGAGATCATGTGACTACCCAACGTCGCTCATCCGGCCATGGTTAAATGTTACGATTGGGGGGTGTCGTATGACGTTTGACGTTTGATGTTTAATGTTTATTTTTAATTTTTTTGATACCCTTTTTCCTTTTAGTTACCCTCATTAATATTTCTTCTTTATTGTATTAATGTTTAGCTTTACTTATATTTTCAGCACTTTCTATAGAGGTTTCTTAAAATGGGGTTTTATTTCTGTTTTGTTTTGTGTTTTGTTTTGTTTCAAAAGTTGATGGCGAACTGGTTTTATTTAAGTTAATGTTTATCTAGCTGATGTTGGCTAAAATTAGGATATATAGCTACTGGCTCTAGCTTGTGATTAGTTGTTTAAAAGTATTGTGGGGAATTTCCTTTGTTTTGTATTTTTATTGTATTGTATTGGCTATTGCATAGTATTTAGAGCGGTCGTCTTAGTTACCTATACTCTCAGTACATAGAGTTTAGACTATAAAAATAATCTGTTGACCAGAGACAATAATAAAAAGACCCCGGATTCCTTCTCTCCAAGTGATTGTAATGTCATTACAGCGTTTGAGAATATGTCCTTTGTCGTGTTGTACGTTGCTGCACGATAAACAAGCACCCCAAACATTCGAGAGAGCTGGCGTTGGCGGTTATCCTGAATATTAGCTCGCCATCATTCTAGATGGTTCCATCTCTTAATGAACCCCGTCTCCGCGAACCACCCCACAGACCCACAGTTAGCTCTAGGCCCACATAAGACTTGTATCAAAGCAGGATATCCGTATAGTGAATAGGCGTGGAGAATGCGGCGGGTGCAGTCTGCGTACACGATAGACACTTGAGTCAGGATACTTGGGCTTTATGTACCTTGACTCGAGAAAGGGTGTGCTAGTTTAGGTTGTTTCGGCCGGATGATCGCAAGAATCATTACATGACGGTGATGCAAGCTTGTACATACATATGGCCCCGCATATGGCTCCCCCAAGAGGTAGTAACGAAGGGAGGGGTCTCCTGTAGACTTGGGTCTACTCTAGCTATTCGCATATGCCTGGGGCAAGCTCGGGAGACATTGAGGCAACGCCCGTTGTAACGAGGGGGGAAGGTGTTGTTAAGTGCTGGTGCTGGCCAACCTTTCTGGGGCTCTCATGCCCCAGGACTGGGGTTTTATCGTAAACAAGGGCTGAAGAGGATCCAGAAGAGGTAGGGCGTGCGCGTGAGGCGTCTGGTGTTACGCGCAACTCACATTTTCTGGGGGGAGGCATCACCACAACAGCCCTTCAAAAAAGCGCCTTCACAGCTCATATCAGACAGCCCACCCTCTTCACTTCAGGCTTCACTTGTTAGCTGCATGATGATGATGACACAATATAGTAGAACAAGCTGGCCCGATTCAGCATGATTGTTACGGTTCTTCCGTCGATGGGTATTAGCTCTGCTCCACGTCCCGGATCTTCTGTCAATCGTCGATCATAGCTGGTGTCTGTGCTGTTTGTTTTGTGTGGAGGTTGTGTTCCTGGTGTACTGGGCGTAGAGTCTGCACAGTCTGTACAGTCTGTACTCTGCCCGTATTGTTGTATCTTATTCCCTTGGACTTGGAAACAGTCGGTCCTTGCAAGACTCGGGCTCTTTGCTCTGATAGGCTCCTTCCCCCACCCCCCAGTCGTCGCCTCCCCCCATTAACGGAGAACCTGGTCAGAGTGTCACTATCTCCGTTCTCAATTCTTTTTATTCCTCTCGGGTCCCCACCTCTTCTACTCAGCGTTTGCTGAGTTTGCGTCCTGTTGCCCTGCAGCCTCCTTCCCTCCCATACCCGTTCCCCGCACTGTTGTTGAATTCCCCCGAGTTAATCATGCTGAACTCGCCAAAAACATGTTCTGACATTCCCTTCTCGTGGAATTTCAACCCGCTCACTCCTCGCGAATACTCTGAAGAAGACCGCCTTCAGGCTTTCTACAATGCAGGTGTCCCCAACATTAAGTTACCGCAGACTCCCACCCCACCATGTACCCAGAACATCTCCACACCCGAGGGCTTCTTTGGTTGTCTTGACATTACTGCTGCCAGCGACTGGTGGGCCCAGAACAACACCCACTTTGGCTTACACGAGTTTGATCCCTTCGCGCCCGAGATGGTTGAGATGGACCCCAGCCTCGACTTGGCCATGTTTGAGGATACAGTAGCCATCGAGAACAACATCGAACTCTACCAGGAGCTGTTCCAGCTCGACCCCTCTGTGCCGCTATTCGACCAGGGCCCATGGGACGAGCCGGGCGCATGGCAACCGGCCTCCGAGTGCTCTGGATACAATTCGAGTTCGGGGGGGCACACAGGCGTCGAGACGTCGGGGTCGTCGGTCGGCTTCAACACGCCTGGGAGCAGCTCGGGTGACAGCGAGGCTCCGGAGCCACTCATCATCAGCGCTCCGGCCAGAAAATCTGTATTGTTTCCATCCCATGTATTCTTCTCCTCTATCCTGGTCATAAGAAACACTGTGATTAACAGTCCTTTCGGTTCGGAATCAATAGAGCACGTCAGATAGTAGTGATGGTGAACCCGGTGAGCCTGGCGAGCCCACGCACAGTTCACCCTGCAGCAAGAAGAAAAGACAGAGAAAGAGATTCACGCCTGAATTAAAGAAGGAAACACATATGACCAGAATCACCGGTGCTTGCTTGCCATGTTGGAAAAACAAGAAAAGAGTACTAACCCCAGTCCTGTCTTCCTATTCTGTTTCCCTCGCGTCCCCTTACCATAATCTTCATATTCACACACACATTCACACATTCACACACATCCCCACACACACACACACACATACTCTCACACACCCATACCAAAAAGACCCTGGACTAACATCATGTAGTGCATCAGGGTGTCCGAGGCCTGCTGCAAGTACTGTGAATCGATCTTCTCCAAGATCCCAAACATCCCTTGTTTCCGGGCCCGTATGACAGAGTCTGAACTTTTCCGACGAGGTACGGTACACATATTGGCACTAGCCCTTATCTTAAACACCCAACCCTAGATCCACACCAGCTCTCCCTCCCCTAAACGTTACGCTAACCTTATACCTAAACGTCAACAAGGCCCTACTGAAGAGTTCCTATGGACCCGTAGACGGTGGTTGAAAGCCTCACCGAATGATCGGAGTGTTTGGGCCTCGCCTGCAAAGGGCTTCACAATCACCCAAGGCATGGGGCTCACACTAAACCTCATGGCTAAGCAATACAAGCCCCTACCCGATGATAGAGACACATATACCTGGGTTGCCAATGGTGGCAGTGTTGGGGCGTTGGCTTGTCCTCCTTATGCTATCTCTGATATCGATGATGCCCAGCGGACCATTAACCGTTATGTTGAGGACAACACGATAAGGTACATACAGGAACATGTTAGCTCAAACCTGATCTTGTGGGAATCTTTCTCAATGGCACTGCGCATGAGTAATTCCAAAGGGGTACGCACCACTCCACACTTTCTTCTCTGGCTGTATCATTGACCTGACATTCCATAGTCATCGCTACTACGGAACGCCCTGAAGCTATGGGTTGCCAGTCGTATCATCGAAACCCCATGGTCCATCATCGGAAACGAGACGTTTGGGATGACACCAACTATGGACGAAGGCAGCCCCTACTACGGCAAAACCCCCGTCACCCCGATCATGGACTTCCAAATCGACAACATAACAATCCACCAGCTTCTCATCCCACTACGAAAGAAGCTTCTCCAAGAGTTGCAAAAGAAAGTCCTTAATAATAAACCAGAAGACTTTTTGGAAATTTACTTGACAATCTTTATCTTACTGCACAATATGGAACTCACGATTGCGCACGATCGGTGGTTTGCCATGCGCTATAGTTTACAGGTTGGTCTCTATTCGATCCCCCCCCGCCACCCCACTATACTCTTGTTGGTTGCGATTGGTGTACACGTATCCTATTAACACCGCCTCGTTACAGAATCGATTCTCAAACTACCACCTTATCGATGCTGTTTTCCAAGGTGCAAATATCCTATTGGCTCACTTCCACCACGTCAGCAAGGGTTACGCCCCCTTCTCTGTGGACTGGGAATCAGGTGATACCATCGTATTGGCCAAATCCAACGAAGAAGAGATCCGCTACATGAAGGAGGTTATCCAGGCCACGAAGCATCAAGGTACGAATCAATCATACCAATCATTAATAAATAAAAAAACGTATCTCCTCCAGTGGCTAATGAAATTTGTGTAACAGAGACCGGCTTAAAGTTACTCAAAGAGAAAGAGATGTATGAAGATTCAATGTACTGGTGCTCGCAACTATTCTTCCCCGGCTGGAAACCAGTCTCATCGCCCTCGCCTTAGAACGAAAACCCCCTGGCAAGGTAAAACACCAGGGATAATGATAAAGGGAAATTGAAGATATGAGGGGAAAAGAAATACGACGAATGGGACGGCCTGAAATATTTGCACCGGAGTGAGAGGAATTGCCCCGTTTACTGGAGTTACACAAATGATTTTGAGGACGGTGCGCATGCTGCACTTTGAAGGTTTGCACGATTTTTTATTCATTCAATCTTTATTGTGGGTGGTAGGTAGAAGGGGTAGATGGGAGTTTTTTTTCGCTTTACAAGGTTTATTTACTTTCTAGGTGATTTTGTTTTATTTTATTCGTGGGGTGCTGCGGCGGCATATTTTTTGTTAGTACGGTCATTTGGTCTTTATTCTTTTCTACTTGAGCATACTTGAGCAGCCGAGGAGTCCTGGGAGGCGTTTGTTTTACTACTTTCTTACGTTACTTTCTTCGGCGTGTGGACTTTATTTATTGTTCATTCAAGCGCTCTTTAAGCCTTTTTTCGTTGTTGTACGTATTTTCTTTAAACAACGGCAATTAAACACGGTTTTATTGAAGAATCTAGTACCACCCTTTCGTGCGAAACGACCCAGCAAATGAACCCAGCCAGCCTCGTTCATCCCATCCGCAAATTCCTGGCTGAGTCCTTACTCCATCCCATCACGATCCTGACCCATAATATCCAGGTGTTTCTTCTGGACAATATTTTTGCAATTGTGCATCCAGCACTTCGTGAGCCTACGAGTGACGGAGGGTGAACTAAGCCCCTCTTTTCGCCCCACCAATTCTTTCCACGAAGAATGAATGAGTCGACCACGTAATCCTCAGGACAAGTCAAATTCTTCAGTTGGGGAAAAGAGCAATTGACTTGGAGGCCTATCAGTTTTCCGTGAAAAACGAGAGCAGTGGCGGCGGCCCTATTCGACTTGAATCCAAACGTAGGCCCGAGTAAGCTCAGTCGTAGTTTGAGCTCGTGATGCTTTAGCCGAAGGCTCGAGTACTTATGCCTGCTCGCCGACAGCTTGAGATAAGAACTGGCTAGGCAGCCACCTCCCCGCAAGAACAAAAGAAGAGATGACGTTGTTTGTGGGGGGTGGCTGATCGGGTCAATAAGCGGAAGGAGTGGATCCTAATGTGCAAGGCCCCTTCTATGTTTACTCAATATATAGGAGTATCGTCAATGTGAAGTACGTATATTTCTTTCCAATATCCTGTGCGGGATTTTGTTTGATATCTATTTGAATGTAGAAGGAGGATTAGACTGGTTCACGGCTAGGCAGAGCTAAATCGGTTAGGCACGTGGACTGTGGTATTGAGCCATTCACCTTCCTGAGAGCTATCTAGGTCCGCGGGCCCTATAAGCCTAAAAGAGTTTTAGACTCAGGCGTAGCGACATAATGATAGGGTCGCACCTACCCATCCATATGTCCCACGAATTCAAGCCCAGGTTGACTTAAATGGAACTGTCCTTTCTGAAGACGAAACAGTGTGCTTCATCTTCATCCTCATTCCCATCTCTTCGATCTTCTCCACGACTAAATGGACGGCATGCAATGGCCGGCGACGAATCCGGAGACACGTGCTTATAGCCTCGTTGACTCAGATTGATCGAGATCCCACGCAGATGTTTATATTCTCGAGCTACCAGCAGGGGGAACCACTACGTAACCGTACATATGTTTGTTCAAACAGGTTGTGGTGGTCGAAACAAGGTTCGAGGAAGGATAGCAAGGCTAAAACGAATGAAGACCTATACGATGATGGCGGCGGTGGTTTCTACCTAAAGGTAGTGCTTACTCTGAACTGCCAGATACTCTATGGACTGATTATATGTACCTACAAATATATTCACCAACTGGAAAAAAACAGGATCCTGGTGGGTTTGTGCCTGCGGGGTGACGTCGCTAAGGACACCCGTCGGCACTGTCGCCGGAGCCCGGCGAGGGGGGCAGGGTCGAAAGTGTACTTCTAGAAGGAAGTGAAGAATGGGGAAGGCTTCAATAGACGAGGGGGGGTTGTTTGGGCAATGATGGTCAATGCCTATCTAAGTCAGATCCAGTAGATATATAGAGTTAAATTAGCAGATGACACGAAATGTTTATTAGAAGAGGTGGAGGGGCGAGAAAAGGATCTTGGGTAGTCCCCGTATCCGGCCGAGGGGGATTGGCCCCAATTGTAGATCCTATATACTAGGGATCGCGTGCCAGCACGTTTCAGGGAAACACAGGCCAGAAACGTGCTTAGTCCGTGTATGTAGAAGGATTTCCTTTTAGCAAGAAACGAGGAAGAGATGGGAATTGCGAGATTGATCAAGATTCGAAAACTGCCCCTCGCGACTCTCCCGTTGTAGTGGGGGAGGTGAGGGTGGGGGGTGAGGGGTGATGGCGTTTGGGGTGATGGCGTTTGAGGTGACACGCGTAAGGAGAGCAAGTTCTCCTGGGCTCCCAGTTTTCCCATGTTTTGGATCGTGGAGTTGGAAGACCCTGTGTCTGACCATGTCGGTCCGTCCAAACCTATAGGTGGTGATGATCCACTTAAGGTATGTCATTGTGCTGCCCACAGAATGACGTTAGGCTGCGACGTCATATAGACCCTTGTTTCAAATCAGGCAGCAATGCCCCATTCTCTCTCAGCCGCAACACCAACGACAACGACGACAGCAATAAAGCAAAAACAAAAGCACCTCCCAACGACTAACCGTTTTCTGGAACCTAAGCGAGAGACCACGGTCTTACATTCTCTGGAATGCCCCGAAAGCGGTGCCATCCTGTGCCCTTTACTGATAGCAGATCTTGGTATTAAGAAACAGGGCTACAAGAAAAAAAATATCGTGGAGTCTAGACTGTATGTGCGAAGAGACGTTCAATGCGACACAAGCAGGGTCCTCCCACGTGGTTATTCAACCCTCCAGGGCAGTATTCTAGAAAATCAATCTGCTACTAGTACTAAGTAGGTTTTTCTACACCTACTCAAAAATCTTGACTGAGACTTGTCACCCTCCCCCTCCCTCCTGCCCCTCCCCCCTCCGAAGATCTTCAATTGGTGATCCTAATTCGTCAATTTAATAAAGTAGTAGGCTAATGTTTTTTTATTGTATCAGATGGCCATGCAGAGTCTAGACCTGAGGACAAATGGCTGACCCCCGAGGCAGATTGTTGGGGAGTACACCTCGTACAGCAAAGAAATTCAACCGGAGGGGAAGCGCAAAGTGAAAGCACCATCGTGTCGTACGATGGATGGTCTGGAGGGCTAAGTCCCACCAGACACCACCCGGGTTATTCCCGTTAAGCAACTCCCGATCGTGATGGAGCTTGCCGGCTATACGCTGTGCTTTGGGGCGTAAAGTAACTGGGGATGGAGTTGAGTAAAACCATGAGTATATAGTCTAGGGGTTCTCGAGCGTGGTGAATTGGAAAAATACAACACAAAAAAAAAAAGGACAACCCTCACAGAACGTCTTCTACACCCTTTATATCCTCTTGCATCATCCTGTCTATTACTGTCTCAGAAATAGTAGCAACATCACCAATAACTATGGCCACTACCGTCGATACTTCTGAGAGGACCCCCATCACTACCATTTCCCTCGTCGGCGAACAGGAGCCTGCTATAGAGCCTGCTACAGACTGTACAAAGTATGTCCAACTTTGCTTATATGGCACCTTTATACAAAGAGTTTCAATATCTAAAACTTGCTTCACAGAGTCTTTGCATTTGGGATCGACCTGACCGATTACCACCCTGCGAATCAAGCAAGGAACTCCCGCTACACACCCATGGGCCGCTACCTAGAAGATCAAGAGAGCGTTCTGTTGAAGTACATAATCCCTTCTACCCAGCCTAATACTGCTGGAAAGAAGAAGAAGACCATGAGGAATCGCAAGAAGGGTTCGATGGTTGCCGAGGTACCAAGAAGCGAGAGGAGCCTTTACGAGAAATGATAAGGACGAGGTATGTAATTGTGGTTCTATGAGTGGTGTGAGATCAGACCTAATAAGTTTCATAGATTTAAAATAAAAGCTCGAAAGAATTTTAAGGCGTTTGGGAGTCGGGACAATCTTTTAAAATTTCTTTTGTTTCTTTTTTTTTTCTTGCATCTCATCTTCTGCGGATGATATTATCATGTAATTCTATTCTCTGGGGTGCTGTTGCTTGGTGTCATGCGGCGGTTTCTAGGTTCTGCGAGATTTTAGTAATAGTTTAATGATCACGAATCTATCTGGCGATCTATCAGCACACTCTAAGTCAGTTTGTTTGCCGATCATGGCAGAAGGTGTGTGTATGTGCTCATGTACCATCACTCGGTCCTATGCTTAAATCCGGCTGGGGTTAGCGTAAGGTTTTAGTGGTCTGACTTGCAAGGCAACACTAGTCCTCTTGTCAAAATAAATAAAACTTTGCAACACCAACACTCTTGTTATTGCATCTACGGCAGAATCAGTCAGTTGCTTGCCGCTAAGCCTGTCCGGGTTACGCAGTGGGTATATATGTATGCATGAATGTATGCACATATGCAGGTAAATACAACTCAAGGGATGAGCCCTCCTCGAAGAAAAAAAACAAAAAAATGAGCAGTTGTCCCTGCACACTACTGCGCGTCGGGCTTACTCTGGGCCTCATCTGTGGCGTTATAGAAGCCGTGGCAATCACCAAAGGAAGGGCCAATGAAGATACGTGACGCATACGGAAGTATTTTTGAAACAGCACTAGTGAGGTGTCTTGAGCACCGTTTGTATCAGTGGCACTGGTTACTTGAGTCTCGGCTGTTTTTCGATGGGGACCGAATCGATGGTCTAAATATGGACCGGAGAGTTATATCAGATAGGCTTGACGCCGCGTTTCCCAAGATGATTAACTGCTGGGTCGGGAGGCAAAAACCTAACCCTGAGTCTATACCCGTTGCACTGTGTATCTAGGGAGAAGCTGGGCTGAGCTGAGAGGGCTGGACCGCTGGCAAATTCCTCAGACAGGACATTGTTAAGGATAGGAGAAGCACTTCGTTACGCATGTACTGCGGCGAGAAAGGGCTCTGGGCCAGTTAAGCACGGGGGCAAGTCTTGTTACAAAGTGACCTGCGTTAAGCGCCAGTTCCTCAGGCTCCCTCGACCCAGCCAAGAATAAGGGTGCTCAGAGACATACTCTATCGCCTTTGACATCTCAGCATTTCCCGCTTCGCAGACTGCAGGTTCAAGATCTTCGGTATAGTCGTTTCACACTACAAAAAGCCAGCCGTAAGCAGTAAAGGATTCGACTCTCCAACGGGCGCTGGAATCGAGGATAGGTTGGATTTCCATAGCACAGGCTTACAGATCGTGCACCAGAGTCTGACCGTGTCCCAAGGCCGCGTTTTGATGCTCGCTATGATCCCTACGCTTACCATTTGTAGATGTGATCCCTCTCAGCTTCCCGCCCTTGGCAAAACCCGAATGAAACAGACGACGACGCCTCTTGGCGCTGAAACTGACCTTGGGTTATATCAATGAATGCCTTCCCTCCTTTTCTCTTCTTTCACAAACATCAAGGTCTTTGACGTTTATCTCCGTTTTTTCCTTTTCCTTCTGGGTCTCCTTTGTACAATTTCCTGTGTCGGTCGCTATCTCATCTTTCTAGCATTTATATCCTGGTTCTGGGTGGAGTTTCTACTATTGCATCTTTACCTTTTTAAAAAGCGGTTTCTTTTTACACTTTCGTTTTTCAACTATTCTACAGTTTCGGGTTCTCCGTCAGGACGGTTGAGACCTATAACTTTTTTCACATTCTCTAGGTGTTTTTGGTTTCTATAACTTCGACATCTCCAGTCATTTCGATATATACACCATGAGGTCCTACAGATCAGCATTCACCTGTGCTCTCACACTCATCAGCAGCATCTCAGCAGTATCATCACTACAGATCGCAGCTGTTGACGAACTAGTTAGCAGCATTACAGCTGCAGGTTCACTACCAACTGAAATTGCCAACAGTGTCCCAACTGGTGTTGAAAAAGCTATTTCTACTGCTGATGTAGTCTCGGAGGTTGCCAGTGCTATTAGCAGTGTGGCGAGTGAGGCATCCAAAGATTCTCTGCCGACGGGTGTGGTTTCTTCAGTTGTTGGGTCTGCTACAGCTGTGGTTTCGAGCTCATTCCCTAGCGATATATTGTCTGCCTTGCAGTTGACTACACTGGGCTGCAAATATGGGAGTTCCGTTATTTCTGGGATGACAAACCTTGTTGAGCTTTCAACATCCGGTATGTTAGCTCCACTATTAAATAGAGTTAACCTTTAATGTTCAAAAACTAACTATTATCTTAGAAACCTCATCAGTACCGACGTTCTTTACATCATCATCCCTCACCGGCGCTTATATCCTAATGATGATTGACCCCGATGTGACAAGCCCTCAAATCCTTCACTTCATGCAAACAGGGATGGTCTCCAGCTCCAGCTCCAACTCCACCAACTCTAGCAGCATCCCCCTTTCAGCATCCGAGCCAGCAGCAGTTAAATACCTCGGCCCTGCTCCACCAGCCGGTTCGGGTGTACACAGATACACCATGTTTCTGTTTGAGCAGCCGCTTGATTTCACACTCCCCGAGGGCTTCGATACTAGCAAAAGGTCCGGCTTCGATATTGCTAGTTTTGCGACAAAGAACGGGCTGGGTATACCAGTTGCTGCGACATTCTTCGGGGCCCAGAACTCATCCGGGAACTTCACGAACGGAGCGGCAGGAAACAGCACGGGCAGGTTCTCGAACGGGACTTATACAAACTCGACCAGAATCGGTTCATCATACAATGGAACCACCATTCCTGACTCCTTCCACGGTAACTCAACGAACGGAACACTTCTAGGATCTTCCCCCTTTGGCAATAGTACTAGCAACGGCAACTCTACTATCCCCGGCAGCAACCGTAACGGAACACTTACCTCTGGCACAGGTAATAGCACTTCCGGCTCTGGAAATAGCTCGATGATATCGTCATCAGCATCATCACCCTTGTCTTCCGATGACGACTCGGATATTTCTTCATCTACCGGACCGGTCCCTATCTCTCCTACCGCTGTAGCCGATTCCGCTTCTGCAAACACCGACCCTAACGATATCTCTACTGGCGGTTCATCTACAAACTTGGCGAGTTTTGCATTGGCGGGTTTTGTAGGATTGGTTACTGCGGGGGTGACATACTTGTAGTATAGTTTTTATTATTATTTCTTTTTATATTTATTAGCATTAAGTTGGCTTTCTTCTTCCGACTGGGTCTTGGGGGGGTTGGCTGGCTTTGGAGTTTTTATTTGTTTTTTTTCTTATTGGAATTGAGGGATTTCATTTGTTTGCATCTTAGTATTTTTATTTTTTTTTATTCCCTAGTAGTAAAGCATAGTGTTAAGTATAAAACAAAAAAAAACGGTCGTTTAAAAAAAAAGGAAGAGAGGTGGGGTGATAAGCATCAAATAAAAAGCTCGTTCGATCCCTGCATTCTTTATGGGTGAGTTTGTAAGGGGGTGTGGGGGAGGGGTTCAATGACCAGAAAGTCAAGTTTTTATGGGGAGTTCCGTAACCCTTGCCTCCGCGGTTATTAGGGCCCTGGGTGGCGCTGGATGTGTGGGGGGGGGCTAATGGGCCGTTGATTTTTCTTTTCTTTTTTCTGATATGCTTGGTGATAGAGAATCCCCGAGGAGTGTAGTTGGTTCTATTGGTAATTATCGCCCTTGCATCAATATGGTTCTGGCGTGCAGAACCGATATTTTGTACCTACATACATTCCTGCATGAATGCCAACCCTATGTATTTTTTCCACATTCCCAGTCTCTCACATCACCCGCGGAGGGGGGGGGAAGAGAGAGGGGGGGAGTACAAAAAAACCCGTTAGTATATATTCACCTCTATAGCGCCCCCCCAATCTATTACTACTTCCAACCACTATACACTCCTTTTTTTCCTTCTTCTTCTTCCGACCTACCAAAGCACGATATGGCCTCCCCACCATTCAAACTCCTTCTCCTCCTCGTTCTTCTTCTTCTCCTTCCAGTAACATTCGCTACTCATTCCTTCAAGACATACACAAACCCCGCCACGGCATCAGATTGCACACTCGAGTGCCGGCGCGCATTCTGTGTTTCTGTCTCGCAGTTCCTAGAGTCGGTTACGTGCACGTCGCATCGGCCGTGTTTGTCATTGACGCTGCAGCACCAGATACAGGAGAAGTGTCTTAATTGGCGGCCGGAGGTGCATGATGCGAAGTATGGGAGTGAAGTAGAGTGTGCGGATGCTCCGAGGGCGGAGTGGGTGAAGCCGTATGTACCGGTTGTGGAGGAGGTGGTGGTGGTAGTCGGGGATGAGAGGGAGGTGGAGTGTGTGTTGGTTTTGAGGTGGGTTTGTTTTGTGGGTGTGCTTTTGGGAGTAGTGTATTTGTGGAGGTCTGAGCGGAGGGGAAGGATGAAGGGGTTGTTGTAGTGGGGGGGGGGGGGAATGGTAGAGGTGATTGGGTTGGGTTACTGCTGTAGTGTCGTGTGCGTGTATGGTTGTGGAAAGTACTGTGATTGGTTGGTAGTGAAATACTTCTGGAATGTGTTTGATGTTAGACTTGATCAAGGATTGTCGCTGGAGGTAAGAGAGGTAGATTGAGAAATGAGATCAGAAGTTGGACATGAAGATCTTCACTGGTGCGAATTAATCACATCTCCAGACGGAAGCAATTATTCATCACTATTAAAATATGAAGGGGATTCATTAGAACAATAGAAATAAAACATACTTTAGTTATGACAAGGTATAAACCCATCATCGCAATGTTAGTATTCCTTTGAGTTGTAGAGATATGGTGAGCGCAGTGGACAGTGTATTCGAGAGGGGCAGGTAAAGAGATATTACACCGACAGTAGGAGTTTAAGGGTGGGGTATTATACTAATACTTGTAGAAGCTGGCTTGAAACCTGTTTATGCACAAGTAAATCTTGGTAGCACTATAACCCTAAGCCCTTGTATGACCGGGGACGAATGGCTTTATCCCAGGCAGCATTTAGATGAAGCAGAACCCGGTCACAGAATAGCTGTCAAGAGAGGCCCCGTCCAGACCCTACAAGGGTGCGGGTATATCTTATCATTGGTGGGTCTTCCTGGGACCTGTATAACGTGAGTGAGCCATACAAAATCACTCGCAAGTTGACCCATGGCAGCACCTATGAGAAGAGCTCTGGAGTACATGTATGTACTCCAGACGCAATAAGGCTGCATCACCCCCATGCGACGGAAGCTCTACTCTAATACAGAACAGAGTCTCAGCCCTGTATAATAATCCGGGGATACTCTGCCAAGAATGAGGCTCAAAGGATGTACCCCACACTAAAGACGTCCATTGAAACATCATGGATTGAGACACTCCACACCCCGTGTTTATACAAGAGTCGAACAATACCTGGTATCTGGGGAATTGACTGTTGAAATACAGTTGCTGCAGAACCCTTGAAGATCAATCCACTCGTTACCCTCCACTCGTCAACATCTGCAGGTCTCAATTATCACAAACCTACAATTATACCCAGTCCCGCGTATACATACAATGGCCCCCTCCCCCCCGATTCTATCTCTCTGCCACAGATGTCTCATCCGCAGGATCTTCCCAACCCCGCTTCTCCGGCCGTATCGGAGCCCCCCCGGCCGGCGCCATGCAACGACCGAAACCTACCCCTCCGGAGCAGCAGAAGAAGGCGCCTCCACGTCCGAGTTCCAAAAAGAGTTCAAGAAGCAGTTAAAAGCCCGGAGCAGAGAGAAACACCAACACGAGAAGGAAAAGAACGAAGTAACAGAGGGCCCAGACTCCAAATGGATAATAACAGCCGGTCTCGAGATCCACGCCCAACTCAACACCACCCGAAAGCTCTTCTCAGGTCTGTCTATATCTATACCTGTATCACTACATGCTAACACTACACATCCAGATGCCAAAACCACCCATACAGCGCCCCCAAACACCCACATCTCCGTCTTTGACGCCTCCCTCCCGGGGACCCAGCCAACATTCAACCCCACCGTTCTTCTCCCCGCAATCCGCGCCGCCCTCGCCTTCAAATGCACCATCCCACACGCCTCCCGCTTCGACCGAAAGCACTACTTCTACTGGGACCAACCCGCCGGCTACCAACTCACGCAATTCTACCACCCACTCGCCACCGACGGACACCTCCTACTCTTCCCGCACGACGGGGTCAACCCCGCAGACCACGACTGCGAAGAATGCGTCCGCATCGACATCCAACAAATCCAACTCGAGCAAGACACCGGCAAAACAATCGCCAGTCCCCCAAACTCGCTCATAGACCTAAACAGGGTCGGGTCCCCGCTGGTTGAGATCATAACCCATCCGTTTGATTGTCCGGATGCGGCGTTCCCGGCGTTGGTCATGCGCAAGATACAGGCCGTCTTGAAGGCCGTGGATGCGTGTGTGGTTGGCATGGAGTGGGGCGGGCTTCGTGCTGATGTGAATGTGAGCGTTAGGCTCCGCGACGGCCCGGTGGGGTACGGCCAGCGGTGCGAGATCAAGAATGTGGCGAGCTTGAAGGCGGTCCAAGAGGCAGTCGACTCCGAGGCCCGTAGACAGGTTGCGGTATTGGAGGGTGGTGGTGTAATCGTTGGAGAGACTCGAGGGTGGGATGCAGAAAAAGGTGTTACGAGAAGACTTAGAGGAAAAGAAGGAGAGGTTGATTATAGATTCATGCCAGACCCGGATCTACCACCGGTGTTTGTATCGAGGGTTTGTTACTATGTGTGTGTGTGGTTCCGCAGGGGGGCTGATCTTTTTTTTTAGGCGCTTGTTAAGAGGACGATAGAGAGTTGTCCGTTACTCCCAGATCAGATCATTGGGCATCTGACGAATCCTCCGTATGATTTGAAGATGAAGGATGCAAAGACTTTGATGCTTTGGGATGAGGCTCGTGCGTCTGCGACTGAGCTTGGTGTTGTGTGGTTCTATAAAGAAGTCACTAGACAAGTCCTACTACAGATCCTCAAATACAAGTACAAGAAGTCGGAAATAACTGCCGCGAATAACGTGCAGAAGAAGCAGATGCTGAAGAATGAGAAGAAGAGGTTGGGCTTGGTAGAGGAGTATGGGACTCTAGTTGGGAACTGGGTCATCCACGAGCTTGGTGGTCAATTAACTACGAGAAATATACCGTGGATGGAGAACCCGATCAAACCTGCTCAGATGAGTGATCTTATAGCTCATGTCATTGGTAAAAAGATTAATGGTAAGCTTACTTTCTATACTAAAAATTATTAGTTGGTGATGCATTAACTGGACCTCCTAGGCTCTACTGCTAAAAACCTCCTCAGTCGCCTACTTGATAACCCTACTGAAGAGCATTCTGTCGCGAGGATCATCAAGAACGAGGGCCTCGAAATGCACCCTGTAACAGACGAGGAGCTGTACGCAATCGCAGAGAAAGTCATGTCCCAGCAGGACGAAAGCACAGTTGACGTTCTAGCCCACCTGAGGGATCCCAAAGGTCTCATAAGCGGGAAGAAACTAGACGATAAAAAGGCCAAGAGACTACGCAGCTGGTTTGTTGGGAAGATTATGAGAGAGATGGGGGGGAGGGTTGAGCCGTCGGTGGTGGAAGCGGTAGTGCTTAAGATTATCCATTCGGGGGCGGATAGCGCTAGTGAGAAGACGGAAGAGCAGGTTTAATTCTTTGAGTTTGTAGTTTCTATATAACTTTATGGATTTATTCGCCTGTTCTGGTGCTCTCCCCGGAATAGAGAAATGTGTTTATAGATCATGAGATATCACGCGACACCTAAACATACTAAAGTATCGTTCCTAGAGGTATAAGTGATGAAACATCCGAGAACTTTAGCACAGACGCTGGAAAATAACGCAATACCTCCGGATACCCGGGAATCAAGTGAGACCTCCCACGTGTGCAGAAAAAACCGCCGAAACCCGTATCTCTGAAAAGGAAAGTATAAACTACCGTTTATACCAGAAATGTCTTATCACCACTACCGGCGCTCGGAACTCTGGGGGTGTATGCCTCGGTATGAAATATGTGGGCTATGTATCGGCTTATTTTACAGGAGATACATATTAGTCTTGGCGGAAAAAAGACTCGGCCAATTATTTAGTTGACAAACGAAACAACGCCTCTCGTCCTTACTCTGAGTTGAGAGTGCTTTCCCCTTCTTTTCTTCTCGGAGCCGTGCGTGTTAATTTGCTAGGGGGGGTATTTGGGTAGGCTTTATGAATGCACGTGTATAGTCTAGTTGGGTATGTTCCTCAAGTTCTCGGCGCGCGAGCATACATACCTAGTTGAAAAAGGTATCGGTTCGGCCGTGCTCGTGTTTTTGTATGAGGTCGTTATTTGTCCGTGCTTATCGCCGGAGTTTGTTAATAAGATGTGGGAGAGAAAGAAAAGCATCCGAGAGGTTCTGTATATCGCGTGCTTATGATTCGGTCTCCCGAGTTATTGTAAGGTTTGCTGGTTTTGCGTATAGTAAATAGTATAATGGGGGGCTGTCTGCACGCTGTATGTATATTTTGTCCTAAGCGAGATTTTATATGATTCAGGGACCTATTAATTTATCTGAAACGAATAAAAGTCGTTTTTGTTTTGTTTTTGTTTCCTTGGCTGGTCTGGGGGGGTGATTGCGGAAGTAGTATGTGGTGTGGCGTGTGGTGTTAGTGGCTTATAAAAGGACCCGTATTAGATTCTGGTAAATAGTTGGTAATGATAAAGTGTGCCTAGTTGGACAGATCTTATCTTATTTTCTTATTCTAGATGTAATAGACCTGTCAATTTCTTTGTAGGACGCCTCTGCATAACGCCACTGATTCTTTTCGGACAGGGGGACGTGCATTTACATGTAGGGTGCATAGATGTTTTTATAAACCCATCCCCGGCATATGTTTAAACCCTCTATTTGCATACTTAAGGTTATTGCCAACATAGACCTTGCAACCCGATAAAACCCTAGCAAAAGAAAGAAAAAAGACTAAATCATCCACATACGGCTGCACCTCGCTATGTCGGGTCCTTGCCGCCCAGTATTTTTTCTTGGCTATATATTTTACTGGTACATATCCTCATACGAGGTCACGCTTTTGTCTTCAGCTCTTGGCGCCTAACATAATATAGTGTGATTGGTGCTAGCCTTACATTTAATAAAATTAGAGGGGGGGGAGGATGCAACCGTTACATTTCGTTGTTGTTTCTTTAGGGGGGTATGGTGGATAATTCATTGCTCCTTTTTTAGTGTACGTAGTGGTATTAAACTGATGGTCAAGTAGGATAAAAATTCTTTGAATCGTTTCTCGGAAAAACGTTTTTCCATGCTCTTTGGTATTTTGTGAAGAGCTTTTAGAGGGGCTGGTGCAACTTTTTTTAGATTATCTATAATATTACTACGCGCGCCGCTGGAGGTAGGTAGAAATGAATTTCTGGCCCTGAGTACGGAAGCACTTTCCCCTCTTTCAAAACAGATGGACTGTCTTCCTATGGTAGTGTTCTTCAGCTTTGACTCGGTACACACTTTAGTTGGCGGCTGGGGGGTATTTCTTTTACTACAGATAACACCCCCGCTTCATTTAGATAACTATATGAGTGTCACGGCCCTCATAAGAGGACACTCAATCGTCAAGTCATTCACCGTATATTTCTTCTGAGAGTCATCGGAAATGATACTCATCAGAGACGATATGAAGCAAAACAACTGTTTCCTGAGACATCAAAATAAGGCCCAGAAAAAAAAAAAAGGACCAAATCTTGGTAACAGCCGTATTGTCCCCCAGCTTAGTGCGGGTATGTCGTGAGGGCTGGGGTAATGATTCCCACACCGTATAAAATTGGCAATGCCTGGCGGACCGTGGCCGGGTAACACTCCTCCACGATCGGGTTTCCGTGAAATACTCGGCGCCGAGTGCTGGGTACATGTATTTATTATGAAACCTCGGCATATGTTGCAACACTAGGCTAACTACACCATCTCACGACTCCCTGGGTGTATCTTCTAGCGGTGTCGAGACCTCCGAGTGACAACTAGAGGAAGGTGTTTAATCTACTAAGCGAGGTATTGATTGTCAGGGACCGGTGCCGTAATCTATACGGAACAAAAAACCAAAAGCCTGGGTGTAGGTCGAGGCTTGAGATCTCTGGAACATTGTTTTGGGTGGTCCAATCAGGTTGTGTCTGTGCAGTGTGGATTGGGGCTCTGGTCTCGGTCTCGGTATTTAGAGTAGAGTGCCATGTGAGATTTGAGTAATCAGACGGAATACTCTGGCATTGTGTTTAACGTACGTAACGGAGAACTTCCTCTCAGACCCCATGTCCCGAGTTCCGGATCGGAGTTCGGGGAAATAGGTGGTGATATCTAAATAAACTCACCTCCCAAGCTTTTAAGTCCCGGTTCATCAATCGCAACGTAGCTGATTGATTAGCCGGCTTGGTGGATTTAGCCAGGGGTTTCTGTAAACAGTCGCTTTCAACTATCTATCGCCCCAATCAACGGACAGCACTGCGAGGGCGGACTCCGCCGAGGAGGCAGTTCGCGAGAGGTTTGGATTGAAAGTATCTCCGAGGTGGAAGTGAAGCTGAGGTTCTCTGGCGTTTCGCACCGTGTGGCTATGCATACCTTAGCTGCTAATGACCCCCCGCCCCTGGCTTCACGGCTCGTATTGGCCCAGCTTACAATTATTTAGTCAGTCCGTGTGTTCTTAATATCCGTTCTATATAGGCTCTGCAATTACATGTTCTAGCTAATCACAGTTCGGGGTAATGGGACTAAAGGTGTGTACCTCGCATCTCCCCCCCCTCCCCTGCATCTAAATGGACGGGTTACCG
Organism: Verpa conica; assembly: GCA_033030425.1. Taxonomy (NCBI): domain Eukaryota; kingdom Fungi; phylum Ascomycota; class Pezizomycetes; order Pezizales; family Morchellaceae; genus Verpa; species Verpa conica. The sequence continues at coordinate 149,311 of JAUFSD010000008.1, read as the reverse complement.
TTGTGTCGGGTCCAACGTATCGAGCGGACAACGACAGCTGCCATCGTGTGATTGGGGATGGGGTAAGTCCGAGTTGGTGGCGGTTCAGGTTAGCGAATGGATGGATTGGCGAATGTTATGCAGGTATGATTACTTTTTCCTTTTCCATTTCTTTAGAGCCTTTCTCTCCCTCTTCTCTTCTTTTTTTTTCTTCTTCTCTTTTCTTCAGCTTCTTCGCGAAAGCTTCCCACCCCCCCCTTACGCTCGTTTCCCCCCCCCAAAGGCAAACAGACTTTGTTTCTGTGTCCATTCTTTTCTTGCGTTGAGTATGTTTTTTTGTTTTTGCTCGATGCGTTTTTTGGGGATTTTTTCAGCTGAACGTGGATTTAGGATTTTTCGTCGGGTCGAACCTGCAGATTTTTTACTACTTTCAGGCCTGGGGTCTCGACTTTATTTGAACCAAAAAAAGACACATAGACTATTGGATATTTTCCTACTGGCCATGTTGAATTTATAGCAAAACTCAACCTATCCGAACTCACCTTGAAACCGAACCAAAAATAAAATAAAACCGACAGAAAATATTCTATAATATCCTATAAATAAACCATTGAAAGAATCACAAAAGATGTATATCTCGACATCCTCGTACGGCCGGCTGTTGGTTGGAGTGTTGGCGTTTTCGGAATTGGCATGGGCTCGGGTTCCAGGTCATTCTCATTCTCATCGCCATCGTCGTCGTCTTGCGCCTATAGTAGATGATGCTGTAGCAGCGGTTTCTGCAGTTGTTGAGGGCCCTCCGAATGATGCTGTGGTTTCTGTAGCACCGCCGCCGAATGATGCTGTGGTGGGTTCCTCAATTGTGGGTGCGGTTGGGACTACCACGGCTATTGCTGCGCAGATTACTAGTACTATCGCGGATATTGTTGGGCCTTTACCAACGGTCGTAACTTCTGTGGGGACTGAGGTCCTTGGGGTTCCGAGCACGAGTGTTGATTTGGGGTTTACATATACTGTTATTTCGACAGACAGTTCGGTCTCGATAGTTGAACCTACTGCTTCAACTTCTGTAGATACTGCTGTTCCTGGAGTGACATCCATATCTAACATTGAATCAGCATCTTCCGTTACTTCTAGCACTGAATCAACAACCCCGATCACTCTACCCACTTCAACTACAGAATATAATGGTACTATTACAACTGCTTCCGAACCCGCCACTATAGCGACCTCTGTACCTTTCAACACAACCTCTCTCGCCCTCCCCACCGTCTCGTTTATCTTCCTCACAGACATAATACTCCCACCAACCACCACCTCATCAACCACTCCAACCACTTCAACCACCTCATCATCCACTTCATCTTCAATCACCCCTTCCTCCAGCGCCCTCTACAGCTCAACTAGAATCCACATGAGCCACACATCGTACCAAACATCCTCACGAACCTTCGTCTACAGACCCGCCCCCACCGCAACAACCATCGACGGCTCCGTCGTCGTGAGCTACAGCACAGACGCCGCACAGTCCAGCGGAAGCATTAATTCTCACATCGGCCTGGATGATCCGTGCTATAACTCAACATGCGATAATCCTGACAGTCAGATGAATTACAATACGACTATTAAGATGGGTACTGGGGGTGGGCTGTATATGAATAATGCTGCTGGAGGGAGGAGTGTGGGTATGGTAACGGTTGCTGCGGGGTTGTTTGTGGTGTTGGGTGTTGTGGTGGTTTTGTAGGTTTTGAAGAGGGGAGGTTTTTTTGTGTGGATTGCGAGTAGTGTGTTGTATTGGTTGCGATATATAGTTTGTATATTCTTGTAATTTTTATATCTATGGACTTATATAAAGGGCTTCCACCCCTCCCCTTGTCCTATATTTCATTATTATTTTTTTCATAAATTGGGGTTTATATTTGTAGTGGTTGATGTTCAGAGATAGTTGATGATTTTCATGGGGTGTGATTTTTTTTTTTGCGGAGGGATAGGCGTATGGTGATATGTAACTATAAAGATCCAATCTGGATTCTCGCAGGATTGGGAATTAAGTTGGTAGGGTATGGGGTTTGTTGTATGTTGGGAAATAACAGGATTTCATGAATGGCTTGGGTCGTGTTTATTCATAAATGGGTGTGGGCGTTTCGGTTCTTGGGTTCGGGTTCTCTAGTAGGCTGAATTACCTAGGAATAATGTCAAAGCTCTCTACCAATCATAGTGGCCAGAGAAAGTTAATTTACTTCTATTATTATAATAGAATAACTGGACTCGGATGTGGTTATAGGTGGCTCTTTCAAGGCATGCGGCCCGCCAAATGGCACTGGGCAATGGGGACAATGATCACCGCCCACAGCGGGGGTTCGTCTGTAGTTAGGCTATGTGGGCTAAGCTGGGACGGCCTACTTACACCTATAACTCTTTCCGGGCATACTTAGTTCAGAGCATTGTAAGATGTAACATGACGAGTTTGCGAAAAAATGAATTCTGAAAGAGGGTTCCCCCACGGCATTTTACGAGACCCTCCCCCGGCAGGAAGTCCTAAATAGTTTTTATTTGCATGAATGGCGCCTTACACTACTCTCCAAGCCTTTAAGCGTGCACTGGCCATAGAATCCCTACTTATGAATCCTTGTTTCTACAATGAGCTTATAGGTTGCTGTATTATGGCTATTACGATTGTTAGGCGGATGAGGTCATAGATATTCTTTATGATAACTGGTAGATAGCAATCGTATAAGCAGCATGCCTAACCCCAGTAGGAGTATAAAATATATATGATTTTAGATGTTGATAAAGGGTCTAAAAGGTATATATTTACACAAGAGTGCCCTGGCTTTAAGTGCTCTGGTGTTGTGTTCAGTAGTCAGGTGGGCCCTAGTGCGATTATTGGTTTTTTGACGCGATTCAGTTACATGTGCAGGTTCTTTTTACTCGTCGGCCGGGCGGTGTCATGTAGTCTCTAGTACTCTACCGTATAATCCCGGGCATGATGATTATTACTTAAGTATTTTGGTTCCAACTAGCCCAGGCCACCCCATTGTACCAGAGATTACACGGTACTCGTAGTATTCAAGCCTTTCCAGAATACAATAACTAGGAGTGCCATGTCCTTCCTACGAGGTCACTTTGTAAGTCTGTGCCATTCGTCAATTCGGGAATTTATTTCTCGCCCGCACAAACTTAGCCTTATAATCAAGGTAAAACCGCATCAGGCGCATTACATCTTGAAGGTATAATGTGACAGTAGGCAATGCATTCCGGGAAGTATTGAAGACCTCGTATTCTTAGTACGTTTTTAGAATCGACTGAGCCTGCATATAATGCAAAACGGACATAATATACCGTCACTAGGCAGATATGTTCGTGATGCGGTTTCAGATGACGGAGTTTGCCTCGGCTTCCTCCTCCACCTGTTTAGAAATTTATTATAAACCAACATAAATAGATAAAAATCTTTCCTAAATTTCTAAAACATTTCTACTACTTCAGATATCTATATGTTTTATTTAGTATTTTTCATATGTGTATTCATTTTTTGTAGTTCTTTAAAGCTTATTGAATGGTGCTTTGGCCCCTCTAGGTGGTATAGAAATTAGTCTTGGCGGAAATAATTAGCATTTTTAGGTACAGTTTAGTAACTTCTTAAAAAATTTATACATAAGGTGAAATATTATACTAAATTTCAAAAAATACTTTATAATATGAAATATTTACATCTTGAATAGTAGATTTTCAACCTTGATATTTATTTTTCAGTAGATTTTCAAAGTTGGGTGAATCTTGGGCTTTCCACCAGGAACCGTGCGCTGTCTCACCTGAAACTATGGTGCGCACGGTCTTAAACCCGGACCAATAAAAATTGGGCTTGGAACACGCCTATCATGCCTAAAAGCGCCAAAGTATGCCCAAGTATGCCCAAGTATGCTCATGATGCCTAATATTGTTGACTACTTCCCCTCAAAAATATAAACTCTCTTATAACACTTTCAAAAGATCTCCAGTGACTTAAAGAGTATACCCCAGTATTTTTAGAATGAAAAACAGTACTTTAATATATAATACTGGAAAAATATACCTAAGTACATCTGGTCATGGTCTGGGTATAATAGGGAACTGTTCCATATGACACTTTTCACACCCAAAATTGAGGTTTTATTCCACAACAACCATAGCCCCTAATGGCCTATAAAAACTTGGGAAGCTTTAATAGTATATTAGAAAGTTTCCCAAGTTTTTATAGAAAATTCTATCCATTAGTTGTGTTGGAATATCGGCTCAAAATGTTGGTCCGGGTTTATAACTGCGCGCACCATACATCACAAATATATCTGCCTAGTGACTGTATTTCAACCTCTTAGCGTTATTATGAGTCTCACTAGTTTATACGGTAGTCCATTCTAGTTTCATAGGATTACTCGGGGTTTACGCCAAGCCTACAATTTTGCATGGTATACAATAGCAGTTCATTCTACAAACACCATAAGATTACAAGTACTACTTTATCCTACATACAGACCTCTACCGTTGGGTCACTTTATACCAGACCCTTGTACGGGATATCGGGACTAAGGTGCATGGTAGCCCCGCAATATTTCAAACATAAATTTACAAGCTCAACACGCTCAATTATCAAGAACATTGTCTCCCCTCTAAGAGTCACGGCCCCAAAAAGCGATGCAGCGTCTACGAGCGTATTCTCTTTTTCAGCCCTCTAATTTGGCTAAAGCCATTGAATCAACTCTCGACCCTTCCTCTGGTGCACCAACACATTTGTTCGGTTCTGCTATATCCTTTCCGCATACAGTCGTCGCCCGATCAGTCGCTGTTCTCGGCTTTGACTTTATCATGGTCGATGCCCTACATACGTATGTTCATCACTCGTGTCTTATCCTATAACTTCATTCTAATACAAATGAAAAGTGCCATCAACGCAGAGACTCTGGTCCAACTTATCCAGACCATCAACTTAGCTAGTGAAGGAAAAACTTGCGCAGTAGTTCGAGTACCAGGACCATATTCAGACCTTTTAACACACGCGCTGGACGCTGGTTAGCGGTCCCTTCTAGCCAAGCATAGAGAAGAATTACACTGAGATATAAAACATATGCAGGTGCTGCTGGCATAATATTCCCTCATATTGATACCCCTGAGCAAGCCGCCCACGCTGTTATGAAAACAAAATATCCATATTCTGGTGGTGAACGCTCTTTATCACCTTCAGCTCTGATTGCAGGAGCAACGGATATGGCTCCGCCTGGTTCTTCTCATGAGAGAATCGCCGATGAACATATTGCAGTAATCTGTCAAATCGAAAGCACGGTAAGTTTCCTTGTGCCTTAAACCATAACCAAAAACTAATTGCAGACCCATAGATTGCCCTCACCAATGCAGAGGCAATTGCGTCGACGCCCGGTGTGAATTCGCTGATGCTTGGACCCGGTGACCTCCGTGTCTCGCTAGGGTTGCCATCTAAGCGTGTTGGGGAGCATGAGCACCCTAAATTTCTTGCGGCAGTAGACCACCTCGTCGATGTTTCCCAGAGGTATCGTAAACCGCTTATGACTGTCGCCTTCAAAATGTCAGCAGACTCAGATGGATGGGTTAAAAAATTCAGTTTATTACTCACAAGTGCAGACATAATTAGCGTTGTGGATGGCCATCGCCGGGATCTTGCAAATATAAAGCAAACCTTATACGATAAAGAAAAGAGTTAGTAGTAGATGAACTGGATCAAATTAATTGTGCTATTTTCCTACTATAGCATGTATAGTTGTCAAGTAAATATTACTATATGGAAAGCAGATCTGGGAAAGGACGTTACAGTGGGGCAAACTCAGTACTCCTGTTGATTCAATTAAGAGGAATCCTGAAGATACTAAACTAGTAATATAACACCTATAAAGTAATGCTTTCTATGCTTTTTGTCTGCTTTGCTGGAAACAAGATGGCTGATTAGTTTCGTATGAGAGGACAGTAAGTCTTCTTAAAATATACTCTGCTATGGCTGAAATCCTTCTGTAATCCTCTCGAAAGCCAACACGGACTAACATATTAAGACCTCGGAATAATTCTTACATGGTCTTAGTCCAATTCTACAAACGATCCTGGATTATTTTAGGGCTCATGAAGTTTGGGGCTCTATTACACTGGGATGAAAGTCATAGGAGATAAACCAGGTAGCTAGTAGTTCATTTCGCAGTAGTCATGATTAATTAATTCATTCAGTTCATTTTGCAGTAAGGAAGTTGACTGGAAAATACTAAATTAAGTAATAGTATACTTCAATGAGTTAGTTTCTGAAGAATTGACAAAGCCCGTCGGGGAATTTCCGACACATGATGTAAAGCCTACTCGAGTCGAGCGCCAGTCCCGATTCACTACCTGGCAGGAGATCGCAGAAGGGTATATCTGGCCCCATTGCTACGTGGGGTTCTCATGCCCTGGTGGGAGACCCCTTCGCCTCCAGCCTGGAGCGTGACTAGTATCCAGACCACGACAAAGTGAGCCTGTATTCTATGAGAATACTCCATACCCCAGGTGTTAGGATATTAGATTTTATTAGTTTTAGTCGCGCTAGGTTATGAATATTTCTCTAGACTGGGGGTGCCACGCTAGTACAGGGTTCATAAGTGGGGTTAGGGTCTGTTGTATGGAAAGGTTGTCATCCATAACCTTTCACTGTCTCCAAGCAAAATACCACCCCGACTTCGAAATGTACGATGATAGGGCACAGTGCGAATGTTCGCGTCCCAATGTTTTTCCGGTGACATTCAAGAATGACAAAGGTCTGACACTGTCAGTGGTCGGCTTTCCTCGCCATATCTTGGTGTTTCCCCAATCAACTGGGTTCGGTATCTGTACATGTGAGGACCTAGCCGGTATTATTATCATAAAATAATATAGGGTCGAGGTCACTGGGGTAGGAGAATCCAAATCGAAGGTATTTGCTCTAAAACACTAAATCCTTTAGATAGGAGGTCAGCGAGGATACGTAGGAGAAGAATGGTATAGTAAGGAATACCTGTACATATCGTTATATCTGGCGGGACGGTTACACACGCAAAAGTGCTTTCGCTTTGGCTACAGCTTTGTGACACTTTGAAAAGTAGGACGTGCTGTTATTTGGGGGGGGGTCGCAGCTAGCAGTTAATGCAGGTGCGGCTAGAACGGCTGAATGAGTGGTGAAGATAGGATTGGGTAGTATTTAGGTACAGATGAGGCTCGATTGTAGTTATTTATTGAGTTCTAGACGTTGCTCAATCTACGCGAGATAAAATTCAGCTATGTGTGTGTCGTCGTCGTACTTTCCGGTTGTATTATGGGTATCGAATGAATGAATGAATTTATCATAAGTACATGCAACCCTAATATTATGGGTATCGAATAGGTATAAATAGTGCCGAGTACAAGCAGGTTTTGGGTCTATGATGTAGGAGCATATATATAGGGCCCATAGGAGTCCTCCTAAGGCTTTAGTCCACTCTTGCCCTCTCTATATCTTACTACACCGGTAGGGTCTAGCCTCACGAGTGATCGGAGATGACCCAAATTTGAAAGTTTTAGATAACTTTCAATTAAATTACAAAAGATAACCAAAACCAACCCTCGAATAAGAAACAAAAAATTCATACAGATGTCCCACGAACCTTCGCCCAGATAACTCCACGCAGCTCTTTAACCTCCTCAACCCATTCGTCGAAGTAACCCCACTCACCACCTTCATCTTCCTCATTACACACGTATCGCAAAGACAGTCTACGCACAAACCTCTTCTTCAACTTACAAACACCAGCACTTGCTGAAACTAGGTTTCTGTCAAGTGTGGTGAGCCGCTTACGTAGTGATTTGAAGATGGCTTTTGTATAAGTTGATGCGATACGGCAGCGTTCAGGCTCATGGGGGGTGTAGGTGCCTATGGGGCTTATGAACTCACTGGGAGGGGTGTTTTTATGCTTACTGATGAAGGTGTTGAGTGAGGTGAGGTCTTGGTCAAGTGTGTTGAGATCTGTGTGCAGGGCGATGAGTTGGTCGTTGAGTTTTTGGATACGCTTTTCGTTTTCGGCGGTTGGCATTGTTAGTGAAGATCTGTAGAGCTGTGGAGTCAGGGCTTCTGGTGGAAGGGATGAATAGAGGATGTGGCTTCATTTTTCTAGGGCTATTGTGCGAGGTGCTTCAAATATGGGGGAGGTATTGTATATGGTTGGTATGTATCAGCTCACTTGGTGCTCATTGATATCATGTACTTGTGTGTGAGTTTGGGGGCGGTTTCTGCATTAGGTCGGAAAAATCGGTTATGGCGACTTATTGTCTACTTGGGAGTGTAAATAATGGTAGAAGTTGGGAATAGTAGAGGGAGATATACAGAGATTTTGTGAGAACGTGAGAGCATGTATATTTCTGCTGGAAATAACGCAAGGCTATAAGAAATGGTAGTGGACAAGGACTACAAAAAAGTAGTTATTGAAAGGTGTTAACAAAGAATTTGCCGTAGAATTAGATACTGCGTATTGTTTAATCTCATGCATAGCTTTTCTTACATCATGTAGTACCTTAGCGGTTTATAGAACGAGTGAGAGAGGAAGAGAATTTGTATGCTATATCCGTAGGTGTCCGTAACAACATACTGGCAATCCATCGGTTTATTTTGTAGAGCCAGAGCAGGTTTAAGCTCAGTTCTCACTTTGATAAGATAAAGATCCGGTAACAAATTCTTTTTATCTGTATATACAGATCTCCAAACTCGCACTAGGTTATACCTGTCTAGTGAAACAGCACTTGCGAAAGATAAAAGAAACCACGAAGATAGCTGTATCCCCGCTATGCCGACTGCGCACTGCTGCTCAGGACCTTTTGCCTCAAGACTACCCAGCCCCCCAAACCGTCAGTACTTCATTACTCCACCAGCGGATACGACAAACATACCATCTTCAACAACCCGTACGTTCTGGCTTTTCTGGGAAACAATTTTCTCCAGATCTGCCAGGTTCTTCGTTAGTGTTTCCACCTTGCCGTTGTAGAACTTCTCAGCGTCTGCTGCGGACTTCTCAACATAATATCCGGTTCCGATATCTACAAGGACGTTCTCTGTATCGGAGAGGGTTCCCGGAACATAGAGTGAGTTTGTAAGCGGTACAAGAATCGTTTTACCTTCCCCCGCTCATGGTCGCATTAGTATTGTCAACTCTACAAAAGCATGCTAGACTAACCAGGCCTTAAACCAGTTTTTACAGTGGTGATGCATTCCTTGAATTTATTCTGAGCTTGGCGGAGCTTCTGGAATGACTGAGTAAGGTGTTCTAGCTCATCGTCGAGCTGTTTCTTGACGGCAGAGAGGTTGTCGACGGAGAGGGTTGTCAAGTCGACTATTCCGTTGGATCAGCCTTGTTCATGGTCTCTAAAGAAAAGTGGAGATGGTGGGAGGACGTACTTTGCTGTGATTGGAGACCTTTTGATTCTTTGGAAGCCATTGCGATGAGGGGGTTGTTTATTTCGCTATCCGCTCCTAGCCTTTGGTGGGGCTCGTTGTTCTGGGCCGGGTAATGGAGGTGTGGCGTTGCGGCTCAACTAAAGTAGTATCACTAGAGCGCCACTCATCCCGTAGGACGTGGCTTGAGTTAAATAATTATTGCTCTCGCGGTCGCTAGCTATATGTACTTGGTTATATAAAGAGTTATGCCCCTGATTATTTATTAATACTAAATACATCATGGAATATTGCTAAATCCATAAAAGAATAGTAATCTTCCTCCGTCACTCTCTTTGAATATAGATCCGATATCGCTGGCACTCGGTCAGATGCTTCTATCTGGGGGGTGGGTAGCCGTGGTTAAGATGGATTAGTAACAAATTATCGCGGTGCAGTACTAAAGGTAACTTTCTTGATAGCAGAAGGGAGGGTTGAGGGTGTTGAAGTGGGGTGGTTTAGGGTATCGGGATGTCGTGTACCCTTTAAAAGTGTTGCGCAAGGTACGAGAGTGCATACGGATTCTAGTAATTTCTAGCCTGGTGGGATATAATCCTTTCTTGTGATGTTTAGAGTGATTTTATCGCTAAAAATACCGATGGATTCTAAGCAGATCTAGTGCTAACGCCGTGCCTCTTAGGGGTTTTACTAATAATTCAAGATTAGGCTATTATAGTAGGAACTTATGGGTTTGGTAGTAGATATTACTAGATAAAATATAAAAAATATCAGTCTAAAACTAAACTCTCCCCACTCCCAAGATTGACCATCTTCCATCCTTTCTCTTCCCCAAACCCCTTCCTTTCCAGCGCATCATACAAGGTCCACTGAAATCTACTCATAACCAAAGATACAAGTCCACCACCCTTTTTTACTTCATCATGTGTTGGTATCCAGTACTTAGGCGGGGGGTTCAGTCCCTTGATGGACTCCAGGGCTTTATGAGCACCTAGGTTTAGGGTCGTTATTGCCAACCACCTTGGGAAAGTTAGACGATGGTATTAAATAAACTGAGATTATAAACAGCTAAAGGTTTATCTCACCAAGGATTAACGACTTCATGAAGCCCATGAAGCAAAGCTAATACCCTTACTCTCCCATTCAGGACATCTAGACTCCCCGGCTGTAGCCCATGGGGCGTATACACCACCCCTTCGGTTTCGCCGTTCTCTCCAGGCCATGATATAAGAATACCAGAGTGGTAGTAGGCAAGATCATTTCCGAGAGAAGTAATTTGCTGTATTTTCAGCCATTCCGGAAGAGAATCTTGGGGAATTCTCTCGGTGTCTGTTGGTGGCAACAAGGGGATTTCATGAACGCATTCGAAATGCTTCCACGAACTTATTAATTCTGCCGCTTTCTACAACAGAGTGTAAGATTAAGAAATCCGAATGCTTTCTAGAATAGAATACCTACGGTAGTTGCAAAGACAGGCACATTTGGCATCACCTCTGTTAACGTCGCTTGATGGCAATGGTCTGTAAACTCATGGCTCACCACAATAGCGTCGAGTCTCCCATTACCGCTAGTGGTGTCGATTTCTTTCAGTTTCGTGAGGGAATCAATAACTGGTGGTACTATATGCCACTGTGTTGAAAACATCCAGTGGACATCTGATTGGGGCCCGATAAGCCAGGGGTCAAACAGGAGTGTGAAGTATGTTTTGTCATCGCTTTGGTGGGTATTTGGAATAGGTATCTGCAGGAGCCAAGTAGTGTCGGCGTTGAGGTGTGTCAATATCGGGCGGGAAGTCATGATTTCGGGGTTGTAAACAAATAGAGGTGGCGTGAATTAAACAAAACTACAGCCCACCCCCACTACTTGAGACTCCTATATGTTGGCTTGGCGGTTGATGATCTGTAGTTGTGATTGCCAAATTCAATTTATCGGTTAATTGAAGTAGGTAAATCCTGATACTTAGTACTGTGTTCGTGTATTCTCTCTCTTTCATAGAACCGTATGCGGTATATTGTGCTGGGAGTGTAGTATGAATTGTTACATGTGCGTTCGCTGATCTACTACGTAAACAGGCGCACAGCCAAGAGGTTACACACGTCATGCACGTGCCAAATCTTGTAATACATATCCCTAACCCGCGTGGCACACCCTTAAATGGGTAATTATAATTTTACACTTGGAGTAGCAATCTGCTATCTATCAATTGATCGCTGTAGTTGAGAAATATGAATTACACATAAGTATTACCCTCATGCATCCCCACTCTATTAAGTCTGCCAGTCAGATAACACGTTCAAATGGTTTCAATACCCTAGGCTGATATCAGTAGTTAGCAGTCAACCCTAGTCGTTTTCCTCTTCATTATTAGATTCAATCCATAGAGCTACGTGATTTTCAGCCAGTGGAACTAACCCGCTATTCCTAAATTAGCGAATGTATTTTATATAATGAGGTTATTGAATAGATCAGAATATTTCTATAGAGTACCATAAAACAGGTGAAAATGGATCCTCCTAGCTGGTTCGATTACCCATTTCCTCAAGTAACCTTACTAAGGCGCTAATAGATAGTGGGCCTACGAAACTGGTCTCTATGAATATCTTGAAAGAGTATACCCGCCTACGATAGAATTTGGTTGTATGGGGTAATTTCAATTTTCAGGCATCCCAGATTCAAAAGAATCAATTGCGGGGTAATTCATGATTTCAAGTAACTCAGGTGATACAAAGTTACGTAGGTGGAGAGATTTACAAATTCAGGCGACCCAGATCATGTAAAATCTCGTGGATTAGGTTGTTTTAGTTTTTAGGCGACCTGGTCAATAGTTCGGTTGAGCTAGTTTCAAAGTTCAGGCGTCCAAGATCACACAAAGTTCTTGTAGGTGATGCGATTTTAAGGCAACCCAGTCCAAACGATAGTTTTACTTTAGATATACTGCGCTGAAGAGCATAAATAGATGGGATTTCCCCGCTGTCTTGAGAATTCCATCATCCATAAACCAAATCACTCTCCTTCCTCACCTCTTCCCACCCCTTTCGCGAGACCGGTTCGAAAATTGTTATCAATCCGAGAATCATCTATCGCCGGCAGGAAAGTGAGTGACCATCACTAAGAATGGTTTACAGTTTTCTTCTATTCTGAAGGAACTAACTGTCTCTGTAGGCACAGCTACTAAAGCCGGCATCAAGAGGCACAGTTTAGACAATAAAGTTCAATCCCACAAGGTAACCCCTGCATTCACAACCGTAAAAACTTTCTTTTCTGTAGACACTGACAATCCATCTAAATTTTAGGTCAATCCAGATGAGGGCGGATACGAGGTTCTCGTCTTAGAGAACAATATCTTTTCAGCTCGCCATCTATTAGTTGTCGGAAATGGTTGGACTTTCTGTACCTTTTGAAGAATATAGTTGAATTCTTGGAATCACTTGTTTTCTCGTATCCATGAACCGTGATTTGATTCTTGCTACTAGTGATATGAATATGAATCTCCTTCTCCGCTGAGAAATAGTCGTAGCCCACTGTAGATTATTAATCAATAGACTTGTTCTAGCCTATTCACATAGTTGTCCTAAGCATAAAACTGCTATACCCCTACCTATATTATTGACCCCTGTAGAGTAGCCCTTAGTGGATCATGTGTTTTAGGGTAGATTCTCTCTGTAGCTCTAGCCAACTGGGGCTGGAGGCCGCTTATATTCTCTGTTCCTTATCTAAGAGTCACTTCGAGCACCCCGGTCAGGGTGCGGAAGATCAAGGGATAGGAAAGACGGACCAGATGTGCTTAGATTTGTATGACCCAACCATTTCTATATGTAAAGTGATTATAGTAGGAGTATATAGGGAGTGACAAGCGTATCTATAACGCGCCCTTCTTATTCACCAGTGCCACCATACAGGTATGAATTATTAATGGTCTCGTCCGAATGAATGAATGAATGAATTATAAGTGCATGGGTAGTCCCGTCCAATAGTATGAATGAATGAATTAATCATAAGTACATGGCCCGTCCAATAGTAAAGTGTTATACTACATGTATTATTCGCACGGAACTACATTAAATATGCACATTTAAATATTCAAAGCGCGTGGAATTAATTTGACTAAGCTTCTTATGTTCAGCCGGAGTTCTGGGCAACCGTCAGCCCTCAAATTCACATTCGCATCTTGAGCGAGTGACTTCTTGTGAGACGGGACTTACCGACCACGTGATCTCTTGATTGCGACGTCACGTCAACCGCGTCTTCCCCGCCTCACCCTCTCAATACGACAGCTGAGATATGTCAAGTCTGAAGTTTGTCCTCAGCGCCTCTGCTGCTCAAAGAATACACGATGTCCTAGCATGCCTATCGAAGTTCTCTGAATACGTCTGCCTAGAAGCTCGGCATAACCGGTTTACACTATCAGCCCTCAACTCCACAAAGTCTGCATACGGGGGTATCGCCTTATCTAGCGAGAGTTTCTTTGAGTTCTACGAGTTTTCACCCTCGGAGGATGATGACCTTGAGACTTCCCGGTTTAGTTGTAGACTCTACTCTAAGGTTGCTCATTTTCTCCAACTCAAAGAAGAAGTAGACAAAAAATACTGATACGAGCAGCCCCCTAGGCTCTACTCGCTGCATTTAGACAGCGTTATTTCGACACGAAAGATAGAGGCTCGGCTATTGAGAAGTGCGAAGTTAGCTTTGAGGATGATCCTTCACGGCCGGAATGTCGGCTCCTTGTCCAGCTCTTATGTGGGCATGGAGTCCTAAAGACTTACAAGCTTACATATGAGGAGGTGGAAGTAATGGCACCCGTATTTGATAAGAGCCGCGCGTCGAACCGGTGGACGGTAAAGGCCAGGGTTATGAAGGACTATATGGAGCATTTCGGACCAAAGGCGGAAGGATTGGATATTACGAGTAATAATGGAAGGGCTGTGTTCACTAGCTTTACCGAGAAGTTGACGGATGGGAAAGGTGCGTATTCTGTAGAAGATAAATGGGGAACCGGGTTACTAAATATCGGTAGAGGTATTGAAACTTCCCATGCATACGAATATTGCTCTTGATACCTCCGATTTTGAAGACTGGTCAGCCGTAGATGGGGTGAATGTTGCGGTCAGCTTGAAAGATATGAAGGTTTGTATAGTTTTTAGTCCTGAGTTTCTTGTAGTAATGGTAATAGACTGATAATTTATGGTGGTTATTTAATTAGGCGATAATAACCCATGCTGCTTCTCTGAATACAGTCATCTCAACATATTATAGCGAAGCCGGTCGTCCTTTCCAAATAGTCTATGAATTCGAGGGAATGAAATGCGAGTTCACATTAATGACAATGACCCAAGTCACCAACTTACAGACCTTTGCGACTATTACACGAGTCGAATCACGTCCTGCTTCACGTCCTGCTCCACGGGCTACTCCTCGTCCTTCTGCTCCATTATTCAGGGGTTCTTTGGAATCTGAAGCTTCTCAACGCGGTTCCACTCATAGCCAACGAACGCCTATAGATGAAGATGAAATCTTCATTAGGCCTCCTACACAACACACACAAACACAGCCCAGCGCTATCACACAGCGCGCACAAGAGCGTCCACCATCGCCACCGTCACCTTCACAAGTCTTACCAAGCCAAAGTATGATACAGGGGTTATTCCTACCTTACGATAGCGAAGAAGAGAGCAGTGATGATGATCTAGGGAAAGGGCTGGAAGACTGGGGACCGGGGGTGCGTTGGGATTCGGGCGTGAATGATGTGATGCCGAGTATTTCGGTTGTGAGAGATCAGATTGCGCCGGGAATGAAGGTGGGTGCCGAAGGGGATGAGACAGAGAGTGAAGAAGAGAATGAGGATATTGGTCCGATGGTGGGACCAACACAGGAGGTGTCACAGGTGAGTTATTCCTCTACTTCGTTATTCGTGATTCTGACTTTCTGGTTTCTAAAGGCAAGGGGGCTGTTCGATCTCTGAGCTCCATTATATTCTTTTCTATATCAAAGGAACTCATTTTCTTTGTTTGACAGCACTATATATAGCTACTCTTGGTTTTTAGTGAATGACCCTGTATTTACGAGATTTGATATATCGGTAGATTTACAAGAGACATTATACGTATTTATATCTATGCCACTATGGTTTGATCTAACATCATATGGATACATTAATAAAAGTACCTCCGCTGGTGGACTCTCATGCCAAATTCCCATTCCTCCGTAGTTACTATAACAAGTCCAACTTCCCACCCTGCGTCCTCCATCGCTGCGATCTTGTCTACCTCTTCCTGGAGAAACCCAATTCTCTTTACAACCCTCTCCATCCACTCACCTAATGACTTCAGCTCTGAAAATATTCTCCAGTTGGTACTAGAGTACCTACGGAACATATATCCAAGCGCAGCATTCAGAGCCACCATTTCCTTAGTAATTTCCAATAGTGCTTTCTGTGCCGACGCAAGGTGGACTTCGGCACAAATAGCCAAGGGATTAGTACGGATACTTCCGTAGCGCATAGGAGAGGGATTTCTGGTAAGCGATAGATCTTCACCCATAGTCCGTGAGTCTGTATCACAATCGAGAATAAAGATACGGGGGATCGACGGAGTAGGTATAGTTGAAGCGGCGATGCGGAGTTTTCCAATTACGAAGAAGTTGTAACCGGACATCTTGCGTTTGAGATCCCGTGTTGCGTAGTCGAGGGTGCGGATGCGAGATTCAAGTGAGACTATTTCAGGGCCTATCACCTGCTGCGTGGATCCTGTAGCGCTCATTTTACTAGGGGTTGGACTACTATTTTGAAACAGTTGTGTGACTAGGAGGGAGGTAGAAGTGGCGGGTGCATTTATCTGGGAAAGGGTTTGAAATTCAAGGTTAGATAATTCAACATGGTCGTTGGTAGAGCTCTTTGTGTGTTTCAAATTAAATCCTGTTATGCTACGCTAGTCTCATGCTCAGCCCCCCCAGTGGTTGCTCTTACTGCGCAGCCACCGTAGGCAGCAAGCTGCGTCGTAGATGGGAACGAGACTAATGCTACGCTTGATAATATCAATACAGGACCAAGCTTTTTCTTGAAAAAAAAATCCTTATCTTGAAAAATCTAGGTACAAAACTAGATTTTTAAAGTTTAACAACCTCCACCCCCCCCCCCTTCCCATCCTCGATTTAATTAGATACTTACCTGATACAACTCCAAGCCACAAACCAACAACTAGGAAAAATGAGTCCACAACAAACTATTACTGATCTTGAAAATGGTATTGAGAGGATTTCTTTAGCTTCTAAATCATCGGATTTACAGGACCTTGAGAGGCGCGTCAATAAGCTTAGCAGAACACTCACTGAGAGGTCACGTGGGGACACGGGTTCTTTAGGGACTAGTGGGGTGAATCTAGAAAGAACCGTTGTTGTGGGGCGTCTTCTGTAATCAACAACCTTTGAATAACATAATTTGTGCCTAACAAATGGTGATCACACCGAGGGCTCTCTTCCATCGGTGATTCGCAGTCAAGTTTCTTAGGTATCAAGGTCGATTGAAAATTAATGAAAAAGCCTTGGTAAGGATAGAAAAAAGATAAGGAAAGAAAGTGAGAACAAGAAACAGGAAAGCATCACATCAGGAAGTGGAAAGAGGAAAGGTTCACGGAACGTAAGAAAACCTCTGCTACACTCAAATTGACAGCAGGGTTATCAAATAGGATTCCATCATCCTGACATTCATCTGGACATAAACCTGGACTTGAGGAAAGAACGAATTGTGTCATCAAAGCAGCCAAAGGAAGTTTTACGGTAATAGTTTCATCAGGTTGAGCAGAACTGACACAGCAATTACATAAGAAATTCGGAAGCTACTAGAAACAGAAAGGAAGCGAAAAACTTCCTAAAAACAAAAAGAAAAAGTCATCGTGGCGTCATCACAAGGAGAAGGGTGTTTTGGTAAGAAGCAATTAAATCAACAGTCTCAAAAATATCACCCTCAATACCGGCTATCCGAAGGACCTCGGAAAGCCTCTGTCACAGCGTTTCCGGAATCACCTCCAGAAACACCACTCGAGCATACAAGGGTAGAGGCTCAACTACAGGAAGTAGAGAAATATTTGGCTCAAGCTGAAAATCTGCTCGAATTAGTGGATTCTGAAGAAGACGAAGAGGCTGATCCTGAAACAGGAACAATCCAGGAAGTAGTAGAATCGTCATCGGACTCTGATAGCATGGGTGGCAACGGCTGGCCAACGGTGAATCCGTTCTCAGGTGAGAAAGGAGAAGATGTGGAAGAATTCATTGCTAGCTTTAATGCAGCGTGGAAGTGGGCGAAGACTCCAAGGTATGCCGATACAGATGAGGGAAGGCTCGAAGCAGAGCAGGACAAAGTCATTATCATGAGGAACTCTATGAAAGGGAAAGCCCTGAAAGAGTCTGGTAACTTCAAAAAGGCCACCAAGGAGAGTTACACAGCATTTGTGGCTGCCCTCAAGAAGACTTTTCCAAAGTCTAATCAGATCATGACAGCAGAGGAAAGAAGGGAAGCAAGAGCACTGCAGACTTACCATAAGTTTACACAAACAGTGGACGGAGTTGTACTGGACCCAGACACATACCTGCAGAGACTGGAATGGTACCAGAGGTATCTCCCAGAAACCTTGCACATGGAACTGGGAAGGCTATTCCTCAACGGTCTGGCAGAGAAGGGGGAAGCCTTCTCCATCCGAGGAATGATTCCCACACCAGCAGACCGGACCCTAGACAAAATTGTGGAGAGCTATAAAATTTGCATAGAGGGACAAGGGGAAGTGAGCAAAGGATTTGAAGAGGATGAGGAGGATCTCATCTTTGGGGGTAAGCTCGAACCAGACAAATTGCAGACTGACAAAGGGAAAGGGAAAGCCAAAGTTGAAGAGTCCAAGACGACTAGCCTCACCAGTGATGAAGTTATGAGAGCACAATTACACCATCTCACTCAGAATAATCAAATGTGGGCCAGGGCGCAGGGGGACATCAATAAAGTCCTTCAGGCTACACAAGTTCAGTCTCGTGATGTAGGCCGCCTAATCCGAGCACTTGAAGGAGTAGCCTCGGGAGTAGTTACTGCATCTCCAGCAAGGCAACCCAACCCCCGCATCACGGCGGTAGAAGACACATCATCTGGAGCCAATACCAGTAGTGCCGAACAGTCCAACCCAGCAACCCGACCAGGAGGACAACTGCCTGGAACCGTACCCAACTACAATAGAGGGATAGGAGGCCCAGGACTTGGACCACAGTGTTGGGCATGCGGCGAGCGTGGACACATGACGTATGGCTGCACAAACCCTGTGAAATTGACAGTGGAAGACAGTCGCAAACTCCAGGATGCCTACAATGCACGCCGGGAGAGATATGGTCAAGCTCCTATTAATCTTCCCGGACAGAGCTCAAATGCATTGAGACCATGGACTAACCGTCCCCTTCCATTTCCCGTGAATGGTTCCAATGCGGTACCGTTGGCAGCGCCCGCAGTGGCAGTCCATAGAGTCATCACGGCAAGTAAAGGAAGGGAGAGCGGATCTGATGAGGATGACCTTGAAACCGTACTAGGGGATGACGACATAGACGTGGGCGCAGGAGATCATCATAGCAGAGTAATAGTGGCTACCATTCACACTGATACTGAAACGGAGGTGTCCGAAAATGAAGATTTTAAGGTACGGGCATCATCGAGGGATCATGAAATGAATGGAGAAGCAAACCTGCCTCCAAAGGGTCCAAACAGTACAATGCCACCTATGGGGAACTTCACATTCACATCTCCCTTGGGAATGGGAGGAAACAAGAAACGACGGGTTCAAGTAGAGGTGGATTCAGGAACGGAGGGTGATACCGAGGACGGACCGGTGAAGGGTCCGCGTAGAGCAGAAAAGAAAGAGAAACCGAAAGGGAAGAAGAAAGCCGAGGACGATCCGGCGAAGGGGTCGCGTAGTGATAGAGTTATCAAGGCTGCACATGAACCAAAAGTTAAGAAAAAGGGCAAGCAGCTTGAAGCCATTCAGGGAATGCTGGGAGAGCAAGCTTTTGACTTCCACCAGTGGTTGAAGAACACAAAGATAGAAATGTCAGTGTTGCAGTATCTTCAGTCCAGTCCTGCCGGAAGACGTGCGCTAGGCTGGGAAATGGCGCTAGCATACCCCCACAGAAGGCGTAGAAGCCACACAGTCAAGCTGGTAGGCCTGGCAGCTGAAACCAACGAGGAGGGGATGACCTGTGAACCTGAGGGAGTCAGGACCAATGAAAAATGGGTAGATGTCAGAACATGCACGATTAAAGACTTACAGACAAATCATTTTGGTTCGTTCTTTGTCACTATTACGGTGGTAGTAGGGAACAAAAAGATGGTGTTCAAGAAAGCTGTACTAGACCCGGGGTCTGATCTAAACCTTGTCACACACACGACAGCCCTCAAAGTTCGTGCCTTACTCATTGGTACGAAGGGAACGTCTATGTCGGGAATGGCAATGCGAACCGCTGATGGGAAAAGACACAGACTCAAGAGTGTAACTGAAATTGAGTTTGGAATAGATGGAGCCACCTTCAGTCAGGAATTTTTCATAGTTCCCACCGAAAATGCAAATGATTGTGGGTTTTCATTCCTACTCGGACTCCCGTGGCTGTACGACGCGCATGCAAAATTTGATGTAAGGAATTTTCTATACACCATTCAGTCTGACAAGGGAAAGGTGATTGAAGTCCGAGGAAGAAAGTATGAACCGAGACGTTATTTGGCGTTGGAGTATCCAGCCCAAGTGGACGTATTTGAACATGATGAAACGGGAAAGCTCATGGAGAAATATATATATGACGCAGAGGATGAGCATTTGACCTTCATGGGAGGGGCTCCGGGCATAGCTAAGGTGGAGCCAGGCCAAGAAGACAGATTAGGAGGGTTCCCCAGGAGATCGCATGACCCAGGAGAATCCCTCGAGCTTTCCGTTGAAGATGAGACAGAGGCTGAAATCGAGAAGGAACACAACGCCCGGTGTGCTATGATGGTGCAAATGTTCATTGAGGAAGAGGGAGAAGCACCGGAGCTGGTTGGACAAATCCCGTATGTTCACCCTGAAAGATATCTGCAAATCTATGGAGGCAGAGGAGAACAATCAGCAAGAGCAGCGAAGTGTCTCATGAATGGAGAGGGTGGGGAATTGAGTGCAAAAAACTTAAGTGGTTAAAGGTTATTCATGGCGGGGATGAAAGTGAGGAGGATGGGTTTTCAAGTGATAGTTCTGTAATCTCTTATGTTTTTCCTTGGTCAACTGAACGCGCTGATTTTGATTCAATTGCTCGAGTGTTACCTGTTCAAAGGCTCCGCGGGGAACCTGTCCCGGGAGAAGAATTAGTTGTTAATCCCGTTATGTTAAAGAAATCTTGTACTGGTGGTCAGGAAAGGAAGGAGAGCAACAGTCGGCGGGAAGTATTTATCCGTGCTAATTCTGTTATAGGGGCTGATAAAAAGGGTGAAGAGGTCGGTGTGCGGGGGAGTGAAACATTATTTACAGAAAAAGGTGTTGCTGAAAGCGGGGGGGTGAGTTACTTATTATCTGAGTGTTGCTGTGTGCCTGTGTGCATCAACTTTCCTTATTGTGATAAGAAAATCCTAAGCCCAAAGGGGGGGATAGCTAGTGAAGATTGCGAAATTTTTTGTGTCAAAGGCTCAAAGGCGGAGATTGGGCGGAGTGTAAAGGCCGAAGAGGCAAGAAAGCAAGAAAGTGAGAAAAAAAATAGCTGTGCGAGGAAAGTTATGATAGAAGAAGTGAAGGATGAGTCAGAAGAAGTGGAGGGGAGTGAAGGAGGGGAGTGCGAGTGTTGTGGGGAAGGTAACTGCAAGTTGTGGTTGGAATGCAAAGACAATTGTGCTTGCCAGTGCTTGGAGCCGCCTGCCAGGCTCAAAGAGCTGGTACGGGGAAGGAAAGAGCAACCAGGAAGCACGTTAGAGAAGCATGATGAATGGTGGTATGTGGGCCCAGAGGGGTACACCGAGCCGCCCAACACCCGAAGAACAAAGAAAAAGACCGTTCAATGGAAGAGCCCCCTCTGCGAATTCAAAGAGCCGTCACACGACAAAGAAAGCGAGCCGGAAGAGAGCTTGGAGCTACTGGGGACATTTACTCTCTTTAGGTTGGACGACGTGTTCATTGCTGAAAATCAAGAATCCGGCAATCAAAAATCCCCACGGATTATAGCACAGCGAAGAGCCTATGAAGATGAACGAAAGAGAATTGCCACAGTCAGACATATACAGGCAGAGCAGGCTAGAATGACTGGAAAAGGGCCAAAAATCAAGCCGAATTTCATCATGACTGAAGACACCAAGCCTCGGAGTTTCCCCACTACAAGACGAGTGAAACGACGAGATCCATTCCCGCCAGACCTCCCATCATTGGAAGAATTAGAAAAATGGGGTTTAGACATTGGAATGAAGGTAGGAGCTGTGGCAAAAGGTGATGAACAGCGAAGAAGAGCCCTAGGCCTAGCATGGGTGTATAGGGGCCTTAATGCAACAAGCCTGGCGGATATCAGCGTCACGGATCTCATATCCCATAAGGTGCAAGTCAAGCCTGGGTCAAAACCTTACGCGGCCAGATATCGCCGAAGAACCAGTGCTAAGGAAGAACAATTCATGTGCCACATGGTCGACACAGGCCTCCAGATCAGATTGTACAAACGTATAATGTCTCCATATAACGCCCCACCTAGAATTGTTATCAGGCCCGATGGAGCGCTTCGATTTACAGTGAACTACCGAGGATTCAACAAGCAAGAAATCAGATCAAAGCACGAACTGGAGCTCTTGGAACGAGTGGTTGATCACTTGTCGAACCCCGACATAATGTGCTATAGCAAGTGGGACTTCTCCAATGGATATTTTGGCATTCCGGTTGAAGAAGCCTCACAACCATATCTGGCATTCTCTTATCCAGGAGGCCAAGTTTGCCCAACGACATTACCTCAAGGGTTGGGCGGGGCAGCGCAGACGTTTTCGGCCGCCGTAAAAATAGCGTTTGGGCTGATACCGGAGCCGAAGCCAGAACCCTCCCTATTTGGCAAAGAGTTCATTCTGTATCAAGACGATCTGTTTGCGATGCATGAAGGATTCTGGGCGCAATACCATTTCATGGCAAATCATTTGTTCCCAAGAATTGAGTGGTCACTATTCTCGGTAGCATTCACCAAGATGGAACTGTTCATGGAACAGATAAAGGGAGTGGGCATTCACTTCCGTATTGGGGGAACGGTAGACATTCTTCCTAAAAGATTGGATCGCATCAAGAATTGGACATCTCCAACCTCTCAAACAGAAGTAAGGGCCTTCTTAGGGGCCATGGGAATATGCCGACGGTGGATAAAAAATTATTCAGAAAAAACGAAACCCTTGACAAAGTTAACAGGGAACACTCCATTTCGGTGGAGGCCAGCAGTCGAGGAGAAAGCCTTTCAACTGATAAAAGAATCGGTGGTTGAGAGGCTTGCACTTGTAGGACCCAGGCCAGGGAGAGCGTGCGTGGTGTACACTAAAGCTGCATCGTCGTCAGGGGGTATAGTAATTCTACAGCCCGAAACTGACAATACGCCTCTTAACGCCAAACCATCGAATTTGAGACCCATTCTGTTTGATTCGGTGACCTATACACCAACAGTGAAGAGATACTCTAAATTTAAAAGGGAAATCTTTACCTTGCACTATTTCCTAAAGAAATACCGACACCTAGTACACAGTCAGGACCCTAGAGGGCCAAGTCTGATCTGCACGTCGGAGAGAGAGATCTTAGATTTCCCTAACCAAGACCATGAGGGGGTCTTCATCAGATGGGCTGTATTTCTGGAAGAACTGAATGCTGAGTTTGTGCTGGTAACAGACGCCAGGATGGGCCCTGTTCAAGGCATAGCCGAAACCATTTTTTCGGAGGAAACCGAACCATTAGATCAGTCAGTCATGAGAGTCGAGCTGACACAAATGATGACTGTAGCCAAGGCAAGTCTACACCATTCAGGGGACGTTCAGGAAGGAGAGGGAGTCCTGAGTGAGAGAGAAGCGAAGAGGGCGCGAAGAGTGACGAGGTGGAAGGAAAATGTAAGGGAGGTGTTGGGAGCCTCACCAAGAATCACTCGTTCAGAGAGGAGCCATAGTGATCCATGGATACCAGAAATCATTGAACAACATCGCCTTCTCAAAACAAGTGCCGTGCGCCTATCGCCAATGGAGGTAGATATGGATAGAGACACCGTTTCCGAAGGAGATGTGCAAGAATCATTATCAACTCTCAAGGACTCTGAAGACACAGTCCAGGATGCGATAACGTACTACACTGGTTCGGAATGGTACGAAAGCATAGTAGTATTCCTGGTAACGGGAAAGCTACCGGAACAGCATAGACCCCAATATACGCACGCTCTGAATTTTAAACGAGTGGCTGGCCGATTCACATTGATTGATGAAAGACTCTATTACAGGTTTTCCAATGGCCGGAAAGGACTGTGTATCAAAGAATCGCAGGTCGTACCCGTGTTGAGAGAGGCCCATGACAAACATGGTCATTTTGCACATAAGATTGTGCTCAAGAAATTGGGTGATGTCTGGTGGCCCACGCGGACTACAGATGTGCAGCAATGGATAGCAACGTGCAGGTCCTGTGCCTATTTTGGGCCCACTAAGCGGTCGGAACCCATTAGACCAATTCTCACATACGATCCGTTTGACATGTTGGGAATTGACTTCATTGGACCCCTAGACATGACGAGTAGAGGTAATAAATACATTCTCCACGTAGTGGACTACTTCACGCGTTTCAGTTGGGCGTTTGCATTGCCCTCTAATACAGGTCAAAGGGTCATGGCATGCCTTGACAAGTGGTTTGAGGAGTTCACCAGCCCCTTGGTCATATACTCCGATAGAGGATCTCACTTTATAGCCAAACAGATGATTAAATATTGGAAGCAAAAGGGTATCCTACACATCCCGTCCCCGTCTGCATCTCCAAGAAGCACCGGAATGGTGGAAAAAAGCAACGGACTTCTCGAAGAGCGGTTGCGCCGTCTGACGAGTGCCGCGGGGGGGCAGCAGCTTGAGGAATGGGATCGTTATCTCCAACAGGCGTGTCATGCTCTGAACACTAGGGACATGACAGTTCATGGATTCTCACCCTTCCAATTGATGTTTGGGGTTGCGCCACGACTGAAATTGCCAGTAGAGAACCCTATGCTGGCAAAGCTACCAGGCGTCCAACGCATTCTCGCGGAAGGTCCATCGACCAATAACGGAGACAGGCCGCAGCCCAGTCTGGAAGAAGCGGAGTGGTTTGATGAGAGGCGAGGGGAATGGAGAAGAGACGCAAGGCAGAGGAGAGTTGAAGAAGCCGAGCGAACAATAGCACGGAGCAAAAAGAGGTTGACACAAAAAGGTCTATTAGTTCCTGGTGATTTGGTAATGTTGTTGGACAGTCATGTGCGGGCTCAGAAATCAATGAAGCTTCATGGCAGGTGGAATGGCCCGTTTTTAGTCGTATCACGTACACGAGGGGGATCCTATGTACTTCAACATCCCCATGCCAACACCCCATTCCCAGGAACTCATCACCGAGATTGCCTCAAGTTGTTTGTGCCCAGGCCAGCCCGGTTTGGGGGAGATTCGATAGAAGAGGCTCCCCAAAAGCTAAATTTGCGGCGGTATCAGAAAAAAATATATAGGGAGTTGATGGGAAAGGTATGATTGGAGGATGACAAGTGAAGGTGCTGATGGGGGAGACATTGTTACGCATTCTTATAGGTGGGGGGAGCAGAGGTTGGGCTTGACCCTGTTTCGAGGATTTAAAGGGTCTAGAGGAAATAAATAATCCATATGTATTAGACGGGAGCGCTGGCAGATGCTTAAGGATTAAGGTCATTCAGAGAGAGGAGGGTAGTTATCAGTGATTAGGGGAGTTGCTATAATTTTACTTATGTTGCTGGGGGAGTTGGGTTTGATGGTAGGGTCAGCTGTTGTGTTTTCTATTCGATTAGGGTTATGGATGGGTAGCATGTCATATAGCTGTCGGGGTGGAGGAACTTGACGGGTTCGAAGTTCACGGGGTGAACTTCCCGCATGGGGTGCCATTGAGAGGTCACGTGGGGACACGGGTTCTTTAGGGACTAGTGGGGTGAATCTAGAAAGAACCGTTGTTGTGGGGCGTCTTCTGTAATCAACAACCTTTGAATAACATAATTTGTGCCTAACATCACTAGGATGAACCTGGATCTTGTTGATATGTACTGGTATATCCAACGCCATGACCTAGACGAACCCGTAGTGGAAGCTACTAGCATCCCGGAGTCACCAGATCTTCCAATTTCTTTGAACACAGTGAGTACTGAGGATGTCTACGGTAGACCCGAGACTCCCAGACCTGATGCTAGAAATAAAATCAAGAAGAAGCTACGAAGCTTGGAGAAAAGACTTCCGGATATCCAGAGGCGGGCTGCGGGGTTGTATTCTGAAGTTGAAAAAGTGAGTTTGGAGTGGGTTGAGAATCAGGGTG
Source organism: Verpa conica (assembly GCA_033030425.1). Classification (NCBI taxonomy): domain Eukaryota; kingdom Fungi; phylum Ascomycota; class Pezizomycetes; order Pezizales; family Morchellaceae; genus Verpa; species Verpa conica. The sequence goes on along the minus strand of JAUFSD010000008.1, from coordinate 123,388 downwards.
TTTGGGATGTTCATGTCAGGTTGCTTCGGGGTACGACTAGTGAGTTTAGGGAGGTTATTAGGGGCATTAAGGAGGGTGTTGAAAAACGGTGGGAGGAATTGGTGTAGTTTTTTTCTCATAGGCTGTTTTTGGATGGCTGCGGTAGCGTACATTGTAGAGTTTCAAGATCCTACTTGAATGGTCTAAATGTCTCTATAAAACTGACCCGCTTCTTGCCTGTATTTGAACAAAACATAAACCTACTCTATTAAACAGAACAATTCACATACTCAAAAAGGAAAAAAATGATTTCTCAATCTATTATCCGGCTAGAAGGACAAGCTTTTATTCTAAATAAAGCAATTATAGCACTCAATCTCAGGTTTGATGAACTACATCTTTACATCAAACGACATTACCTAGTTAAATCAGACCCCCCAGAAAATTCTTTACTTATAGATCTTACCCCCTCAGTTTCTACAGCAGAAGTACAGCGGAGGACAAAGGCTTACGAAGACGAACACTTTGAGTCAATGGCACGTTACCTTTCACTACCCAACACAGGAAATGTCGAATTTTACGATCTGGAAGATACACCTCGGGAAATCGCGGTAGCTTATGCGAGAGCTGAATGGGAAGATATAGCATTATGGCTACGTGACGTTGAAGCATTGACGGCAGATCTGGATGCTGATGTTATAGCTATCTATATTAATGAATCTTATGCAGGGTTTGGTGTGCGGGAGCGTTTGAAAATACTTAATCAGGATGTTGGGGTGTTTCAGCGGTTGATTAAGAGTCTTTGGGAGGATCTTCGAAGTATTCCGCTGTTTTATGGGTTATAATTGTGGGTTTGATCGGTAAAAGTTAGGGGTGCGTGCGCCGTCCATGTTGGAGCGTTTGTAGTGTTAGTTTTCTTAGTACTGGCTGTCAACTAGTAGGCATTAGTATAATAAGAAATTATAGCTTTTTTTCTTTCTCTTGCGCTTAGATTGAGGCTCTAAGTATTTCTTAGAAACCTATCTAGATCTTGATAATTCTAACTGCATCCTGTAATCGACCGGTGGAGTTGTGATATGTTTTATTGTATGGTAGAATCTCTTAACCCTAACTAAACCCTAACTAATACTAAAAGCTCATATACTAGTGACTCCCTTGAGTATCTATTTCCATCCTGTATCCCCTTTTCATTTGTATAATAATAAAATAGGGGAGGACCCTCTCAGAGACCTTTATAATAAATTTAATTTATCTTGGTAACTATTAGGAAGTATTTGATTATAACTTGGTCAATGATCATATCACATGATTGCTTGATTTATAGGATCCTAAAGGTCTGTAGCTTTCACTTTAGTTACTTTCAATAGTGGAGCTAGCAAGAAATACACGGCTGCGTATTTATGGTATCTTTGGTTAATTTCGCGTCTAACCTTGACCTGAGACTTTGGAACTGACCAATAAAGGTCATCTTGCGGGGATGTAGTATATATGAGGAATATCCCGGCGGAGAAACTAGTCTTGGACTAGGCTACATGTAGAACTGATTGCTGAACCGGGGTGAACAAGAGTTAGGGCTGATCTTTATCAAGACTCTCAGGTTCCGAGATACCCACCAAGTTGCAGTACGAGATGTTTCTTATTCAGTATATACTTTTTTCAGATCAACCCCTTTAACAGATTTGCAATGGACGGCGAACTCTTTGAGGCTGATGAGATTATTTCATTTTTGATGTTTTTTTCTAAAACCCTTCCAGTAATCTCTTTTACCTTAGCATTTGAATATATCAATTCCCAGCACCCTGATTATATTTCATGAGATTTATAAGCCTACAAAGCCTCTGTGTGTTGCCAAACGCCGATTTTGAGTTCAGCCTACCTCGAGCACATGGTTGAAGTGCAAGTACATCTATCATAATGAAAGGTGTCTTTCAGACACAATTCTTGGAAGTGCGGTTAAATCAACGCCCACATATGACTACGGCTGTGTATGCTCTACAAGAGTCTCACATGTAGTACAAGGCTAGCTATCGCGTGAACGAAAATTATCTTGAAAACACTGTGGGGCCTAGATTTCGGCTAGGTGGTGTCCTAGAAACCAATTAAAAAAAAGTAGTGTTCATCGTCGATTGATTTCTCGGTTAAAAAAGGCCGATAGTGCATGGCCACGGGGCTGCTCCGGGGTGAGACACAGTGGCCCTATGGCAGAAGGCTGCGCGTACATACTTTCAAGACTGCGCGCAATAAGCCAACAAGCCACCGAGGGGTAAGGTTCGAATAATCCACTTCTGGTTAGCCTAGCCATTTGTTCTCATATCAAGATCTACATAATATTACCCATCTGCCGCCTTGCAGCGGCAAAGTACATGCCAAGCATAAGATACTTGGAAAGGGCTATTTTGTATGGGAGGGGCGTCATACAGATACAAATCGTAACCCCAATCAAAGCATTATAAATATCTCTCAGTCCTTTTTATTATTCGCTTGTAGATCTGCATGTTTCGGCGTTTGGTAGTTCTTGTTATCGTCCCCCTCTCTTCGCTCAGAGCCACTTCGCCTATAAAATCCCTATCCCTGATCTCTGTGTTCTATAAACTACGACACATCAGCAGTTTCATAAACAAAGCAATAGAGATTTTTTATTCCTTGAAAGTCACATACAGCTCAAGTATATATATACGCCACCATTTACCAGGCCAGCAAGCAAAGAACAGGTATGCTCTAAAGAATTAATGGCACTTTGAGGAAAAGCTAATTCTTACGATACTGGCTACAGAATTTCCACTGATAAACGTTGTTCCTATTCTAACTTGGTCATAAAACCCTTGTTACTGCGTCAGCTATATATGTCCGACCTATTCCCACAACAAGTATTAGGAGTCAACACGAGCTCAGCCAAATCAACGCAAACAGAGGGAAAAACCCTTCAGAGAGATAAAGAGCTAGTGTCAGCCGCTTTCAGAGGGAATTACGAAGTGGTAAAACAATTATTGGAGAAGAAGGCAGACTTGAATGCGTATTGCTCTCTGCAGCCAGAAGCAAGGTTAGGAAGTAGTATTAGGTCCTTTGGAGCCATTAATGAGCCACTAGATCCAGAGATTTCGGCATTACAGGCGGCGGCAAAGGGCGGACATCAAGATGTGGTGCAGTTACTGATAAACAAGGGAGCTAATGTAAATACACCTGCGTCAGAGAATGGCGGGAGGACTGCGTTGCAAGCGGCCGCAGAGGGTGGGTATGAGGAGGTGGTGGAATTACTGATGAATGCTAAGGCGGATGTCAATGCACCTCCGGCAGAGCATGATGGGAGGACAGCATTGCAAGCGGCTGCGGAGGGTGGGTATGAAAAGGTAGTAGGGTCTCTGATAAATGCTAATGCCAATGTCAATGCGCCCCCAGCGGAGTTTCGTGGGAGGACTGCGTTGCAGGCAGCAGCGGAGTTTCAGTATGTACGAGTGGTGAAGCTGCTGTTAGATTCTGGAGCCGATGTCAATACACCCCCGGCGAAGCATGGCGGTGTGACTGCGTTACAAGCAGCAGCAGACAAAGATTATGATCTAGTGAACCTAATATTGGCCTCTGGGGCTGAGGTTAACGCGCCGCCGGCGGAGTACGATGGGAAAACTGCGTTACAAGCGGCGGTACATGGTTGGTATCGTGTGATGGAGCTACTAATAGAAAAGGGAGCTAATGTCAACGCACCTCCGGCAGAACACGGGGGGAGGACTGCATTACAGGCAGCTGCGGAGGGTGGGTACGTACGTGAAGTGGAGCTACTGATTGAAAAGGGAGCCAATGTCAACGCACTACCGGCGGGAGATGGTGGGAAGACTGCGTTGCTGGTGGCCGTTGAGGGTGGGCATAGACGTGTAGTAGAGTTACTAATAAATGCTAGAGCCAATGTCAACGCACCCCCGGTGGGGGATGGTGGGAGAAATGCATTACTAGCGGCTGTGGAGGGTGGGCATGAAGATGTAGCGGAGTTACTAATAAATGCTGGGGCCAATTGCAATGTGCCCCCGACGGGGCAAAGTGGGAGAACTGTGCTACTGGCTGCCGTCGAGGGTGGTTATGAAAGTTTAGTGGAGTTACTGATAAATTCTGGAGCCAATGTCAATGCAACTCTAGTGGAGCAGGACGGGAGGACTGCGTTGCAAGCGGCGGCGGAGGGTGGGCATCAACATGTGGTAGGGTTACTAGTGAGTGCTAAGGCAAATGTCAATGCACCACCAGCAGAGCGGGGCGGGAGAACGGCATTGCAGGCGGCAGCGGAGGGGGGGCATGAAGATGTGGTGGTGCGCTTGTTATGTAATGGTGCCGATATCAACGCACCCCCGGCGGAGCAGAGCGGGAAAACTGCGCTGCAGGCGGCGGCCGGGGGCGGGCATGAAAATGTGGTGCACTGCTTGACACACTTTGGGGCTGATGTCAATGGACCCCCAGCAAATCAGGGTGGGAGGACTGCATTACAGGCGGCAGCAGAGGGTGGGTATGAAGATGTGGTGGAGTACTTGATATATAATGATGCGGATGTCAACGCACCCCCGGCAGAGCAGAGCGGGAGGACTGCGCTACAGGCAGCGGCGGGGAATGGGTATGAGGTCGTAGTAAAATTACTGATAAGTGCTGGGGCAGACGTCAATGCACCGCCAGCGGGGAAAGGTGGGGTGACGGCGTTACAGGCAGCGGCTTCATATGAGGATATACAAAAGTTACTTATAGCCGCTGGTGCGTTAGACATAGGAGATCGTACGATGGGCGAGAGTCTGGTACTAGCATCTGAAAGGGGAGATCTTGCGTTAGTAAGACAGCTGCTAGGGGAGGGCAATGCAGATGTCAATGCGCGTTATCACCCCTCATTGGAGCCATTTAATAATGGGAAAGCAAAGGTGAAGGGTACTGGTGCGTCTATTGAGGTAGAATTTGATGGGTGGTCAATGAAGGGTGAGGCGGTAGATTTTGCAAGAACGGCATTGCAGGCAGCATCGGACGGTGGGCATGAGGAGGTGGTGGGATTACTGATAGAAAAAGGGGCTGATATAAACGCACTTCCAGCAGTGGAGTCTGGGAGAACGGCATTACAGGCAGCAGCGGAGAGTGGGCATGAAGAGTTGGTAAGGTTACTGATAGAGAAAGGTGCTAATGTCAACGCACTCTCAGCAAAACGAAACGGAAGAACGGCGTTACAAGCTGCAGCAGAGGGTGGACATGAAAAAATATTAGAGCTATTGACTAATGCTGATGCATTAGAAGGTAAAGAGGGCTTGGATCTTACGAAAGACGAGAAGCTGGTGTTGGCAGCTGGAAGAGGAGAATATTCAGAAGTAAATTCCTTACTGAAGGGTGGAGCAGATATCAATGCGCGCTGCCTTCCATCACCTGTGGGGTTTAACAGTAGGAAGTCTGGAGCGGCAAACCTCCGGTACCAGTTAACAGCGCCACCTGGTGGATCCAGGTCCAAGCAAGTGAAGCCGATGTATTTCGCAAGGACGGCACTACAAGCGGCAGCAGAGGGGGGGCATACAAAGGTTGTAGCCCTTTTGATAGAGGAAAAGGCTTATGAAAATGCATTACCGGTAAAACGATTTGGGAGGACGGCATTACAAGCGGCAGCAGAGGGTGGACATGAGGAGGTAGTGAAGTTGCTTATAGAGGAAAATGCTAATATTTGTGCGCCACCAGCAAAGGTATATGGGAGAACAGCACTACAGGCAGCGGCAGAGGCTGGGAATAAGGATTTGGTGAAGTTTCTAATAGATAAAGGGGCCAATGTCAACGCGCCACCTGCAGAGGTAGATGGGAGAACGGCATTGCAGGCGGCGGCAGAGGGTTTGCATAAAGAAGTACTACACTTACTTATAAGGTCTCATTCTGACCTAGACAAGAGGAACCGATTTGGCCAGAATATCCTACATGAGGCATGTGAAGCAGGAGATGTGGATAGACTGAGTTTGCTTCTGAAGTTAGGTAAATTTGACATTAACGCAAAAGATTACTTAGGGTCAACACCACTTCATGTCGCCGTAATAAAGAATCGAAAGTTAGCTGTTAAGTTCCTACTGGAGAACGATGTCGATGTGGACATCGAAGATAACTCGAACGAAACACCGCTACAGGTCGCACTCGAGAAAGGATTTAGCGACATATTGGATATTTTACTGGGCAGGGGCGCTAGTACCAATGGCTTGAAGGTAAAAAGGTTACCTCGTTCTAAGGGTAATCAAGATACGGTTACTCTACAGGAAACATATACCAGTCTAGGGAAAAAGGCGTATAAATTAAAACATTCGAGATGGAAATCGGAAGCAGGGGCCAAGTTGGGTAAAATAATTAAACCATGGCACTGGAAATTGGAAAATCCATCGATTTGTTGGCTAAAGTGAGTAATCCCTCTGTTCTCTCTTATTTGAGTCACTGTTAAGCTCACGTTCGCATATGGTTTTAAAGTCCCGTTAAACATTCCAACGATGCAGAGTCGCTAGCGGACCCCCGTACCTATCTTAATGCATATAATTATCCGGGAAAAGGGCAGAGAGGGACAATAGTTGAATGGGCGTGGCTACCTATCGGTGAAGATTATGATGATATATCGCCAAATTCCTCAAAGTTTGTAGAGGGTGTTCCCAGTGAACAAGTTCTGTTACATTTGAAGTCGGAAAAGGGTAAGTTTGTTTCTATTCCCTATCCTTTGGATGTTTTCTAAGTGACTCGGGGCTTGAAAGTGGTATTGGTTTGTTATGTATGCTTTAGTATTCTTGTTCACGAGCCAAGGGCTCCGAGTGATCAGCCAAAGGGAATAGAAGGAGGGACTCCGGGTGATGGGCTGAGCAATGAAGAAGTGAGGAGAGCTCTTGACGGTGGGCTAAAGGAAGTAAAAGGAGGAGGGATTCCGAATGATGGGTTAGGTAGGGAAGAGAGGAAAAGGGCTCTGGATGATGGACCGAGTAAAGGAGAAGGGAAAAGGAATTTGGATGGTGGGTTAATTAAAGGAGAGGGAGATAGGGCGATAGGCAGTGGTCCGAAGGATAGAAAGGGAGAGAGCGATACGGCGATAAAACAATTTGGACTCAAGACTCGAAAGATCGAAATCTCCTGGATAATGAAGGAAATAGACGAGGCTCGTGGAAGTTCCAAAGGGACATTCTTACGATCTGTGAGCTATCGGGGTAAACTAAACTTGAAGTATCTTTCAATTCCAAATCATGGAGTCGAGTTCTTCACCATGTTTCTCGACGACGTTCGTGAAAGTTGGTTACATCTCTTTAAAGAAGCCAAAAAATATCTTTCTGAGATGGTAAGTCTCTTCTAAATGTGTCGTTTGCTTCCCACTAGACCACTAATTCACCTGGCTTCCGTAGCGTGATGTCCAATTGGAAGAAGGGGGTGGTGACCCAAAAATTATCAAAAATCTCCTAGGATGCAGTCAGCAGTGGAACAAGCTTCGTACAGATTTTAAGAAGCATATATCTATATCGGAAGGTCTACTAAAAGACTTTAGAAAATACGACGTTTTGCAGAAAGAATTGATGGTCCCAGGTGGTGGTGAGAAGTATCTTAGGATACCCAAGGTGGTCAGGCGAGAAGGGGGGGGTTCTAGGGAATTCAAAGCAACTGAGGAACGTGAGGGAGACAATAAAGAGCTTAAGTCGACTAGTGTAGGTAAGGAGAAAAGCAAGGCGGTCGGGAGAGAAGAGGGGGGTGGGGGTGGAGGAGAGTATAAAATAAATGAGGAAAGCGGAGGAGATAATAAGAAGCATAAGACAACTAGTGGAGGTGGGTCTAGGATAATTGTGGGGGGTGAGGGGGGTATTGGAGAGGAACCCGAGGCGATCAAGAACCTATCAACGAAAATTAAAGATCTTGCAGATGAATTAGAAAAAGAAATATCTAGTCTAGGGAAGGAAACGAAAGAGATGATTGAACTTGTGAGTATGCCTAGCTTGAAGGTTGAATTGAAATGCCTCTAATGCATGCGAGGATTATAAAGGAATTCAACCTTGTGTCAATATATGAGGCCCGAAAGTCTATCAGCATGTCAGTCAGTATGAAGAGACTTAGCTGGATTACAGTAAGAATTATTCATTCTAGTTTACCAGGGTAAAGCACTGACTGACGCTGTCTCAAGTTTATCTTTCTGCCTTTAACGTTTGCCTCAGTAACTATACCCTACCGGTACTATAGTTTCCCAGAGTTTTACTAACTTTGGTAGGGGCTGTTCGGAATGAACATCGACCTATTAGACCCGAACCCCAGCTGGGTATGGTACATTGTTTTTATAGTGCCTATGTTGATTCTAGTTCTGCTGGTCTGGATTCTATTCAAATACGTTCCGGTTTGTTACCAAAACCTAAATCAGGGGCGAAAAAAGCTAATGGGATCATAGATTGCGAAATGGATAGAGAAAAACATAGGATCACGACTAAAATTAAAGCGCAACAAAGTCAATACACAAAAAACCTCACCTAGTAAAATTCCCGGAGAATCAAGTTCTGAGGACTCTAAAAAGCCAGATTCCACCGGCTCAGTTACCTTAGGGGCAGAAACTTCTGTTAGAATTCCTTCAGGGCAGAGATCTTTCACCAGCTGGTTGAAGCGAAGGCCAAGGGGCCTTCATGAAGATGAAGAGAATAAGATCACCGGTACAAGCCAGGCACCTACGTAAAACAGTTAGTGAGCGTCGGGTGAGTCGGAATATCTAATCCTACTATACTGCCCTAATAATATTGACAGACACTCGGGAAAGAATTAGGTGGGCGGTGATTGTGGGAAGAGTTTCGATATGAGGGGGGGAATTGGTAGAGTTAGTAAAGGGGAGAAGGGTGGGGTGGATGTTGGAATAGGGAACTGGAAATATAAGCTGCTGAGATATTCGACTGGGACTTTATGGAGCGGGAAGCACTTGATATTTCTTATGTCTTTCATTTCGGTTTCAGTTGTTTTTTTTACCAGTTACTGATTACTTCGTTTCGTTTGTTCCTGTTTATTTGGTTGGCTACTTTGGTTGATTAATTTTTTCGGCTAGTTACTTAGTGTTTCCTTGAGTTAGGTCGAGTTACGTTTATTGTTTGGTGAGGTGATTCTCAATTTAGTGTTTTATGGCCGGGTGAAGCAGCTCGAAACTAATTGCGACACTCCAGACTATATATTTAAGCTATCTAAGCTCTTGAGATAATAATCGCGTGATTCTATCAATACAACGGGATATAAGTATGCAGGTACCAAGAAAGTAACAGAAAAACAGATACTAAAGTAGAGATAAAATTAAATAGACAAAGAACAAGAAATACAGCCCATCAGACATGAGTTTTAGTACACCTATATACTAATAGCTATACCACCAGCGTTGCCAGATCCACAAGCCTGCCTCGGCTGACCCCGTCTCACACTCCACCAGCTCAAGAAGCCCCATCTGGAATGTGACAAAGGATTTCTTAGCTGGTGAACAATCGACTGGGGTTAACAATTGCTCGATACGTTCATGTACAGCGCTTTTTCTATTTGCCCGGTACCACTGGCAAGCGAGCTTGATATGCCGCTTTCGTACTCTCGCCACGGTGTCTGAATTCTCTCGGTTTTGAAGGTGGTATGCGTAGGTCATGACAATAATGGTATCCACCATGCACTTTAGAATCCAATCGCCAGGGATCTTTTCATCAGCTAGGTCCTGTTTATGCTCATCAAGGGCAAGCCAGTCCTCTGCAAAATGCTTGTGTATAACCTCAATATCCTTATGATCTTTGTCACGGACGTTGAAGATCTTAAGGATAGGCGACACAAGATAATATGAGAGCCCTGGCCTTTTATCTTTTGGCCAGTCAGGAAGGTGTACTTTCACCCCTAACTTGATATGATACCAGATTGTGTATGCGCGTACGGCTTGGTTGCTGGCAAGGGCGACAGTTGATTTGATCATAGCTCTTTGTGCTATGACCAGCGCAGGTCGAGCATCAGGTGGTAGACTTGTAAAAGTCTCCTTGTAAAGGGTTTTAAGTGCCTCATCACCTATAGCTATAATTAGTTATATATCTTTATAGATGTTGTACTACGGACATACGATTTACGGTGTGTATAAAGCTTTTCACCTTAGACTGAGCTTCCTCCCCACCCTTGACTTCCTCCATCACCTGATCAATCTTCTGCTGGACTGGCGACTTGGGTTTGTGATCCACTTTATCCGCAATATGATTGGAGCCCCACATACGCTTGATAAGCGCACCCCCGGATTCAACCGCATGATATGCTGTACCATATGTCTTTGCTAAAACACCTCCTCCTATCTTATCCTCGTTAGCAAGGATGACGTGCACTGGTGTATCTCCAAAGTCTTGTTTTAAAAATTCTTTCTCCGCCTTTGTCATGTTTGGTTTCTTGCAGTCAAGGAAGAACCTAGTGGTAAATTTCAGTTAATAAATAACTTATTTATATTCGTCCTGATACTCGTGAAGGAAGAATTTACCATATAGCATGTAGCCGGTCCTCTCGCTCGCTGCCCGGTTTTCCTGTGCGCTCCTTTATGAAATTTTCAATGTCCCGACGTTTCTCAGGTTGTTTTCTCCAGCTGTCAGAGAAATAAATATTGACCTCGTCGTTGTCATCATTTTCTATAGGCTCGCAAATCTTGCCATTATCCTCGATACACTTTTATCGATTATTAGCACAAGTAAGTAAAAACACAGGATAGACCTTACCAATGGCTTTCCCTTCTTTGACAAGCCTTTACCAAATCCCATTTCGACAAGATTTGCTTTACCGGTTCCAGCTCGACCATAAACCATGATGTTAACACTCTTAGCAACATGTTGCGGGTGTAAGATTTTCTCAACGGTCTGCGACTCCCACCATGGCGGTTGTGAGTCTACGAGTAGGTTTTTACTCCGGTCTTCCATGAATTGACGGATATAGCTCCACCCTTGGACCTGGATACGGAATGTCCGACTGGTATCAAAGATTAAGTATGCCGATGGGTGCAGAAACTTTTTAATGTTGATATCTTTCAGTGACTGATCAACGGTGTCGTTACTGGGTGATATTTGTAGGAGATCTCGATAATTTCGGGGCTTGTAGTACTGAATAGTAGAGGGCCGGTTAAGAAGCAACCAGAAGTCTTTAATATCATGGTGTGGCATCATATCAGCCATGCAGAGTTTTTCTAAATGAGGTGTTTTGATATCTTTAGGTGTCTCTGGGAGAAGCCTCTGACAATGCTCCTCGGTGGTATTCAGGACTAATCCGTAATTTGTGGCAGCGTGTAGCATCCATTGTAGGGGCCATAGAGCTAAACCTGCGTGCTCACTGCCGCCGCCAATGTCGTGATGATGTCCAAAGAACCAGGCCTCTTCGTAAGTCCTGTCAGTAGATTTCGGAGGTGCTTTCCATAGATCAGGTTGGAACAGAGGCCTGGATTCGTTGAGTGCTAATACATGACGAAAGTGCTCGACAAGAACCGGTGCATCCATTGTGAAGTCAACAGTAGGTTCTCCCTTAAAATAGTCGGTAGCTCGCAAGGGGTATACAGCTTTGACAGTGTCAAATGCACCCAGAAAGCGCACTGGCGGAGACTTTTTGCAGTTTTCTCTTTGCTGGATTAGTCAAGTTTATAATCGTGATAGAAGTTTCTAACTTACGGTAGTTCTTCAGAATGAGGCTAAAACTACGTTAGTAAATAAATTATAATTACGTTGATTACCTGGTGCCCTTAAAACAAAACAAAAGATGCTTACTTTATCCTTACGGCTAGCATAATCTTTCAAGAGCTTATTGGCCAACTCTCCGAATTGCTTTTCATTCTTCCATTTACCAGAATCTAACAGGCCGATATGCTCTAACAATGATGCCAGTGCACGAGCGATAACTATATAATGTCAGATTAACCTGCGGTCAAAGAGACAATATTCCACATACAAGCCCCACGGCTGAACCCAAATAGGAAGATTTGATCTCCTCTTTCTGCCTGTAATTTCTCACAACAAACCTATACCATGTCAGCTGCTAAAAAATATAATTACTAGAGTTGGGCTGCGTTAGAAATCACCTTATAACCACTCTTGATTCTCTTCTGACAGCCTATGGAACACACCCTTGTCAGCGTCTTTCAAAAATCTACTCCAGAAACCCACGAGTAGCTAAATACCATATCCGGTAGCACCAGCGACAATATCGCAAAACCAAGTTGTCCATGAACTGTCGTCCTCGCCATCTGTTCCAACCCCCTTGTAGTATTTCACATACTAAATAGACCAGGACACCTCGAATTAGATTTATCTTTTCCAAGACAGTGCGGTAAGGTGTAGGTCCCTACCTGAAAATACTTTTGCCCGGTTAATGGCTCTGTCACGGGACCGTCGCTGGTGAGGTGGAAAATCGAGCCTATAGAGTCCGTTGTAGTGCCTTGGCTTTCAGTTCCCCCTAGTATCTGTTAGGTTCCTTTTCTTTGCTTTGAAAAACCATCCTTAGGTTGATATTAAATCGCTCCGCTGTACTCACTGATCAGGTTTCTAGGACCCTTCTGTGTATCACCAGTGCCATCGAAGCATAAAATTAGACGAACGGGCAAGTTATCGGTGTTGGTGATCTTGTTGCTATCAGGCTTACTGAAATTACCGTCATTCTCCTTAACTGTGTTCGCCATAGGTTTAATAATATTAAGTTGACCAAGTATTCGAATTATGAAAGCAGAATATATTAAAAAACAGTGTATGGTGTTTATTGAGGTAGAGAATATGGTATTACACTGATTTGGTTATGAGGAAATCAGAGGACTAAATATCCACACGACAGTTGGCCAAGGGGAACGTGCTGGTTCGCCAAAGCTGGGCGCTGTCTCTAAAATACAGTGCGTAACTCTAAGACAGTTGCAGATGTATGTACACGAAGTCAGGTGTACGTAATCCGAGTCACAGTAGGAAGAACTAACATGCAGCCTGTATTGTTGTGAGCGAGGAATTAATATCCGATGCGCCTGGGGAATCCATCCCCCCTCGGGTCCCGACTGAACCGCAAGTCTTATCTGGCAGGGCTGAGGAAGACAACATTTTGACACTGTATCTTCGTCTATCGATTGGGAGGAAATTACCCCTGTTTCACGGGAGAAAGGTTAATCCGATGCAGGGTCCACTCCACAATTCAGGAATAGGAGCCGTAATCTCCACCTGGATCTCCCAGTCCCACCTCTCTAGAACACAACACACTAATACTCCACCCTAGATAACATTTAGCCAGAAACTTTTATATCACTAAGGCAGTATTAGACAAAATCACTTGTGGATTGACTTACTTTCAGCTTATAGGCTGTCGTTTGTGTTTGGAGTTGCTCGCTTAAGTGTTGAACGGATTGTCTCACTTGAAGGCTGGGCACGACTGCGCCTCCTATGGAAGACAGTGGCTAATGTAAATTACGTGCGAAAGTCCTGGGCATAGTGGTTTAGGCTCCAGGGGATAATGTAGTACACGGGATTCTGCAAACTTTTGTAAGTAGTACTGTCTCCTATCATATCAAAAAGCCGTATATTAGAAGAGTATTGGTACCAGTCCTATGCCAATAAGATATATTGCCAATTAACGAAAACCAGCATTGCTAATCTATTATCTGCATGTTATCTCAAAAAATATGAGTTAAGCTAGCTTAGAGGAGAAAAGATATAATGAGGACACAGGGGGAGGGTCTTCCCTTCCTAGTTAAGCAACCTTGTCTAAAAGAGTATAAAACTCTTTATAATAAGCCCAGGCTATAGAAGAACTTGTCCCATCTGATATAGTAAACCTAGGCGGATGATTCATTATTTCTGATAAATGAATGACCTCAAATACCAACAAGTATATTGGGGCGGCTTGATAGTGATCCTAGTAGTTATATTGCCATGTAAACTTGTACTACTCACAAAGCGAGGTAATCAGCTATGCTCACAATGCCTGATCTACGCGGGCTACCAAGAAGCTACTGCGGAGTATATTGCCTTAAAAACAGCTGTGTCTTATTGAATAGAGCTGAAGTACTTAATCGGATATTCGGGATGCTTAGAAGCCTCTGTGATGGATCAGTGTTGGATCACTGTTGGTTTTCAGCAGGCTATACTTCAGCCACGCACGGATAGCCACGACTATAGTATGCCCTAGTGTTATCACCAAAGACACTGCCTCACACTTGTTACAGGGGTACTACTTCTTCGATATCCATATCTATCCCTAGGGACAGCTGTGATATTGAGTGCAGGTAAGATGCAGCTGAAAAAAGAGGGTAGCGGCAAAAGATACCGCCAACTTCAACTATTCGACCACCGGGCGCAGCATACTTTGCACGGCCTATATGATCACTAGATACATCATGCCGTATGCCAGCATATCCCGAGAGTATCCGTGATAATTAGAACGCCAAAGGAGAAAATCACTCGAATGGTTGTACTTACCCCTGAATCGGTAGATTGGCACCCGTAGAGCCTCAATGCCACGTGCGTGGAGATCTATTGCTGCAGGTACCATGTCGCTTCTATCCGCAGAGCCTCATGCAACTGGGCGAGCCGCAAGCACGCAGTCTGAGCAGCTGATAGTCATTATTCATCAGCCTTTGACGGCGGGTATAGGATAATAGTTATATAATATATACTAACTCACTGGATTTCGCACAGAGCTCATGGACGTAGGTATAGAGTATAGTTATCCCGACACTCATAAGCTCGCCACCCCCGGTCTCACTACGAGCTAATAAGAATATAGTCATAATCTCTCCTTTCTATGGGGCTCCAATTATTGGTATTTTTAGTAAATTCATAGGGTTGGGTCCTCGCTGACAATCTCAACACTGCCATCGAGTTCGCTGAGTCTATCTGTTTCAAGATTGATCGCTCGTATCATAGCCGGTCACTCGTACCATGGTTAATCACTCGTCTTGGAAATGATTACCTAGTTTGGTATAGCGTTTTTAGGGAACAGGTATAGTCGGTCAACGACAGGACACTTTACTAAGCCTATTTCCAAGCCATATATCGCATTCCACTACCTAAAGTACCAGTACATAGTCTACCAGAACGAGTACCACATGAAGCCCTACTTACGACGATTGGCATCATCAACAAGAAACTTTGCCATCTCTGTGGGGCCACCTGTTGCTATTAACTGCGAAAAGTTTCCAAAACGTAGTTTCACAGTGCTTGGGTCGGCGCCTTTCTCAAGCAACATCCGTACTATAGGCTCGCGGCCGCCGGTGACCGCTTCCTGCAGGACACTTTCAGACTCAAAGCCCGGGGAGCCTCGAGCATTCGCATTGGCACCATTCTCGAGAAGCATCTGTACAATAGGTTCACTCCGGCGGCGTGTAGCTCCATATAATGCACTGCCCCAAAATCCACCCTCAACATTAACATCCACGCCTTTCTCGAGGAGAAACTTTACTACTTCCTCCCGGCCATTTCCAGCAGCTGCTATCAATGCTGTTTCATACCGCCCGCCTTTTGTGTTTGGATCGGCGCCCTTTTCAGTGAGTAGTTGGACTATAGGTAAACAACCCCTCCAAGCCGCGGCTTGCAATGCATTTCCCCAAGAGCCTCCCTCGGCATGGATATTCGCACCGTTTTCGAGTAGTATTTGCACGACTTCATGACTGGCAGCAACTGCTGCAGCTTGCAAGGCATTTCCGTATCGACCGCCTTGGGCATTGACTTCCGCACCCCACTGTAGAAGTAGTTGTACCACCGCTACTTGATTCTGCACAACTAGAGGGAAGGTTCCGTAGGCTGCTGCCTGTAGCGGGTATCCATAATTTCCTACGCAAGTGTTGATTTCGGCACCTCTCTCGAGAAGTAGCTCCACAATTGCTTCGTGCCCTGCTAAACTCGCTGCTTGTAAGGCAGTTCCATATTCACCGCCATGAGCATTGATCTTGGCACCCCACTGTAGAAGTAGTTTGACGACTTCTTCAAATCCTCCAAAAGCAGCACCCTGTAAGGCATTTCCGTATTGACCTCCTTGTTCGTTGACATTGGCACCTTTCTCAAGGAGCATCCATACAATATCTTTGTGCCCATTACAGGCTGCTTCTCGCAAGGGCCCCCCAGGGATCTAGCCAAGACCGTTAGCATTGGCTCCCCTCTCGAGGAGTAGCTTCACCACCAATTGATGGCCTCTCAGGGCTGCTTCTTGTAGGGCGCTTCCATATTTGCCTTTTAGTGCTCCGCTGTCGGCACCTTCGTCGAGAACAAGGGCTGCAGTCGATTCGTGGCCTCCGACAGATGCCGCTACCAGGGCACTCATAGTTGTCTGTTCTCGTTCACTGCTATCTTCCTGTTGTAAGAAAGGCATATAGTGTTTCACATCGGATTCGAGTCCTATCTGTGATGCGATGAACAGTGGTTTCCTCCACCCTCCCACCCTTGGTAAGATGGAGTCTTCTCCACGGCCTTCTAGCTGCTCGTAGTTCTTCAACCATGTCTGAAAGTTTTGGCGTTCTGGCCACCCAAATAAGGCCATATAGACTGTCTTTCCAGATGGGTCAGCAAGCGGGGCATGCTTGATCCACATCTGTGTTGCATATCGTACAAAGGGTATCTTAAGAAGGCGATTCCGTGTGGCCGTATCGGTCGGTGCAGGTAGATCAAAATCAGAGAAAGCGAGATATTGAACGCATATACGAGCTAGGTGTGAGTGAGCATTACGCGGAACCATTAACGGCAATGGGGTTGATGTTTTTTCATTAGTCTCCACCTCCTTCTCTAGTAAATAATCTTTGACTGACTGATGAATAAGTTGAACGTAGAGAGCCTCGCTATATTCTTGCGTAGTGTATTTCAAACGTATCCCCCCTTTGATCTCTAACAATCCCCCAGAATATTCACGTATTCGTTCTCCCATACGGCTTTCTGGGAGTGCGATCTGTTCCACCGAAGCTAAATCAGTTGGAGGTGTCCTGGAACCGACGAAAATTGCATAACGGAACTCCTCAACTGACAATGGTCTATCTGCGAAGAGTACCCATTCAAGCATTCTCCGAGTTTCAGAATTGGCGTTTGTGTCCAGCTGTTCAAGGATATGGTCATAAAACTCAGTCAAGTCTGCCGGGAGTGAATCAATCGCTCCTTCCAACTCCTGATCAGTCCCAACAAGCAACTTCCCCTTCTTCAGCTCTTTCACGACGAGTATTACCCAGAGGAACACACCCTGTGAACGGGTTGCTGCCTTTGCCACGATATGCTCGACAAACTCGCGGCTGCGGTGGCGGGTGAAGACTTCGAATTCACTTTTGAGATATGTGTTTATGTCTTCTCCGTTGAAGTCCTCTAGGTAGATTGTAGGGTAAGATTCCAGGTACATTTCAAGCTCAGCGTTGCGACGCCCAGTAATGAGTATTTGTGGGCGGGATTGGTGGTTAGCGAGGTCTTCAGTGAGAAGCTTAAGCAGTCTTTGTTTGCACTCTTCCCCACACTCATCAAACGCGTCTACTATTATGCGTGTGGACTCGACCCTAGGATCATCGAGCATCGAGAGTAGTGCCCTCCAGAGAGTATGTACGGAAAGTGGTGCAGGTTTGCCCGTACTGTCCTTCTTTGGTTTCGGAACCAAGCGGTATAATGATGGCTCTTGTTCCACAAGCTGAAAGAGGAGCGAATGAAAGAATGCTGACTCGGACCTCAGCCTCTCAGGGCCCCGACCGTTGAAGAAGAATCCAATAATTGCTGATGTACCACGTAGATAGTTAAATAGGCCCTTCTCTTTTTGTTCATTCTGTTCAGAGATCAAGCGGTCGAGTAGATGTTTAGATAATGATGACTTTCCCGATCCAGGTTTACCGGAGACCCATACTACTTGGGTTTTATTGTTCATCCAACCTCGGATTACAGGGCTGAGATCTAGCCATTTCAGTGTGGAAGGATGAGGTTCGTCGATACTTTCCCGGCGGTTATCAGATCCGTTCAAATAGAGTGATTTTAGGCATCCTATCAACACTAGTTACAGTCGGTTCAACAAAAGTATCATGAAAGTGCCTTGTTACCATCCTGCTCTATACTCAAAGTCTTCAATTGCCCTAGGAGATGTTAGGAACTGGTACCGTGGATAAGGCTGGAGATAGCACACGGTAAGAGTGTTACCAACCTTTCTCGATTTTATCTACCATTCTTGTCAATTGGCTAAGGACCAGCCGATAGTTATTATGCTTTTCCGACTTGAACTTATTCATTCCAATATGGTCAGTCTCTAGCGGAACCCGCTTTACACCAAGATTTGTGCTCGAGTGGGTATCAACCCCCTGAGAGTGATTAGTCGTAAAACCCTTTTAATAGGTTTGGAGAACCTACTAGTAACACCGGAATCCCCATACTTTTCGTTTTATGGGTCTCAAAAAAGTCTACCAAATCTCGGGAGCCATAATTTGTGATAAAGCTCCTATTCAACTCCCGAAGAGCCTCAGCTCCGGGTTGCAGAGCTTCAAGTAGTTCCGTGCTAGAGCCAAGCCAGTAGGTACAATATGATAACAATTCACCCCATGTAGTGAGCTGAGACCCATCGTGAGGAACCCCGAGAAATATTGCACCATGCATTGATTTCTCGATCGAATCAAATGTAGAATCTGTGTATTTCTCACTCGCGGTAACGAGCGCCTAGGGTCTGTTAACCTGGCTCACGGCTTGGGTACTCGTAGAAGATCATTTCCCGGTATATACGTACCTGCTTTATGATGATACCACCAAAGCTATGGCCTATGAATATAATCGGTCTCTGCGCAGCCTCCTAAAAGCAACAGTATAAGCAAGACCTCCCCGGGTGTATTGGTAAAGCAACTGGTAGATACCTTCGAGTGCGATCGGCGGGTATTCAGTACCTCCAAAAGCTCCTCCCCACAGATCTTTACCGACTTCGCAGGTGCATCACGAAACCAAGCTGAATTATGATTATATGCCATGATACGTGCTCTCGGAATTGCTTTCGGGAGTAGGTCCTTAAGCCACATGCATTTTGTAGCCTGGTCTTCCCATGTCCATGCCCAGTCAGGGTTCGACCCAAGTCCGTGAACCGCAACAATACTAGAGAGAGAAAAATAAGAACTGGGTACTGCAATAAGACATAAGTAAGTAGACAGGTCCAACTCACTCAACGGTAATATTCCCCTTCTCATCTCCGTCATGGTGGACCACGATTCCTGGGTCGACTGGAGCCTTGGGGCTGAGACACCACGCTAAGATGAGCTGTAGTGGTGATAGTGCGAGAGTAAGGAAGTTGAAGAATAGGTACACTGCGAATGCTATTGACCACGTACCCGGTGTATCAATATTGGGGAGCTGCATGCCGAGTAGCCCAGTGCAGAGCATGATTATGGCATGGAATCTAGGTTGGGAGCCTTTTGTTAGACATAAAATAACCACGGGAGCCCCCAGAAGGGCTGTATTCCAGAGAGTGAAGAGCATGATGCTTAAAATTGTAGAATCTATAGTGTGGTGAGAAGCAGTTTGAAGGAGTCTTTGAATGTGCCAGAGTGCGAAGATCCAACTACGTACCAGAGGAGGAGCATTAAGAGGGGGTTATGAGCTGTAGATGAAGATTATCCCGGTGGTGTGTGCTGAAAAGAGCCACATCAGATGTAAGTGAGATCATGCAGGCCATCGCGATATGGTACTCGGGAAATAGCCCGATAGGCGAGGTTTCTAATATCCGCCTTAGCAGTTCTTTCAGGTCCTTGTTGTACCGTGATCTCTTGCTCTCGGCACATTCAAGCAGAGAGCTTGCTGGCTCAATTAGACGTCCAGATAGGACACGAAACCTTAGCATATCCGTGTTTCAAAGCGGGAGCCTGGTTTCTCGACTGGCACAACCATTGGCCCAACAGGATGTGACTTGTCGGCTATAGCAAGGCTGACAGGGCAGAACCTCACACACAAGCTGAGTATGCCAATAAGAAAGCATGGTGTGGATCTCAAAAATAGTAAACTGCACCAGGTTTATTGCTAACTGAATGGCTTCTTGTGGTGCAAGACGTGGGTTAGGTGTTGATTTTCGCTTTAGCTGCTGTGGTTTGAGCCAATACTTGGGCTTATGTAACACACACCTATAGCAGAGCCTCACCAACCCTAACCTAACGTCACCTTCCCCGTGCAAACACACTCATGATAAACAATAAGCTGAAAAGACGGCTCTATTGGTGTCTTCTGGCGTATGTTGCACAAATAGTTGTGACCCAATCCGGGTTTTAGTTACCACCCTGGTATATGTACTGTAATTAAGCGACCTAGAGAGTGCTTCCCCCTGATCGATATGGTCTAACCACAGGTGTAATGCACAGGTGCTTTAAAGGTGGCCTGAGAGGTTAGGAAAAAGGAACATCGTTTGCCAAAGAGCCATTACTCTTCAAAGTGCTTAGTATAGAATTTAGGTAATAGGGAGACTGAAAATAGATAGATTGTAAATCTTACTACTTCCTAGGATATAGTAAGAGAATTGGAAATAGATAAATTGTACTGCTTCCTACATAGATACAAGTGAAGATACATCATCTGAGATAAGAACGAGAAACATAAACACTATTTTTTACCCGTCATAACATATCTCACTTATGGAGCACCGTCAAACATAAGTTTCATGGCTAAAAATACCTTTGTTAGCTGGATCTTTTGCTTGGTAGTAATAATTTGAACTTACTGGTAGGATAAGGCGAGAATTCACTCCAGTCTGGAGTCATGTACAGCTTTATTCCTCCTGGTTTTGTGATAAACTTCAGTTTCCCTTCATCGCCAGGGGTTCTCCGCAGGTTCCTGAGATTGGCAAAGGCCTTGAGCATGGTGAGATTGTGGATGATGTTAATCTCTTTGCCGAGGCACTGATGTGGACCTTGGCCGAAGGTAATGTACGAATCGATATGTCTATCTAGCCGTACTTCCTGCCTATATGAACTTTTAGATGATGACAAACAGTTAGGAGCATATTTTGGGATTCTTACGGATTTGGGAATACAGTTGGGTCTCGGGAGGCAGCGATCTTGGATTCATCACGTTAGGTTTCTTTTTTGTTATCAAGAGAGGGAGGCGAGACATACAAAGCTAACAAAGATCTTGTCTCCTTTCTTTGCCGTAATATTTTGACCGTTTTGTGCAATTTGAATTGTTTGGCCGTTGACAGGCTCCACGTCTCGGAATATCCCCAGTGAGTTTGACAATCGTGCACCCTCAAGAACATATTTTGTAAGGGTTTGATCAGCCTCAACAGTATATTGCCTAGAGAGTCTTTGGATCTCTGCCCAATGAGCTCTGTTTTCATCTTGAAGATAAAAGTCGATAAGTTGGGCACACTTGGTCATGTTAGCATTCCCTGGATATAGAAGTCCAAGTGCGGGTTCCTGTGCGATTACATACCGAGGTCGCAGTGTTTGCAACAAAAGCACTGGCTGTCCCGACCATGATCTCTGAAACTTCTCTTGGGCTCTTACCAGAACCTAGCAGCCTTTTTGCAATATTGAGACCATAATCCTTGAGCGGGTGTGAGATTTTCGCCCCACTTGCCGCTGAGGTCCCAGTTATAATTCCTGCTATACCTTTAACTTTCTCCACACGGGCTTCAACTCGGCCACGGGCAAATCCTGCAATCCCCCTAGTGATGGGGAGATTCTTCGGAGCCTGAGCCTGAGCCGGGGGTGCTTCTGGTGGGATTCCCCTGACTATGCCCTCCATAACGTCGCACAACTTCGAGGTACCCTTTCTTGATTCACGACGGCGAACCCATGACTTTGTTGGATCAGCATCTGAGAAGACATATGCGGTAAGATTGCATAAGACTCTGTAGAGTTCTTTCTCGCTATAGGAATCTCTGCAATTAGGGGAGTCGGGGTCCGTTGAGAGTGGGAGGTAGCAAAGAGCTGATGCGAAGTGAAGGGCTGCGAGATTACATATCCTGTAGATAATTTTAATTAGTTCGAGATTTCCAGGGTTCAAAAGGCACCACTTACTGAACAATATCCACTTGATGAAGTCCATGTCTCCCAAGCTCGTAAGACTCCCTCTTCAACAACTTTGTTGTAATTTCCTCGGTGAAGTCTCGGAACCTTTGCGTAGCTCCATCGACGCCATAAATCAACCCACCGACCAATTTCCTTTGGGCGGTGTTTGCTTGATGATCACCTGCAAGCATATATCTTTCCAAGGATTCCATCTTTGCTCCCCACGGAACCTTGAAGTTCTGCTGGTCTGCTAAAACGCTATTCAATGTGGCATGACTGATGACTGGAATGATTCGAGGTTGGAGTGATGGAGGGGAGAATGAGTAGAGCCCAGCTGTGTTGAATTTGGTAAAGATCTTCCGGTTCTCATTAGGTGTATAGAAGGGTTGCATTGCGTATACAGAGTTGAACTTGAAGTGGCGAGGGAAGGCATTGAGGATAAGGTGAGCCATCTTAGCTCCACCAAGGGTATGGCGATCTGGAGCAACCTCTGTGATACCCCAATTGGTAAGATTTGCCGGAGTATAATCCTTTATTCATTATTAGAATGGGTGAAAAATAGCTAGGTAGAATATAAGAAAGAAGGAATTTGGGGTATTGTTGGGATGCTCACAAGTGTCAGATATCTGTCTCCACGAACCAAAGTGATAGCATCAGAAAATACAGCCCGAGTGACGGTATATGGTGCACCTGTACCATGTTAGGCAAAATAAAAACCTCATAGCGTTTGATTCTTACACAGTCCCATTCCAGGGTCCAATCTTGGCTTGTTTGCCTCTAAATACATTCCAGGGTACATCTCCACGTTGTCGACATGGCCGTAAAGTTTCTGCAATGTGCTCGCAACGTATGGGTCCGGATTGATGTCTTCAAACTTTTCGTAGCGCTTGAGTTCAAAGAACTCACGGAACTCATTCAAGGAGGCCACATTCCATTTTCGGGCCTGCACGATGCCTAAAACTTCAACTGACCTAAGGATATCCGGGACACGATTGGCTCCGAAAGCACCTATTTACTCAAAGTTAGTTACTGCTGTGTTTCGTGAATGTGGAAGAAAAAGTATTATGACGTTGATATGTCTTGGTTGTAGCTAGCCCCCCACCATAAATACTTTGGAAATCATTATGTTATCATACATACCTGCTGGATCTTCAATGCTTTCCCTCAAAATATCCACCAGTTCGTCATCGTTAAAGGTTCCATCTGCCTGCCTAGCTAATCCGGCAAACGTTCTCTGCGAAGGATCTTCGCAGATGCTCTTTTCAAACTTGCCAATACCTTGCAACAGTCTTGGTACAGGGATGTTAAGTAGGTCTTCTCCGGGGAATATTGAGGCATAGAAATCTTTGGTCCATCTTGCATCACGACAAGAAATGGCGGGGTGGAAACGGTAGAGTAGGTTGAATTCGCAGGATACCTGATTTCCAACTCCCCTGGGAACTCCCTCCTTGTCAAAGGCTTTTGTAATTTCAACCCGGGGGTCAAGAGTCCAACTCGATTCTGTGCTAGGGACATTGGCTATGGCGCGGAGGTAGCTATTGGTTTTTGTTTAGCTAGATGCTTTATTTAAGTTTAGGAGTGTTAATACATACTCGTGTAGACAAATATTGATATATAGCCCATTGGTTATCCTAAAGCACCTGTTATTATTTTCTTATACAAAGAAAGGACCTAAAGATGCCAAGGGTAGGATTTCACACTCACAGTCTTGCAACATTAAATAGGTCATTGTCTCTCTTCTTCTCAGCAGCCTCAGGATCGATGAAGGGTGACGGCGTAAAACGCCCACCTTCATTAATAGCGGCCAATGTCCTAGCTGCATAGTTGTGAAAACGGGAGTACATGACAAGCATAACATTCACACCGGGAGGAAATGCCAAGAGTCTCTTTTCGTGGAAGGTATCAGGCTTAATCTCGCCGTTTTTGAAGGTTCGAATCTTGTCCTGGTGCTCTTGGGAACTTCCGTAGAGGGGTGCCAGGTCGAGGTATGAGGATGTAGTGCTTATGTTTGCATCGGTGCGGCTAGTGTGAAAGATATCTTTTTATATAATTAAGTAAGTGAACTCATCAATCCGGTGAAATCAGATATGTATACTCACCATGAGTAATGATAGATGCATGGTATAGTAGCATACTGGAGATTCCTGCCTCGTTCGTCTTTGTATCATTCCCGCGGGCCATCAACACTTTCAAATGATATAGGTTAGTATCTCCACTTATGACCAATATGTATATATTGCCATTTAAAATAGATTTAAAACTTACAATCAAAAAGCAAACCAGGATCTGGCCTAGCACCCGGAGCCTTTACCTCTGTCCGGACGGTTCTCGCATAAGGAGTGTTGGCCTTTCCGAGATCCGGATACATGATATTCTAGAGCGTGTAAGACTTTTTTTCTTTTACAGAATCCAGGTTTAACTAGATGGTAAATAGGTGAATTAAACTTACATTGTAAGATCCATCAGGTTGGCGATATTGGTATTTATCGCTGAGATAAGATAGTGGTGGGTGCTGAAGAGAGTCCCAGAGCTGATCAACGAGCACACCAGTCATCTTCTTTCTAGCAAAAGAATCCTCGGGCATGTTGGCCACGACTCCAATGAGTCGCTCCATCTATTGATCA
This sequence comes from Verpa conica, assembly GCA_033030425.1. Lineage (NCBI taxonomy): Eukaryota > Fungi > Ascomycota > Pezizomycetes > Pezizales > Morchellaceae > Verpa > Verpa conica. The sequence continues at coordinate 98,881 of JAUFSD010000008.1, read as the reverse complement.
CTTCCATGTTAGAATACTGCTGGTCAATAATACACGAGCCCGGGCGCCAGGTTCACATACCATCATTGTCCTATCGTCCATAGGCCCTCTAGATGCCTTCTGCTTCACCACCTCAAGCACTAATGCTGAGTTTTTTACAACATCCCCCTTACATTTTCTTATGTCCTCCAAAACTTTGGCAAATGCATCCTCGTCTGCATTCTGGGTTAATACCGAGTGGATAGAACCCCGAAGTTCCTGGATATCCGAGATAACACTCATGATTCCTGCTTCTCGGTGAAGGTAATGGTTAGGTGCAAAGACACTGGGTATGCGAGATTGTTGCTTTGCTCTTTGTTATAGGGTACGGTGTAGAGGTGGATCTGACCTAGAAATCAGAATCCCAGAGGCATGAGCATTTTATAGTAAAAAAAAATTTCTGGTAGCTATATTAAACTATTGCTAGATTAAGCAAGGCTTGGGAGTGAATTGAGTGAGCTACATACTCCAAAGCAATTATCCTTTCTAGTGATATCCGTAACCTGCTATTACATAGAAATTTGGCCGACATATTAGTTCTTATCTAGATAATAAATATTGTTATAACAGAGTCTAATTTTCCAGTAACCGTAAAAGAGAATTGTACCCAATAGAATCAAAAAGCATCCGGCGGTTGAGTAGCCCTAAATCTCATAGAAACCTACAAAAAGTATATACAGTCATTCCGTTTTCAGGTTCTAGCTAACTCTATGTAGCACTTATGCATGATAAGGTCGATACTTACTGTCTCCAATTAGTGCGGGGTAAGGTTCCAAAAAGGTGTAAGTGCCCAAAGCCAAACTCTGCCTGTAAACCTGGTTCGGGATCTAAGGGTAATAGCACTAATGCCATGAGAGTTTTTTTCTTTTCCCAGTTGAGCATGATCGTGCGATTGTTGATTCTCCGGAGCTAGTTTCTGATATTCAAGATGCACGAGAACCAATTTAGTCCGAGCGCAGGCAGCAACTTTCCATTAATTATTTGGTGCATCACTTTAGATATCTCCGATACAATATAATGTTCAGCTCGACTTTACTGAAGTTTTCAGCTGAGTTTACGTGCCTCGACCTACAATCCACCATACAGACGTGTAGTTCTGGTTCCACAGCAGAAGCGGGGTACTTATTCGGAAAGCACGGCCCTTCTTCCAAAACAGGCAGCGGCGATCAACATGCGGTTGAAAGGGTTGGCATCTCGCTTTTTGTGTAACGCAACGAGGCTTGAAGGTTTCTTGGGGTGACAACCTCCCAAGAGTCTAGAACCATGAGATAGTATTAACATTAAGTAGGTAAATACATAGAAAGGTACTGTCATAATTTATTGGTGTAAACTCTATACTGATAAGGTTCCTAGATTATATACTCGGACTATAGTGTAGTCACCCTATTAGTGGATTGGGAGTAAGATCTGTGTTGTGTCCAAATACGACAATAGATGCTCCATGAACTCAATATCAATTGAATAGAAAGATAAAAAGCCCTGAGTGCCGTCGGAGATCCTATGGGCTAGAGGAGTTAGCCATTCTAGTTTTACCTCTATTATCATACTCGCAGCTGTGGATATTCACTATCTGGGTTACATTGGTTGCTGCGCCACTACATATCAGTAGTTCATCAGCTGAATGATCAACCAGCTGAATGAGGGTAAACTCCCTCATCACTCGACATCCACACCGTGACTCAATCCCAGGTTGCGCGGCTATCAATAATTGCTGCATATTTTATCCACCATTCAGAGAAAGCATATTAGAAATGTGTCATGCTGTCAATCTAAAAGTGCATTACCTGGACTTTGAAACATATATTTACCTTGGTTATTGGCTGATACACGGCGGTAGTCACTAAAGTATGTCACCCGAAAAAGACTCTTGAGATCGAATTGCGGTGTGAATGTAGAAGAATAGACTTGGCACACTTTATTGTATGCAATAGCAGTCTCTTTTACAAACATCAGCTCTTTACGAGTATTGAGATTCGGTCAACATATAGCATATATATATGATGTCATAGCTACTTTCCTTTCGTCAGCCTAATGGTTACATAAATATATTTTGTTTTTTTTGGACATGATAAGCTATTTAGAATTTCCTGGTGTTAGACCCCGTTGAGAAGCTAGGCTTCTACTTCTGGTCTAAGATCGTGACGTAACAGGAGGTAGTTCTTTGTACTTAAGGGCTGTAGATGCCCGGTCTTCGACCCTAGGTATCAACTCCCTAAACACTTGCCAGACTCGATAAGCAACATATTTCATCAAAATGTCTGCACCAAAAGAACCCGTACAAAAAATGCCAAAGCTTTCAAAGCCAACAGTAGAAAATGTCGACAAACTTCCTGTACGCCTGATTCTCTGCCTAGATGGAACCGGCGACACAGGAGAGGGTTCATATAGTGCAATTGATGGTATGTATATTAATCATCGGATTCCATCTCCAGAGAAGCAGGAATGACACCCCCTATAGGTACTACCGTCGGGACTAAAGACTCGATCAGAACCATATATGATCTAGCCCAGGAAGGAGTAGTGATCAATGCAGCAGGCAAAGAAGCCTTCCAGGTATGATGTGATACCCCACAATTCTCTCATAGTGTGGTTATCTAACTTCCAGTATTACGTTCCTTTAGCATGTAGCATATTTTGAGGGAGTTGGGACAGTGGGTGTGGGCAAGGATGCTAGCTTGCTTGTAAGGGCAGGATCATTATTCGAAGGCGCTACCGGATATGGTATTATTTATACCTTACTATACTACTTGACTATTTTTAAATACTAATTTAGGCGATTAACATAGGTTACCTAGATATTCTTAAAAACGCCTATAGGGTTAGACCCCTGGATCTTAGTTAGGCAAGTGCGGATATCTAACAAATGATAACTGCAGGTTTGTTGCAAGCAGTTACAGGGTGGGAGTGATGATGAAATCTTCATATTCGGCTTCAGTCGTGGGGCCTGTAAGGTTAGCCCTATCCTTATCTATACTTGAAACTAACCTCTTTCATAGTTATATCTCGTGCACTTGCATCATTCTTGGAGAATGTAGGTATAATCAAGGCAGAAGAAATGGGTAAGGAGGGGGACAAGGAAGATGTTTTTGAGAAGCGATTTTATGAGCTTCTGGCAAAATATTGTAGTGTTCTCCGAAAAGTTAAAGTCAAATCTATTGCTAAGGTACGAGTCCTATCCAAGTTCCAGTATAATTCTTAGGTTATACATTCAGAGCCCGAAAGAGGGACTACATTGAATTTATATATCATCTACTAACATCTTCTTCAGCTTATCAAATCTGGTGAATTATCGTAAGTGGTATTCTCTTCTTTATACTTAGGTTTCTCGTTCTAATATACATAGCCCCTTTTGCAATCCATCCCCCCGTGTACGGCTAGTTGGAGCTTTCGATACAGTCAAGACTGTAATTCCTCTTCCGCTCCGTAACCTTTATTTCCATGGAATTCCCAACATCGACTTCGAGATGGACGCACCGGGTATCGTTGATCACTTTCGCCACGCGCTAGCACTTAATGAGGCAAGGCCTCTCTTCAACCCAGATCTCTGGAAATCAGATGCAAGCTCTCCCGATAATAGCTATTTGGAAGCTTGGTTCTTTGGGTACCATCACGATATTGGAGGCGGTGATGTCCGCCAGGGGTTGGCTTTATGGCCGTTACAGTGGATATTGCATGCCGCTGTCGACTATGGAATGGTTCTGGATAAAGAGATGGATCCTTACGATATCTTATTCTCTGGCAAAGATAACGTGGTTGATACCCCTCATGAAATAGCAATGAGGATGTATGACATGATACGTCATCACCACATTCGTCGGGATTTTGGACTACGTCTCAATAAACCTACATCCTTAATGTCTCCCCAGCCCAGAAATTACTTTACATATCTTACGACTCCACCATATTTCAAAATTTTCAAACCTAAGGTTTTTTTGCACCCATCAGCATACCTTATCTTTGACGTTAGCTCGGCCTTCCGCCTACAAGTGTGTGAATGGAAATACTACCGCAACTTCCTGCACGATCGAGACAGTACACTCTCCGCAAACACCCCACCATGGTGGGAGCAGCAGACGATAGATAGCATCTTAAATGAAGCATCAGCTGTTCAGCACTTCAATATCCTTTTTTATGGTCGGCCGGGGACTGGTAAATCAGCTATGATCAACTCAATGTTTGGTCAGGCCTTCACCGGAGGTTCAACATCGACAACAGAATTGGTAGGGTCCCATTCTCTAGTTTTAGCCTATACTTACTATTAGTAGTCATCGGGATTGGCAACTTCACATAACATTAATACGCCAATATCAATCCCTGGAAATGATCAAGTACGCATATACATTTCTGATGGCTTCGGAGAAGGCGGTAGCGATAGCCAGGAAGATGTAGAAAACTTCTTAGCTAGACAAAGAGATTCAAAGAACGTAGAGGACCAAATCCATGCTGTGTGGTAAGTACGCCTTTATCAGGAAACTATCTATTCCCAGATGTTCCTAGCACAGAACTGGTATTTGGGAGGTGGAGGATATACAGGGTGTCCTTAGCTAAGAACCGGAATGTTTAGGTATTTCCAGGATTGCACAGAGGAGAAAATGGAAGAGTCGGAAAAAAAATTCTTTGATCTCAACTTCGGAGATATCCCAACATTTGTTGTCCTCAGGAAAGAGGATAGGCTACAAGATAGTATTCGCAAAAGCATACTTGATGCACAGATTCCCAGCGAGATATCAATGCCCAACGAGTTAACAATCCAGAAACTATTCACCGAAAAGGTCACGTCACTTCTAGGGAAAATGTCAAGTTTTAAGCCATCGAGTGTCGTACATGCTAAAAACTGTGGGTTTTCAGCCTATAACATGCTAGACTCTAACTAACTCCTAGCAGCTGCTGAAACACCAAAGAATCTCCTTTCTGAGAGCGCCTTTTATTTCAATGACGACAGGGTCCAGATCGCACAGATCAAGGCACAAAGAATATCGACTAAGCCAAAGATCGGTCTTGCTACTGAAGAGAGTGTCCGCGCGTACACGATCTGGTATAGCTTTAGATTTGGGGACAAGAGGATTCCATTCGGTCGCAATGAACACACAGAAGGGCTCCAACTTTCCTGGATGCTCATGGAGCCTATCCTTTCAACTTTCAACATACGCTTCCCGAACGATGATAAATTAATACTATCCAAGATTGGCGAACCATGGTGTCATATTGACAAATATACGGCAGGCTTATGCGATAAGTCACTTCCGAGTGAATTAATTCTCATGTGTATGGTTGATACTATCATAGTCATGACACACGCTCTCTCCAATCAACAAATCAATGGTAGAAAGAAGTCATCGAAAGACGCTGCACGGCCTTTGAAGCCAGCGGATATCGAGCGAGCATGTGCCTGGTATACGGCTGTCAAGGACAATCGACAGCAGGTAACACATTCAAAGATTACAGCCTTGCTATCTCCGGAGGATGGGTCACCAATAGGGAAATCGATTGCGAATCTACAAATGAAGTTGATTGAGATTGTTGAAGTTGAGTCAAGTAACGCACGGGGTGCTTCATCCGGTATTTTCAAAGCTGCCGGTGCAGCTGCTGGTGCTGCTGCTGGTGCTGCCGTCGGTGCCGCTAGTGCTACTGCTGGTGCTGCTGGTGCTGCCGCTAGTGCTACTGCTGGTGCTGCCGGTGCTGCCGCTAGTGCCGCCGCTGGTGCTGCTGGTGCTGCTACCAGTGCTGCTACCGGTGCTGCCAGTGGTGCTGCCAGTGCTGCTGCTGGTGCTGCTGGTGCTGTAAAAAAGAATCTTTTTGGTCGTTTTGGGAGGTAGTCACGTCTAGTTTCACTTGCCTGAAGTTGTTTTTATTCTTTATTTTTGGGACTTTTTAGTTGAAATAGTTGGATTGACATGCACAGTACCTTAGCCAGAAGACTCGTGTATTTACATAAGAAAGAGAGCGAGACGGGTGGACTTGTGGATGTATTCTAGCAGCTGAATTCTCATTCTGTCTTCATTTGAGTCTTTATAGTGGAAAGTACCGCAGCGAGATCAGAATGTGTTCAACCTACCCACCTAAGTGTATAACGCGAGAACTTGCCAGCTAGTTAGTAAATCGTTTAATATTCGTAATACCCAGAGTAAAAATAGAACGTTTACTTGCATAACTTCAGGGCGGGTTTTGTATTGAGTTTGAGCTTGTAGCACTAATATCAAAGCCGTACTTAGCTCTTTCTAATGGTTATAATGAACAATAGTAGAAAGAATAGTTATCGGCCGGTGTCTCCAAAATATAGTAAAGCAATAGGTAGATACCTTCGGATGACAGCTCATAGTTTTTACTGCATACTAGATTTTATACCCAAAATAATAAAACCACTTGATAAAAACAAAAGATACCTTCGGATGAGATCAGCGAGTATTCAGTACCTCAAAAAGCTCCTCCCCACATATCGATGTTGGAATAAGCGATCCCCGCAATAAGTGTGGTGACACTCGGTCATGCTTACTATTTGGGATGAATATCAAAGTGGGAGGATCTACAGCGTCCGATAAAACTATCGACACAGTGCCCAGTTGACAGATGCCATGCTGGTGCAACCATTGGCCCAACACGATGTGACCTGTCGGCTGCAGCAAGACCGACGGAGCAGACCTAAAAACAGGCACAAGCCAATGAATATGAACCACGCTCTTCATAAGTAGACCCAAGTTCCTGTCGGGGGTGCATCATGAACTATCACCCGGTTTGCATCTAGGTCACGTGAGCTGTCACGTGGTACCTAGTGATATGTTTAGGCTCTGATGCAAGATGACCAAAAAATGCATGTATTCTCTTGTTTTCTGTGTCATGATTCATACTTGTCCATTATAGCATACTACCCACTACTTTCGTGTACGAATACTTACGAGAAATCCCCCCGGAAAATCTTCATGTCCGGTCACTCGTGCTTTCCTTACACTGGGACATGTGAGCTACACGGGAACGCTCATTGGTTACCCCAGACCTTCACAAGGTATAACTTCTATGGATAGCCTCGTTTGCCAGAGCGGGAATCCATTGCATACTTTTCACTGAGAGCTGGCCACTGGGCCTGTACCACGATTATCCTCTTGGCGGCGTCTTAGAAGGTGTCTTATCACCAAACAACGCATACATGTAGTTTGTCAACAGCTAAAGCTCACTGTCTGTTTGATACTTCTACAGTGCTCTCATTCTCACCGCTGCGCCGTTGAGGTTTCTTGAGTAAGGATCCCTCTCTCTATCTCTGCGGCGAGGTTACTTTTCCAGTGTAAACAAACTTGACTTCGTCTGATTCTACAGAAAACAGAATCATCAGCCTGCTACAATGTGGTCAGCCTTCTCTTTCAGGAAACGTCCCGCTGCTCCACCCGTCCAGGCCGAAGGCGTACCTTTCAGCATAGAGCCTAGCGTACCTCCAGGATGGGGGGTAAAGGGTATCTTCAACCGCCTTCTATTCCCTTCATCTCAATCTAATAACCCCGTAATTACCACCGGGTCTACGGCATCTACACAGTCAACCTCCAGCAACCCTTCACCGCAATCCTCAACGCAGTTACCAAAATCCCAGATTGCCCCACCCTTAAGTGGGACACCCGCTTCACTGGAGAGTGCATATAAACAAATCTCTGGGGGGAAGACAGACACAGCCCAAGAAGATGACGGGCACCTAGCACAGGTTGCAATGAAATGGATCATGTGCTCTGCACGCCCACTATCACCAGCCGAAGTAGTCGAAGCATCGAATGCGAGTCTCCAAACCAGCTCTTCAAACATCAGCATAGACACCATCCTTAGAGCATGTCATGGCTTTGTGATAATTGACCGTGAAGCCAACATCATACGATTTTCTCACCCCTCCGTACGCGGGTTCCTCGAGAACAAGGGCTGGGATACCGCCCAAACAAACACATTAGCTGCAGACGCATGCCTTTCCATGCTTATTACTACTCTACACCCCTCCTCAAGCTCCACAAGCTACAACCCATTCCTCTCATACTCCGTCTACTATTGGCAGCACCATACTCAGCTTTGCGGTGATGGTGGGGATGCGCGGCAAGTTCAAGAAAAACTGAGGAACTTTTTTGGGACCCCCGATTCCCCAGCAGAACCTTTTCTCAATTGGCTCATGTTCATCGGGAATAAGCCCCACCAGAAGTATGAGCCTAGAACATCCTGGCGTCCAGACTTCAAGGCCAATATAGATGCGAACCCCCCTAGTATATTACCCGCCATATGCCATTTCGGGTTCCTGGAGGTCCTTCGAGACTATTTAGGCTCGGGGAAGGTGGTTGATGTCAATAAGCGGAATAAGTTAGGTCTTTCGCTACTTTCTATAGCGAGCGGTGCAGGACATGTGGAGGTTGTTAGGACCCTTATAGAGTATGGAGCGGTGGTTAACCAACCCGGCGGCACCTACGGATACGCATTACACTACGCATCGGCACTAGGACAAGAGAGCACAGTACGGGTACTTCTAGAAAAAGGGGCTGATATCCACCGCATGGGATGGAACGGGAACTCTGCACTTGCCGCAGCTGCGCTCGAGGGAAAAGACGGAGTTGTGCGAGTACTTCTTGAGAACGGCGGCGGCGGCAGACATTTGAACTCAGCTTTTTCCCTAGCTGCTTCAAGGGAGAATGAAACTGTACTACGCATGTTATTGGAGAACGGCGCGGATGTCTCGCATGATGGGCAGACAATGTTCGATGCCCTGGAGTGCGCTGCTACAGAGGGAGTAACTGCCAATGTCAAGTTTTTATTATCAATCCTGAAGTCGAATGTCAATGATAACCGGGAGCTTAGCGATATCGGAGCTCATACCGCTCGGATAGCTGTAACAGCCGGATCAATGGAGGTGCTCCTCGCGGTGTTTGAGGTGCTACCTGGCACGAATTTAGACGTGCCATCAAAGGAGTCCGGAAAGACGCCGTTACAGATTGCACTAGAGAGTGAATCGGGCGTGATGGCGAGTTTCCTCATCTCTAAAGGCGCAAGTGTCAGACTACTCAAGAACCTTCTCATAAGTCAACTACAATGGGCAAGTAACGAGCCATGGTTCTCAGCGTTGAAGGAATTCTTGGGAACCCGAACTACATTAGAAGACCCCCTTTTGACCCCGAAGGATGTCCTCCAAGTTCGGTCCCTCTTGTGTAAGGCTACAAGGCTTCCGTTACATCTTGTGAACTCTATATTGGACCTCGGAGAGTATTGGGTATATACGGAATGCAGCCGGGAGGAAACTGTGGCTATAGCACAGCATCACGTGCAACGTCCTTACATTCAACTTCCGATCAAGAGTCGCCTGGACTCACCAGTGCGCAAAATTATCTTTACTATGAGGTCACACGACCAGGGTATGTTGAATTTTTTTTACTAAACCTTGATAACTTTGGCTAACTTTCCATCTCTTACACAATATAGGCTGGACGACCGAAGAAGTACCTACTGGAACATACCATGGATCATGGACCTGGTTTGAGGCCGGAATCACACAGGATACTGACACCCAGAGCAGAGATTCTACCGCACTCGAGAGACGGGAGATTCAACGTAATCTCACCGCGGTGCGTGCATCAACAACGCATACTGTCACCTGGGACCTCCATGATGGAAAATCAGCGGATTGGTTAAAGACTTTGGCGTCTGGGCAGACGATAGGGGTTTATCCGAGAGCTCTATACCCGGGATGGGTAAATTATGTGGAACGAGTAGATATGAGAGTGTATTGTGCTTGGGTGTGAAGAGTTTTGTTTGGGTATTTTATTGTTTATCGTTCAATCAGTTTTGTTCCTAATTTATTCTCTACCCCAATTCACTCTTCTCTACTCTCTCTCTCTTCTGTAAATATTGCAATGTTGGATGTTAATCCCCCCCGTGCTATACTATGACACTAATGATCTACTCATAAAATGGTAGAAACATCTCTGGAGAACTCTGTACTCTAGGGTATGTAGGAGAAGCTGGGATAATGAATTAAGTGAACCTGGTTTCGGGGGTGCATCACCAGCTATCACCCGACCTTCCCGCCGATTTTATAATAATACTATCAAACACTTCAGTACAGGTACGAAGCAGGCTCAGGGGTCTATGATTTAGGGGGACATACAAGCAATGCCCCGAAAGAAGTGAAAGGCTATTGTGGTGGAGTAAAACGTACTTGAAGATCTATATTCTCTGTTTTCAGGCCAACCGCCAAGAGCGGAGCTCACTGAAACCCAACGTCTCGTCTCTCATCACCAGCAGCAATTAGAAGCACTACTACTCACCATGGAGTTTATCTCTCGTATCCCGGCAGCTCCCCCCAACACCGTTCTACCTCTACCTATATATGCCCGTGATCCAATCTTATACTCCCGGATCCTTGTGCATTTGAACACTTGCTGTGGCCTTGAACATGATGAACGCCTTGTACTGGCTGCTGTTCTGCAGCACATGCCAGCGCCAGTTTCTGTGCCATTATCTACTCCTACCCCTTCAATTATTGACCGTATTCTGTCTCTGGATATTCCACTACTTAAACAGCTCGCCAGCATATTCACCACAGTGCTTCTTGACGTTCGTGCATGGGGTAGCCGCCGTAGTCAACCCTCGGATGGGAGTACTACACAATCGCCTGGTACTGCCTCCTCTACGAAAGTCTCGGGGCTCTACGATGGGCTCTTACGCTCACTAGATATAATCCCGCTCCCCTCCGTGGATGCTGCCCCAGATAGGGCCCATGACCCATGGCACCTTGATAGCCAACACTATCAGATTGAGGAATGTTTTGACCGTCAAGTCTACCGGTGTCCAATCACATTGAAAGAACTCTCCCTCGAACACATTTATATTATCCCCCAGTCAATAATTATCGGTAAAACCACCGCAGACTTTCATTTCTGGGAGTTTCTTGACATCACCATCGGCACTATTCTCCGTGGTAGCCTCTTCAACAATATAGGCGACTCAAATATATACTCCTCGCAAAACTCTCTTGCTCTTGATGCCACTCTAAAAAAATATTTTGAACAAGGTCTCCTCCAGCTCGCACCCATAAACTTGAGCCTCTGCGATTTCGACCCCACGACCTACTCCAACTACGACGTTTCTTTTCGCTGGCGTAGTAACCTGCGGGAGCTGAGTACCTGTGCAACGAGGGCTCAGGCTGACCCGAAGGATCAGTTGGATGAAAGTGACCCAGAAGAAATAGTTCATGTTCATGGAGGCCCATTGAGAGCAATAGAGGATGGAGATAAGTTTAGGATCTTTACGAATAATCCTGGTAACCTACCGCTTCCACATCCGTTGGTACTGGCGGTTCACGGTATGTTGTGGAGTATGATACAGAGTGCGGGTCTTGCGGAGTCTGTAGGGGAGCGGGAGGTTGAGGGGATAGGGGACTGTATCCAGGTTGTGAGATGGGTTAAAAAAGGGTTTGCTAAAGGTGTTATGGGACAGGCAAGGAATGAGGGATAGGTTACAAGGGTACTTAGGATGGGGCTACAATAAGAGCGAAGGAGTACTGAAGGATAATTTGGGTCTAGGTAGTCAACAAACCAAAAACTTTTGGCTAAAATTTCACAAGACCAGGATATTTATGACCATTAAAAGTCCGGTTTCAGCATGCCCTTAGTCCTCTAGGCTATGTGAAACTACAAGTTAATCTTATGATACCGTTTAGTCTTGCCCTCTTAACTGGCTTTGTAGTTACTCCGGATTATATTTAATAAACTACTCAACTGTAGATAGATACGATACTTTATTGTCTAAACGTTAATGAATGTTATGCTTTTAATCCCGACTAAATAAAATCTAGCTATCTTCTCTCTCATACGTCTCCTTATTCACTCGAAATTGCCCTCTTGTCCGTCACCAGCCTCACAACCCATAATCGGAGAATTTCCGCAGGCGTGGGTTAATTATCAGCCTCATCAACATGCTGTGCTAGCGTTAAGTACAGTGGGGATGAGAGTCGGAACCAGTGACCAGAGAATAGTGGCTGGGTTTCATGAACGTTACAGGTATAAAATTATGAGGGTCCCGGGGAAGGTGCTTTAAAAGATTAATTCGCGCCATTTTAGTTTAGCTGGTTGAGAAGTTTGGTACACGGTAATTACGGAAAGCGCTGATCAATGAAGACCTCCCGCCGCCCGCTGCACCGATAATAGCAATATACATAGAATTTTCCTGGTACTGAAGCCTTCTGAAATCCTCAAGCCCCTCACTCGTGGCATATTTGGCTGGTGGGATTTCATCCTCCAGGTTCCTCTCTGCTTCCTTTTGTAAGAATACCTCGTTTTAAACTCTCCGTCGTGCTTCTTCGTTAATTATTTTTGTGATCGCCTCTACTATTCTAATCCCTTTTGCTATTTTAATTTCCTTCTGAAGTTCCAGGTTTCATTTTGTGTTTCCCCCCAATTGTTTCTTTTTCTTTCTTGTTGTTACGGTAAGCGCCCGCGGTTGCTAGTTAGACGCTTGACGCTAATAGTAACGAACCCTAGCCCTGCGCTAGTAGGTTTGGCATACGCCCGCTCTAATGAATTGTCTTCTGTTCTTTTAAAAACGCACATTGCTATCTTGATACTCGTGGCCCACGGCCTCGGCCCTGCCATTCTCCACCTGGATTCTATTGTTCCATCTGCAGCGCCCTGAGCCTTTTTCCTGACCCCCTTGTTCTCCATAGCGGCCTAGATCTTTTCTTTCATTTTTCCGATTCTTTTTTCAATCTTTCTCCCTCCTCCTTTCTTTCTGCTGCTTCCTTTTCTACGTCACGGTAGATACTTCATTTATTGGTAAGTTAGAAGCCTCATTAATCATTTATCGTACTCCCAGCATTTAGTTATGATGATCATGTAGTTAGACTCTATAGAAGTATTTAAATTATAAAGTGATAGCTATAGTTACTCAGGAGGTATTCCTAACTATAACTCATAATGAACCTTCAAGGATCACCAAATACTTTATACACAATCCTAGCTTTATATCAGCCTTCGAGAATCTTCCAGTCTATCATTATCAGAGTTGTGCCCAGACAATATAGCTAAAATAGGACTATCCGGTTCTGGACCCCATGCCATTGCCCAATCCAGCGCAGTCTCCTGAGCGTGGTTTCTACGGCTCAAGATTGCCCCTCTACCCAACAGGAACCTAATAAGTTTCAACCCCAACACCGGATTCCTATAAGACTCCTTAGCTGCAACATGGAGTACTGTTTCCCCATGATGGCCCATCGCATGGATACTAGCACCATGATTAAGCAGAAACTCAACCATCTTTCCCTGCAATGCATACACAGCAGAAAACAGCGGGGGTCCAATATCCCAATACGGGTTCGGATTCATATCAATGCCATTCTCCAATAGCAGTCTGACGATTGACTGGTCTTTCCCCATCACCGACCGAATAAGAAGGTTGTACCCAAGCATACCGGTAGTGTACATGCTCCCGCTCTTTTCTAGTAACTGCCAGACAAACCGCTCGTGCCCGATATTTATAGCGAACTCAAGCGCGGTATACACAATATCGTCTTCCGGCGCGGAAAACTCGACCACATGCTTCAGTAATAGCCTGACAGTTGATAGATGGCCCCTCTTCATTGCGATGTGGAAGAGGCTGACGCTGCTATGTCCGGCTGAGGGGATGGGGACATTTCTCTTGAGCAATGAATGGATGAACTTATTTCTTCCATAGCTTACTGCCCATACGAAAGGAGGATCTTGCACGGCCAGGGTGTAGAGGTACGGAGCCAAGACTAACGAAAGACGACGATTCGTACGGAGGAGTGCGCTCACGTATTTTGCTTCTGGAAGGTTTTCGGCCACGCCAACTAGGATATCGTCGGGTAAGCTGAGCAGCGGCATTATGGAGCTGTGTTATGTTGTGGGTGTTGGTGGCGGCCGTGGGGTGAGGATGTTATTATAAGTCTAGAGGTCTGGTGTTTGTGGGCTTTATCTTTTTTTTTTATCTGTGACCTTCGATCTTAATTTAGGTACATACTTTTCTGCGGGGATATCTTGGCACGATGGTGTACATGCTGTACCAGGGTGAGGAACATAGCCAGTAGCTGATAAGACAAACACACGATGACCGGGGATTGCCTGCAGGCTTTTTGACAATTCTATCTCCGGAGTATCGACAAGCAACATCTTACATGGGATAAATAGCGTAATTTGCGTTGCCATGGGTGCAATTACAACCTCCCGGATTGAGATAACACTCCTGGTGATCATGGCTGAGTTGTCAGGACCGTATAATTAAGAGTCTACGGATACCGAGAATATTTCAAGACCCCGCAAGAAACTCGGATATTTATTCAGAAATGACCAAGGGAGTTTAATCACTCATGGAAATTAAGGGGTTGGTAAATCATATAAAGCCTTTTAATCTGTTATGCTAAAGGCTGTTCTGACGGCCAGACCGAAGTCTTATATAGCGAGGAGGCAATAAGAGGATAACATCCCTCTAGGCGTCCTGCTGGGAATCCTATCTTTTGACATTCTAGGCCAAATACTACGCATCTAACTACCATATGATGGGACAACCACTGTAGATATGAGCACTTAATTTGAAGGTGGTAGGTACCTCTAGCTACCCTTTAAGCATAATCGTTCTGCTGCCTACTCACCTCAATAGACATTCACAAATATTATTCATCCACAGCTTACCTCAAGACGGGGAGTTCGTTATCTACAGAACCCATCCACAACATAACTCCGGTGTATGTAGCCCAGGTTCATTTTTTACACGTTCAAATTCAGTATATATACCCTACATTACATCGTAACATTAACCTCTATAACTGTAACCACTAAAAGTCTAGAAACGCCCCAGCCCTATTACGAATAGATATTCCCAGCCACATGGATAATCAAAGCTGATTCAAAGCTTATATCATTATTGTATACCCTGAGTTACCTCTTTCATCGTTTTAAAGAAAACAAGGAACATAGATGAGATGTAGTCCCCCAGGAATATTACACGACACCGAAGGCGGCGATATTTAAGGGTCGTCTTTCAACCCTAGGGACACTCTCCCATTTATGGTATCTTACAAGATTTTCCTTCAGTGTTTAATTTTACCATGAGCATTGGATGAAACTCATGTCACAAAATTACTTCCATCGAAAAGCTCGAGGAGCCATTACTGGCTATCTCCGACTATTATCATCCAAAGCACAGGAAAAGAGGTATTCTGTGGTTGCTGCGTAGGATCTTGTCCTGGAGGAAATAATTATTTTCAGAGGAATTTCGGGAAGAAATGCATTCAATAGGTGTTTTGGTTTTCGAGTACTATAATATTTCTAGCAATTAATATTAAATTAGGTCTTCGAATAAGGTTTTGGATATTCGGGGGTGTTGAGGAACCTTGCTGGGCAGTGAGACTTTTCCGGTTGACAAACTCCTGAGTAGTATATTAGTCTAGATAGATATTTAGAAATTACACAGGTTAATCTATATCTAGCTGGTGGGTGTCTTACTTCTATCTAGTACTGTTGCAGTAATCCAGTTGATGCCCCGATAAGATTAGATAAGACAATCGCAGAGCCCCACATAAGGTTAGGGTTACTGTTGCTATCAGAAGATTTTCACAGAAACACCAAAAGACTCCCCTCACGACTATACGGACCCCTACACCCAGTACCTCAGGATGCTCTCCTGCCAGCTCTGTCGCTACCGCTGGGTCAGCTCCCTTGTTTCCGTTCACCTCCCCATACACCGCTCCTATGCTGCTGCTGCCATTCCCACTCGTGCCTCAAATCCACGCAGAACACCTCCAACAGCCCTCAGACTACGTCCACCACCCCAGTTCAGTAAGAAGAGACGGCCACCACTCGATGAAATGGCCTTGAAAGACCCGGTAAAGCTTGCCGATACTGTACGGCGTCGGTTACAGCGCGGAGACAGGGCTTCTGCAATCATCTTGATCAGGGAGGGGAGCCGGACTATGAACTCGGTGGTGAGTTGGAATCATGTCATTAAACACCATCTAGAGAAAGGGGAGATCAAGTATGCATTCCAGGCGTTCAATGAAGTATACCTACCCCCCCTTCACCTCAATTTCGTGAGTTGTAGGCTAATAATTACTAGATGAAGAAGCGTCAAATTAAACCCGACTCTCATACGTTTACGGTAATCCTCGATGGCCTCTCTAACTATGCGCACTTCGGTCAATCCCTCACCCGCGCTCTCCAAGTCTACAATTCTCTCTCCTCTGAGAAGTCTCCGGTTAGCCCTAATATATACCATACAAACGCAGTCCTGAAAGTCTGCGCTCGTGCAAATGATCTGGATTCTATGTGGTCTATTGTTGGAAAGCTTCCTCATAAGGGCCCGAATGCACCGGATACACTCACGTATACAACACTGCTGAACGGGATCTACTCTGTTAGGGACGGTCCCACCGACGTCGAGGATGGCCGGAGAGTCTGGTCGGGGGTTCTGTCGAGATGGAATAAAGGGCATCTTTGGATCGATGAAGGTCTTGTATGCGCTATGTGTCGGGTTCTACTAAGCGGGGAACGGGAAGAAGACTGGAAGGAAGTCTTTACAGTATGCGAACAGGTTTTCGGGATTGAATCGCTGCTCCCTCAAGAACCCCCGAAACCGGTCACGGGGGATTCAATCTTTACCGAAGGGACAAGCAACCAGCCGGCTCGGCCTTTCTCTAGAGTCATAAAAGCCATTGATCCCCCGCAAGATATCCCCAAGACTACAAATGACACTATTACTTACACCCCGAAACACCTCGAGCCAAAGACGGAAACCCGCTTCATCCCCCCCGCTATAGCACACTCCTCGTTAACCCGTCCCTCTCCAGGAACTCACACACTCTTCATCCTCCTGAAAGCCTGCTCAATGCTCAAAAATGACGCGCTGGGATTCAAGTACTGGGAGAAGCTCACAAACAGACCCTACTTTGTCAAACCCGACCTCGACAACTACCACGAGCAACTCCGTATTCTGCGGCGCTCACGTCTCGGAACAGAAGCCCTAAAAGTCGTAGAGTCGATGCGCGTCCCGCCTACTTCAAAGACCTTTTATATCGCTATTTCGTGCTGTAAACGCCACGGCCGCAGTAATGCCTTCGGTGCGGCAGAGGGGCTGTTGAAGCTCATGATAGAGAAACACCAGCTCCCGGTGGACGTGAAGGTGTGGAATATGTTTCTGCAAGCTGCACTTAAGACTGGGGAGTCCTCGTTTATCAAGCGGGCTTTGAGAAGGATCGATGAGGCAATTGATATGGAGGCAGAGTTTGTGAGACGGAGATTCAAGCCGATTCTGGTGGAAAGGGCGTTGGAGTTGGCGAGGAGTATGGTGGGTGCTATGGAGGTGCTGATGCACGAGGGGGAGAAGGTAGGGGTTACGTGGGGCCATGGAGAGAGGGGGGTGTTTGAGCGCAGGAGGAAAGAGCTGGGAGGGTTGGTGACGAGGTATGGGGCAGGAGCGAAGAGAAGGGCATATAAGATTGAGATGGAGGGGGATGATGAGGAGTAGGATTGAGTAGTACAGAAGCAGTGTAATATTATGCGGAAGACGGCGTTTGGTTCTTGATATTATAGAGAGTTATATCCCCCCTTACAGAGGTGATATATCAATGTATAGATAAATATTGCCTACCTGTTTTGATACCGTTTGCAGCACATCGCTGCCAAGGTGTCGCTTATCAGCCAATCAATCAGCCGATTCCCGAGATATATAAACTCCAAAGCTCCCCTCCAACCCGCAATCTCCCCATATTCTAGCACTCACTCAAAATGCATTTCGAACTCACTGCCCTCCTCCTCGCACCTATCGCTGTCTTTGCCCTCCCCCTCGAGGTCTCCGCGGACACCCCCGACATTGCCCTCATCCCCACCGTCAAACAGGCCGCGGTCCAAGCACGCCAGCTCCTCAAAACCGAGTCAATCGGTACACTCTCGACCATATACCCAGAGAATGAATCTCACGGACTAGGCGGCCAGCCAGTAGGGCTTATGGACTACTTCGCAGACTGCTCGACGGACGGAAATCCCACTTTGCTGGCTATGGACATTTCCACCTCGTATGTTTCCCTAAGCTCTGCATGTTTACCTCGGCTAGTGTGCCAACAGACCGCAGGTTCAAGAACGCCAAAGACGGCGCGGCCATATCCTTATCGATCCGTTCGCACAAAGAGTCCTGGTCGGCGGCCTCGCAGCCTAGGATCTCGTTGATTGGGAAGCTGAGCTCAAAAGTCCCGCGTCACTCGGAGGAGGCGGCGAGGTTGAAGGAGTGCTTTACTACAAGGCATACGGATGCAAAGATCTGGTCGCCTGGTAATCTTATCCATGACAGTGATTGGGTCACGTTTGAGGTGGAGACGATTTATTGGGTTGGCGGGTTCGGGTATGTTGTGTTTCTTCCTGCGTAGTGGCAGTGGGTTCTAACGGGTGTGTAGGAATGTTGCGTATATTGGATTTATCCCGGTTGAGCTTTATAATAATGTCACCTTGGAGGAGATTGAAGCTGAGGAGAGTACTGCTAAGCTTGGGATGGCTGTTCAGCGGGGGCTGGGAAGCTTGAAGGGACTGTTCCGTAAGGACTAAGGTATTTCTTACAACGGCGTGAGTAGGATACAAATAATAGGTTTGAGGTGTTTTTAATTACTTTACTTGTTATGAGCTATGAGATATCTTGCTGTATGTTGTATATCGATTGTGTAGTTTTATGGGCTATAATTGCGGAACTGAAGGCTACAATGGGAATATTTGTTATCTGTGGTAAGGCTGTACTGTCTCTAGTTACTTGACCGATATCGATCCCGGGTAAGCATAACCCCCGCTTTGCAGCCTTGTTGCCCGTCAGATCGCAGTTATGCCTTGCAAGGTTCTAAATAATTATTAAGTTGGGTATTTACTTGATATGAAGTTGTGTGGATAAGCACTCTACTGTGCTACTACCTAACCACATATACATCGCCCACCAGTACAGTTACTCACACGTGGAATGCCTCGCCGGGTGCCTCGCTGGTACTCACGGAAAAACCTGACTTGGCACATCAAATATGTCTGAGAGCAAAGAAGCAAGTTCCGATAGGGATTACTAATTGAGGGGATCCAGCGAATAGCATCATAGGATAGAAACTGCACTTTATCACAAAGTGCAATATTGAGAGAATAATAGTGCTATTGTGGACACCCACCTTGCTTACCCTCATCCACTTCTTCTCTATCATTACGGTACTGATTATAGCTTCAACAAGTCCAAGTCCACTTTGTACCCTATAAAATGTTACATGTTAATAGCGACCAGAAGACATCGCAGCCCATAAGTGTCTCCAAGCGTTTCTTCAGTACGTACTACAGGTCAGCCTGTACAAGATCTCTATTACATTCTAGTCCCCGCAGTTTGGCGCTGACCTAGATACTCCTCTTTACCAGACACACTATTCTGCCGACCTGAGAAACCCACTCCCGCAACAACACCCCCGACGCAGAAATGCGTCCTATGCAAAATGGACCGAAAGGTCTCGGACTTCCCCAGATACCCTCTCACATTCTGCAAGCACGAAGCAGCCTGCCAATTCTGCATGGAACGACACATCCACATCGCAAGCAGCTGGACAATCTGCCCCGTCCCCGGCTGCAGTATCATAATACCTGGGAGCTACCTACGCCAGTTCCGAGTGTACTGCAGACCCCAGCCCCCGTGCTTCCTCATCCGTAACGCGCTGCAGAAAACAAAAACACCCAGACAGTTCGAGTGTAAGGTTTGTTTGGAGGTTATGCCGTTCACAGCGTTTCCGGATTTTAGGGTCTCGTCGCTTTGTCCGCATGCGCCGAGTGTGTGTAGGGACTGTGTGGGTGTGTGCATTTCAACGGCTATCGAGAATGGGGAGGAGCCGTTGTGTCCTGAGTGTCCGGCGGTGTTGTGTGCGTCGGATGTGGAACAGTGTGTGAAGGATAAGAAGATCTTGAGTAGATACGAGAAGAAGCAGTCTGATGTGAGGTTGACGAAGATTGAGAATTTTAGGTGGTGTCAGACGTTGGGGTGTGGTCATGGGCAGATACATGAGGCGGGGGCGGAGGATCCTATGGTGGTGTGTAAGAAGTGCTCGGGGAAGAGCTGCTATACTCATCAGGTAACCTGGCATGAAGGGTCGACGTGTGAGGAGTTTGAGAAGGGGGAGGAGTATAATAAGTTGGTGCTGGATAGAGTCTCGATGATATGTCCGAACAGAAGCTGTGGGGCGAGGATTGAGAGGTTTGGTGGGTGTTCGGAGATGAAGTGCTCGAAGTGTTCAAAGAGGTTTTTGTGGACTCTGAATTAGAGGTAAATAGTGATTTGGTAAGATCTGTGGGAGCTTTTTCTTTTTTGGCGTAATGTTATCACTTATCGTACCCTGGACTTCTCCATATTTCTTTTTACAGTGTTAAGGACTCTAATACCGCCAAAGTTACACACTTTTTTGATTTCATTATAATGTAGTGCTAAGATTCTCTTACTCAAAGTCAGTTCTTACTATTTGTAACAAGTTCTTATAAGTTTCTGTAGTCACTCGAGGCTTCCCAGAGCTATGTAGAAGGTCTAATACAGTAAAACTACATATACTGTGTATAAATACTCCCTATAATAGTCTGATTCAAGCACCTTGACAGCCTTATGCCGACACCGTAGTTTAAGTATTTATATCCAGTCTTTTAGCATTCCACATACCTTGAGAGCTTCAAGTGGGTACATAAAGTCTATACTATATCCCCAGCCCGGAAACAATATCAACGCTGTACAGGTCCCTCGCCACCCTGGCACGGCAGGAAGAGCGAAGCCAGGGAAAGGGAATACATACCAGGGTCAGGGTTATGTGATGCCTAGCTATTCTGGTGGTCTTACTAGGGCCTGTCATGAGGCAGCGGTAGGTAACCTTCTCAACCCGGATAAGTGTTTCCCACTAAACATGCCTGTACCCACGCTGAAACCCCCCATCAGCCGCAGCTCCTGGTCAGCTACATGTCCCTTCATCTACCCGTGAACAAGCCCCTTGTTCAAGAACCACCTAATGCACGTGACAAAAGCGCTACATAAGACATACTAGTGGTAGTAAATGCATAAGTTGGACAGTTGCTGGGAAAAGTAGGCGGGGCTGAGAGGTAGTGCTAGTGGGGGCGATAGTACAACTCAGATGAGTCGGGAGAACAATGCCCCCCGATTGTATTCCACATCTCAAGGGTCTATTGGCAACGTCACTACAGGCACCAACCAAGGCGAGCTGGTTCGATCAAGGCTCTTTTAGTACCGGGCCTCGTAGGTGACTCAAACTGCTGGGCTATTCTATAGGTAGAGGTGTTAAGGTATTAATTGTAGGAGTGCCGGGGGTTTCTACTGTGGTTATAACTTTATCGTAGTGTTGCCTGGTCGCGTTTATTATTGCCCTCGACTGAGCGTAGGCTAGAGGGCTAGGGTTTTTGGAGGTGATGGCAGTTCTGTAGAGGGGCGATACGTTGGTATGCTATTTAAGGTAATGTATTTTGAGTTTTACACTGAGTTTATTATATTGGAACACCGGGGAAATAGTGGTCATAGAGGGCGGCTTCTAGTAGTGATTTCTCAGCGTTCTATACGGTAAGTATTACTTTCATAAGTCTCAAAGCACGATTACAAAAAGAACACGCCGAAAGGCTGATAGAAAGAGCCACTCTGAACCTTTATAGTAGCCCGTGGCAGTGCCCCGATAAGTCTGTCACCATGCATGACCAACTCTATATGGGGTAGTAATTCACCGGTGCTTCAGGTACTTATCTAAGCAGTCCCGTGGCGTCATAGCAGGGCTAGGGTTATCTACGCACTTCGTGGCGGATTGCGCCACCGTGTCCTTTCCACTTGAGCCGCAAAGCTCTGGCAGCTAGGTATGCCCTCAGCAGCCCCACCAAGCTCTTGTTTCTGCACACTCGACGAAACACCCCACTATCACCATGAGACTCGAAATTCCACTTCTTGCAGCTCTGTACCTATCTCTCGGGGCCGGGGCTGCAAAGCTAAAGCCTGGTCAAAAGATTCTACTCTCTCAAGTGGACACCCTCACGCTACGAAATGACCAAATGACGAAGGCTCGCCGGGTGGAGCCGATACCACAGGTATGTCTGACAGCGCTTTAGCGATTCGGGAAAGTCGCTGATAAATCTACCGAGTAGTTGAAATGCGTAGGCGGCGATGGGAAAGGTCGCTACGAGGTGGATGTAATGAGGTGTAGGAATCAGGGAAGGTGTGTTGCATAGACCCCCCCATCCACTGTATTCTAGGTCTTACTTACGTTGGAATAGCAATTATGATGATGAAGATATTAGTTGGGCTTGTACGGCGGATCTTCCGAGAGAATTCAAGTTGGGGGCTACCGATGTCATCTGTGAAGGGTATGTTCAGGTCATAATCTGGGATTTTGCAGGATATTGGCTCACCTCTAATGTAGCTATGATGACCCCGATGATAACTACGTATTAAAGGGTAAACCTTAGATTGGTCTGTTAGGAGTTGTGGAGATGATGGCTGACCCCTGTGGCGTAGGGTCATGTGGAGTGGAATACCGACTGGCCCTTACGGACTATGGTTATGAGAAATACGGTTACTCAACCTTTAGTAAGATGAATAGTAATAGCCGCGGCGGTTGGTTCTCCCCCTTCAGAGTTATTGTAATTTCATCTTATAACTTTATTACAGTGAATTTAAGCCTAGTCGTATTCTGGTTGTTTTTTTTCTCGGTCCTGGCCATAATAATCTACTCCTCCTGTACCCCTTCAGCAAATCGGAGAACCCCTAGAAATCCACGAGATGCCAGACGTCCATGGTACTGGGGTGGTGGTGGCGGGGGTGACCCCCCTCCACCTTACGATTCGAACCCTCCTCCAGCACCGAAGCCGAGGTACAGCACCTCCGGCCAGCAGCAAGGTCCAGGGTTTTGGACCGGTGCAGCAGCAGGTGCAGCAGGTGCAGCGGCAGCATCATATCTAGCAGGAAATAGATCTAGCGAAAGAGAGAGAGCGGCAGCAGCAGCAGGTTATGGTTACAATCCATCACAGTCTTACTACGCATCAAGGCCACAGAGTGGTGGAGGGGGTGAAAGTAGTACCTCTGGGGAAAGGCATTCGAGTACTGGGTTTGGACAGACGAGAAGAAGATAAACTCTACGTATCAATGTTTAAGGGTGGATGGGTTATGGATAGCATATTCAGTCGGGGAATACAGAGCCAAATAGTTCCTTGTACGAGTAGAAGCACTGTGTTTTTTGATTAGTTCTACTTCTTTATTTATTGCGTCAAAGTAAACTACTTGATGCTTGATAATGCATCCGGTGAACAAAGAGATAGCTATCCACACTGTTCCCAGTACACCGGGCCCTGGCATCCCGTAGTGATTACTCCAATAAGGTGGGGACTGTCCCCGACTATTCCTATAAAAACCAGGATCCAAGAATGGCTCTATCCCACCGTTTCAGTATTCGAGCTACTACACCCTCAGTGATTTCGGGATTAAGATGGGAGAGGGGTAAATAATGCACCTTAGGACTTGACATTCTAGGCTGATTACTGTCCATGAGCCTCAGAGTTTAGGAGATACATGTACTGCCCTGAGGCTCGAAGTAGCAAGTGTACAAATAGCATCAACACCGATCCCGGATTGGACCCCATGCAAATGTCTTTCCAGAAGCTGGGATTATTCTGTGCGGCGACTGGTCCATCAATTACACCTATCCAGTTTCAACCGCCGCGCGCTTACATCCGATCTCGCCTACCGCCTAAGGAGTATTGATATGTCTCATCACCGAAGCTATTTCCCACACGTAGATCGTTCTATGGACCGCTTACCCGTCAATCTTGGGTGCTTATACACGGGTCAGCGTCAGCCAATGATCCCCTGGCTCTGCGGCAACCCGGCAACTCCAGCCAACCATCCAAGGTGGCGCTCATCAGTTCAACAGGCACCGTTGAGTTTCACCGGGGTCCCCCAGCACCCTGGCAACTTTAGGTCGGTGTGCCGGCACCCTATTGTTTGAGAATTACATACGATCGCCGAAACCAAGCGAGCAAGGGGGGCGTGCCTCTTGACAGGAGTCTCTACGGAGCTTTACGGGATCCTTGCATAGATGCTGGGTATGCATTGCCTGAAAGCATCTGGGCAGATCTGCATTGCCACTCTCGGAATATTTCTTTGGGGGAGGGCAGGCGCTATACCTGTTTTGTCATTTCTTTTCTTTTCTGGTTTCATGGCCAGGAACCGTTTTTTGTTTTTTTGGTCAACTCAAGTAAACCATATGGAGTTACAAGCAAGTAGAGCTGAACTTCCCCCCCTGTGTCTTATACGAGTATATAGTCTGGCTTGATCCCCGCAGTACTGCCTCTCGTTCAGATCATCACTCAGTCGAGCATTCACACTATTCACTCTCTAACAGCTTTGATAGCACTCGTTTCATTCATTTCTACTTCACTTTCAAGTTAATTCTAATTCGACGTTGACGTTACTTTTTCCGAGTTTACTATCATACAACTAAAAAAGTCTTTTTTGTAACTTTCTCTCTACCATTCTCAATATGAAGAGCTACTCTTTCATCGTCGCTTTGGCTGGCCTCGCAAGTGCTATGCCTTTTGTCCCAGCTCACGGACACTCCAAAGCCACCGACTCGTCAACCACTGCCTTTGATGGCTCTACGACACTTGGTAGCCTGACTGAGCAACAGGTAGCTACTCTCTGGAAATAAGCATGGGTTCTCTTTCTAAAGACTAATATTGTTTTCTAAAAATAGGTTGTTGCCGCTGCACCCAAATCTGCGTCTTGCGCTTCCCCGATCTTCTCCGCCGAAGAGTGTTCCACTGCAACAACAGCTACACCACTCCTCAACGCAGCTTTTGAGAAATATGGCCAGACATCTCTCGGTCAGATTGCCGCATTAGTGTCGCTCATGGCATTCGAGTCTGCAGACTTCCAGGCCAATATTAACCATTTCCCTGCTCCCGGACGTCCCGGCCAAGGAAGTACGTATTTCTTCGCTCTATGTTCTAGAACATCCCAGTACTAACAACCCTCTCCAGCCAAGGCCTTGTTGATGTTCAACTTCGTCTACGAATACGCCTTCGCGCAGCCTGAGTTCACAGACCAGGTTACCCAGCTCAGCGGGGGTAGCAAACTCACACTCACTTTCGACACCATCAGCACGGTCGCGGAAGAAACACAGAAGGAGATCCGTGCGTTGGTTCTTCCTGATGAGTAAGCGCGCCCTCCAATCTCTCTTATACTATTTGCAGTTATCCTGACTTTTGTGTTTTCTAGATACACTTTCGGTGCCGCTTCATGGTTCCTTAGCACCCAGTGCGACGCTTCGGTTGCGGAGGGACTATCAACGGGTGGTTTTGCTGGGTTCAAGACGTATATGGAGACCTGTGTGCAGGTTGGTACTATCGCTGCTGGCGATGAGCGCTCCGTTAGTTGGTGTAAGACTATCAACGCTCTTAAGCCCGCTTCTATGCCCGCACCGGCTGAGTGTAGCTAGATGTGCGGAGAGAGTGGTTGGGAGACTGTAGGGTTGTATATATGTGTAATAAGTTAGATACTTAGATGTTGTGACTGTGGGGGGTTGTCTTGGTGATGGAAGTGTTGTGTAATTTAGAGTAACCGGGTTCTCAACGGAAGCACTTCTTGCTTAGCCTTTGGAGAAATCGCGTTGGTGAGTGATATTGATGCTGAGAGCTTAAATTGTGATATTATTCTACTACTAGTCGTTTTATTCCTCCGAAGGTATCTCGTGGCCCAGTAGGTAATGCTTCCTTCATGTAGGACTGACGGAGGGTTAGACTGTCTGATGTCAGCGATATAACCAATTACTTGGGCAGCTTTGCTGTGTTATGGATAACTAGCATCTAAGAATTGGTAGTATAATTAGTGGGTGCCAGTTCTGGTCGGGTCAGTGATATTAAGCTTTTATTTTGACCGTGACTACTCAATTTAAAATAGGAAGATTGTTAGAAATTTTATACCTAAATATATCTCTACTTGGTATCTACTGGGGGATTCTAGCTGTTAAATCAACGGTATTAGGGCCTCTAGTTCCTTTTGGAGTTTTGTTGGGTTCTACTATAGGTTCTATAACCAATTCCGTATTTCTACGACTTTGAGTATAAATAAGGGGGTTTTCTGGGAGTGTTTTCTTTTCTTTCACTACACAAAGTCATGTTTTCTGCCTCGAGTGAGCACTTTCTTGTAATTACTATATACATTCTTTCCCACCGTCTATGGCAGGGTGCTTATGTCTACTCTTTTAACAGGCGACCCTGCCTATAAGAATACAGTCTAGACCGGAATGTCGTATTCTTATACCTAGCAAAAACCGGTACTCCATGCTATGGGGTACTAAGAACTAGGTATTTTTTTATTTCTTAATACATCAATTTTAATTTTATCAGAACCTCTACTAATACTGGTATTTTGATCTGGTATCTATATGGCTCAGTTAGGGAACTCATAGCTGAGCATGCTGAGGTAGAGGTGATAGAAGTATTGTAGGGGGATAAAAATACCCGGTCACTCTCATAGCAACCAAGAGCCTCATCTAGATATACCGTAGAAACTCGAGAAATTCGCTATGCGGGCGCTGCCGCCACTTCCTATCAAACGTATAGTAGCTATCTGATCGTAAGGATACTTATCCCTAGCTAGCTTTAATCGGTTTAGGGAGGGCCTAAATAGGTCTAGAGGACACTTTAATAGTACGTGGCGGCGACGCCCGCATAGCGAATCTCTCGAGTTTCTACGGTATATAATACCGTATTATCTCGGCAATAACGAACAGGGCTGTGTGAGAGCCTAGAATATTACTAGTGGCCAAAGCCTGTTTGAGTTGAGCTTGGCGTATAGCTTTACTGGCTATAACTGAGCCTCAATCTGTATTCAACCAATCTCAGAATTTCTTTCATCCCACAGTCGTGTTCGGTATCGCCAAGAAAATACGGTATTTTCCTCCACAACAATATATAGATTAATAAATGCATTCTTTCTCAAGTTGAATTTTCTGTTATCTATTTTGATTGTGTAGTGATATTCATCTCAAACTTTTTGTTACCTTGTAGGGGACCGGGTATTTTTGTCTCCCTACAATACTTACCAAGCCAACCACCACAACTTGTGTACAGGGATTATACCTCCAACCCTGTCTCACTGCTAAAAGTCACGTGAAGACACGGGTCCCTTAAGGACTAGCGGGGTGGATCTAGTAAGAGACGTTGTTGCTGCTCGTCTTTTGTAACTAACAACCTTTGAATAACATAAATTGTGCCTAACACTGCTTATTATCTTTGCCTCAGCCGTGTATAAATACAAGTGAACGCCCAAATGTATAAGCGAAATAC
This sequence comes from Verpa conica, assembly GCA_033030425.1. NCBI lineage: Eukaryota > Fungi > Ascomycota > Pezizomycetes > Pezizales > Morchellaceae > Verpa > Verpa conica. The sequence continues at coordinate 71,531 of JAUFSD010000008.1, read as the reverse complement.
ACCAAAAACAGCCAAGTTCATGGTGCTGTATCAACACACTCTAACAATTGATAATTCTTTGAATGGTGGGCCAAGCCTTATAAATCCACAATCTATCCATATCATATTTTGTTGATTTTTAATTGCTGTTTTCTAGAGCCTGTGAGGTAAATAAAAAAACTTGACTGTCAACAAATGTATCTTTTGTATGGGCCTTGAATACAAAATCTTAGGTACCACTAGCTGGGCTAACCTTTGTAAATTTATAATCCTGTATTGAGACCTATTACAGAACCTGGGCTACCCTTTGGTATGTCTCACTTGATTTACAGACATTTTGGAATCACTAGAAAATTATACATTATAAGGAGAGGTTTCTATACATATGTGAAATTAGCTATTTTTTGTGTGTTTTGTGCGTGTCCACCGACCTTTGGGTGATGGCTTGTACTATTGGCTATTACATGTAAAAGAAAACATAATAAGGGTTATAATTGAAACTAGACAGAATAGGGAAATACGTATATGAAACACGAGTAAAAAAGATATTTAGAAACCCTAATCATTGTTCTTTCAAGTTCACTATTTTAAGGCTTGAGATGTCAAACTTGTCTCCTGCTATCCACACCGGTGTTTCAGACTTGTCCGGCGTCGGAAACCTTATAGATTTCACGTTCAAGAGCTCATCGTCGCTGGGCATGAGACAATGATTATCAAAGTAGACCACCTCGCATGACCGGTTGAATATAGGAGCTCGTTTGAGGCGGGACCGAACAACGATATTGTCTTTTGGCTGCCCGAGGTTTTTCATTGTAGCGAGTTCGTCAATGCAGATGTATGAGTTCGGGAAGCGAGAGCTGACGATTACCCATTGGTTTTTGGAGTATGGCTGGGCACAGCCGTCAGGGTAGGACCGGACAGGAACGATGTTCACTAACGTGCTCTCATCTTGGGTCTTGGTAGGCCATATGCTATGATACGTCCCCAGAGCTTCTGGCGCTGCTCTTGGGATACTAAGGAATCTTTCGGACCCGAAGCGGAGGGAGACCTTGTGATACGGATGCTTCGTCCACCCAATTATGGTGTTCATTATTGAGGCATTCAACCTCACGGCAGCGTTAACAGTATACCCAGAAATCATTTCATCATGCACACTACGAGAAAAGATTGTAAGTAGGAGGTTTTATAAAAGGAGTTGTATACTGGACATAACATACTGTACTCCAACCACAGTCCAGAATCCCTGATCCCATACAAAGACTGGAGAGCCGCTTTGCCCAGGGGTTGTTTGCACGATAAATCTAATCATGCTCTCATCGAGAGACTGCACCCGACCACCACTTCCCCACATGGTGCCATTCTCCCCTGCGCGTTCGAGATAGGGGTATCCAAATACGCTCAGATCTGACTCCAGTAGCTCCCTATCTGTCATTACGGCTGCAATTCCGAAGCCACAGCTATCCCGTGGGAGCTTCTCATCTGGCAGGATGATGATCCCAAAGTCGCGTTCTAAGTTCCCGTTGGTCTTGTACTCGTCGTGAACAATAAAGCTCCTTGGGTCATCGATAACAGTAGGTTCTCTCTGACCAGGGAACTTGACAAGTATCTCCTTGACATAGCCTGGCGTCCCCGACCTTTTCTTTGTGTACTTGTAGAGAACGTGAGCTGCGGTAAGGATTATACACTTCCTCGAGCCGGGGATGTTTATCAGGAAGCCTGTTCCATAGTCGTCGTCATCTATTAAAGGATTAGGAACTGAGAAGGCTTGTAAGTCTTGACTGGAAAGCAATACTTGGAGTTTCAGAAACCTTTAACTTTAAATGGCAAATCCACCTGTACGGTTCTGCATTAGACAGGTCGATTTGAACACGTTCTTCAGAGTTGTATAGATCACATGTTATACGGGAAAGGTGCTTATGGGACGACATTTTTAAAGTGGGAAATCGCAGGGGAAGTCTTTCGCGAGTAAGAGTATGAGGGTGGTGGCTACTAGCAGAATGAAGTTTAAGTTAAAGATCAGGTTCTGTTTTAATAGGATTGTGTACTATCCCTAGGAGTCCTAAGACTTCCTAAGCGTAGATATAAAAATAGAGTATACTCGACTATCAAAAAATCCGGTTGATGCACAGCAGCCATTGCAAAATTGACGACATACATCGCTTAGTCCCCATCTCATACTAACACTTGGTCAGTAGGCAAAGAAATCCAGTTGATAGATTGTCAGACAGATACCGTACTCGGAATCTCGTGGTGCTTTGGGGCTGCTGTTGCATACCTCAAAAACAATATGTTTAGCGTAGTTTTGTATACAGTTTCCGGTAGAATTATTGCGGAAACATGGGTTATGAGCAGGGTTTTGCAGCCAATACCGACGCTGGAATCTTTGCCGGGAACCAAGGAGGCCAATCAAGGCCACTGATCTTGCACGCCACACTTCCGCAATAATTCTACCGGAAACTGTACTTGTAGTCGTCAAGCGTTTCCCGAACAGGGTGACTGGGAACGCTATGTCATCCTTCGAGGTCATATTGTGAGCCTGAGCGATTGGCCAAAATCTAGCAACTCAGTTTTTTTAGCCCTCGGCTGTATGGAATCAACGAATCGCTACAGTGTTATCATGTAGGTAAGACATGGCGCTCCCCATTACCGTACTCCGGAAACGTCTGACGAGAATGAGTAGTATGCAATAGCAGCCTTTCATGAGATTGCGAGAAAATTGGGTCCGCTGCATGCAGGACACCAGAACTCTTTTCGAGAACGCCAAGGACCAATCAAGGCCATGAAACTAGGGGTTTGCGTTTCTCGATCGTTTTTACCAATGGCGCGCGCAGACTCAAATGTGCTAGCCGAGTTCGGGTGCGGAACAGCAACCCACACCAAATCTTAGCCAAACTTCAATAATCTGGGCCATGCAAAAAATCAAAAAAAAATCCTACAAGCTCAAGTGTATGCTCAACCCAAAAAAAAAACTACCAATATATGATCCCAGTAGAGTTTTTCCTCTAGTATATCCCTTCTTATTTGTTAGGCTATATGTAGCATCCATCATGTCTAAGTATTTCTAGGAATGGTTCCATTTGGCACTTTCTACAGCCAAAAATGAAGTTTTATTCCACAACAACTACACATGCCAAAGCTTAAAAGAAAGATATGGAGCTTTATTGATGCTATAAAAGGTCATATATCTTTTTGTTAGTGTTTTGGCTGGCTGTGAGAGCCGGAATATCGGTTGAAATTTTGTGTCACATTTAAGACTGCACGCGCATACATAAATCATGGCACATATGATACAGAGATCATCTTAATACCTCGGTGATACCCAGTGTCCCTATTCGTTCTTTAGGTTTTTAGCGAAGATTCTAGTAGTAGGACTGGCTACAAGACCCTGTTAGCAGACACTGGTTTCTCGATCTTTTTTGCCGTACTCGTTCTCATCAGACGTTTCCGGATTATGGTACATAACGAGGAGAGCGATATATGATCTTGTAGGTTTGTGTCATTGGCTAAACCTAAGGATTATCCCCGGTTCAGCAAGGTTCAGTGTATCACTGTCCTACATGAGTACTCATAAACCGCTGACGTTTGTAGAATCGACTGCTATTGCATACCATACAAAATCACACTTGGGGTAGTTTTGTATAGCATGCAATAGCGGCCCGTTCTACAAACGTCAGCGGTTTACGAGTAGAGTGCGGGAATAGGGAGCGTCATGTCTTACCTACTACTCGTAAAGCGCTGACGTTTTTGGAACGGGCTGATATTGCATACCATACAAAATCATAGACTTGGCACATTTTTGTATGGTATGCAATAGCAGTCCATTCCACAAACGTCAGCGATTTACGAGTATCAGGTTCTACCTCCACACCTACATAAGAGGATGTTTTGACCTGGGGGTGCATTTCCCTGAACGAAGCGAAAGAGTGCCCTGAACGAAGTGCCCTGAACGAAGTGAAAGGGTTATGGGGTGCAAGGCCTAGCGGGTTCCTGATTGGTCGCTTCGTGAAGGGCACGCGACGCCCTACTGGGCAAAGATCTCCTGGGCTGGCGGGCGTCGTCTCGAGTTATGGGATGCAAGGCCTAGTAGGTTTCTGATTGGCCACTTCGTCAAGGGCATGCGACGCCCTCCTTAGTGAATCTCATGAAGGATCGCTCTGGTGGGCATCATCTCGAGTCATTGATAATGAATAAATCTCTCATACGTATCATCAAATACCGCAATGACTCTATCGAGGTCTCCACTTGAAATTATTTCAGCATGGCCCCAGAAAACAGGTTATGTAGTGATATTGCTAACAAGCTGGGTGCACGAAAATACTGCATGAATGTATGCTATTGCATATCATACAAAATCGTAGACATGGAATACTTTTATATGGTATGCAATAACAGGCCGTTCCGGAAATGCCTTGGAAGTACAATTATCCTCCAGTCGACCTTCGCCGATTAATGTAGTGTTGGTTGGGCGTTGAATAAGATCCTCCTCCTCCCCCTCCTCCTGGCTAGTCTCAACCAAGGCGCAACACAATCCAAAACATCAAACCACACACCCTACAAACATCTACCAAACCAAACCCCTCAAAGTAAGTACATTTCCTCTATGTATTAAAATATTCAAAGGCTAACAGTATATTTCTTAGCAGTCATTATGTCTGGTCAATCCTTGGGTGAGAGGATCAATGACCTGATATGCAGCCACCAAGCTCAGTGCGAAGACCTTTACGATGAATCTCCGTCTGGTATAACCCTAAAGTCGGCAAAAGGCACCAGCGGACCCAAACCCTCCCCACCTACGCCTACCACAGTGAATGATCTCAAGTCTATTCCTGCAGAATATAAGGATCTACTTCAGAAGCCCTTTTTTATGGCTTGCAGAGATGTCAAAGAAGCCCATTACGACGCCATTGCAGGGATACGTGTATCTCTTGCATCCTCCCGTAGTACCGAAGCCCTCAAAATGGCCTTTAATATAACGATAGACACTATCAAGGCGAGGATAAAGGAAATATATGATGAGCAGAAACAGGTGTTCAGTGAATTTCCAGATGATAAGACTGATCAGCTGTTTACTCACTGGAGTACGGTCATGAGCCATTTCACAATTTATGTGCGGTCGGTATCTAAATTAGCTCAAGAGAGTATTTCTTTTGTCATGGAACAAAGCTCCAAGATTTTGGAAGAATGTAATACATCAGGCAGACAGATAGAGGGGCTTTATGAGAAAGAGCTCTCATGGTAGTTTTTGTAGGGTGTTTCCTCTACTCGAGGTTTCAATATGAGATTATAAATTATCATGGACTAAATACAAGGCTCTGGCATAAAGTGACCGAGCGGGCATGGGTCTGCCTAAGAGACAGGCGAGGGTGATCCACCACTAAACATCAGAAGGGACGAATTAACAAAGTCCTTCTACAGCCTAGTCCTACTCTACTATTTAACTAAGAAAGAATCTAGGAAAAAGTATGCAACATAATTACAAAGGGTCTAATACTGCTTGGTAAATACCTAGGGGGAAAAGGGGCACAATTTCCACCCATAATTGTCATTATGCTTCAGGTAGACCTCAGCCATTCAGTGTGGTTAAGTGACTTGGCCGCTGGGGCAGAGTCACTGTGCCACTTGTGGCCAAAGATCAGCATGTCTTGCTAGAGAATTGCCATTACAACTGTTCATTATTTCTACCACCTGTACGCTGCCTCGTACTGCATGCAGACCCCTACCGTTCGGTCACTTTACGCCAGAGCCTTGTACACTTAATTATGGTGTCAAACACGTCTAATATTACCACTTCATACTAAAATTTCAAGCTAGCCAAATAGAGACTCCCGAGTATCCTAGCATATACTGGTAGTCTTCAAGCGTTTCCAGAACACGGCAACAGGGAGCGCCATGTCTTGCCTACTGTCACACTCTACCTCCGCATCTGAGAGGGTGTTTTACCTTGAATAAACAAAATCTAAGGCCAGTCATTCGTTCTGTCGAGGACTAAATGCTAGAATTAGCCAACAGAGAAGTCACCTCGTAGGAGAGACATGGCGCCCCCTGTTATCGTATTCCGGAAACGCTTGAAGAATACGAGTACTGTGTCACTTGTACCCAAAGATCAGCATGTCTTGCCAGGGAATTGCCATTGCAACTGCTCATTATCTCCATCGTCCGTATGCTATAGCCTCCGGTAAGATTATTGTAGAAAAATGAAGTTCGAGATCCATGGGATCTTGTATTGAGTATTGGCTACAGCACCCATGTTCATCAATGCTTTTTTCTACAATAATCTTGCCGGAGGCTGTACCCCGCAATACATGCAGTTTGGTTACTTAACCCCAGAGCCTTGTAAATGTCGGAGGGCGATTTGAAGGGTGGATAGCTTGCTGCTCCATCCATGAAATTTTGTTTTTGAGCGCATTAATGCGAGAAGTTGTATATTTGGGAGGCGCCGCCGATACCTATGTACTCGTACTCATCAGACGTTTCCGGATTCTGGTAAGAGGGTACGCCATGTCTATCCTTCGAGGTCATATTGTGAGCCTGAGCGATTGGCCAAAATCTAGCAACTCAGTTTTTTAGCCCTCGGCTGTATGGAATCAACGAATTGCTACAGTGTTATCAAGCCACAACACCTTGGGGGCCGATTACAATGTGTGGTCATGTAGGCAAGACATGGCGCTCCCCATTACCGTACTCCGGAAACGTCTGACGAGAACGAGTAGTACAAAAATCTGGTTCCATATGTTAAGTATAAGCCTCCGATACAGCTCCCAGAAATAAAGATCGAGAAACATAGGGTTCAAAACTAGGATTTCTATTGGCCTTTCGGTCTTGTGGCAAAGATTCTAGAAACTGTACTGGCCGTAGGGCCCCTGCTCACTGATTCCAGCCTCCTGATCATTCTTGCTGGAAACTCGATGATAAGGATTATGCACGTTGCCGGCACCAATCTCCCCACGCTACAACCCTGCCCAACCTGAGATCAACCAGAGACGAACCCCGCGTTTCTCGCTAGTGTCAGACACCCTCCATGCAGCGATCACTCATGTAACCACTCAATGTGCCGTATGACTGAGAAATATTTCTGATGCCAGCACACTACCCACAACATCTTTAGAATACCCTCTAACACCAACCAGAACCAGAAACCTCTAAGACATAAATGGCCCGGCAACAAGCTAACCCCCCTATTTCTACTAGACAAGGTAACTTTTTGAGCATACCAATGCACTTTAGCTGTGCCTCTAGCCAAGCTTAAATAAAATACTACAGAGCCCTAGAGTACACACTCCTAGCACTAAATTCTATTCTTTTATTTGTCTAATTTATATTTTATGTTATCCTAAATCATAGGCTAGAGTGGATATAATGCGCTCAAAAGGCTTTTTCCTGGGTAGAGGTTTCTATGTCCCTGATTATGTTTGGTGTTGGAGGGTATTGTAAAGGTGGTGTAGTTTATACGGTACCTATCTGTGCACGACGCCACAATATACAAAATACACCCCCTATTTCCGGGTTCTTATGCTGGGACACATAATACGGAAACTTCTGACAAAAGTGATTATGTCACGGTGATCAAGGTTTCATCTTAAAGAAATAAAAATCAAGGTTAAATAACGTAAACCTACTCTAATATACTATCGTAGAAACTCGAGAAATTCGCTATGCGGGCACTGCCGCCACTTCCAATCAAGCATATAGTAGCTATCTGATCGTAAGAACTATCTATTATTTTCAGCTAGCTTTTAATAGGTTTAGGGAGGATCCAAAAGAGTCTAGAAGACACTTTCAATAGTACTCGCTCTCGTCAGACGTTTCCGGGGTCCGGTAACTGGGTACGCCATGTCTATCCTTCGAGGTCATATTGTGAGCATGAGCGATTGGCCAAAATCCAGCAATCAGCTTCTTTAGCCCTCGACTGTATCCCATAGCCCGGTGAAGCTGACCTTTTCATGGGGGCCAAAGAGAAGTCCTGGTTCTTCTATTGGTCAAAAGTGTCATCACTAGCAAATAGTAGGCCCTGACTGGCTAAAAATCACAAAGACTTTATTCAAGAACACTTTATTATTGGCCATTTGCCATTGAATAAGCAATCGCACCACCACTTTGGGGGGGCAGCATTTTCCGCCGGGCTATGGGATAACAAATCGCTAGAGTACTATCAAGTCACAACACCTTGTGGCTAATTACAATGTGTGGTGATGTAGGAAGACATGCACTCTCCATTACCGTACCCTGAAACGTCTGACGAGAACGAGTACCTAAGTGGCAGCGACGAATGAATGAATGAATGAATTTATCATAAGTACATGCAACCCTAAGGCTATGGTACAAGTGGCAGCGACGCCCGCATAGCAAATTTTCCAAGTTTCTACGGCATTAAATTCCATAAATCCTGCTGATCCATATGTCGTGCTTTCTTGGCGTTGAAGCATTTTGCCACAATCTCTAGGATACTTTAGCAGCAGGTAATGTCGAGATGGGCGAAAGATCCTAGGCGAAAGGACCAGGGTTCCTTTTGGCCTAGGGGTTTATCTTTATGGTAAAGCACGAGCGGTGGGAGAGATTTCCCCACTTCATCTCAGAAGTATTACAAGAATTGTCTCAGGAACCCTCTCACCTGTAGATCTATCACTCTAAACAAAGCTTCACGCATACTCGTAGTCGTCAAGCGTTTCCGGAATATGGTAATGGGGCATGCCTACCTCACAAGCTCAAATTGTGAGCTTATGTGATTTTATTATTGGTTAAAACTAAGGATTATCTTACTTTAGTCCTCAGTTCCTTAAAATTCAACCTATTGCTGCCTCAAGCCTTGTGCACTTGATGGATCTCAGTGGGCGACATGGCGTTCCCAGTCACCCTGTTCCGGAAACGCTTGACAACTACAAGTAAGTAGAGGGATTTCTCCACAGTTACACACGTAGGTCTATTACTCCAAGGGGCTAAACTTGCATGCATGAGATTAAACTGCAATCTAGGATCGCTATTGGGGTTGGAGGCTGTTGTCATTTTGGGTCGCATGCCATAATGAAGCCTTCAGTACCAATTGCTCTAGTAAGCAGCTCGTAATAGGAACTACACGGCATCAGATCCCTCGTCTCTCACGGGAGAGGCCGCTGCACGGCCAAGGTTCCTCGATATTCAAGGTTGCCCCGGGGGCCACACATCCATATCACCTACGCATTATGCAATGTATCTCTTCTTATGGCATTTTGAGAATTGAGCTATTACATACCATAGAAAACTGCGCCAAGCTTATACTTTTGTATGGTATGTAATAGTAGTCCGTTCTCGGGCGGTGCCAAGTGTATGATGTTATATCAGGATTTGAGCGGTTTACGGGTAGAGTACTCCACGAACGCCAGCAATTAGAAGTGCTAGAGCATGATATTCTACCCCATTCTGGGCTTTATAAAATCACTCTGCATATGTAGGTTTACGTCACGCTGTATGGGTCTACTCAGCCGAGAGATAAGCAATTTCTCCTATTACCGCACAATTGATGTAATACTTTTCGGATGTTGAGGCCATTACACATCCACACCCCCATAGCGTGGGCCGGCCTTTGGGTATAAACAGGTCTTTCTGTAAACACGTTGTAGAAGATTAAGTTCCCATCCTCGAAAGCTTCATTCCCCGGAGTCCTCACATTCCCGTCACTCTTAAACTCTCCGGAGACTTTTACTCCCAGCTCACCTTGATATCTAAACATCGTACCCAGCCTAATAGAATGTATGTCACTACGCAAATAACCACTTTCAATTTCAAGTGACTGACTATTCTAGACCGTAATGTCGACCGATATATCCTCCAATCCACGCGGGTGGGAATCCCAGATGAAAGAGATAACAACATCCTACACTATATGTTTGAATGAAGATGATCTTTCCAAGTTCATTTCACGTTGGACGCCTAACCGAACCATCAATCTTAAGAGCGGTAAAGAAATTTCTGATGATCTCACAAACGCTTTCAAGAGCGATGCAGACGATATCAAAAAGAGACACGAAGCTATCGCCAAGAGGGCTACGGACGAGACACAGAAGTTCGAAAAGGAAACCGAACACATCAAAAACGTAGAAGAACGGAGAGCAGCGGTGCAGAAAAAGATCAATGCACAGGTCGACCAATCAAAGGCTGAAGTAGCCCAGGGCTGGGAGGACTATAGGGTCAAAACCCTGGAGCGCATGAATGCACAACCTATAGAACAGGCTGAACGAGGAGTTGAAGTTTGGACGCTTGTTGTCACCACATTTACGAAGTTTTGGAAAGAAGCGCAAAAGATACTTTTCGAGGCCATGAATGCGGTAGTTGCGCTAGTTGCAAAGGTATGGGAGGGGGTTCAGACCGCTTTCATCAAAGCAAAGGAATGGGTGGTGAAGGGATGGCAGGCGGTCTTGGATCTTTTTTAAATACCACACTATGGTATTCTTATTCTTGTTTTATGGTAGGGGGTCAGAGGCTCCAATCTTGATGTTTTTTACGGGAGGACCTTGTCGGGCTTTGTAGGCAAATATTACTTGAATGAAGATAAAAATTCTTTAATATGTGCTATTTGAGTTTCACAGAGAGGCCTACCTCTCGTATACTATACTTATGCGTTACATGGTTTATTATGATTAACTATAAGCCCTAGAATGTTATATTCAACGTGAACTATATACGCACTATGGTGATAGATGATTAATACCTATGCTTCAGACATGTTATAGTGCTTAAAAATCCAGATGATTGAGGATCACTTATAGAAGTTAAGATTAGGACTAGGAAGACAAACATAGACCTAGGTAGTTTCCATACAGAAACATGTTATTAGGCACACCCAACTTCTTAACGCCACGATCACGTAAAATTAGGCGACAACCGCCAAAACACGCCAAAGGTAGCCGAATTCATGGGTCTTTTACCAATGCTCCCGATCACACAAGAAACTTTCTAGTACTAAGTAGTTAGCATTAAGCCTATAGATATCTTTATTGTATCAAATCTTTGTTTATAAGTAACAACCCTTTGGATAAATAGAGTAAATATTAGGATAAAGACTTCTTGAATGTATAATCTACGGTATTGAATTGTAGTATCGTGCCAAGCCTTTCTTGACCTTGGCGTGTCTGTACCTGTGAAGTTTTCTGACAGTGAGAAGCAGCTACTACGCTATTTGCATTTATACCCTCACCTAATTCATGGAACGCACTAGTCCAAGGCTAAGTTCTCCGGCCTAGTCTGATCTGGGTATTTCGTAATTGTAAGAGGTTCCTGGGATAACTGGGTCTGCATCAGTGTTTGGGATAGGATTTAGTCTGTTTATTTGAAATGCATAAGCATTAACTCAACCTTTTACCTATATCAACCTAATAGTTTAGGGGGTAGTCTGTCTACAAACGTATGATTGTGAGAATACGGGTGCGAGCAATAGAATGATAGTTCAATAATACTCCTGGGGGAGGGGGGTAAGCCCGACCTCTTATATACCTTACATGTTTATGGCCTCATATGGATCGACCGCTGTCGGCCATACTCCAACAATGATAAATTAATGAAACTATACTACACTATCACTCGTACTTCAGTCAAGGTGAACGAATGAATAAATTAATCATTAAATAAAGGAGACTATTAATTGCCTAAGCGAGAGAGAATCAAGCTAGAAAAGTCCAAAGAGAAATACCCTAACCCTTAATTCGCCTGGGCCTTAAACATACTTGCGTCAGGGTTGAAGTATTGGGACACACCTAAAATTAAAAGGGAAATATAACGATTGCACAGATACGTGACGCAATAAAACACAGCAAAAAACAGTGAAGCAGGTGGTAGAAACAGGGCAAAACTGTGACCTCTCTGATCCGTGACAGCCTGGCCCGTCCCAATACTTCACCCCTGACGCGAGTATGTAGTCCCCCAACGGGTACGTGATCTCTATCCCGTGATATTCATTAGCTATCCTTATTAGAAAAATAGTAGTGTGTACTGTATATCAATTATTACTATCATTTCTAATATTATGAGAGGAATCTGTCTGCCTTTTTCTTTTTTTAGACTCTTCCTAAGTGGATTATACCCCGAACTAGCAACGTTCAACAGTGATAGTTGAATCAACACTAGTCTTCTTTCAAATTTGACCTATGAAATAGTTTCATTCGATCGTAATCAATGAATCGACCCTCTCTCAGCCTGCTTGAGATCATTCTCATCTCTAGAATTCCACGCATCGTAATGGTGCTCACAGGCCTGAGGACCTTGTATCCTAGAATCAGCAATAACCCCAAGTTTAACTATGTTCTAGTCTATTCGGGAACGCCGCTTATCCAGGAACGTTCCTGGATAGACCGGTCCACCAGGGAACGGAATCATATACCGTATAAGGGCCAGTCCACCCAGGAACGCCCCAGTTCACTCAGGAACAGTGCCAGTCTACACAACAAAAATATATCTATACCTGTATATTTTGGCCCTGGAAGCTGGAGACTATACACCATGATTCATGAGAGCTTATCCCTATATTTAGTCTATTTTAAGAGTGCTTTGCTGCTACCTCAAACCCTCTTCATAGATTTACATATGCAGTAGCCCCTCCTAATAAGGATCATATATGAGTAAGCATGCATGATATCAAGTTAATTATAGAGATATAGGATAGTACTTGTATCTCTGAGGTACTCTACCACTACTCCTCCCGTTGATAAAATATTGGTGGAGGTGGTTTTTCCGGTATACAATTCCGTTCCCTGGTGGACTGGTTTATCCAGGAACGTTCCTCAATGGACCAGTCTGCCAGAGAACGTTCCTGGATAAGCAGCGTCCCCAGAATGGACTAGAACAACTAGTTGGGCGTGGGCTTCTGTAGTCGTATAGCGTAGCGAGTGAGCCAGTATATCCGCAGCATCAATAAGTGGTGTGTTATAGTAATCATCCCATGCCCACACCAGTGGATGTTGTTCCCAGAACGGGCGCCGCACTAGTGAGTTGAATGGTTGGTAAATTATAACGGGGGCCTCGGCGAGGGGACTGTGTCCAGGTGACGCGGGCAGAAAACTACAGTACTTCGGAAGGCGTGGGGAACTCGGGCGGGGACAATGATTCTTTGGTAATACTCTTAGATATATGTAACGGGGGTCTTGGCGGGGGAAGTGTGTCTAGGTGACGCGGACAGAAAACTTGGGTACTTTGGAAAACGTGGAGAGCTTGGGCGGGGACAATGGTTCTTCGGTCAAATTCTTAGATATAACAAATCTAAGAAACGGAAATTTCTTTGATAAAACTAGAGAACAAGAGATTGCGTAACGAAAGAAACTCCACCGAGAGGGGGCGAAGCCCCCTTCTTATATACCTTTCAAGGGGGACAGCGTGAGGGCAGCGTAACCACAGGATACAACTAACTCGATGGCAAGGTAACTATCCGTTACAAGCAAAATACCAAAGGTTTGTGAAGTAGGAAGTGGGTTCAGCGATTGCGAAGCGATGAAACAGCGGAGAGGCAGCGAAGAAAGAAGTTTGTATTGAGTCTAACTGAAGAAACGTTGCGTAAAGAAAAGAGAAAGAAAAACTATTACAAAGAGGGAGCAACGCTCCCTATTTATACCCAAAATTCCCATTTGTACAATGCCTTTGTTCCCTTCCTCGATACCTGTTACCCTGCCTCCCTCCTTGCATGAGTCACGATGAGGCTCACCCTGGCACCCCTGATTGATCTGTGAAAATACCCCCCGTTTCCCTCCTCGTACGACCCGAACCCCATCCTGTTATCTTTTCTTGTTACAAATGCCGTCGAACATGTCACGTTCGACGTGCAAGTCCTTCTTCTATGCTATTCCTATACTAAAGCTACTTTCCTCCTATTCCCTCCGCTAATCAAGCTAGCCCCGCTCTGTTTCCTCCTACCGCTTCTAGACTCCCCGGGCTTCCGTCCTACCCGACCCCCAACACCCCATGTGTGCCCCCGTGTAACGCAATAGCTTAACCAACCCGAAACTGGTTTCTTTCTCGTCATTGCCAAGTTTAAGCCTGCGCCCTAAGGCGGTCCAACCTTCTTACAGAAGTGGAGGTGAACGCCACATTTTTTCGCGAAGGTCGTCGGCCCCCGGAGCTGCCCGCGACATAAATATACTTCAGATTCTAGTTCTAGTGTTGGTGGGTTCACATACAGTATACAACCTTGTATGTTTCTCCTTCTACCAGGAGGTTCCGCCAGAAAGGTTCATCATCACTGTAGACCTTTCCATCAACTAGAACTATGAGGCAAGCGTGTTAGAAGCGGTAAGCATGGCGGAGGAGATATGGATACGTATTGTCGGGTGTCAAATTTAAGCGAATATCAACATCTCCTTTTGATACTATCACTCTAGATGATCTATAATAACCACAAAAAATGCTATAAATTCAAAATAAAAATATAAAGGGCTCTGTGCTCCTTAGTTATCAAAACTACCCCATCTACACTAGAAAACATGGTTTTTACTAAAGGCTAAAAACCTCGGAAAACTACAATTCCTCAACACTCCATGGTTTCTGCCCAGAATCTCTCTATATTATACCTTGGTATTCTATCAGTACTTTATTACTTATCACCACTAGAATTAAACTCTAGGGGTGATAGTTATTTTTGTTAGAGATCTCACCTAGTAGGTAAGCATATCATCAATTTGCCTTATTCATAAGCTTAAAAATGCTTCTATATAAGCTATTGCCACCTATGAACTTTATTCAACATTTGATTTTACTAGTATACTATATTTGTTGGTACTGGTATTATATGTCTCTTTTGTCCTGGTGTTGCAATGTTCGCTTAAATTTGACACCCGACAATACTACCAATCGCATCTATGAATGAATGGTCCCTTGTACCGACGTTGAAATATAATAGTGCCGAATCCAGTTGGTATTCTACTGGGACGTATTGGCAAAACTCCCATGCCATTTTATTAGTTCTATAGCGGAGCTGTAGATAGATTGTGACCGAGAATGGGGGAACCTCATCGATAGAGGATAGTGCGGCGTTATCAATGCTATCCATCTTTTTCTATTTATTTGTTTGTACTGGGTAACACTAGCCAATACTTGTACAACCTTGCACTCCAATGAATGCGTTATTTTTAGGAGTAACAATTCAAGGACGGCCGCAGTTAAGGGGTATGGAGCAAAGGAGTTCTTGTCGCTGGTGATTATATACAAGATATGATGACGTATTCTCTACATCAGTACACACATATCGTGGGGAACTGCCCTTCCTGTATGTTTTTATATCCGGGCTAGTAGATCGCTATAGATTCTTCTAGTGTCCTAGTTTAGCAAATAATGAATCACGTGGTATGTGAGGAATACGGGATTAGTCAGCCACCCAGGAGTCTTAGTGGATGTAAACTCGTGACCTTTGGGATGTACCGGATCGCGGATGTTAACTACCCCCAATTGAGGAGTGAGCTCCTGTCCTGAGATCAAGATATATCACCCATTGTTTCACACCCAGATTTCTATAATAAATAGTACTTAATAGGCTTGAAAAGGGGGAGGCCCAAATGTCGATCGAGACATTTATATAGGGCTCGAGAGACTGGTGCCCAAAGCACCAAGCAGGCCGTGAATCTACCCGCGTCCTTCCCTACATGTAGTTTACACCACCAATGACTTATGATCTACAAGAACTAGTTCTATAGGTAATTTCTGTACCAATTCACCTTGTATCCTGTAGTCAGCTCAATAGTAAATATTTATGAATTAATCGGCTTTTTATCGTATCCCGATTGATTTATTAATAATGGCAAACGGCATAAGAGTGCATAGAATGAATATTGATTTGCTGTAACGCCAGAACTAATCTCAATAGCTCTCATCATATCCGTCGGATTACCTTCACCCTACTCTCTGGGTCTGTTCCATAAAGCTTAACTGAGCTCCATTAACTCTAGAGAAAATAAACACCTTCTCTCAAAATGAGTTCGAATCTCATATGGGTTGCAAGGCCTAAAACCTCCCGGTGAGACGTATGTCTTCCTTGTTGCAACCAGCACCGCCGCCCCACCACCACCACATGATCCTAAGTCTCAAGTACAAATATTGATAATGAGTCGTGCGTGGGACACCTCATACTTATGGAGTTGTTTGCAAAAATTTCAGTGATACCATTATCAAAAAAACCATATAAAATGCGTTGTCCCAGGACACAAGCTTCCTTAGGACTTTTGAAAACCTTACCGTTGTCGGTATAACATGCCATAATGCAGGGAAGACTTTCGGTCTTGAAAAAGACAGCGCTTTACCCGCCCTCAGACAAATAAATGAGCGTCATCAAGCCCAAGGAGGTATTTTGGCTCTAAGGATAACCAACAAAAGACTACCGGTAGTTACCTCGCCTATTTCATCTATTTTTAGTTTTTTTGGAAGTAATACTAACCGTACAGATACGCTATTGGATGGTCGTGCATGGGGCTCTTTGGGATTATCACTATTGTGCTAGTCCTTGTCGGATTCATCACGAAGCACAAAGGCTCCCAGAGTACTGTACTCGATTTTTTTGGTAAGATCTGGGAAAACCCAAACGGAATGGCGTATATTCTAATTGATATTATCAGGTACAGTACAATCACCCTATAAAGATATTACTTATAAGGATATCGTTAGTGGGAGGCCCTAGAAAACGCCCCACTAGGCGGTATTTGGTAGTGTCTCTGCCTTGGCCCTTCCTAAATAGGTTAGATCAGCCTTTCTATAAGGATATGCTTCCTAATTCCCCGCCCAACTGTGTATCCTTATAGAGCGATTGTAATGTATTGTTTTCCGGGTACTTCCGGAACATAGCCAACCACGTATACTACCATTAGATCTAGTAGAGATAGTAGGGGGATATCAATGGGTTTAGTGAGGGTGGTATTGCTCGTAGCTAATTGGCTGGGGTACCTAGAGTACAATCGCCCTATAAGTTCGTCTTATAAGGATATTGACTCTATAAGGATATGAGTCTTGAACCCTTGGAACTTTTTGTATGTGTATCCTTATAAAAGAAGTAGGGTTAGGGTTGTTTTGCCAAAAACCCCATGAATTTGAAGGGTCTAAACCTCAGTTACTCACTGAACAGCCACAATCATGTATTATAAGATACTTCTAGAGGGTAAGCCAACCCAAGGACAAATATATAAAACGAATAAGAAAATCATATATATAATACGAAATTATTAAATAATACTCGGATTTTCTATAAGGATATGTATTCTATAAGGGTACGAGGCTCCGGGTCTTCCATATCCTTATAGGGTGATTGTACTGTATATTAGTATTCTTTTTTCCTCAATAGAGATAGTTTAGTCTCGTGACCAGCCCCATTATTATTTTCTGCGCAGCACCATATGGTATGGCGTGTTTACCCCTCAGAGTTGCCTGATTATTTCTCCCGGCATCTTTCGGGCATATTATAGCCCGGGGGCTCTCAAAGGAATTCTGGTACTTCTCTAAAGCACTCCGGGGGCTTTATTAACCCAGACCCCATAGTATATACTTAATCCTCCTGAATAACACAATGGCTATATACATAGTACTGTAGGGCCTAGTATGCTTACTCTCCGAGCCTTTGCCGGTTCTTTTGTGGGTATATTATTTTTCTCTGAGCCTTGTGGTAATTTCGTAGCTCAAAATGTGCCCTTGAGCCCCCTAGGGGCCTCCGAACGCTGCAGAGATTTCAAGCTGGCTCCGAGGCGTCCCGCAACTTCACTGCTCTGGATTCTATGGTGCTGCAGAACAAAGAAAACGTAGGGCTGGGCACGGGACTAGTGATAGTTCAACAATAATGCCTTGATCATTTGTATGGGGGGCTCTGGAAGCAACTCTATAGTCTCGCCCTTCATACAGCGAATTTCTTATACAAGTCCCTGTACATGATGCTAACTGCTGTATCATGACCCGTACTTGTGACTATTCCTGTATCATGGCTCCTTCAGAGTGCTCACAGTAGCATAGATAATCAGCCCAACCTATGCACCGTTGTACATACCTCCGGTTCGACCCACTTCTAGGCCGCCTGGAGCAGGAAAGCCGGTCAGAACGAGTGATATCTAGTGGTTCTCCGGCGGCCAAATCTTTTCAGCGCTAGCAGCTCGTCGGCCAATTATTCCTTGGCCACACAGAGTTGGTATAAAGGCCCCCTGAGAGCCCTCTTCCCTCTTGACTTTCCTCTTCACCTTCCCTCTATACCTTGCCTCTGCAATGGAGATATTTTCGTTACTGCAGTAATTCGCAAACGGAAACCTCCCTCTTGCGGAGTCGCGTATACGTTTGCGGCGGATTCACCTGGTTTGGAATTGAAGGATGGAGTTTATAAAAATATCGCTGAGTCAAACTGAGATTATCTTCTCTCCCCCTCCTCCCCCTCCTCCCCCTCCTCCCTCCTCCCACCCCCCCCCAACCTTATGTTTATAACTTGCTAATCACGTGATAATAGTTCCCCTCCACTAACAGGACGACTCCATCGACATATGGACGTCTCTGGATCTGGATTGGTACTGGTACTGGTACGGGTACGGGTGTGCAGGGGGTGGCGGGCCATGTAGGTGCCGTTGGGGAGTCACTGGGGACTCGAGGTGCGGATGGTGTGCCGAACGCTGCGAAGCGGCGGGTCGGTGGGGGCGACAGGGCCTCGGTTGTGTGGAGTGGCGGTGTGTTGGTCCGTGCAGGAACGGATCCGGTTTTGGGCCGAGTCGGATATCGGCTGACGCCTGTATTGTCAATTAATCAATGTATTCACTAATCCTGGTACCGGGTGCGGTGTCTATGTTGGTTTTTTGGCAATCTGGCAGCATGGATGGGCTCCACCATGCGATCTGGAGCTCAGTTTTGGTTCGCGTGTTGGAGGTGAGTTTCTTTCTTTCCTGTATTTCTTCTTTGAATGTTTACTGACTTTGTGGTTTGGTTTCAGGTATACCGTGGTGTTTGTGTTTATTTGTTTATTTGTTTTTTGTTTTTGCGTTGCTTAATTCTAGATCTCTTCTGGGGGACTGTAGGGCAGCAAAGGCTCGGTACCTGAAGGCTTTCCGTATTGTGGTCCACCTGGCTTGCTACCAGGTGTCTTCCCTTGCGACTGTCTCCTATCCCGTCATAACCACCACATGTCACTGGATCCGGATTAATAGACATTGGCAGGATGACGGCCTGCGCTGTGCTACCTCCCCCTCCCGATGCCAATATGTCTGCAGCATATTGGTATCATAATCAACAAATATAATATATTCTGTTGGTTACGGTTTGTTCTTTGTGACCTCTGGTGAAAATGTGATTTCTTGATTGATTCGTGTGATTCTCCTCCATTACTAACCTCTTCCTTCCCTCCTCCGTTATTAACCTCTTCCTTCCTTCCTCCATTATTAACCTCTTCATTCCCTCCTCCCTTCCCTCCTCCGTTATTAACCTCTTCCTTCTCTCCTCCCTTCCTTCCTCCGTTATTAACCTCTTCCTTCTCTCCTCCCTTCCTTCCTCCATCATTAACCTCTTCCTTCCCTCCTCCCTTCCCTCCTCCATTATTAACCTCTTCCTTCCCTCCTCCTCCTCGCTTCCTTCCATCTTCTCTTCCCTCCTCCGTTCCCTCCTCTCTTCCCTCCTCTCTTCCCTCTTCCTTCTTCCTTCTCTCCTCTATCATCAACCTCTTCCTTCCCTCCTCCTCGCTTCCTTCCATCTTCCCTTCCTTCCTCCGTTACCTCCTCTCTTCCCTCCTCCATTATCCCTCCGTTACCTCCTCCCTTCCCTCCTCCATTATCCCTCCGTTACCTCCTCCATTCCCTCCTCCATTATCCCTCCTCCGTTACCTCTCCCCTTCCCTCCCCCGTCATCTCCACCTTTTCCGCCTTCTCCTCTTACCTCATCCCCCTCAAAGTGAAGTCCTATATATACCTTCAAGACCAAACCTTACGTGATATTCACCCTCCGAATTCCCCTAAGGTGATATTTAAGGCAATATAGATACGAGTGATGGTTAATGATTCTCACCACAGTGACTACCTGTCCGTCTATCCCCAAACTCAGTGTTACACTCTCTAAAAGCTATAATTAATCCGGTCCTAGTGTCAAGCTTCCTCTAGGGTATGAGATGGTATCACTGTAGAATATCATCTAACGGGTTTCACACCAGCTATAGAATACCAATCTATACCTTGAGCCTCGTATTCTTCCTATAGGTAGTTTAGTTTTAAAGTTGAGGAAAATTTGACTTTCCCCTAGGAGCCGTATACTGATTCCCATGAAGCCGCATCAAAAAATATTTATCTAGTAGCTGTATACCGAATGAGTGGGCGTAATCTCCTTAGCCGAACTCTAGAAAACTCCCCTCAAAATCTCACAATATTATTTTCACCTCCTCTAATGTCTGTAGCGGAACCTCGCTATGAGGGCAGGAATTGTGAAGAATAGCGGAGTAACAGCTTAGGACGCAAGTCCTAATGGTATAACTCTACAGGTACGATGCACAGAAAGAAGCGTAAAGCCAGTGAATGGGTGGTAGCAACAGAGTAGACTATTACTATAAAGAACAGGCAAGCGAGGATTCTGAGCATGTAATACCAAACAAGATAGCGTAGTAGATTGGTGTCTATGTCTAGAGAATTACAGTCCCAGAAAGAGGGAGAACGGCCCGCTATTTATACAGAAAAGTCCTTTTATCCTCCAACCAAGATAACTATGTAAAACCGAGGTGGGAACGCCGTTTGACCCTGAAAACCGTAACAAAGTAAAGGTAACCAAAAATGAGTAATACAATGCTTGTAAGCAAAATGGTGTGTTGAGTAAACACAAATAAGCGCATCAAAATATGACTCATAACAAATGGCGCAATACATGTAAGTAATAAGGTATGCGACCTTTCGATAAACATTAGTAGTTATGTAAAAATGTAATAAATGTAAAAATGTATCAAGAAAACAATCAGAACTGTCATCGTAATGAAATGTAGCAAATGGAGATAAAATGTTATACAAACAAGGAAAGACAGACTGAGAATCTCGAAAAAATAACACCCCTTCTCACTTTGTAGTCTCGTTAAAAATGTAACTACATAAGTGGTCGTGTGTCTGTCGTGGTAAACCCTTGGTGCAAATGTCTGCAAAGTTATCCGCAGAGGCAACATGTAATAGATTGATCGTTCCGTTTTCGACGAGTTCTCGAACGAAGTGGTAGGAGATGTCTATGTGTTTGGATCTATCGTTTAGCTTAGGGTTGCGAGCAATATCGTCAGCGGAGTTGCTGTCACAGAGAAGAGCGTGAGGAATCTGGGTCTTTAACAACTCGTTAATTGCACGAGTCAGCCATAGGTAGTGTTTCGCCGTCATAGCCAGTGCCATGTATTCAGCCTCGCAGGTGGAGGTGGCGACTGATTTTTGTTTTCGGGAACACCAGGATATGGTTGATTGGCCTAGTTGAAAGAGGTAGCCAGAAAAGCTTCTTCTTGTATCGAGACAGTTTCCGTGAGATGCATCAGTGTAAGCGGATAGATGTAAAGAGGTGCCGGTAGGATAGATTAGTTTCCGGTTCTTTGTGCCTTTAAGGTAGCGGAGTACACGCTTTGCAGCGTTGAGATGTACTTTTGTTGGGTCCGAACAGAATTGAGATAGGTGAGTTATTGTGTAGGCAAGGTCGGGCCTAGTCGCAGTGACGAGATACATAAGAGAGCCTATTATCTGTCTGTACTCAGTTGCATTGACCCGTTCGTCATTATCACAAGCCTTCATCAGACGATGGTTAGGGTCGATGGGCGTGGTGACTGGGTTGCAATCTGACATTGAGAAGCGTGATAGGATCTTATCGATAAATGCAGTTTGCGATAGGGATATTCCGTCCTTGTTGTACTCGATTTGGATGCCGAGGAGATAGTTTAGAGAGCCCATGTCATTGACTTTGAATTCCGACTTCATAAGTTGTACGGACTGCTCGACTAGGTCGTTATCAGGTCCAAAAAGAGTGATGTCGTCCACATAGATGGCCAGGAATATTTCACCAGAGCTGTGGGTTAGGACACATGGATCAAAAGCAGAAGAAGAGAACCCGTAAGGTTGGAGGTAGGTAACCAGCCTGCCGTACCACTCCCTTGGGGATTGCTTCAAACCATAAATACACCGTTTTAGTCTTGCAACTTTGTTGTCTGACCTGCTGCCTTCAGGTAGTTGCATGTAGATTTCCTTGTTCAAGATTCCGTAAAGAAACGCCGTTTTAACATCCAGTTGACGGACTCGCCAGCCTTTTATGGCGGTGATGGCAAGTAGAAGCCGTAGGGAGTCGAAGCGAACAACGGGAGAGAAGACTTCGTCGTAGTCAAGGCCATGTTCTTGTGAAAACCCTTTTGCGACTAATCTAGCCTTGTATCGTTCAACTTGTCCGTTGGCATCACCTTTTACCTTGAATACCCACTTAGAGTCCACGATATTTCTTTGTGGTGGTTTATCAACCACATCCCATACTTCATTCTCTTTAAGTGAATCAAGTTCTTCGTTCATGGCCAGAGTCCATTTATCCGAGTCAGCTGAATTAACTGCTTGTCGGTAGGTCTTAGGTTCATTGACTTCGAGAACTGACACCAGAATGGTATCTTCCGATGGTGTGTCTTCAATCATGAGAGGTTCAGCGTCAGGTAGAGTGGACCCATGTTCCGAAGATGCAGGAGGAGGAGTAGGTACTCGAGGTACTATCCACCATTCTCTTGGAGGGTGTATCTCTCTGCCGTAGCGAGTTCTAGGAGCCTGAAATGAAGAGTGGAAGGAAGGTAGGGATTCATCGAGGGGTAACTGTGGATGGTGTGATGCTTCTGACATAGGATCTGACTGTGCCGCTTGTGAAAGTCGAAGTGAGCCGACTAACGAGTCAAGGTCCATTGCAGAGGGTGTAGGTGAGGGTGGAATGTTATTCGGGTTAACGTATAGATCATCATTGTTGGAAGATTGAATTGAAGGAGTTGGGTTTTGAAATTCCCAGAATTGAGGTCCTAGGAAGCCGTCACGTTTTCCGTTTTCGTACGCTTGCTGAAAGAGAGTAGTGACCTTAGGATGCCCTTGATGAAACCAGGTGTTTGCAGTCTCAGGGTTGCGATCCATCCAGTTGAACCACATCTCGTCAGTTGGAAACCCTTCAGTCTCTGTGTAGGAGATAGATGTGTTGGGTGATTTCCGTACAACATGTTTGATGGGGGTTTTGCTCGTTAACTGAGCCCCTTCTGGCTTCAGAGGTGGAAAGAAGACATCGCCTGTTATGACTGACTTCTTTTCTTCTGGTAGGAACACTCGGTAGTGATGGTTGACATTGGTGTATCCGGTAAAGATTCCTCTAGTTGCCCTAGGAGAGAGTTTGCTGCCAGCTGAGCGTTTATTTTCAGGTATGTGCACATAGCATTCTCTGCCAAAGGGTTGGAGGTGATGAATCGTTGGTTTTATATCGTGGAAGCACTCATAGGGTGTCTGATTCTTGACACTTGAGTGTGGTTGACGGTTTTTGATGTAAATGAAGGTGGCGACAGCATCGGCCCATAATCGTTTGTCTCCGAGGGGGAGTATCATGGCTCTCACAGCTTCACCAATGGTTCTGTTCAGTCGTTCAGCAACACCATTTGACTCGGGGGAGTATGGTGGTGTTAGTTCGTGCACGATCCCTTTGTTTGCAAAGAAGGTCAACAGGGTGTTGTTGACATACTCTCCTCCATTGTCAGTCCTAAACCTTTTGACAGGGAGACTGTACTGAAGTTCAACTTCCTTGACGAAATCTTCAATAGCTTTCGCCGTTTCTGACTTCTTCTTTAGGAACCGAACCCAGGAGACTCTGGTTTTGTCATCGATAAAGGTGATGTAATAGAGGGAGTTTCCGTAGCTAGGTACTGGGAAGGGGCCACATAGGTCGGAGTGTATCAGTTCCAACTTCTGGGTAGCTCGTGTATTGGAAGATTTTGGTTTGCTGTGTGTAGACTTCGAGAGTGAACATTGGGGGCAGTGAAAGTTTGTTGGTGCCTGTGGTATGACTGAGGCGTCACTGTAAAGTTCCTTAGCCTTTTCAATAGAGCTTGGGGCTAGGTGTCCTAGAGCAGAGTGCCAAAAGTCAAATGTGAGGAATGCTGCGTCGTTTACTTCGGGTATTTTGAAGAGTGTTCCGTCAAAAACTGCTTCGAAAAGAATTTTATTATGCTTAACAATTGAAATCAGATCCCCTTTACCAACCATGGTATATCCCTTTTCCTTGATTTTCCTCCAAGAAAGTAACGGTCGCTCTAGTTCAGGTACAAATAAAACATCATGAACACGAAAAGAAGAAATAGTCCCATCATTTAACACAGAGTCCATCATCACAGTGCCTTTTCCCTTTATCGCCATTGAAGCCTTTGAAGAGGACTTCACAAATCCGGAACATGTCTGGAGAGACTCGAACCGTTCTGCGAGGGGGCACATATGAGAGGTTGCTCCAGTGTCAAAGTAGAATAGGGAGTTTCTTCTTACCGAGTCAGAGTCTTTCCCCGTTGTAACCAGTGCCTTTTCCGATTTCCCTTTCTTGTTCTTCTTCCTTTCAGCTTGCATTGCCTTCAGCTTGTCGCAGGCTTCCCATTTGTGTTGTCTGTCTTTTAGAGGCGCATCTTTACGATGTGCGTTGCACCAGGAACAAGTTTCAACATCAGTTTTGGGAGGTGGAGCCGTGATAACAGGCTTTTTGTAGGTTTTTTGTTTTTGTTTTGCCGCAAAAAGGGCTTGCTGATCGGGAAGGGAGGAGGTGTCTTGATGGCTGAGTTCGAGGAGGCGTTGTTTGACATCCGAGAAAGTGAGGTCGTCTTTCGTAGACAAATTGTCCACGACATTTGAATGATGCTTAACAATAAAGCCAAGCAGGAAGTCTCGTTTTGCCTTGTCTTGTTCCAGGAACTTTGCGAACAGTACTCGATAGTCGTCTTTGGAGCTTTTGGCCATTTTATAGAGCCTTAGCCACTCGGTTTCGAACGATGAGATAAACTGTGAAATAGGTAGGGAAGGGTCGTAGGTAACTGAGAGGTTTGTGAGGTTCATGATCTGAGAGACCATGGCATAAGCAGTGTCACGATAGAATTCTGCTCTCAGGTAAGTCCACATTTTGTGGGGATGTTCCAGTTCGATGATTTTCTCCAAAAGATCGGTTGAAACAACCTGAATGAAGACCGCTGAGGCTTGGTTGCATAGGGATTCATATGCTGCTTTCTCTTTTGCGCTTGAACCGGTTGGTGGTTCAGCTCCGTCCACCACGATTTCGTAGACCTTCATCCCTTTCAGGATGATTTTCATCACGGCTGCCCATGTGTTGTAGTTGTGTTGACCCTCGAGAGGGCGCACATTGTCGAGTTTGATGGTGATAGGTTTGTCCTTACTGACGCGTTCCGAGAAGGAGAGGTTTAGTTCTTCAACTTTCTCCTCAATCGGGTCTTGTGTGCCAGAGGGTTCGCCGTTGTTCGACATTTCGATGGGATGGTTGAGTGATAACTCAGGGTATGTGAGGAGGTCTAGTTCGGATAGGGTTGGAGAGGTTGAGCGAGCAGGAGAGGTAACAGCAGAAGACGCCAGTGTTGTTGTGAGATTAGAGTTAGCTGTTGTGTGCAGCCGGGCTCATAACCTGTGAAGAATAGCGGAGTAACAGCTTAGGACGCAAGTCCTAATGGTATAACTCTACAGGTACGATGCACAGAAAGAAGCGTAAAGCCAGTGAATGGGTGGTAGCAACAGAGTAGACTATTACTATAAAGAACAGGCAAGCGAGGATTCTGAGCATGTAATACCAAACAAGATAGCGTAGTAGATTGGTGTCTATGTCTAGAGAATTACAGTCCCAGAAAGAGGGAGAACGGCCCGCTATTTATACAGAAAAGTCCTTTTATCCTCCAACCAAGATAACTATGTAAAACCGAGGTGGGAACGCCGTTTGACCCTGAAAACCGTAACAAAGTAAAGGTAACCAAAAATGAGTAATACAATGCTTGTAAGCAAAATGGTGTGTTGAGTAAACACAAATAAGCGCATCAAAATATGACTCATAACAAATGGCGCAATACATGTAAGTAATAAGGTATGCGACCTTTCGATAAACATTAGTAGTTATGTAAAAATGTAATAAATGTAAAAATGTATCAAGAAAACAATCAGAACTGTCATCGTAATGAAATGTAGCAAATGGAGATAAAATGTTATACAAACAAGGAAAGACAGACTGAGAATCTCGAAAAAATAACAGGAATATGCGGAGGGTATATATACTTATAGAACTCTTATTTCTGAATGAAAGGGCCCTGAATAGACAGCTTTAGAAATTGTACTAAGCGGGAAAGGTTGCAAACCAAAAGAAGATATTAATCACTAGCAATTGATGAAACTGTATTTTCTGCTTAAGTGGCCTCAATTTCTCCGTGTATTTATTCTTTTATTAGTGATAATCTTAAGTTGATAATTACTCGTGATATTAACTATATATAGGGGGTAATGATCTTATTAAGTGGTCAATGGGAAAAATTAACGGGGTACTGCGAATGTATAATCACAATTGTGTAAAAGATTCGGTGAGAAAATCGCTATAACTATAATCCTTAATCTAGTGAAAATTTCTACCCACCCTTGGGGGGGGCTAAAAAAGAAGGGAAAAGGTGTAGCGTGAACTTGAGTAGCAATTAAGCCAGGGGGAGAGTGGTCTTGAACTATTAAGCATTTTCTGTTGGTAGAATACCGTAGATACTTGATATATTTATTATACATTGTCCTTAGTTCCCCTCTCTCTACCACACCACAGGAGACCCAATTTAGTCCGGAATTAACACGCTACAGGATGGGGATAAGATAAACATCTTGGCGGGACTAGCCCGCCAGATATAAAGCCTCCGGGCATGTAAAATAGAACAACAGCCTTCCAAGACAAGAAAGAGTGCCCCCACAATGGTGAGTTTGCTGCATATTGCTGACTCAAGGTAGGTGTAAGCCAAGGCATGTTCAACGACAAGTGACGCGTGAGATTACATGTAACGATTAGATTAAAGATAGTGAACTAGTTATATTCGAGTGGTTTCTTTTATGGCACTGGTGCCAAGACCAATGCCAAGAGAGCACGTGATCTATCCCCGTGACAGTAGGCCCTCAACATTATTGATTTATTAACCTTAGCCTTGAAGCTGGGCCTTACTCTCTCTGAACCGGAGTTAATAAGCTACAAGACGGAGGGGATGAGTTTGTTGAGTGCCCACGGTAGGCAGCACTGCCAAAGATACCTGTACTGTGGGTTAGGGTTCTCTGCTCAAAAGCATTATGCACCGCCTGCGAGAAAAATGGGAAATGAGATTTAGTCCCATTTCGACCCTTAGCGAAGATACTAGATTAGCCACAATATCCTAGTAGCAGATCTTGGCTTCTCGATATTTTTTGTCGTACGCTGTACTACGGGGGTTGCTGTCATGAGGCGCAATTGTGGGTGCTTAGTCAGGGTGGGGGCACTTAACCCCCCCGATGTTGATTATTCGATCATCTTCTTTCTTAAATAAAAATCAGTTTCCTAGTGACAGACAGCGCTTTGCTGAGTCTTCGTGACCGAAGCCTTACAGTCGGTGCAAAGAATACGGCTGGTGCCTGGATTCCCCACCTAAAATCAGCCACCTATCGTCAGATTTACCCCAGCCCCGAGTACATATCAGCAACCAACCACCAATTAATTGCCTCCCGAGCGGCTGACTCCTATGCGCGATTGTCCAGAGTAGTGTTGTAGAGCTGCAAAAATCAGCGCCGATCCTTCAGCTATTCTCGGTTTACAGCCTTAGACACATGGGAGCTGAATGTCTGAGTTTAGGTTCTGTGGGCTGTCTAATTACGAGATCCAATGATGGGACTGATGTATGTATTTGCTATAACCTTGTTCCCCCCGCCTCCTCAACTTGTCTAGTATGGGTAGAGTAGAAGGTTTCTATTTTCATTACATCCATTAACTGAGTAGAGGGTCTCTTTTTACTTACCAGATTACAGACAACTCCCTACAAAGTAACCATGTCAGAAACTCAAGCTGCCCAAGACTCAAAAAATAACATTGCCGTAACTCAAGATTCACCATTCCGGGATGGTAAAGTCCTAGTGATCTATGTCCTTGGTATCTCTCCTTCTATTCATAAACTAGCATACGAATACTAAACCAAAAAAGGGGGTCCCGGTGTTGGAAAAGGTTTTCAGTGCCAAAGACTGGTTGAAGACTTCGGCTTCGCCCACTTCTCAGTCGGTGACCTTCTACGGGAGGAAAGCAACAGGCCAGGGGCTGCTTTCGGTAGCCTGATCAAACAACATATGCGACAATGTACGATTGTACCGGCAGAGATTGCGCTGACGTTGATAAAGCGTACAATGATAGAAGGGATGAAGAAGGGACATAATATATTTATTATTGACGGGTTTCCGAGGAGCATGGAGAAAGCATTGCTATTTGAAAGCGAGGTCTATAGGAACCTATACTTCAGCGCTGAAGAGTGTAACTAACCGGGAGCAGATATGTGATAGCGGTGTTACATTACTCTTCGATTGTTCACCTGAAGTTATGCTGGAGCGGGTTCTTGATAGGGGGAAGACATCGCAGCGCATCGATGATAATGAGGATGCGTTTTGGAAGAGGTGGAATGGCTATAAGTCCGATACCGTGCCCGTGTTGGATTACCTCCGTAAGAAGGATATCAATCAAGTAGTGACGGTAACTATCACCATGGATTTCACCACGGCTATGCCGATATATTTAATGTGCTTCTACTAATTTTAGAAGATCGACTGTGAAGGTCCATTAGAGACCGGATACACCGAAATAAAGCGTGTGGTTGAGGTGAGGGATTTATCCCTTTTATGATAGACTCTGAGACTGATAATAACACAGGACTTCATTGACCGTCATCTTGCTGCCCAAAAGTTGTCCTCTAGGGCTAGGGTTCCAGTGGATTCTCGGTCAAAAAATACAAGTTTAGAGTAATGACAATGTGGTGATCAAAGCTCTGTATGCCGTCAACTAAATATACTTGTATCCCTTATAAGTACATGCGATGAGTTTCATACAATAGCAACGGTTCCGAGTTTACAGAGAGTTTTATGGGAAAGGGCTTTAAAATAGTCTTATTATAAGTCTCATATATTCGCACCTGGTATGAAATTAATTGCTTAGGTCATAGTTTAAAACTACATGCTTGATTTTATACCTATAGAGACCACTTATTTATGGCAGTCCATTAACTCTTACACATAAATAGTTCCTTGCGCTCAACCAAATATGAGGAGATTGTCTTGGCACTGCGGAGCGCGCTAGTGGATGAGGCTAGTGGAGCTGTAGATAAGAGGTGTTTCCTCTGTTAGTCAGACAACCAATTCGACATCGTGTGCATATGACATTTTATGCACCAGAATATTCCTGTTGAACAGATACACGACCATAGCACTGCTTTGAAGTAGCGGTAAATGTAAAAGCCCCCCGCTTCATATCTTATGTGTCATAGTATCCCGTTTATTGTCATAGAAAGTATATTCAGAGAAGCCTCAGCTAATCAACCAAGCCAGCCTTGCCTTTGGGTTTTTCTAATTTCTTTTGTAGAAATAATCTCGATCCTAGCCGTATTACTACAGTGATGTGTCATACCTTGTAATTGTGCAACATTATTAGGTGTATTTCTTTTAATTAATAGAATAGCTATCATATCACCGGCGTAATATGCTAATTGCAACACTTGCCTACCTCTCTGGACGGTGAAAGAATATAGGTAGAGCCGCAACAGACCAGGTAGAAGATATATAGAAACTGCTAGATAGATAATATAATAGCCTTAATTCGTCTAATTGATGACTTTCAAACCAAGTACTTCGCTCAATTGCTGCTGTCTAGATATCAGTGCCGTACGCAATGATAATTAAGGTAGTGAGGAGCTGTCTTTAGCATCACGATTAAGCTCAGGCCTTTCAAAAAAAATCTCATTATATATGTCAAGCATGTCATGACTCAATGGGTTTATGCCCCTATATCTTCGTAGTTCTCAAGTTTTAGTGAATATAGTATTTGTTGAGCTATTTAACTAATTCAAGAGCAACCAAGATTTAAGTTATAAACATCTCCAGATCTAGCTTTAAAAAGATATTCCTGGGTTTACAAGTAGAACCACCTGGTATGCTCCACCCTCTAACAAACTTCCTTCATAGTCGATTGCTCGATATCTCCTCCTTCATTCATAGTTAGCAGAAGTCACTCGTTATAAAAGGTAGCCACTTACTAGCAGATAAACTTGAATCCCTTCATATTACCACTAGCCGATGGATTGTTCCAGTCCGTAGACGAGTACCCAATATGTGAGCTCGATGCGCAGTTGGAGGTGCTATACGCATTAAAAAAGCAAGGCCAAGCACCACGGTCCCACTTGAACGACTTGTGGGCATATGGGACTGGATGGCAGTTATCGCCAGGGATTGATCCCGTCAAGGTGGGGTTCTCGCCGACATAGTTTGCACTTTTATAGGTCTTGAGGCTCCAGGCATTGGCGGTGGAGAGCATTATTAGGCCGGAGGCAAGGGCGGTAGAGAGCAATTTCATCGTAGATTATGTGAGTGGGTGAACTTGTATGAATTGAGTGGGATGTTCGGTAGTGAGCTGAGGATGTGAGATCGACTGATATCTGGAGATTGGGGTGGGTTTTTATATTCGTAGGATGGGTTTTTATTTACTTACGACTAATGGAAGCCTTCTCCCACGATGATCTCACTGACGTGACTCGTATCGCTCAGCTGCCGGGGCCTAAATACGAGATACTGCGTAGGAAGAAATACGAGAAAAGTCTCGGCTTCGGAGATGAAAGAAATTATCGTTAGCTTAATCTTGAGGGTTTCTCAAGAAAGGGATTTTTCAGGCAATATGTTGATCCTATGTTCTAGGAAAGTCACACACATAGGAATAGACTCGGTCATCTTTCTGTTTAAGGTAAATAATACTGGGAATTATTAAACTTCTTACGTCTCAAGTAGCACAAAGTTCAGGGATCTTTGTATACGGTTCACGAGATCTCGTAGCTTTGTGTCGCATCCAATGCAACACTGGGCCAAGATTTGGCTAAGGTAGATGTCTCGACATATAGGTCAGGTTGAATACCGTATTGGCTCGGTCAATTGGCTATGCGAGCGTCAGCGCCACTTATGCTTAATAGTGTTCTCTAAACTCGTTTGAGCTCCCTTTAAACTTATTAAAGCTAGCTCATGAGAATAACGCTTTCGATCAGATAGCAGGTTTACATTTAATAGGATCTAGCGGCATCGCCCGCATAGCTAATTTACCGAGTCAATACGGTATCTTGCCCAATGTCTCACAATATATCAGCTCTTGGTGGCGCAGAGAAATCTAGAGCGAACTCCCGACCTACCGTATTAACTAGCGAGGAACGATTTTGCGGTAAGAGGTTGAAATAAAGTGTGGCCTTGAAGTGTAAATCGATTAGTTTTAAAGGCAGGCACTTGGATTTTTTGCCACACAGCACAATCTTACTGCTGTTTCGGGAGAAGAAACCCCCTATAGGGGTTAGATGACTATGCCACATCTTATTGTTGTTATGTTATTGGGTTACGTCAGCAGATGGGATGAGACATACCACTCTCGATACTCCCGATACTCCCAGTCTCCCGTACGCCTACTCTTTCCCCCGCCTGCTCTCCCAGAGATCCCATTGCGCCAGTATAATACCACGTTCAATACTCCCGGTACTACACCGCACTCCCGCGTACTACACCCCCTACCCCCCCCCTCTACCCCTCTACCCCACTACCCCCCACCCCCCGCCGCTCTCCGACTCTCGGCACTACACCACCTCCAACACTACCGCCCCACTAGTCCATCAACTTCCTGCCATATATAGCTAGTAAAGGATTCTCCCCCCCATATATATCGGTTACGCTACCCCCGTTGTGGAGCTAGAAGTCCGATCACTCGGCAAAAAGACACTAGACACTAGAGTATACAGACTGTAATGGGACGAGATCATCTCCACAACTACAGCTGGGATGCATTTTCTCTCACCCACACCGCCCCGTCTAAATACAAAAAAACTAACTATCATTGGGGTATCGAACTATAGTTACCTAGGTCGCTTTAGAGTATACGTTATCAATAATCGACGCCAAGCTACCAACTGTATCCCAGGGACTAGCTCGCGAATTCAATGGCTCAGAGGTGCCGTTATTTTATGTATATAATAAACAAGCCACATTAGAACCGACCATACTGTGGATATACGTGAATATGAGACGAATTAATGGGTTATATCTTTTATTGCTATCATTACTAGTCTTGCCATTCCTGACATTACCGCAAAATCTGGCGAGACTGAGAATCGCACTAAGACATCTAAACAAAGTGTGGCTGGAGAATCTTCCTAAGAAGAGTTTAGCAGCAGCTGTATTCGCCACTTACTATACCAAGAGAGATACCTCCTTCGCTTTTCTTTGCTTACTTAGGATAGTAGCCTCCTTTACGAGTTAAGTGCTTTGCCACTTCTTATTTCAACCCCCTAGCGCAATTCTCGGTCTCGCCAGATTTTACGGTATATCCAGGCTATATCAAAGTAGGTTTTTTCCTCCTTCACAAATATCAAGTTTATTCTTCTTAAAAGCCGTAGTCAGCTTCGTCTGTTGCTCATAATCCTCTTCCACCCTTGACGCCCCCCTCTAAACAAAAGAGCACCGCATCCCTCCATCTCTCGCCCATAAAGTGCCCTAATCTCAAACGTGCATTCCTAACTAAAGTTTTACTTATTGCATCGAGTTAGTGTATTCGTGCAATGACACCTATTGGCTGCCTAACGTTAAAGAGTCTCTTGTTCGGGATCGGACACCGTAACAAGGCCATTCTTGGAAGTAACTTTGAAAATCTACTGAAGGGTAACTATTGAGGGCAAAAATCCGATATTCAAGGTGTATTTAGATATTTCATATTACAAAATACCTTCTGGAATTTTGTGCAAGACCTTATCTCATGTACTCATTTCAAAAGAATTACTGAACTGTGCCTAAAAATGCTAATTCTGCCGCCGAGACTAATTTCTTCACCACCTAGAGGGGCCGGGGTTCAAAGCACCATTCCATAATTATAAGCTTTAAAAAAAGCCACTAAAAAATGAGCACACAGATGAAAAAATTATTAAAAGTTTGGAGAGGATTTTTATCTTTTTATGTTAGCTTATAATAAGGTTTTGATTAAATAAGGTGGATCGAGGAGGCTACCGGGGAAAATTTCGTCATCTAAAACCGGACCACGAACATAGGCACTAGGTCCGAATCTGACCGACAAATGCCAAGACCCATTTTACAAATTTCGGGTCTTGGTACATTTGAGATCAATCCCACAAGAACCCCTTAAGCTCATATTATATACTGCGTAGTCTTTTTATATACAATTAGGTTTCATAATACAGAATTACATGGGAATCTCTTCAGTGGTGTACTGGTAAAAGTAGTTACAGTACGGCATTTTTGTGTGGTTTTCGGATTTGTAGGATGATATGACATAGAACTGTAGAATTAATACATACACTTGTAGTTTTATTGGGTAGTGGTAAGGCTCGTTGTCGTCTTGGGGCGGTTTGGGGCGTTTTTTTGGCGTGGTTCCTAATTCCTCCGGAGGGACCGGTCCGACATGACGAACACAAATTGAGGAAAACAAAAAAAAATATAATAGATATTCTGTTCCTGTAGCTGGGGATGGGCTGCTACTGTCGCATCGGTAGACCTCTAAAGGTCAGGCCGAGATATCAGACTATAGTTGGGCGGTACTAAGGGGAGAGGGGTTCAAGGTGCGCAGCGTGAGGGTATACTCTATACCGTCTTTTAGTCGCCTCCTCTCCCCTCCCCTCCCCAGTACTACCTAGCGTCATTTATCCCACCGGAAAGGTCCTACAATTCCTTCACAAATCGTATATGGTCCTATCTAGCGTTCGTTAGAGTGAACAACATACGCTGGTTGAGACGAGCATCCTGTTCCTGACGCCCCGCAACCTGTCTCCAATAGGCCTTCTAGCAGACCATACAAAGAGGTCATGTTGTTACGTGGACCTGTTGCTAGCGCCACAACGGGGACCTTACTAAGCGAGATATCTCAGTGTATATATACTGCCTCATCACCCACCTTCATCCATTCCACCCACTACCCCTTCCTCTCCTAGGTCTAATAGCCTGATACAGAATATCTCATATCACTCTTACTCCCAGTTCGCTCGCCTTATAAACAGTAGACATCAGACCTAGGACCTCTCCTACCAGCTCTCTAACTACCACGTACTCTTCAACATCTGAAGATGTCTACCGCAAAGTCTATGCAACAGCTGATAGACGAGGCCGCTCGTAAACAGGCCGATAAAGGATCCAACAAAGATTCTCAGCTCAAAGCTGAAATTGACAAATCCTTGGAAGCATGTAGGTTGCCTTCGTCTGTCATTTTCGGTTGGGGTAAACCATTCTAAACAAATGTATAGATACGACTACGGAACGCCGCCAGAATTATGACGACATTATCGTTCAACTCGATGAGAAAAGCAAAAGCGAAGGGGGGGACCCAGCGCCGGCTGGTTGAGTAGTTTTTTTCTTCTACGAAATACCTTGTGAAACAAACATGTAATGCGTAGAAATCAAAATTTGCGTGCAGATTCGCCTCCGGCCTTTGCATGTAGCTATAAATTATGAGTGATCGCTTGAAAAGACTTGGTACTCTATGTGTAACCAGAGAAATTTGGCATTCATAATTACTAGGGTTGGTTAGACACCTTAATTGATCATGGGTCATGTGTTTACTATAAAACAACTGTTTGCGGAACAGAGGTGTGGTCAATGCTGAGAGGTCGATCAGTTTTTATTATGGGCAACTAACCCGATGTAAGGTTTCCTACTCGTAATTGTAAGACGTTTCCGGAATAACCTGCTATTGCATACCATACAAAGTTGCAGACTTGGCACACTTCTTGTATGATATGTAATAGCAGGCCATTCCGGAAACGTCTTGTAATCATGAGTAGGGATCCACAAAATTATGCATACACACTACTGCGACTGTATGAGATGCTGTATTACATTCGTTAAAATATACCCAATACTACCATTAGCCCACATAAACCAAAAGCAATATCGATATATATGTTACTTTTGCATAGTGATGCTTATGGAAATAGCGCCGGAGTAACTCTCGGCAGATTTTGTGATATCTATAGCGAAGGGCTGAATTGTGATACAAAAAGCGCACGTGTCCATACGAGGTTGTGTATCGCCCCCTACCTTTAGCCCAATGATTTCCTATCGCTCGTTTTGTCCCCTTTTTTGTAAAAGTGGCCCTTCTCCGGGGATAACATTTAATATCCCTTGACCGCGCGGAGGGACTAGGAAGTTAAACTGCCCTTTGGTTGACACAGGGTCAGAGCCAGTATCCCAACTGATTAATTCATATCTGTTCTTACGATCACACTTTGTTCCCCCAGCCAAATCCTCCAATATGGCGAGTCCTCCACCTCTAGAACCCTTAGGTACAACTCAAGCTGGCCCATTGATCAAAGTTTAGCTGCTAAAGTAGTAAAAATATCATAGATGCCAAAGACGGCCCAGTCGTCGCTGATTTCAAGCAGACATGGACAACCACCCCATTCACAACCTTCAAGTATTTCGCTACCAGCAAAGGAAAGACATTCAATATACCCGGCGGAAACTGTTTCAACTTTGCAATTGTCTTTGGCAAGAGTACCAGTACGACCGGAGGTAGACTCATGTGCCATAAGGGCCATGGGAATATCAGCATAAAGAGCAAGACCGAGGATAGGTACTATACCGTGGACTCTGGAGTCAATACTCCCGTCAAAATGCCCGCTGTCACTTCTAGAAAGGAGTTATCCTTCTCAGTTATTGATGGCGCGCCAAATGCCATTAACAAGCCCGATGACAAAGTTGAAAACAAGCAGACGATGTACGACCTCAACTACGATACAACTAAGAGTAAGTGGGGCACCAACCACTATGTAAGTCATCCACATTCCATCTTTTGGGAGCGTTTAGTACTGACATTATCAAGATTAAAGGCCAGAAGGGCCATAAGGAGATGTTAGAGACTACCGAAGCCCAGGCTCTCGAATTCGCGAAAACGAATGCTCTCGGGCAGAACGCTTCTGTGTTCCTATCACGGTTAGTAACTGCTCAGCTAAACATTTCACATATAAGCAATAACCTAACCAAGAATCTTAGACTAATAAATAATAATATACCTACCTGGGGTCTATCAGTTTTTTTGTGCTTCAAGAAATCGAGTGTTGGCGCAAAGGGGGACCTTATCATCAAGTTACCCAAGGCTAATGCCCCTAACGATTCCGAGGTCATTACTGTAAACGTTCAGACACCAGGTCATGAAGAGGCGTTGAAGAGTGCAAAGACTAAACTAGCAGAGAGAATAATCTCAGATAAATTAACAGTTCAGTGGACTGCAGAAACATCCCAATGCTTTGACTTTCTAATAGAAGAGTTAAAGAAGAAGTAATGGCACTGCAATACCGGTCCTATGTCTCACTTGGTCAGTCAATCCCTAAAGAATTACCAGCTGAGCTAGTACTAAACATTGGAAGCCTCGAATTATAGATAACTTGAGCTAAGAATACTCGGGGCATAACCAAGGTAGCTTTTCCGGGGTGTATTTCATTCAAGGTTTTTTTGGCTTCAGCATACTTTATTCTGTCATTATATAGGTGTTTGTTTGTCAAGGCTCTAGGCCATCATGTAGCCTTAGCAATGCGTGAAGGGAAAAATTGCATATTCATTCAAAAAGTACTCGGATATTCTATTAATATGATTGACTATAAATATTTCGAAATAGACTATGGTAACTTAAGGTAAAACTATAAAAAACGTACACGATGACTATCCTAAAAAAAGCGCTAGGAGAAAAGAACTAAGAAGGCCAAAAACCAATTTATGGTCATGCTGGTAAGGCCCAAGCTGTGTAACATAGAGCTATAAAAGATTGAGGTGGGTATCGGGGTCGATTTAAAGGTGATGGGGGTATGGTCACGGTAGGTGTGTTCCACGCCCAATTTTCATTAGTCAGGTTTTAGGACCGTGCGCACCATATCCCATACGGTGTTGGAAAATGCTGCCACCTTAAGTGGCGTAACAAAAGGACAAGGTGAGTTGCCCTTTCCCCAGACATAAGCCACACTTAGTCAATGGCCTTCGGGTCGGTCAGTGATCTGTACGGAGATAGAAGTACGGGAAGAAAAAGGATCAAAGGAACTGGAAAATAAATCAATATTCATGTTATCACGGCCCAGAGGTTATAAGATGGGGCTGTAGGGGACTGGAAGGAAGGTATCAAAGTTGATTTAGAGGCGAGGATGAGTGTACTCGTTCTCCAGGGTAAGAGCCAAAAAATAGGGGGGTAAGTGGCGGAGGTATAGACTTTGGTATTATTTATTTAATTGTATACCGTTCTTGGTAATAGAGTCTTCTTGAGCCTGTTTAATATTGGGAATAATGGCTTGTTATTTAGCTTATTTGTAGATTTCAGGTGAATCTGTAGTTCCGAGACACTCCCGTGCGTACGAGTATTGTGCCGGTTAAGAACACTAGCCCTACTTTTCGCCTAACTGACGGGTGCCAAGCCTATTCAAGACAGGTGACGAATAGTTCTGCGTGGAGGACCACTTAATGGAACTGAGTTGGTTACAGTTGAATTAAATCACACTCAGCTCTGTTGGCACGAAAGGCACTTCTTCTTTGAAAAAGGAGAGAATTGAATGTAAATATAGATAATGATCTTCTCTCGTCATCAAGAAAGAAGATATATCTAGCTACTAGCTTGCCAATTCTATGTAAGCAAGCCACCTGCGCCTCAGCGCCACATCATGGCATGACACTTTTCCTGAGCGTGCTTTATTAACTATGTCAGCAGGATAGACTAAGGTGGTATGGGTTTTCAGCCTCCTACCAATGAGGGTCTGACTGGTTTCCTGGGTTAGGGGAAGGATTAGGGGAAACTAGTCCAGAAAACCCTCTGACAGGACCGCCACTCAAGCTAAAGGCTGTTACACAAGGGCAGCATTTTTTACCACCTTATGGGGGACGTATGGGCGCGTACCTGCTTGGGGTTAGTAATATTACAGATTTAATCTAGATTCAAGTGGTTTTGGTAGGTAGTAGCCTTTTTCTACACTAGACAGCACAATGTGGAGATTGCGAACACGTAATGTGGCTTGTGTACTGCCATAGCAAGTGTCTCCCGTGTATCCGATCTATTTAGGCGGTGTTGATACTGTCTCGGAGTTTTCCAAGCGAATACTACCCAGATCTTTGGGATGTCTCACCCTAAGGGGTATTTTAAAGACATGGTTATAGCTATTGTGACCAGATATAAATACTAATGGGTACCTTCTATTTACCTCATACACCAGTACCATTCCTGTCATTACTGTTATATCATTCCTAGCAATGCTGCTGTCCACTCTTTCAATCCTGCTATGCTCCGTCTCACTGACACTCGCTCACCCAAGCCCCAATAGGGGACATAAATCGGACCCCACGCCATATCCGGGCAACAATCAATGGGAGTATCAGGGCTGCTACACTGAGCCCTACAAAATTAGGTTTCTGCGGAAGAAATTTGTAGATGATGACATGACAGTCGAGAGGTGTCTAGCCCTTTGCACGCCGTCCTATGGCCGGTATGCTTTGGTGGGATCCAGCCGGTAGGTACACCTCCTGTAGTCTGTGAATAGGTGCTTATGGTGGTGTAGTGAATGTTGGTGCGGAGATCAGCTCGACTCTAAAGTTAGACAATCCTCAGCAGATAAATGTGACATGGCTTGTTCCGGGAATGAGGATCAGCTTTGTGGTGGAGATCTTAGGTATGGACTGCAGCATGGCGTATGGAATTCCTTGGCTAAACTACAATAATCGGCAGCGGCAATTTGTACAAAAGGAGCAGCCTGGCTTCTGTAACATCCGCCTGCAAAGCGACAGCCACGGTCACAGGACCCCTAACAACAATAACGGTCCCAAGTTAGTGTTTTTACATACTCTACTATTCTAGCATGTCCTAACTCCACATACAGCTACCACGACAAAGCTCGGCCCCACAACAACTGTGACGGTGAATTGTAAGAATCCAGGACTCTATAAAATTAAGAGAGGAATCACACTCACTTTTGCCTTTCTTAGCTACAGTTAGTAGAACTATAGAAAAAACCAAGACAGTCACCGTATCAAGTAGGTAACATCGATCACCTCTACCCGTGGTATTGATATTTACTTCAGTCCAGCCACGGTCACAGAACGGGGAGATGTTACCGCTGTCCCAGGTCGCGTTACAACCGTAACCATTCCCGGTGCTGGAAAGGTGACTACTATAACTCTCGCCGGAGAACCAAAAACCTCTACAGTCACCGCTGCTAGTAAGCCATGGTATATTGAGATTTACATGAATTATATTCTGACATTGGCTTAGCTACAGTTACAATTCCGGGTGCAGGTGAAGTTACTACAGTGACTGTTCCGAGTAAGTGATTCTTACAATACCGTGGTTGTGGTGTACTTACATAGTCTATAGCCACTATAACTGTTTCTGGAGTGAGAGATATGTCGACTGTTACTGTGCCAAGTAAGAATACCCTGTATGTCTATTCAGTCTCTTTTTTATTTTTATGATAGTTTATGTAGCTACGGTTACGATTGCGGGGCCTGAAGTCACTGTAACAGTCCCAACTACCGTTAGTACTCCTGGTGGTGTCACGACCATCTCTATCCCTGGCGCTGGTGAGGTAACTACAGTGACAGTCCCTACTACTGTCAGTATACCGGGGGATGTCACGACCATCACAATCCCTGGTGCTGGCGAGGTTACAACTATAACAGTCCCTACTACTGTCAGCATTTCAGGCGTTGTCACCACAGTGACAGTCCCGACTGTTATAAATGCGCTAGGCAATGCCACCACTATTACTCTTCCCGGCGTTGGTGATGTTACTACTGTAACAGTCCCTACTACTGTCAGCGTATCGGGAGATGCCTCGACCGTCACTATCCCCGGATCTGGCGAAGTCACTACTGTGACTATCCCAACCACTGTCAGTACACCGGGGGATGTCACTACTATCACTATACCTGGCGCTGGTGAGATTACTACCGTAACAGCTCCAACTACTATAACAGTATCTACTACTATCAGTGCGCAAGGCGATCTCACTACTATCACTATTCCTAGTGCCGGGGAAATCACTACGGTGACAGTCCCAACTACTGTCAGTATGCCAGGTGATATCACGACTATCACTATTCCCGGTGCTGGGGAGGTTACTACTGTGACAGCCTCTGCGACAGTCACTATTTCTGGAGCTGGTGAGGTCACTACTGTGACAGTTCCAACTACTGTCAACACACCAGGGGATGCCACGACTATCACTATTCCCGGTGCCGGCGAGATCACTACTGTGACAGTCCCAACCACAGTCAGTATCTCAGGCGATATTCAAACTACTACTATCACAGAAACTGGAGAAATCACGACTGTCACGGTTCAAACCACTGTCGAACTACCAGGCGATGCTACCACAATTACGGTACCGACAACAGTTACTTTGCCCGGAGTAATCACATCCGCAACGGTTACAACCACTCAAGAGATCCCAGGTGATGACGTGACAATCACAGTACCAACAACAGTTACTCTACCCGGAATAGTTACGTCCGTCACTGTCCCAACCACTGTCACAATACCGGGTGACATAGTAACAACTACAGTATTTTTTTTTTTTTTTTTTTTTTATTCAAGTGATTTTATTGTTCTGGGTACAAAATCTGGTATGTAGTATAAACTATGACCTAAAAAGAACCCTTCCCCTTCCTAAAAATAAAACACGACCCCTTCAAAATTCCAAATTGCAACTAGTTTTAACACAGGAAATAAAGAAACATTTTGACATAACCAATGTACTATCCAAACATCACTTATTTTCCTTCTGACTTCATGTCTTGGTGCCGTTATACACGGACTTGGTAGGTACGATAGCTCCTTATGATTCGGAGTAGGTAATGGAGGTGAGGGAGGACGTAGTGAGAAAAGACGGCGCTGGCGACGGGAGCGCTTTTTTTGGAAAATTTATTTTGTTTTGAACAACGAATGTCCCGACGAGTAGCGAAAGGGCTTCAGAGCTCCAAATTTCGTCAAGGGATCTAGTGTTGGGTAGGAGAGAATTTCTGGACACGGCGAGGCTAGTAACAACTACAGTACCTACAACAGTTACTATACCTGGGCCAACAGTTACTACTACAACAACTAAGGCTTTCGTCACTTTGACAGGTAAGTTATCTGTTCCTTATTTCTTTCCGCACTTAAACTTACAAAAACAGTCAAAGCAGCATAAGTGATACTTGCGGCATTAGGCTCCTAGTGATTGTTACAACTACTACTAAGTAGTGAGAAATAAGTATCGACAAACCCAGTATGTCACTTGTGTAGAAGTTAGATGTATTTAGAGCCTAGAATTAATTTATTGAATAACTATTTCTCGCAAATTTTAAGATGCTCTTTGCCCCTTTTAGGATGACAAGGATTAGCGTAGCTGCTCTAGTAGGTACGCTTGCTTGGTATAAGAGCTAAGCGATAGTCTTTCTAGATCTACATGACAATGAATAAATTAGGCTGCACCTAATAATTAGGGTTAATAGTCTAAAAAAGCTGCCGGGCCACAAAGACGAACACAGCCTCCTAACTATCCAGAGGTCCGGTCTATTTAATGATTTGGTCCGTCTGGGCCAGGCTAATTTTTTAGACCGGTCCGGACCCAACCGACTTAAGCTACCATCACTTATTATTACTTGGTCAGGAAGAGTCCTGGTTAATTTCAGCGGTGAATCGTTTACAACCAGCTTATTGAGTAGTCTAGGATAAATCTTTCTAGTATGTATGGATTTAGTTATTTTTACCTTAGTCTAGATTTATGTAGCAACCAGGTCAGCCTGTAATGCCTGGATATGGTCCCTAAGACATGTTGACTGGCTAGAGGGCTAACTTCCCGACATATATTCTCTATCAAAGATGAGAGGTAAAGAGATGTATATTGATAATGATCATTCCAGAAGCACGGCCCGCGTATAGAGGACCTAATATATGACATAATCTTCACATGTCTCTTCACGCGCCAAACCTAACTCTTGGCTATGTCTTAGTTGAGCCTCATGCCAACCAGTCCACATACACTAGTGTTTGTGGTAAATATCTCTTGAAATTTTGTTAACTTCGGTTTCTAGAAAATACCGAAATACATGAGCCGGAAGAAACACCCAGGGTTCATTCTTAATTTACTAGTTCTGAATTAATTTCTCTTGTTAGGGGTTTTGGATAAACTCAGTCCTTTATTTTATTATAGCACGCGCGAGATGGACAGCGACAGCAGCGAGAGTGAGAGCGATGAGTACTGGTTATGCTGTTCTATTTTTATTTTTATTTTTGAGTGCCTTGGTTTGAATCCCTCAGTTCTAGGGTTTCATGTATCTATGATTAATTCATTCTTTCTTTATTATAATATTAGAAATTTTAATATTTTATTTCTTTGTGTATATCAACTAGACCTGATGGGGTGGCCTGGGGTTCAGGAAAAACTATCTGAAATTTTATTAAAATACACTGTCATGTTGCCTACCTACAAACCACCAAAGGTAGTCTATTCATATAATTAATGAGGGGGAAAAAAAATTAAAGCCAGTCTGACCTGTCAGCTGTCAGAGATCTCTTCGTCAACCCTACATCACGAGATATGTCAGCCACTTTACACCGCAAGTAGTATGCAGTACACTTACCAGAAATTTTGCGCGGGAAACCACTAATCGC
Organism: Verpa conica; assembly: GCA_033030425.1. Lineage (NCBI taxonomy): Eukaryota > Fungi > Ascomycota > Pezizomycetes > Pezizales > Morchellaceae > Verpa > Verpa conica. The sequence goes on along the minus strand of JAUFSD010000008.1, from coordinate 28,736 downwards.
CAGTTTATCTGATATATATCCCAAAGTTATCTTTTCTGATTCCTCGCCTTCATGGCCAACTTTCAGCTGTGGAACCACTGCCGCATGTTTCAGTTCGACACAAATGGCTTGAAAGTTCTCTCCGGGGTTAGAGGTTGTGATTTTGTGGTTGACTTCAAAGACACCTCCTCTCATTACTGCTTCTTTGACTCCTCTAATATCAATGTTGCTCATTCGTTCCCTTCTATCTGTCTTCGCGATCTGGTAGAGCTCTCTTTCATTCTCACTTTCAATTGCAGAAAAGGCTACGATACGGGTGACTAGCCTTCTCAGATGGCTAGACCCTTGTGGTAAACGGCATAGTATTTTCCCTTCGATCTGGAATATAGTCGTGCTGTTAGGTGTGCCTTTTATCAATGTGACAGGACCCATAGGTTCGAAGAAGAAGAGCTTTGCCACAAGGAGATGTGCAACAAGGTTTATCTTATCCCGAAGGGATTGATTGACCCCTGGGGGGTTTGTGATGGGAATAAGCTGCTGGTCCTGCTGCACGATGATCTTATTGAAAGCAAGAAGTAAGATGGGTATGGTTTGGCAGTCGCTAAAGTCGCATCGAATACCATCCATAATGACATTGAGACGATGGGAAACCTCCGAGTACTGGATCCGACTTAGTATGGAATCGTCCAAGGCTTTCTCCCCTTGAAGCTGGTTAATAGTACTGACTAGAAGGGTCATCATCGGGTTGGGATCGGTTTCTTCCGGAAGAATGGCACCGTTTATGGGGCTTATTGGGGGAAATGTTCCTGACCCAATGGAAACGATGGCATCCAGCTTTGCCTCTAACTCTGGCCGGTCCCATATCTTCCGGAATTCCTTAGTTGCCCAGAAAACCGGATCTTTGTGTCCCCTCTCCCCATTGAAGTAGATTTTCTTTGAAGAAGCCTTTATAAATGGTTTGAGATAAGGAGGTGCCGCAGATGTAGCTAGCGCTCTTCTCGAAGATAAGTCAGAGTCACAAATAATTCCCTTGAGAATCAGATATACGTACGCTTCCCAAGCCTTTATTTCTTCCTCTTCGTTCTCAGCACGCTCGAAGTCATCGGGGAATGAGTCAATCGCCGCTAATGAATCTATAAAAAACGGATATTAGCATGAGCTATCATAGCAAAACGGAGTAGACTAAAGTGTAGGGGATTTACCAGTGAAAGGGCGGTTATAATTAGTAATTACGCTAACTTTGGTTGGGTCCTTCATACACATCACCGCTACTCTAGTCGAGCGTTGCTTCATCTGCCGTATAGAATTCCCAAAAATACTTGTTTCGGTGCCCAAGAGTCCCTGTATCCCACTCCTCAGTGGCTCGGTTTTGTATAGGCTTTGTTTATATATCACATTAGCACCCCAGCCAGTCACGAGCATGATACCCCCAGCCAATATTAAGATAGGTAGTTCAACTGCTGCTGCTGCGGCAATGGTCAGCACCCCGATACCCAAAGCAACCCCTCCCCGCATCGCACCGAATGTTTTCGTCGCCAGGCTGATAAATGTTTCCTCCATATCAAGTGGACCCATCTGTTTAACGCCTAGACCGAGTGCAATTAGGCCACCTAGTTATGATTAGAAAGGATTTTGCATCTCGCTTACATAGGGGTTACTTGCTCACCTGTGCTTGTGCCGACGATAAGATCGAAAAAGTGACTGATATGCAAGTCAAGTCCAATCATTTCCGATAAGAGACCTAATATCGCCACTTGGAGAATTCCGCGAACTCCTCCTCCATCAAGTGTAAGAACCCTCACCCCCGCAGTAAGAGGCTTAATTTTGATTATCTGAGCTTCCTTCCCTATCCATTGCTGTCCATCAAAGATACAGCTATTAAATCTATAAGCACCCACTTGTCCAACCACTATGCTCCCGAAATCTGTTGCACAGGTCTCACAAAGGGCGTGGCCACAAGGCAGAACATGATCAGGAACTCCATGCAGGCAAGCAAAGCACGTCCTATAACTATAGAGAGGACTATCACGATTATATGCCTGGCGAAGAATATTCTTTCTATGCCGAACGATGCTAGCCAGGGCTGGATAACCTTTGTTTTGTTCATTCTGGAATATCTCAACATATTGCTTCATAAACTGGGCTTCGACCTCTGCCGTCTCCAGAGCAACAACTTTTTCTATCTCCTCGAGTTGTAGGTGGAAACCCCCGCTCTTGATTATACGCCCGTCTTTGGCTATGTGGCTAGGCCCGTGGAGATTGAATGTCTGTATGCACTTTATGCCCTTCTCTGAAAACTCACACGTCCGGAATTGCTTGTAGAAGCGATCGATTCCTTTTTCACACGCCTGGTGACATTTCTTCCATTGCAGCTCTTTATTAAAATCTTTCCCAATATGTCAGGGCTATGTTTGCGGGGGGTAGTGGTACTAGGAATAAATTTACTACTCACTAGCGATATCCTCACGAAGAACTTTGTTTACTAGAGCAGATGCAACGATGGGTGGAAACCGGTTTTGACGATTAGCATCTGTGGTGGACGCAAATTGTCTTCTCAAAGCAAGAATGTGGCCCTCTAAGCCTCGGTGGTCCAAACTCGTACTTTTTGTAGCCTCAAAAAAGTTGAAAACCTCATCAGTTGTTGCAAAATGCTGTAGAGAGAGGTAGAATAGGCGCGTAAAGTCTTTTTCGCTGTACAGTGTCCAGGTCAATTGTCGGATATCCGCGATAGACTCAACGTCATTGCTGATCTGCGTATATAGTTTGCTAATCTGCAGCCGGATATCGCTAGGGTGTACAACCCCCGCCCGGCTCCCATCTGGAATGTAGAACACGTTGACAGTGCTGAAATAAAGATGGAGGAACCTTTCCGGGGTGACGGGGGTGTCCCTGAATGCCGCGTTTTTGATCCTGTTTAGCAACTGATTATCCTTCCAGAAGGTCATATGATCGCTCAAGAAGATCTCACGGAGAGTCTTCTGGTCCATAATATCATTATTGTGCTGCGATTGCGGATTTAAAATCAAGGTCAAGCTCTTTTGAGGCAATACGTGGATTGCTGTCCCAGACCCCTTTGCTGCCCAAACAAGAAGTCTCTCCATGCTTTTTGCTACCGTCTGTGCATTTTTGATGACAAAACATACGCAGTCACTAAACGTGTAAAGAGATTTCGCGTAAAGATCCTCGTTATCGACGGAAGTAGTGTACGAGTGTGCGGTCATCTTGAACTTCGCTAAGACATTCTCGTCGGTTGCTAGGTCCTGAGGAAACGATGCTGCACTAATACCGCCGGCGTTAAATCCTTCGCAATCGGCAAAAAGAATCGGATGTGACGATGAGGAGGTTCTAGGGTCTTGGTACAAATGAACACCTGAGCTTGTAGGATGAGCGAGACTTTCGGTAGAACTGGCTTGTACAACTGGGCATTCAATCTCCGGTTGCTGGTTGGTGAGGTTCTCAATCCTCCCATAAGACTCCTTGAGTAGGGCTCGAATGAGGGTAGATTTCCCAGCTCCTGTTTCGCCAATAAAGGAAACTAATGTAGGGAATCGGGACTGGTGGTGCTCTCCCAGCAGAGTATCCATCGTCAGGATACGGCTGAGGCGGTTTGTAACGTATAAAGTCCCATTACAGTTGATCGTCTCGTCTGTGTCGTAGCTTACCAAGACCTCCTCGCCCGGCTCGACAATGAACCAGAGTGCCTTTCTATCCTCGTGGTGCAGTATCTTCTGTCTTTCCGGATCCTCCTCGCGATACAACATCTCGCTTACGAATCTTTGGTCCTCGAGAGCACACTTTTCGTGAGTCCTAGTATCTTTCGACCACGGAGGAGGGAGGTGAGACTTCCAGCACATGTTGCGGTGGTCTTCATTGTTGCATGATCCAGTAGGGCAAATGGGGCATATATCGCAGAAGAGTTTGAGGCAACCCCGCTTCGTACACATGAACGAAGCCTCTTTCTCGCAGACATGACATTCCAATGGCGCTTTCTGGGAAGGAGATTAGGATAAATATCACACAGCTGGATTGATTTCACTGACCATATTTTCTCTACAGTATAGTTGCTCTGGTGCGTGGATAGTATGCTGAATGTGTTTAAAAGTGCATGTTCCGCGAACTTCGTAGATAACCGGGTTGTTCAGGCCCCCCAGACAGTATATATCTGGTGTGCGTGGTAGGTGATGTGAATGGTGGGTATGAATGTGAGATGCAGCATGATGTAAATAGTACGCACGAGTCGGCCGATCAGCGCCGAAGTCGTGGGTTAGGGTTGTTGATTATATACCTTAGGGACTCCCTATCTTATGTCCATAATATAAGCTTCGACTAGAACTTGAGTCTTAGTATCTGCTAAGAGAGATCTTTTAATCTCCTCAAAGGGCATTTGGCTCACGTATAGGACTACGTAATTATCTCGGTAATACCTGGGATATAACATGAAGTATTTACTTCAGTCGATATACAGATAACCTTGTCATCTAAAAGGATATCTAGGTTAGTTCCTCGTTTGATTTTGATCTGTACTTTACTTTACAGTTAAGTATTTCTAGGATATTCTAACCAGGGGGTCGACATACAGCTAATGTTGCGGGTTTATGGGCTTGTAACAGTGGTCAAGTATAGCACCTACTTTCTTTACCCTTGGACGAAATGAAACGAGACGCCGAACGTCTTTGGTCTCAAGTGATTTGATTTCCATTTTAGGGGAATTTCGTGTTTTCAAGACTGTGGTCTTTATTCTGTGGGCTTTATGCCTCGCTTTCCTCTTGCGTTCTAAGAGCTTGAGCCTTAGAGAGGGGAAACCCCAACCAGCAAACACTATTGGGGAGGAAATATTACGTGACCCTTACTCCCCATAGCAGTACTTATGTAGATCTACTATTATTCAACTATCTACCAAGGGCTGGTAAGAAGCCCGAATTCTCGACGTATAAAAGTAAACTGTTTGTTAGTGATGCACTCTTTCTACTCTGGTACACACCAGGCCCATCTATCTTATGTCTAATAGCGTTAGAGATGCTTGTTTATCGCTACCCTATAATAATATATGGCACGCAGGGAGCTGGGACTCGATTGCTACTAATTACCCCTGTAATCGACTAAAGCGCCGCGGGGGATGCATTAGGAAGGCAAGGTTGGAACATGCGGGTATAGGCCGGGGTGTGTGGGGTACAACCCTTGTTGACTACTCGATCCTACCACGCCACTGTAACATAATTTATCCGGTTGGGCTACGCAGACTTGGGGCGTAATTAAGCATAAATAAAGGGAACCCTTTCAAGTCTAGTAATATTTTTAATTTTACATTCCTACCTATCCCTACTGCTGTAGCTCACCTCAATCTGTTATGGAACGTGTTATCAATCTATGTCTTGGCATGTGTTATAAGAGCCTCATGTAGCTCGTAGCTTAGATCATCATAATTCATCATGTTATATCTCAGTAGCTTGCAATCAATTTGACTCTATACAATTTAGAAATGTAGCGCCCTAGTTAAATCACATAAATCTGCCGATCGCACTTCCATCTCGCTCCAGCACTACCTGCTACTAAGCGGGAAGGCAGTTTACTTGGCGCCTTACTTATTACAAGGACTATTCAACATAGCAGGTATGATATGTCTCGTATATGCTGGTTCTATATCCATCGTTGGTATATTTGATACAGTAATAATCCTAACTACCGGATGACGTGTTCTTTTATATCTGTTGCACTGTTCGCTGATTTGAAGGCCGTATTCCATGCCGCCAACTTTCCACTCCAATCATCCTTCCTGCTGGGGATCGTATCCACCACTTGTATATGTACCTTGGTCCCACTGTTTTCCCACTCGAACCGCTGTCCAGAGGGTGCAGTATAACGGATACCTTGGTACCACCTCTTGACATCATCGACTTTGGGGGACTCCGATGGGTCGTAGAGGATGTATGCCTGCGAGTAGCGATCAGATAGGATATCAGGTTTGATACCTGGTGAAGATATGCATATGAACTGTGGTGTGTTCTGCCTCCATGAGTTGGGGTAATACACTATGAAGGCCGATATGAGGTAAGAGAGAGCGTTTTCAATGGGAGAGACCTGACTTGGCGGAATGTCTTCATAGGTGTTGTTGTAGGATTGACTGGGGTGGTACCACTGCTTGGAAAGAGGAGTGATAGTTGAGGTGATAGGGAGAGAAAGAGGGCTGCCATCATAGATTATGAGGTCGAGTGCGAGGTTGCGAAGGTGTAGGCGTGGAAGCATATTGCATATTTGAATCTATAAGGGTTAGTGTTTTCCTGTCGAAATAAATAGGAAACTTACAAAATCATCAACTTCAATATTAATTCTGAGGTCTTCTATACCTGAACACTCCTTTACCAATCTCTCTAATTCCTTTTCTCTAAGTACTATTACCTCTGCCCGCTCATAGCCACTAGACCGCATGCACAGAGTCAGCGCTTTCAAAGTTCTCTTGTGTTTTATAATAGCCTCGACGAGCTGCTCGGGTGTATTTAATGAAGTAACATTGCCGCGGCAATGCCTGATGAACGCCACATGGATCTCCCGGAGTCCTTTACAAATGTTCAAGACATCAATAGCTTCGTTGCTGGTTAAAGCTACACTCAACTTATTAAGGGCTGATAGTTTGCCTAGGATAGCTGAGAAGCTATTACTTGTAGCCGTCTCTTTTCGTATTAGTTGTAGGGATGTTAATGTGTTAAAATCAATAGCCTTTCCAAGTTGCGTGATTGAGGAAAGGTCACCAATGCATAACCGGAGGTTCCGTAGGTTGGGTAATGAGGCAACACCCTGGAGCATTCCAAATAGATGTTTGTTGGCCACGGCAGGTGAAAGCTGCCAGTAGTAAAGATGTAAGGTTTTTAGACTCTCGCTCGAAGATTTCACGAGGTTCCGGAGACCGCCGGTATTTTCAGTATCGGTAGGGCATAGATTGACAGCGAGGGAAGTAAGCCTGGTTCCATTTAACTGATGGAACTGGGTTGTTGTGCACAGGAGACTGCTCGAGATGCAGGATATGTGTTTCAGTTTTTGGAGCTGAGAGATGGTTTCTATGAGCTTTGGTGTTCCTCCAGCAGCTTCTAGCCTCATAGAACGTAGGTTCTGCATTCCCAAGACAGCCTCCTCTAGGTACCGCCATGGAATATGTTCCTCACCCGGGCGAGAAGGACGAACACTAAGTACTATGAGACTATGAACCCAACAAGGGTTGGCTATGCGATCCATGTAGTAGAGTTCATGGTCTATTGGATCCTCAGTGTTTGTTTCTTGGAGTAGTTGGATGCGCTGTGTTTTCGAGAGTAGGGGAAGTAGCTTATGGGTGAGGTGGGAGGTAGTACAGTCTTTGAGAACAGTGACATTGCGATAGAGAAGCGAGCCAGCGAGAGTGTAAAAGCTACGTGAGACAGAACAGAAGTTTGCGAGGAGGTGGGTATGGTACGGATGGTCGTATGAGAGAGCGGGGCTGGCCGGGCGGAAGGCGGCCTAGAAGGATTAGCACTGATACATAAAACAAGGATAAAAAGGCATACATGATGGATAATCTCCGCAATTATCTCTGCTGATAGCGGGGGGGACATTCTATACGGTAAGTAAATGATTGTGTATATTTCAAGCGGTGTATTGGGCCAGTATGCTGCCGAGTTAGGAAGTACTTATACTCTATGGTGGCTCAGTAGAGGGGCTCTTGCATTAACCACAGGTTACAAGGTTTATCAAACTATCCCCTGAAAAAGGTCACTGATGTAGGATGCGGGGTAGATATCATCTCATAAATACATGTAGCTGCTTGATTGGGAAATCGTTGTACAACAATTCGGCTCTCTAATCTATGGGCAAGAAGTTCAGGACTGTCGCCATCGGTGTAAAGCCACGCTTTACAAATATTCTATAATTAAAGAACCGTAAATATCATCGGCAAGTCTCCAGAGAAGCTTAAGTACGGCTAAGCAATGCTTTCTCCCGGATAAGTGTTTATTTTGTCCTATAGATTGTTTCAGTATCACCCGGAGTTACGTGGTGACAGGATCCTAACTAGGACTGGAATTCAGGCCTTTACCGTAGGTCAATTCAGCTTAGGCGAGTTACGCTCGGTAAAGCCCTGAAGAATTGTTGGCAGCGGGTAAGAAAACCTTGATGTGAACCCCTGTAGTACCACTTATATCTGTTGCTTGATCGGTTCTGGGCGTCAACCGCTGTTCGGATACTACCGATGCCCAGTATAAACTGTCGTAACTGAGGTCTACTCAACGTAGAGCAATTCTTCTGACACTTCAGTTTGGTTATATCTAGAACTGAATGAGTAAATTAATCATAAGTACATGCAGTATATCTAGAACTAATTCACTAGTTTGATAAACGTAGAGTTTTGGTGCCCAGAAATCTGTCCTGGTGAATGTAACACTTAGGATCTATCCCGAGTATAATAGCTCCGGCTAAATGCTTTCTCTATGCATAATCCTTCAAAATACGCGAAACCTCAACCTGAGGAACAACTGGCGATATGTGATAAAAGGCGGATCCCGTTGCTCTCGGCTATTAATAGATTAGGAGGGGATTTTGTATGATCAACTCAGACTAAGAATACACACCATCCGCAACGTGATATGAATTAGGTGTCGCATCTGGCAGCAGCTGGCTTTGCCTTGCATACGATAAAATTCCGATTGAGGGCTGAAGCTTAATTGTACTAGACCCTTGCAGCTTACATTAAGCTTTGGGTGGTACAAGAAATCTACATGGCTGCTGGCTTACTCACCTTGATTTAGCGTCGCTTATTATGTAGGGATCATATACTCTTGCAGGGTCCAATATCTGCTGAACTATCTTACACAAAGAATGCTATAATATATCTTTAGAAAAACTCATAGTTTTGTCCTTACTAATTATAATGTCAGACTAAAATTGTTATATCACAGCTGAAGGCCTAAAACTCCCCAATGGGTCAAAATAAAACAGAAGCCATGCAGGGCTTGCCTACATACAAAACTTATACGATTGGCTACTATATGTGCATATACATGTGCTCCGGCAAAGTATACTTTGTACGGCGTGACAATAAGGTTTAAAATGCGGAAGGGCATGGTATACAATATAGGATAATATCCCAAAATACTTACCCCCAGTTGAGGTAGCTAGTACATTAAATGTGAATTGACTACCGGTGGTGAATTCATAATTAATACTGGAATGGCTATATAAAAATCTATGCCTGTCTTTCATAATATCATGGCCCTTCACCGGTGGTGAATTGAGGTAAACTTACCTATCAATTACATCTAATAGAAAAGAACATGCCATTGCTATATTCCCGAACGGAACCCGTTCCTAATTTAAATTTACCCTCTATGCTAGCGGCAATTTTTCACGATACATGGAAGGTTTGAAAGAAGCCAAGCACATAGAATATATTTCTATGAGGGAACTGTAGTACTAATAGTGAATGGTGTATTTGTGTACTAAGCCATGATATATTCTCTCTGCTGGGCTAGCACTGGTCAATTTGTGTACTAGTAATAACATCTAGGATAGGTGGTTCAGGCCCTTATTCTACCCTAGTAACCTTGAATAACAATTATGGTGGTAAATCTATTTTGAAAGGTTCGTGCTTCAATATAAATAGAGTGTAATCACGGATCCTGCGGTATTAGATTAGATAGAGTCGTATCTTCCCAAATATCACCATAGTTCCACTACTAATTATGACCTTTCTAGGAACCGGTAAACGATATTCTGTAATTCCTTTGCCACAGAAGGCCTCGTGGCTCACCGAAGAGTACAGGGCTTCTTCAGCTCCAGTGACAAGGCGAACCCTTGAGGATTCTCAGCTAGACTTAATTATCCTTCTGCCAAAATATCAAATTTATGGTATAAAAGGCACCCTACCAGAGCACATATCATACAAACAACACGGGAAGATCTGGTATCTTCATACATTCCTTCATACAACTCCATTCCTTTACGCCAATTTCCCTCAAACGCTCCCTTTATACCATCATTATTCTATTCTTTCGTTTTACTTGACTTTCTAATTCACGAACCTACGATATCTCGAAGACCTGATTCTGCTATAGGCTGGTCCAGCAACCATACAACAATACAACTTTAAACAATGAAGCATTTTTTTCTCTCATCAGTTCTTTTCTTTGTTCTGCTTCAGCTTGCCCTAGCAACGTTGACGGCTGTACAAAAAGCGGCAATAGCACCAGCAAAAGACGAGTGCCTATTATGGTTTGGCAAGGCGCCAGACAGCTACAAGGATATGAATGATTTTCTTGATAACAAATACATCAGAGATAAGGGCGGGGTCAGCCTCGGAACAATGCTTGCTAAGACTGATGTCAAGATACCCGTTGGGTTCCATGCTACTTTCTGGAACGAGGTATCGCGGGTATTCGCCAGTCAAGCTAGTGGTAAAGTCCGTATCATCCAAGGCCCCCTGGCCGCCGGGCGATCCTATAAAACGACTGTTTTCTATACCGATGAACTTCCCGAGCTCACAAAGCCCGGGTCAGAAGTAACCGAAATCGTTTCTATCAACGCTGCAGATCCTGATATAGAAAGAGTAGTTTGGACAAAGGGAGGTAAACATTGGGGAAAGGGTGGGGCGGACGAAGATACTACACCAAAAGAGATCTTCGATGTCCCTACCGCTGGATGCACAGCACTCAGGAGGAGAGGACTTGGTGCCGCTTGTCCAATGCCGGCCGGTCGCAAGACAAGTACGCCAACAAAGCCCAAGACTCCTGCAAAGACAGATGGAAAGGCTACAAAACCTGCAACCAAACCTGCACCCAAACCTGCGCCCAAACCTGCAACAAAACCTGCACTCAAGCCTGCACCCAAACCTGCAACAAAACCTGCAGTCAACCCCGGGAAAGCAGCACCAGCCCGTCCCCCGGCGAACAATGCTAAAGTCGCAAAACCTCCTAAACAGGCCAAGGGTCGAAAGCAAAGAAGATCGGGTCCTTCAAGACTAGTAGCTCGTATGTCATCGGATATGAAATAATTTTCTACTGGTTGAGTTTTTATTTAGACTATCTCATGTTATACAGTTTTATAGATTTGGGGAGATTTCGAATTATATAGAAGTTTTGCAGTGGAATAGATTTTAGCGGGATATAGAATATTATCTTATGATAACCAACTGTCCTGTTAGGATCACTTTTTGGTGATCATGTCACCAAGGACGGTTTAGTCATGGAAGACGTGAAAAAGAGTTTTATTATGAATGATGCTAGAACAAAGGAAAAAACGAAACTTTTGTGTACTAGAGATGATGCCAAGTATCCTCATGACTAATCATTCATGACATGTCCACTTACTGGAAAAAGTGGGAACTCATATAGTGGGGAGTATTCTCACTAAGCATAGTATTAAATCGTGGTCCTTTAGTGACGGGACACAAGCCGGTTCATAAGCAAACTTGTACTTGTATCCTGAGATATATGTGCTGCGTCAGAAGACTAGCAAATGAAACCTATTGTCAGATCTCTCCTCAGCGTCCTGGGGATCCTGATGAAAGCTTTGGTTAGTGTTCGTCACGGGGAATTCGGTCCCCCAAACTCTTCGGGGAACCGCGCCAAGAAACCGCCCCGAACCGCCCCATTCCCCGGCCGGGTCGGGTTTGCCCTTCAAAAATCCCCCATTAACCGAAATTTAACCTAATTAACTCCAGTGGCCCCAACGGGGCCCCACCAGTTATCCCCCCATTGGGGCGGTTCCTTCACCGAAAATCAGGCCCCGAACCGCCCCAAGACGAACACTAGATACAATTCATCTATTGCAACATAGAAAAGCCAAGACCATCCGCGCCGGGATACTATTCCTCTGTTACATAGAAAAACTATCCGTACTGGGATACTATTCCTCCACTGTATAACAATGCCTTTGTATGCTAAGTACAATAACTTTACTCAAGTTTCAGAGTATTGCTTATTCCAACAGATCCTAGTAGTTGAGATATCGAGTTAGGGTTACAGGGTGCGATAGAATGGTGGTATTGGGGAGGGGAGAAAAGTTTGTGCGAGGGACCTGGAGAAATTGCATGATTTGGCGGAGTGTTTGGCGGATGGCTCAGCAAGAGTGAGACTGCAGCAGGGAATGGAGGATGAAAGAAAGCCACAACACGATATGAAAAGGTAAGGCTGTTAGAGACCATAGTAGGGCAGCTAAGGGTGAGATACAGCAGTCGGGAAAGGAGTCTCAGAGGCAAGACAAATAGTCAAGGCTGGCATACAGTGAGGTAGTCAAGGGGGACATGAAGATGCTGTCCATGCTTGCGCCTTAGCTATAACAATTCATAATAGAGTACCTATGTACCCTCAAACTTTGGAATGCCCATAGCTCAGAGATAGCGAGGCAGAAATAACTGCTTTACAGTAGAGATATGGATCGACCACCCCCAAAGAAATGCGGACTAAGTGGACTTCTCTACCTGCAATCAAATAAGGAAATCGCACCAGAACAGCTCCGTATCACGAGGGTTATATGACCAAGAAAACACACGTATAGTAGTCTTGAAAGGCCCCTAGTCCACTCCAATAGCTAATGCCCGGGAATGTCGCGACGCGATAACATAAAGAATGACACCAGCTCCCACCAAAAAGATACTCGAGAACCAAATTGGGATACTATTACCAACAACCCCAAGCTTCATCCCAAAATGAAAGATCTGTGCCCACAATGGTCCTCCAATGAGTGATCCAGCCCTCTCCACCACAGATATTCCGATATATAGCCGATTAATTTTCCTTGTATCCGAAATCGCTGTTACGAATGACTTCAAGGCAGGATGAAATCCAGATTCCAGGTTATAGACGGTTAATGCAAGGATAAAGTAAGCACGGTTAGTGGAAAGGCCGATAAAGAATACTCCAAGGGTCGCAGTGGCTAGACTAAATTTCGCCACGTAGAGATCTGTTATAGCAGCAGGTATGTTTCTCTTCCGCATCAACTTTGCGAAGATAGAAAGAAGGACGAACATCATCACACTAACTAGAGACTGAAAGGAGAGGACATAGCTGATCTCAGCTAGGGTCCAATCAAATCTCTTGCTTGCCCATTGCTGTAGGATCGTAAGGAAGCCATAACCCATCTTATATAGGAAAAAAACAGCTAGACAGAGAGATGACTGAGGGTCGCAGAAGAGCTCTAACACAACCAGGTATGTTCCAACACAAGCTGATAAAATGCTAGCAACAAATCCTTCTTTTTCTATGGGGTCCTCTATCCGTCTATAGCTGGTAGTCGACGAAGGCACTCCAAGTAGCGGTTCAACTGATGCTGAGGAGTTATCGGTGCTGCTCCCCTTACCTCCTGGTTCCCCGATCCGGGGTTCAGGTATAAATGGGAGCATAGTAATCGCTGAGCAGAAGATAAGAAGGCCAACTTGAGTAGGGAGCCAGAGATCCTACTACATCATAAATGCTCCTCCACCTTGAGCGAGGGCATGTGTGACTAGTGTCAAAGCCCCAAGATAATAGTAGGCAGTACTCCTACGGTTTTCATAATGGTCAACTATCTGGATGGTAAAATGTAATGTTTACTGGGACCATGGGTCACGAACAGTAAAGATGGGTGGATAGTTTCTGCTATTATGGCATGTAGTAGAGAAACCATAATACTCCCACCACCGCCGAAAAAGTTGAAAGCACTGGACAGCCATATCATCTTAACGTTGAAGACCTTGTAAAAATAGCCTAGATTGGGAATTATTTTAAAGTTAGTCAACTCCAAATAGTTATAGGAACTTGGACAAGATTTTAGCTAACTGACAAATAGTGTAGATATAGACCATCCCACAGGCATAGCTAACGAGGTTAATCGCCAATATAACCCTTCGATCGATGTGCTCGCTTAAGTATGTGTATGGAAATGCAGTCAGGAAGCCTAAGTAATATGTACTGTCTTTAGACTAAAGAGACAACTAGTGCAGACACCCTAGTGGGAAAGAGAAAGGAGGGGGTCCAGACCAGTTATTCCCACAAAAAAAGAGTCCCAGCCGTTTAGATTCGCTAACTCGGCCTGGACTTGATCTATCTTGCAAAGCTCCTCTGCAACTTCTCCACCAGGACCGATAACAGTCGGGTTTTGCGCCAGATAGTAGGTACGACAAACCGTAAGCTCAAGCAGCCGAAGGAGAGGTACTTCGCAGAGGGTCCTCCCCAAAGACGTCACCAATAGCACAAATCCACATATGTAAGCCCCATATAGGAAGAAGCCACCGTTTCCCTCAGGTTGGGTACCTCTCAGTTGAACTCTAGAAAAATAGCGCATAGCTTGTTGATTCTCTCGGTGGGACTATAGAAGTGCGGCGAGTCTTCGTGTCAGATGTTGGGGGAGTGATGTGGGCGCTCAATTCTATATTCAAGTGGGGTAAAGTATGTAGGGGTAACGCTGTGGGGTCTACCGACATGGCCGCGTAAATACCGGCTCTCCTAAGTATACGGCTTACATAATCCCATAGAACCCGGGTTTTTGGGTTACCGCACCATTTGGCGAGTATGCCTATGGGCTTATCACATAGTCCAGTAGAAGATGCTGCCTAGTCAATCAACTATGGCTAACTCCTCACCGGAAAATAAAGTCTGGTGATCGATTATGTACCGGTATTCACCACAACAAATTTACCCACAAGACAACGTCAAATGTGAGATTTAACTAACTTCACTTATTTATTTAGACATTTAGGTATTACTTACGGAATGTTTCCCAGTTTCTTTACATGATTTCCCTCATAGTCATCATTCTACATGTACATAGGGTGCAGGAAAGTGATTCAACATTTTAGTAAGCAACACCCAAAAACCCGCTTAAGATATATTTTTTTCCCACAACACCTAAAAGAAATCAAAGTTTCAATCATATGTGTAGGTAGTATATAGATGAGTTTAATGATGATTCATTCAGAGGGTTGCTCCCCGGTTACGTCTATATACTACTAGTGCAAAAATAAAGTCTGTTCGGTTTGCTACAAGCAACAAAGTCTACCTCAATAAAAATATAAATAGTAAAAAATTTCCCTTATTCCTATTCATATACATCAGCAAAAGGTCAATTGTCTCTGGGACCCACAGCAAAGTCCTTGGGAATACCTGGTATCTTGCCGGTCCCATGGACCCCCTGCAGTTCCTGGTAGTCCCAAAAACTGCCTGCGCTTGTCTCGGGGACTGTCTGTAGTGGATCTGGACGTCTCTGGGATCTTGTTACCCGGCCATTTAATGGGTTTCTCGTGGTGTGAGAAGAGGGTTAGGGGTTGATTCTCGCCCTCTTTTTGCCTGATCTATTGTAGGAGACAGTTCTTGGCCCACAGCAGGCTTTAGACGGTTGCGCAGGAAGTTATTTTGCCTGTACAACTATTTTTGCACATGTCCTTGTGCGGTCCAAGCTGCTGTACAGGAGCAAGTGGGGGTTCTTTCCTGTGGCGGTTGCAGCTGTACTGCGCTTGCTGAAGCCCCCCATATATGTCTTTTCTCGCTGTATAACCAAAACACCTAAGTCCCATATCTGTCTATTCTCGCTGTATGACAACTAGGCGAGAGTACCATATCTGTCACACCCCATTGTACGACAGCCAAAAGGGACACCCCCAAGCGAGGCATTTTCCCTGTATAGGGAGAGGGACTTATCTATGCTTATGGTTCTCTGGGCCTGTACAGTACTCCTAAGACTCATCCCCAATTGTCACAAAGCTCCTGTACAGGGAATAAAGCTCAGTCCAGATCTTGAGCACCTCTGGCTATATGACAGCTGTAGATTGGTCCAGAACATGTGAGGTATACCCTGTACGACAGGTGGGGGGCTGTCCTTGGCTCGAGCAGTCTCTGCTATACAATAGGTGGGGGCTCTCAAAGACTCGAGATCTAAGGGCTGTACAGAGGTACCAGAACAATATTTGTGGAGCCGTGGGGCTGTCTTGTATCAGCGCTGACGTTTCTCCAGGCTCATATAAACCCCCATATCGACTGCGCTGCAGCTGTACACCACCTGTCTGCCTGCACGCTGGCGCTGCACTCCCATATTAACCCCCTATATAGACTCCCCTGCGCTGCAGCCCTACCCATACCTGCCTGCTGCAGACGTCACTGTGGCGTTGCTTCTGCGCAGCCGTGGGACCTACCCGATCCATGGCGGTTTTCGGCTGGGAGCGAGATTTTGGCAACTTTTGTAGTCCCCTGTGTATCTTTATTTCTGGAGAGGGACAATCAGACAATGTCTTGGCGGTCATAAGCTGTTAAAGTAGGGAGAAGATTCTATCTTCTATGTATTGGATGGGGGAAGGAGTATAGAGTACTTGCGCTGATAAAGCTTCTTGTAGTGTTACAAGAAAGGCGTTTTCGTATAATTTCTATACTCTTCAGTCAGCGAAGGGGGGTATATATACAACATACCAGAGAGAGCACGGATCTGAGTAGATCCGGTCGGAACCCCGTTGGGCCGACTCCGATGCGTCACAACCTGTGTAACACCTTTTCGTTAGTAGGCAGAACTACTAAAACTACTGGGGGACTGCATGGGAACCTGGTTCCGTATGATTCTAACGTCACATACCTGTGTGCGACACCTAAGACGGGACTGTGCACCCTCTATACCTCTATAATGGCGGAAAAGTCACAGTTAGTCCTTATATACCCTGAGGTTTTCCGAGCGCTGAAAGCAGGGATCGATAGAGAAAAGGAAGGCAAATCGACCCATACATTTAGAATCGCTAAAATCCATGGTTTTTACATCCATATATCCAGTAGAAGGGGTGGTCATTTTCCGTGGGGGAGCGCCAAGCGCTGCCGAGACCAGCAGCACCTGCCTTATCTGGTAGCGCCACCAAGCACGCCATAATTAAAAGCAACTTTATAGATGGCGCCATAATTAAAAGCGACTCTATAGACGCATGCACAAATCTGACCAATAGAGAGAATTATTGATCCACCCACCCACCTACCCATTGATTCCTTTGATCGAAGGAAATCATTTTAACCTAACCCTCTACTCATCACGTGATATTTGGAGGCAGAAAACCATAAGTCGTTCACTCCCGTACCGCGAACAGGGGGTCTAAATAGGTATCGTAAAATTTAGCGAGATCGAGAATCATGCTAGGAGGTTGAAATAAGAAGTGGCAAAGCACTTAACCCGTAAAGGAAGCTACGGCAGAAAAGCGAGTTAGGGTTTGAGATCTGGGCCATATAGACCTCCCTGTTCGCCATATGTTCGCCACACGAGGGTAAACTGTACTATTCATACTCATTTGCACAATTAGTAGTATATAGAGTAGAGTTAGGGTTAGTGATTAAGAATTTTATTAACTCCAGCTAATAGGATAAGTACAAAGTATAAACTAAGTATCACCCTTGCGATTGCGCAGAGAGAAGAGACAAGTAATAAGAGAAGCAGTAAGACAGGAGAGTAGTACGGCCAGCTGCAATCCACAAAGAGGGGCAAGCTTAGCGATACGCTACCAACTCAAGCTACCACCACCAAGTCACCAGTCCTCCCCTCCACTAAGGGCAAGGTACCAAGTACAGAATACCCAGTACCAAGCACCATGCGGCCCCAGTCCTCCACACCACCCCATCAATACTAGTGTCGTCAAAGTAAAAGAGAACAAAACTTATAAGAGACCAGCAAAATAAAAGAAATAAAGAAATAAAAGAAATAGAGAAAATAAATAGAAGCATCCATAGTAACAAAAAAACACAAAGACGACACAAGCACTAATCGAATAAAAAGATCAATCACTCCCGTTATTAGCAGCAGCCACACGACCAGCAACAAACATATCAGCCATTCTCTTACTCCACTCAGCCAATATATCATACGCCCTGTCATGTGCCCGGATATTGAGAAGATAATCAATCACGGTGTATTTGGTGTCAGGCGGGTGTAACACCTTGTCGAGTTCCATCAGCTCCTTTTCTTTCTCCGTCAAAACCCCAGTCAAGATACCACTCATAGCCATACAACGAACATGTCCCCTATCCCACCGAACCCCACACAGACAAACTCTTCCAAACCCGTAGAGTCCTCGCCTCCAATCCCACAAAGTAGTTTGCTGCTTACTGTTCAAAATGCCTAAACCAAAAAAGCACCCTACGGTCAGCCCCATCTCCACTCCCAGTCAAACAGCAAAAATAAAAAATAAATAAAAAATAAAAAATAAAAAATGGTCTCAAAAACAGTATTAAAAAATAAAAAAATAAAATAAAAAAATAAAAAAATAAAAAATAAAAAAAGGTCTCAAAAACAGTATTAAAAAATAAAAAAATGAATAAAAAAATAAAAAAATAAAAAGTAAATAAGATATTAAACATACCCAGAACGGCAACCATGTCAAGGCCCTCCAGCCTACCCTCCGGCTCCACTATAGCCACCATAGTACCCGTCTTATCATCTCTCTTCCCCACCACTAAACTCTTCTCTACCGCCAAAAATCCTACCAGCTTTTCCTTCACTTTACCAGCGTCGAGTCCAACAAGCCCCACCGTCTCCTCCCTGAACCTCCCATACAGCTTATCATAAGCCAAGTAGCCAACCAGCAATTTCTTGGACTTTCTAGCAGGGAGGGAGCCAACAATATTCCTAAGCGGGTTGCCAGCATCCATAGTATAAAGGTGGTGTTGAAAGCTACAGCGTAGATGTTCCATACGAGGCCTGATCTCCAGGACTCCACAGAGGTTGCCTATAAGCTTGGGACGCTTGGAGGTACCACCAGCCACCCACACCATGCATTCATTCCACGCCAGCTCCAAGGGCTTGAGGAACTTGAAACAGGCACCAGCTTTGACCCAAGCATCAAAGAGAGGCAGCCCATACTCCATGATCGGTCGTAGGTAGACCTTGAAGAGATTGAGCCTGACTCGAGGAGTCCAAGAGTCTGAGCTCAGCTGGAGGAAACCTTTGAGCTTAAGGGTCTTCTCAACAATCCTGTCCCGATGGGCGTCAAAGTCTATACCATCACAGGTGACAGGGAAGCCAAGGTAGCAGTAGGTATCAACAACTGGCAAAGGACTTCCATAGAGAGAGAGAGGAGTATGCCACCTGTTGTGCATCGTCTTGGTAGTGACAACACCACATTTTGGCACTTTGAAGCGCATGTCATGGTCGACAGCCCACCGCTCACATATGTTAAGCAGCACCGTGGCTTTCACCCAATCCCGACACATGAGAACCCCATCATCTGCAAAGAAGAGGCTAGAAGGAAGTCCACTGGCATCCTGTACCGTAGCATTGAGCGCCACCACAAGGGAGTTGACAAACTTGTTGAACATGACAGGAGATAGAGGAGAGCCTTGTGGAATACCAACAACCCGTCTATGGGAACCTGAAGAGGCACCATTGACAATCAGGCTGTAAGACATGGAAGTGAACATGAAATTTGGACCACCAGCCGCACCAGCAAAGCTGGCATCCCTTGAGCACGCAATTCCTCCACCAGTTTATCCTTACCAACCATATCGTATGCTGCCTCAAGATCAAGAAACACAGCTATTGGAAGAGCTTTGGTTGCCAGGGAATGGTGGAGAGTCAAGGCATGTGTGAGAGTGGAGTAGCCTTTCCGGAAGCCACCCTGTCCAGCATCAACCGTGTTGAAGGGAAGGGAGGGATCCTCAAAGGCCGGTATTATCAGACTCTCAAAAACCCTTCTGAACATTATCAGTATGGAGATAGGTCTTGTGTTGGCGGCTGTGTACGGGAGACTGGAGTCTTTTCGGATAGGATAGAGAATAGACCTATTCCACCGTTCAGGTGTGGAGCCTGTAAGTATACAGGCTTGGAATAGAAGTGAGAGATCAGTGATGAAAGAGGTATCCAGTAAGGCTTTCATCTGCAGCGCGTGAATACCATCCTCGCCACAGGATTTGCTTCCTGGAAACCTAGAAATGAACTTTTTGACCCGCTTCTCAGACACCATACCTAGTAGTATGCTGGTAATCTCTGCATCATCCATCAGAGGTTCACCACATGGAATGCTGGAATCAGACCCAGAGGCACTGTTTATATCAGTCGTGGATGTGAAAGAGGGAGTAGAGCTATTGTAGACTTTCTCATACTTGGACTCGCACTCTTCCATGGGTGTACTGTTGTCCATTTCAGATAGCATAGTTTTCCCAATGGTGGAGGATCTCTGGACTCTTTTGAACAGTCCAATAGCCGAGTCAACATCCGTCGATGTTGAAAGCTTGCCGACCACCTTATCCGGACCCCTCCGTTCCACTGTTGGCTTGACAACTCCCAAAACCTCCTCCGATATCGATTGCATCTTCCCCACCAGTAACATGTCCAACATGTCCACATCATATTCCTCTGACCCTTCCTTCCAATTGCACACATCCTGCAACAAGTCCCAAGAATCCCGAAACAATTTCCCATAGTCTTTTTTCTTCCGTCTCTTTAACCGATTCTCAGCAGCCAATCCAGCACTGCCCCTCAATCTATTTATCTGAAATCTCAAAACCCCATCATTCCTATCATCCACTTGTCCACCAGTATTACCAGCGCTTAAAATCCCAACAGCATCAATATCCACTTCCATCATATATGTATGATCGGTTTAGTTAGGGTTAGTGATTAAGAATTTTATTAACTCCAGCTAATAGGATAAGTACAAAGTATAAACTAAGTATCACCCTTGCGATTGCGCAGAGAGAAGAGACAAGTAATAAGAGAAGCAGTAAGACAGGAGAGTAGTACGGCCAGCTGCAATCCACAAAGAGGGGCAAGCTTAGCGATACGCTACCAACTCAAGCTACCACCACCAAGTCACCAGTCCTCCCCTCCACTAAGGGCAAGGTACCAAGTACAGAATACCCAGTACCAAGCACCATGCGGCCCCAGTCCTCCACACCACCCCATCAATACTAGTGTCGTCAAAGTAAAAGAGAACAAAACTCATAAGAGACCAGCAAAATAAAAGAAATAAAGAAATAAAAGAAATAGAGAAAATAAATAGAAGCATCCATAGTAACAAAAAAACACAAAGACGACACAAGCACTAATCGAATAAAAAGATCAATCACTCCCGTTATTAGCAGCAGCCACACGACCAGCAACAAACATATCAGCCATTCTCTTACTCCACTCAGCCAATATATCATACGCCCTATCATGAGCCCGAATATTGAGAAGATAATCAATCACGGTGTATTTGGTGTCAGGCGGGTGTAACACCTTGTCGAGTTCCATCAGCTCCTCCTCCTCCTCAGTCAATACCCCAGTCAGAATACCACTCATAGCCATGCACCGAACATGTCCTCTATCCCACCTCACCCCACACAAACAAACTCTACCGAACCCGTACAGTCCCCGTCTCCAATCCCACAAAGTAGTTTGCTGCTTGCCATTTGGAATACCTAAATGATTAAAGCCCCCCAGTGTCAGTTCCACTTCGCCTCCAAGTCAAACAAGCTGGACAATATAAATTAAATAAATAAAAAATAAAAAATATAAAAAATAAAATAGAATAATAAGAAATTAAACATACCCAGTACGGCCACCATATCAAGACCCACCAGTCTAGCTTCTGGCTCCACTATAGCCAACATAGTCCCAGTCTTGTCATCTCTCTTTCCTACCACCAAACTCTTCTCCACTGCCAGAAACTCCACCAACTTTCCCTTAACCTTACCAGCGTCAAGTCCAACAAGCCCCACCGTCTCCTCCCTAAATCTCGCATACAGCTTATCATAAGCCAGGTGGCCAACCAGTAAAGTTTTAGGCCTTCTGGCAGGGAGGGAGCCAATAATATTGCGAAGCGGGTTGCTGGCATCCATGGTATAGAGATGGTGTTGGAAGCTACAGCGTAGGTGTTCCATTCGAGGCCTGATCTCCAGGACTCCACAGAGATTGCCAAAGAGCTTGGGACGCTTGGAGGTACCACCAGCTACCCACACCATGCATTCATTCCATGCCAGCTCCAAAGGTTTGAGAGACTTGACCAAGGCACCGGACTTGACCCAAGCATCGAAGAGAGGCAGCCCATACTCCATGATCGGTCGTAGGTAGACCTTGAAGAGATTGAGCCTGACACGAGGAGTCCAAGAGTCTGAGCTCAGCTGGAGGAAACCTTTGAGCTTAAGGGTCTTCTCGACAATCCTGTCCCGATGGGCGTCAAAGTCTATACCATCACAGGTGACAGGGAAGCCAAGGTAGCGGTAGGTATCGACCACAGGCAGAGGACTTCCATAGAGGGAGAGAGGGGTATGCCATCTGTTGTGCATAGTCTTGGTAGTAACAACACCACACTTGGGCACCTTGAAGCGCATCTCATGGTCCACAGCCCAACGCTCACATATGTCGAGCAGCACCGTAGCTTTCACCCAATCCCGACACATAAGAACCCCATCATCCGCAAAGAAGAGACTAGAGGGCAGTCCACTGGCATCACACACCGTAGCATTGAGAGCCACCACTAGGGAGTTGACGAACTTGTTGAACATGACAGGAGATAGAGGGGAGCCTTGTGGAATACCAACAACCCTTCGATGGGAACCAGAAGAGGCACCATTGACAATCAGGCTGTAGGACATGGAGGTGAACATGAGTTGGACCACCAGTTGTACCAGCAGAGCCGGCATACCCTGAGCACGCAACTCCTCCACCAGTCTATCTCTGCTGACCATATCAAACGCTGCCTCAAAATCAAGGAACACTGCGATGGGGAGAGCTTTTGTCGCCAGAGAATGGTGGAGAGTGAGAGCATGTGTAAGAGTGGAGTAGCCTTTCCGGAAGCCACCCTGCCCAGCATCAACCGTGTTGAAGGGAAGGGAGGAATCTTCAAAGGCAGGAAGTATAAGGCTCTCAAATACCCTCCTGAACATTACCAGTATGGAGATAGGCCTTGTGTTGGCTGCCGTGTATGGAAGACTGGGGTCCTTTCGAATAGGGTAAAGAATCGATCTGTTCCACCGCTCAGGTGTAGAGCCAGTAAGTATGCAGGCCTGGAAGAGGAGTGAGAGATCGGTGACAAATGAAGTATCCAGCAGAGCCTTCATTTGTAGTGCATGAATACCATCCTCGCCACAAGATTTGCTACCTGGAAACCTAGAGATGAACTTCTTGACTCGCTTCTCAGAGACCATATCTAGCAGCACGCTGGTAATCTCCACATCATCCATCAGAGGTTCACCATATGGAACACTGGAGCTAGACTTGGAAGTACCGCTCACATTGGTGGTAGACGTGGAAGAAGATGTGGAGCTGTTGTAGACATTCTCATACTTGGCCTCGCACTCTTCCATGGGTGTACTGCTGTCCAGTTCGGATATGATAGTTTTACCAGCAGTGGAAGATCTCTGGATTCTTTTGAATAGTCCAATAGCTGCGTCGATATCAGTCGAGGTTGAAAGCCCACCCACCACTCTATCCGGACCTTTCCGTTCCACTGTTGGCCTAACAATTCCCAAAACCTCCTCCGATATTGACTGCAACTTCCCCACCAGCAACATGTCCAACATATCCACATCATACTCTTCCGACCCCTCTTTCCAATTACACATATCCTGCATCAAGCTCCAAGACTCCCGAAACAATTTCCCATAATCTTTTTTCTTCCCTCTCTTTACCCCATTCCCAGCAGCCAAACCCTCACCACCCCTCAATCTATTAATCCGAAACCTCAAAACCCCATCATTTTCACTATCTACCCCACCACCACCACCAGCATTACCACCGTTTAAGATCCCAACAGCATCAATATCAACCTCCATCATGTACTTATGATCGGTATATATTTTCAACTCCTGACATGAATGGAGAGTGAGAGTACTGTTCACCATCACCGGGGCATTCGAGATGAAAGCATGATCTGTCGTCAATGGGATCCCACGACTACCACTACCACTACCACTACCACCACTACCACCACCAAAACTAGGTGCCATTCTAGTAAAATTCCCTCCTGCTTGCCAACGTTGAAAGGCTTGTACTCTATCCATAGGACCAACAGGCTGTTGACCTGGAAACCTGACATTAATATCTCCAAGTACCAGATCAATTCCTGTCAGGTTGAGGAGATGTTGTTCCATAGCCACCGTAGTCATAGAGGTCGGAGGATAATAGACACCAGCAAAAGAAAAACCTTTCAACCTCGCCGCTATCCCATACTGATCACCCACCACACCCAGAACCTGCCCCTTCCACCTGTCTGATGCCAACAAATAAATTCCACCACTAAACCTCCCTTTAAGATGTCGTTGAGCGTAGCCTCGAGGTAGGACCGTCGTCCCAATCACCGCCGTATTTGCCAGCCTGCTAGCATGCTTTGTGTACCAGTGTTCCGCAACAAAAATGAAATCAAACTTCTTCTCCAACATCCCCAGAATGTGATAAAACTTCCCGTCCTGCAGGGAGTGCACATTCACATATCCGATTCGAAGGTCCATCAACATTCTTCAATGGAGTAATCCGAGTCATGACTAGATGAGGATGAGGATAGGGAAGTAGTAGTGGCTTGGGAGAGGGGAACAGAGCGGCGGGACCAGATATTGGTACCACTACCACCAGGTTGACCAGAAGGTGGAGTTCTATTCCCACCACCATCATCGTCGTCGGTAGGAACTTCAATGGGTGGAGGACGTTGTAGCAAACCATCCATGACACAGTCGTTGTCGGAGTCATCTAGTGGTACAGAGTAGTCAGAACTCTTATCTTCTTATAGTGAAAGGGAACAGAATTGTTCAGCTTACCATTATCCGGTTGACTCGATACTTTACTTCGAAGCCCCATATCATTTCCCTTGGAGTACTTGGTGAACTCCTTACTCCAGCCCCGTCTCTCTATCCAATGTGACAGGTACAGCTTTGTTTTACTGTTACTTGTGGTGGAAGAAGACTGAGCCAGCCGTTTGATAAGTGCTCTTCTCAGAGCCTGCTCCTGTCCCTTCCTTCCACCGGCCACTTTACCATCACCCCATTTATAACAGTCTGGATTCAAAGGGTCGAAGGACTCCAGTAAAGTAAAGCTTGGGTCCTTGCTAAGCTTTGTGGTCACGCCAGCCACATGCTTCTCCATTACAATCATTTCCAGAATTGAATCATCAATCCAACTCAGATTCAGAACCTGTCGTAGCTTCAAGCCTAAAGTATCATGAAATACTTGTTTGAGACTACTTAGGTTTTGCCGTTTGAAGCCTTTGACATAGAGATGCCGACAGACAGGTACCGCTTTGGAGCTATCCATTCCTTTCGATGCTTTTGATGCTGGTAGAGATTTTAGAGCGTCAATCGGTGGATCGTTGTCGTTTGAGTCTAAATGAAATTATCAACGGATATAATTATATTAACAGGCTTCATCTGGCAGGACTTACCAGGTTGATGCTGTAGTATTGGTGAGAAGCTGGCGGCTCGGGCGGATAGGTGGGATACATGTGCTTCAGGTACCACTTTGGCTTTACCGGAAATGTTCCTACCATCTATAAGTGAGCCTGTAGTAGTTGATGGCCTGTTGGCATCTTTCTCCTTCCCCTTCCCTTTACTTTCTCTTAACCAGCGAGGTGGGCTTAAATAGGTATCCGGAGATTCACTTCCACTGGCAGCTGCTGTCATGTTTCCACCATTACTCCTAGTACCAGTAGCTACCCGGCCTGCAGTAGAGGATTGCAGGCTTTCTAAAGATGACAACGCGGTAGCAAGTAGTTTCTGCGCCGTAAGGATATCATTTCTTATGGACTCTAGTTGCAGCCCATTGTATGGTTCCGGCTCAGTACAATCATGACTTGCATGACTGGGAGGAAGAGGTGTGGTAGAAGCTGAAGGGATATTTCTGGAAAGACTCGCAGCATTCGATCGCTGGTACTTTGTAGACATACCAACGCCAGTATTGTTAAAGCCACTGAAACTAAGTTTTCGCTTTTTGGTGGGGGGGTTTGTTGATACTATAACTAAAGAAACAATTAAATATAAAGATACCAAATGGATAGATTGATAGCGGCAAGTTACCATTCAATGCTGGGGCATATTGTAGCCCATCTTTAATTCTATCAACCTTCTCTTTTCCAATTCCGACGTCCTCCAAACAAAGAGCTATAAAATCAGTGGTGCTTAGTGTTTTTGTGCACCGCTTCTGCTCGGACCCCTTGGAGGCTCTAATGCTCTTAAGAGAGACCATACCACCTGCACAACATATATAGCGGCGGTATCTCTCCCCTTTATCATTGGCATTACCGGCATTACTTTTTCGAAAAGTCCCAACCTTGTTCGGTGCCTTTTGGTGGCATTGTGGGCATGAAAGATAGGCATTATACCGGTCAAAAAGATTATCGGCAAGGAGTAGGTGGCCGTCCTCCAAGCGTGCAGAGTGAAGTTGTCCCCTACTCATTCTTTTGGCTGTACAGTCGTAGCTTAAACGGGCAACCACTAGTTAGTAAGCCCTATAACAACGGAATCAGAGTAACCATAATCACGGAACGGGTTTAAGTATGGTATAGTATACTTACACTCAACTTTTTTGTTGCGATCGGTCAGTGTATAGGGTAAATGAAGATTTTCAGATTTAGGTTTTTGACTGTTTTTAATTCCATGTAAGTAAAATTGGCAATATCTCCACGCTTTTTAATTTTCATCGAAATATTTGTTGAATATAATATATCCAACACAAAGTCATAAAATCATAAGGAAGGAAAATCCACGTACCTGTACTTGGTGCTTTTAATAGAAAAAACCACCGGAGGTGGAGGGGGGTGGTGCCTTCTTATATATAAATTTTCCTTTTAGTGTAACCCCATACTGTCTATAGTACAAGTCCCAAAGATATTGATTATACTTGAACAATACCGTGACCCTATCTCCACCACAGCCACACAGTGCCCGCCTGCCCCCCTTAAACGTCAGATAATATTCGCACACAGTTCAGAGATACAACGTCCCATCAACATCACACGCTAAGTACAGAGCATTATATGCGCTGAAACGTTACATTAGATATTTCCTATAGAATTAGAAATTATACTGAATTGATTATTTCCCTTGGATTTTGCAGTGGGCTGGCGCTTCATGGGAGTCACAGTCTACATATTATAGAGCCACACAGTACCCGCCTGCCCCTCGGATCATCTATAATAGCCACACAAAGTCCCTTGTCTCTCGTCCCTCAATTAAATATTAAAAAACTGGCATAAATAATATAGGCACCTGTCCTATAGATACCGTCCTGTAAGTCATTATAACTAAATATAGCTCCACCCTAACATGCTTATTATTTTTTTTCCTTTGGATATATCAACTTCAATGAAGAAGTATTTTTACTACTAGGAGATAGTACAAAAGATACTTCGTTAGTTTTAAGACGTTTGAGACGTGGTACGGAAAATCCGACTTGACCGGAATGTCAATAGGCCTAAAAAAAGCTTAACCCCCAAAATCCAGCATCCCATCAACGTTGCCCGCACCGAAATCAGCCAAAAAGACCCTTTAAAACACACCTCCGTAAAGCTTGGGTTTCGTTGAAACGTATAGACAAAATCCCATATAAACATTATGAATGGACAGAGCAGCAGTAAGCGGTGATCCTGGTTCTCTTCAGAAATCCGTGGGAAATCCCGTGTACGCGGTACAGCCCGTGCAATATCAGTGTTCTAGTTTCCACCATATTTTGAAGAAATGGATTTGGAAACCTTTGAGGAAAATAATGCCGGGCAGTCTCTGGCTCACAGTAGTCTTTAGATAGCTGTGTAGGAGGACTTTTTGCCTGTACAACAGGCTTTAGACCTGGTCCTATCTGTTTCCGGTTGCTGTATAACCACAACTCTCATGTAACATATCCGTCTTTTCTCGCTGTATGACAACTCAACAAAGGTTCCATATATTGCCCTTGTTGCTATAGTATAACAGTTAGGTGAAAGTATCATATAGATCACATGATCCCACTGCACGACAGCCAGAGGAGACTCCTCGAAGCAAGTCTTTCTCCCTGTATGGTAGGAGTGACTGGTCAATGTCTATAGTACTCTGAGCTTTCTGTGTATACTGAGTGGGTTTATTTCGTGACTGTATTCTTTTAGTGTATTTTATGTGTATACTGGGTAGGTGTATTCTATGAGTATATTCCGTGTGTGTATTGGGTAAGTGTATTCTTTGAGTGTATTTTCTGTATGTTTTGAATAGATGTATTATATGAGTGTATTTCCAACATGTATTCGGTGGGTGTATTACTTGAGTGTATTCCCTGCGTGTATTGAGTGGGTGTATTTTTTGAGTGTATTTTCTGTGTGTATTGAGTCGGTATATTCCTTCGTGTATTCTCCGTACATATTGAGTAGGTGTATTCCTTACGTGTATTTTCAGTATGTATTGAGTGGGTGTATAACCTGAATGTATTCTCTTAGTGTATTTCTTGCATTTATTTGGTGGGACTATTTTATAAGTGTATTCCCTGCGTGTATTGGGTAGGTGTATTATTTAAGTGTATTCTCCGTGTGTTGTATTGACGTATTTTGTGAGTGTATTCCCAGTGTGTATTCCCAGTGTGTATTCTTTTAGTGTATTCTCCGTATATATTGAGTGAGTGTGTTCTCTGTGTGTATTGGGTAGGTGTATTCTCTTTGTGTATTTCTTGTAAGTACCGGGTGGGTGTTTCCTATATGTGTATTATCTGCGTATATTTTGTGAGTGTGTTGAGTGAGTGTGTTGAGTGGGTGTATTCTATAAGAGTATTCTCTATGTGTATTGGGTGGGTTTAATACGTGAGTCTGCTCTCTGTGTGTATTCACTGTGTTTATTGAATAGGTGTATTTTTTAAGTGTATTTCCTGTGTGTATTTCGTGGGCG